>OZ026523.1:21577880-22777880 GCA_964019695.1 Loripinus fragilis
ATCATCAAAAAAGCAATTGAAATGAAATGTGTGCATACCGAAAAGCAATTCTATCGATCGGTATGCAATTACATGCGATGTCATTGCGTACCATTTGGTCCATTTTGTTTCCATTCCGCTAATAAACAAATGCCAGTCGGGTATTGATTTTATTTTTACTAGCGAGCCCACAATATAATCCACTTTTATGATAATATCGGTGCCCAGTCAAGTATTTCGTGGAAAAACAAAGTGAAAGTGATGAAAGTGAAACTTTGCAAAGTAAGCACGCTCGAATGTCAACTTTGCTTCAGGAACAATAAAATCCGCGAGTTTGATACTTTAGGAAGGCAGACGATGGGAGTGAATAAATATTCAAGCACATTCCCGATGGCTTCATGCAAAAAGAAAAGGTGTAATTACAGAAAAAAACGTGGCGTGAAAAATATGAAAATTAATACGCAATTGTTTTGCAAGTACGCAATTGAGGATAACCAGGTTGTGTAAGTACCCAATTGGCCCAAAAGCTTATCTAGGGCCCTGCAGTATGTGGCCAGGCCGGGGAGGAGTGCGCATGCGCCAGTGAATGGCGGTCCTGTTTTTCTGGGGACATTTTTAGGACATTTTTGGATTTAAAAACTACTTTCTGGCTGAGTTTTTATTATTTTCTAAATTGTCTTATATTAGACACCAGACATACAGTGATGCACTGAAGAATTCCTTTTTTTCCTCGAACTATTCCACATTGGAATATCCTGTCTCCTTCTGTGGCCAATATCCAGTCCACAGAGGAGTATAGGGCACTCCTTATTTGAACAAAAATTCAGCCAAAAGTTTTTGTAATTTTTTTTTTTTTTTTTTTGTTTTTTGTTTTTTTTGTTTTCTATTTTATCAAAATTTCAAAATTAGCACTCCCTGGGGTAATGCTCAAGTATGAGCGCAGTCAGTAAGATAGAAAGAAAGAAAGGCCCCAAATAAGAGTGCCTTACTGAAAATTATTTTTTCTTATTTCTCAACCAAAACATATATGCTGTGGGTACTCAAATGAACTGTCTTGTCAAGTGGATGAGATGGTTCTCTAGAGCACTCTTAACACATGTTTAAACTGATGGATAAGAAAATAATCACAGTTTTACGCTAAATGTTTTTGCTTAACTGGCCCTTTTGTGGCCAAAGAAAATTTTACTTGCCCACTGCCCAGAGGAATGATCAGGTAAGCTGGACATTAATTGTGTATTCTAGCTATTATAAAGAGGTGGGCTGGCACCATTAATCGAAATATCAGTTAATTGGGCGATAAACAAAAGAAAAAAGATTATCAATATGAAAATTCAAAAATCGGTTACTTTCAATGGATGTTCTTTCATTTATTCAATTAGAATTTAAGCGTAATTGTCGTATGTAATGTTTTCTTTAGATGTAAGTGCCTTCTCGTAAACAGTAGGTGAGTATAAATTGCTGTAAGGAAGTAATAAAAACTGCTGTACTCTGCAGGATATACTCAACAATTGACTTTTGGTAAATTTACTTGTGCTACTTTACACAAAATTATAAAATATTAGTCAGATAAACAATCTAGTATGCATTGTTTTTTCTCCACGGTAAATTTGGGTCTAGAAGCTTTCAATTTTACCCACGATTTACAGTGGGTCTTATTTTACACAAATTGTGACAATGATGTTTGTGTCTTGCATACTTGACTTCCTTCAAAACGTGACAACAGCAATGGCCGACTGTGAATTTAATTGCCAATTAGCAGGTAAATTTTTTACCAACAGAACAGAGTAGATGAAGCCTTGTTTTGAGCAAAGGTGCCAACTTTTAATTGAAACCTATGGTGTTTGAATAAATAACACACACTACTAAGTGTTGCATAGCAGTTTGATGGGGAAATAAATTTCATTGATTATGCAAAAGTTGTCAAATCATTCCGAGACCTTCTTTCAAGTTTTGAGCGATATATAATCAGTTATAAATCAAAATTCAAGGACCGATTATCGATTAGCATTTTGGCATTGATTAGCCAGCCCTCATCAAAATTCAAGGACCGATTATCGATTAGCATTTTGGCATTGATTAGCCAGCCCTATAAAGAGGTCTATATCAATGTTCTAGTGTACTTCACAGAGAACCTTATAATTCGCAATGACCCTTTAATTTTTAATTTTATTTGGGAAAATGTGGCAAGCAGAAATGTGGTTGTTCTGTTCTTAACTCTTGTCCTGCTGAACTCGGATATATCCTCTTTAGAAAACAGTGAAGATCCAGATCAGCTGGCTTCTGATGAAGCCAACCGATCATGATCTACACTGTTTTCCATGCAGCCTTAGAATCCTCTGTATTAATTGAATAACACAACTTTTTAATTCGGATGAAAAAATTTAAAGAAATGACACATTTAGAAAAAAAAATGAGCTAAATTTTACTAGCAAACGAAATTCAGACCCTCATAATACATGTATATGCTTTGAAATGATGCATAAAAGACACATAGATACAGTAAAATCTGTCTTAAGCGGCCACTCGAAAAGACCAAAAATTGGTTTTCAAGACCGATTATTGCTTAATGCAGGTCAAAAGTATTGCAGAATGCTCTTAGTGGGAGCATTCTGCAATACTTTTGATCTTCATTAAGGTACCATTTGTCTTTAAAATCTTTGTTTCGTCTATTTTTGAGTGGCTGCTTAAAACAGGTTCTACTTAACATGTATCTTACACTGGTTTTGTATACAGAGACCCCTGCCAAGACCCCTACTAAACAAGATCCTGCATCCAAGGTGATCTCCATTGCTGACCAGCTATATAGTCAAAACGAGATCTCACGACTGTACGATTATCTGTTGGAATACAAAGACCAGGAGAATGACGAGATACTATGGCGTCTAGCTAGAGCTGCCGTAGACAAGGGAAAGCACTCAAGCGACGATAACGAGAAGAGAAAGCTGTACTTTGAGGCCTTTGATTACATCAAGAAAGCACTAGTATTAAATGAGAAGAGTTCTCCTGTTCATAAGGTAAGTTTCTTTATATCAGCTGTGACATGTGATTTCCAACAATGTGGCATTTTCACAAGTGTAGACTCAGACGAGCCTGTGCAGCCTCCTTTTAAGCTAAGAAACTCCAAATGGTGTTCAGTCAGTAGCTTAACAATCATAGAATACTCAAGCGACTTGCCAAGGCTCTGATCAGACTGCGCATATGTGCAGGCTGGTCTGAGGCTTTGCTGGTCGCACATACCACATTGTTGGAAATCTTATGCACTGGCTCAATTATTGAAGTACCATATAACTCCACTGAACCTGATGCACGCTGAACGCCCAAAACTCCACTGAGTGCAGTGCAGTTTTGGACCATCTGAGTGCATTAGGTTCAGTTGAGACTAGATTTGGCCATTCTGAGTGCATTAGGTTCAGTGGAGACTGGAGATTTGGTCATTCTGATTGCATTAGTTTCAGTGGAGATTTGGCCATTCTGAGTGCATTAGGTGCAGTGGAGACTGGAGATTTGGCCATTCTGAGTGCATTAGGATCAGTGGAGACTGGAGTTTTGGCCATCCTGAGTGCATTAGGTTCAGTGGAGACTGGAGTTTTGGCCATCCTGAGTGCATTAGGTTCAGTGGAGACTGGAGATTTGGCCATTCTGAGTGCATTAGGATCAGTGGAGACTGGAGTTTTTGCCATCCTGAGTGCATTAGGTTCAGTGGAGACTGGAGTTTTGGCCATTCTGAGTGCATTAGTTTCAGTGGAGTTTTGGCCATTCAGAGAGCATAAGGTTCAGTGGAGACTGGAGTTTTGGCCATCCTGAGTGCAATAGTTTCAGTGGAGTTTTGGCCATTCTGAGTGCTTAAGGTTCAGTTGGAACTAGATCTGGCCATTCTGAGTGCATTAGGTTCAGTTGAGACTAGATTTGGCCCTTCTGATTGCATTAGTTTCAGTGGAGTTTTGGCCATTCTGAGAGCATTAGGTTCAGTTGGGACTAGATTTGGCCATTCTGAGTGCATTAGGTTCAGTTGAGACTAGATTTGGCCCTTCTGATTGCATTAGTTTCAGTGGAGTTTTGGCCATTCTGAGTGCAGTAGCCCTGGTTAAAGAAAGCAGCATTTAATCAGCATACCCGGGGCCGTTTGAGTAGGAGAGGCAATAAGAGGGCTACATGTCTTGTAATACATTACATGGGTGTAAGTTTTCAGGATTATTCCTGAATTCAGGATTTTGATCTTGGTCTTCACTGCTGAATAAGGGAGCTTAAATAGCATTGCTGATTAATTTTGTGAGTAGCTTAACTAATGTAATCATTTAAATTCGAAATTATTAAGTTTTGAAGGCATCTTGCAAGTTTTTCATTTTGAACTTCTAAAGTTCATGATTTGAAAATTTTGAACTGTCACTTATGTACAAATTGAGGACAAATTGAAAATAATTGTAAAGCTTTGTTGGAAGCATAATTTCTCATAAGCACAAAATAAGGAAAAATAACCTGGATTACCCCCCTTTTTTGGCTGCAAAGAATCTTTTTGCTGATCTAGAATAATGTTAGGATAGCTTAGTCATTAATGGACCTACCCCCTGAGATGAATGGGTGTATTCTGGGGCCTCCCTAGAGGTTTGGACATCTAAAATGCATTAGAGACAATCCAAGACCATATTCCAACAAATAAACGCTGAAATGTACTTTAAGCTGTTTTGAACTGAATTATTGCATGTATGGTTTTTTTTCTATATACATTTCCTTTTGCAGGCAGTTTTAATGCAGCATTGTGCTTTGCATTGGAAATGTGTAGAAAATAATCAAAGCTCTTCTCCAAATCTACCCCATATGACCATATAAAATTCTATACCCCCCTTTAGATAACAGTGTAGATCCAGATGATATCAGCTAGCTGATCAGGATCCACACTGGTTTTCATATATATGGTGAATCAAGCACCAGTCACAACAAAAGTTATCTGCTTTGGTCATCTGCTGTAATGCTTTGGTAGCTTTATGACAAACAGTGTTGACCCAGATCAAATCAGACTACTGTCTGGGTCCACAATGTTTCTCCCCATACTTACATAAGTCAAATGGTATAAGCAAAATTATTGCAGCAGATGTCTGAAGCAGACAGCATTTTTAGATTAATTTTTGCAGGGGCTTTAACATCTTCGCAAGCCAAGGGTACTAAGTCCACTTTGTTCCTTACGTGTAAGGAACGAAGTGGACTTAGTAGTAGTACCCTTGGCTAGTGAAGTTGACCCTTTAATGGTTGATAATGAAATTACACCCCAGCATTGACCAAAAATCAGAAATGCATAGTATAAACAATAAAGTGACCCCCTGCTCCTCCAGTCTGTTGAATGAGACTCCAAGCAGTGGCCCCATCTCCATATATCATGACCTTGACTCAATCCATCAATTATTAATGCATTCTAATGCACCTGCTTTTGTAACACAACGTCTGGTTAGATAATGTCAAAAGTTTGCAAACCTATATCCAGCGATATACTGTAGGAAACAGTTTGACATTGTTAATTACATCACATTTCGTTGGATGATGTGCAGCATTATGTGGCTTGCAATGCTCCAATTTGAGACAAAAGTGCAGAAGTGCATTAGAATGGGGATAATCATATTCAAAATGTTCATATGTGAGGTATATTGTCGGATATACATTTGGAAATCAGGTTTTATGGCTCTGCTTGCATGCCACCATAAATCTAAATTTCCAACACTATCTTAGGATATACTGTTCAACAGTATATCCGAAGATATACCGGTACCTCCCCAAATGAAAATTTTGAATACAGTTATCCCCTAAATGTTAGCTTATAGGGACATGTATGCTTATAAGTTTGTATATGGGCCTTGACGCGAGAAAACCTGTCTTCAGTGGTTTGCAAATGACACAGGCGCAGACCAGCCTGCGCATCCACACAGTCTGATCAATCAGCGCCTTTGTTATTCGCTTTTTGGAAAGTATCATATCAAGGCTTGCTACAAGCAAAATTTCAAATTTCTAGATAGTCTGTGTAGCTGAGGAGACTGTTTGATCCTCACTTTTTCACAAACCCCGAAGACAGGTTTTGTCGCCTCTAGGCCCATTTGGTATACTTTGTTTCAGTGGTATGCTATATTACTGGACTACACGGGAGAATACGAAGGAAATAAACAAAGAATTTCTAATGCTTTCCAAGTAAAGACACACTTTCTGGTAGGTAGTATTTTTTGCAATATCTAACCCTTAATGCCCCAATCGCAACAAAAGTCATCTGCTTTTCTCGTCTGCTGAAATGTTTAGGAAGCCTCTATGGCAAACAGTGTGGACCCAGATCAGAGCAGTCTGTTCTGGGTCCACACTGTTTGCTTCTATACTTAATAAGTCAGTAATGTTAGGCAATTATTTGCAGCAGACGACTACAGCAGGACATTTTCAGGTGCATTTTTTTAGCTGGATGAACTTTAACCCTTAATGCGCCAATCACAACAAAAGTCATCTGCTTTTCTCGTCTGCTGAAATGTTTAAGAAGCCTCTATGGAAAACTGTGGGGACCGAGATCTGTTCTGGGTCCACGCTGTTTGCTTCTATACTTAATAAGTCAGTAATGTTAGGCAATTATTTGCAGCGGACGACTTCAGCAGAGGACATTTTCAGGTGCATTTTTTTTCTTAGCGCTTTAATGGCTAAATTCTAATATGAAGCTAGGGCTCCAGATAAAAGTAGTGTAATAAGATATAATTTCTTGGTCAAAAAATATGTTATGGGTACTCAAAGATAGTTCTTTTTAGCACCCAAAACACATGTTAAAACTGATTAATAATAAAGTTATTACCATTTCACACCCGAAAAAAAAAATTGATTTGAGACCGAGGGGCTGCAGGTTCGAGCCTCACCAGCTTCACTGTGTTGCACATGGTCCTTGAGCAAGACACATTTATCCTAGCTAAGAACTGGTTCAACCCAGGAAAACTCGTCCCTGTTTAACTGAAAGATTGTTGATGGTAAAGAATCAAATCAAACAAACAAACAAACACCCAAAAAAGTAAGCTTATCTGGAGCTTTGAACTCAATTACGAAAACATTGGTTTGGATAGATTTTTATCTTCTATCTCAACTGCTTGAAAAAGAACCCATATAGTACATAGGGCTATGAGGTTATAAAACTTGTTTCATGCTCAACTCAACTGAGCATGAAATTGGTCATGCTCATAAATGTTAAAATGCCAACAATTGTAAAATAAATATAACACCTGAGAGTTTGAAAGCAAGAAATGACTTTATTTTTCATTGTTTTAGTTTTTATCAGCAGTTTAAATCTCATGCTCAAAAAAGGCTATTCCAATGTTTTTGCAGTGTTTGCAGTGCAAATTTGGAGGTAAAATGCAAGAATAACAATAACTTACATATCTTTCATTGCATTAACACTTGCTGGGTAGGGTCCCTTGGGAGATATTTGAACACTCAAGATATCGGCTTTATGTTCAAACAGCTTCCATGGCAGCCAGCAAATGTTAATGCATGAAAAAATATATGGTGCCAATATTATTTTCATTTACAGAAGGCGATAGAGCTTAATCCACAAGATGCTACATCTATACATTCCTTAGGTTATTGGTGAGTCTTTGCTCCAAATAATTATTTTAAAACTCTTTATAACATGATGTCCCATCTGGGATTGATATAACATTTTAAGGGCTGACTATTGTGGCCAAAAATGACAATTGCGATAGTATTGACATTACAGGAAGTGGCATTGCGATACTATTACTATTGTAGACTACCATTGCAATACTATTGTGATACTATATTGTCTGAAACATTTATGATTGTTTGAAGGAGAAAAGTAAGATTATGGTTGGAATCTTTGAATAACTGGATATTTTCCGCTTCAGAATATTTTGAGAGATTACCCCTTTCTGTCACACCTATGCAAATTTTACCTGTCAATAGAAGACAGAAATTTTTGACGAATTCAATTCATTACAAACTCTTTATCTAAGTACTCAAAAATCTGTTTGTGCCACAATCACCAGACCTTTTGGAGAAGTTGGTGGAAAGTCTCCTCTACAACTTTCATTGCAAACACATTTTGCTAAAATTGAAGCTTAAAAGGTTATTGGGAAAATGAGTTATAAAAATATAACTGCTGGAGTTAAGTGTATTATTGATTTTAACCCTTAATGCGCCAATCGCAACAAAAGTTGTCTGCTTTTCTCATCTGCTGAAATGTTTAAGAAGCCTCTATGTTAAACAGTGTGGACCCAGATCAGACTGCTCCTATAAGAGCAGTCTGTTCTGGGTCCACGCTGTTTGCTTCTATACTTAATGAGTCAGTAATGTTAGGCAATAATTTGCAGCAGACAACTTCAGCAGACGACATTTTCAGATGCATTTTTTCTTGGCGCTTTAAGGGTTAATACATGGCATAACATATCACTCCCAAACACAATGTCATATGATAAATTTTCATCTGTGCAGTTTATATTTTAGAGAGTACCTTTTTGTCTAAAAGCATATTTTTTATATAAACAAGTTATGAAAGTGTTATACATTTCATCATATGAAAGGTCAATAAAAATATTGTAGTCTTGAAGTTTGACCAAAATCCATCTAAACCAAAATTAAAATGCTCTTAATTTTCTTTCAACAATTTTAGTACTAGATTTTTTTTTCAAGTGCCTTAACATTACTGTTATTATGTCTCCCCCTGTCAGGGTTGGGAGATTATGTCTCCCCCTGTCAGCGTGGGGAGACATATTGTTTTTCCCCATGTGTGTGTCTGTTGGTCACAAAATCTTGTGAACGTAACTCCTACTACAGTTTTAGCTGGATCTTTTTGAAACCTTGCAGGTGTTTATGTCAAGGTATGAAGATGTGCATGACATTTGACTGTAATCCTCAGATTAATATTTGTCACTTTTTTGGCAGTTCGAACTTAGTCATTTTTGGGCTTAAAGCATTTAGACACTTAGAACTCAACTCCTCTTACAGTTTTACCTGGATCTTTTTGAAACTTTGCAGGTGTTTATGTCAAGGTATGAAGATGTGCATGACATTTGGCTATATCAGCCAAATGCCATGCACATCTTCATACCTTGACATAAACAGATTAATTTTTGTCACTTTTTACCAGTTTGAACTTAGATATTTTTGGGTTAATGCAAATAGACACTGGGTATCTTGTGAGCCCAACTCATACAATTTTACCTGGATCTTTTTGAAACTTTGCAGGTGTTTATGTCAAGGTATGAAGTCGGCATGACATTTGGCAGATATCCTCAGATTAATTTTTGTCACTTTTTACCAGTTTGAACTTAGCTATTTTTTGGCTTAAAGCAAATAGACACTGGGTATCTTGTGAACCCAACTCCCCCTACAATTTTACCTGGACCTTTTTGAAATTCCAGGTGGTTTTATCAAGGTCTGAAGATGTGCATGACATTTGGCTGAGGTCCTCAGATAAATTTTTGTCACTTTTTACCGGTTTGAACTTAGATAGTTTTGGGTTAAAGCAAATAGACACTGGGTATCTTGTGAACCCAACTCCTACAATTTTACCTGGATCTTTTTGAAACTTTCCAGGTGTTTTTATCAAGGTCTGAAGATGTGCATGACATTTGACTGTAATCCTCAAATTAATTTTTGTCACTTTTTACCAGTTTGAACTTGGCTGATATCCTCATATTAATTTTTGTCACTTTTTACCAGTTTGAACTTAGATATTTTTGGGTTAATGCAAATAGACACTGGGTATCTTGAGAACCCAACTCCTCCTACAATTTTACATGGATCTTTTTGAAACTTTTCAGGTGCTTTTATCAAGGTCTGAAGATGTGCATGACGTTTCATTGATATCCTCGGATTAATTTATGTCACTTTTTACCAGTTTGAACTTAGATATTTTTTGGGCTTAAAGTAAATAGACACTGGATATCTTGTGAACCCAACTCCTACAATTTTACCTGGATCTTTTTGAAACTTTGCAGGTGTTTTATCAAGGTCTGAAGATATGCATGACATTTGGCTGTAATCCTCAAATTAAATTTTGTCAAATTTTTCGCAGTTTAGGAGATTTTCTGCCCTTCTCTAAGGGCCGAATTTCGGCCGCATTCCCAATCGAAAATAGCCACCCTTTTCCCCAATACAGTACCATGTCTGTTTTTCTCAATTTAGAAAATTAAAAAAAAAAAAAAATTCCTTATTTTTTAGAGACCACTACTACTTATGAGAAACAATGAACCATATCAGATTGATGCTTAAACACTTGTGCTTAAGTGGTATGCTTGACATTATGCAATTTAAATTAACTTGATTTTGAGGATAAATTTTGCTATCCTTGTTATGTTCTACTCATTAATTTCTCACAATTTTGATGTTAAGTCAATCGTTTTTTTACAATTTTGGCCAGGGGCCTTTTCCCAAAATTGCTGGAAAAAGCCCTGCAGTTTGAACTTTATCAGTTTCAACCAAAGCACTGGGTATCTTGTGAACGCAACTCCTTCTACTATTCTACCTGTATCTGTTTGAAACTTTGCAGCTGTTGTTGCCTACATTTGAAGATGTGCATGTGATTGTATGCAACATAGATATTCTATTATAATGGAAATAATGTATGATTATTTACTTTTTCCCAAATGATGGATTAGTTTGGCAATAGTTTACTGCATTAGCTAGATATCTTCGCTGAATATGAAATTGATTTCACCAATTTTTAAATTCTAACCAACAGTTAATATTTTTAAGGTGTTTCATATTTGCTGATATGCCATGGTACAGGAAGAAAATAGCCAGTGCGGTGTTTACCACCCCACCCACATCATCATATGAAGAGGTAAGCTAGGGTTAAGTCGGGTAAATTCTGACGGTCGGCTAAATTCGGACAGCGACCTTGTTTGTTTCATATTTTGATTATTGGAATAAAAAACAAATTGACTGAGCAACAAACAGTGAAAATCCTGATGAGATGGCTCTTAATGAGCCGTCTCATCTGGATTCTCACTGTTTGCAAACACATGTCGGAATTTACCAGCTAACTTTACCCTATATGTCAAGATGAGCAAAATCTTTGAGTGAAAAATTGTGATTTTTTTCTAACCCATAAATTTCAACATATATTGTGGGTGCTCAAAAGAACCCTCTCGATGAGACGGTTCTTTTGAGTACCCTCAATATATGTTTTAGTTGAGAAATAAGTAAAGTAGTTTTTAATTACAGTTCCGTTTAGGGAGCACAGTGTCTCAGTGGTAGAGTGCTTGACTCAAGACCAAGAGGCCTCTGGTTTGAGCCTCAACGGCATCACTGTGTTGTGTCCTTGAGCAAGACACATTTATCCTTGCTTAGTACTGGTTCAATTCAGGAAGACCCGTCCCGAAATAGCTGAAAAATTGTTGACTGGGACATAAAGAATCAAATCAAATCAAACAAAAACAATTATTATCTACTTATCTAAGGGCATGTTAATACGTACAGTAGTTGTTCTAAATTTTCGTACACTTTTCTCTTTTTGTTTTTATACAAAATATTGGTTATCAGGGCTGGAAATCACAAAATGCTTATCAGAATGGCAAACAGACAAGACCCTGATCAGACTGCTTCTGAACAGTCTGATCTGGGTCTGCCATGTTTGTCTAGGCTTTTAAGCAGGCAACTAGTGTTTGAAATTTTAGAACATTTACAGTACTGTTCTAGATTCACACTGCAGTCCTTTTTACCCTTTACCCCATATGCTATATTTAGAACATTGCATCATTTTCTGTAAATAATTCAAATTTTTTCAAATGTTTTCCAAAATAATTTTTACATTTCAATAGTTTTGAAAATATCGTGGAAAATGGAACATTTGTTCCATTTTTCATAATATTTTGAAAAATCTTACATTTCAAAGGCGTCCAAAGACGCTTGTGTGGAATAAAGGGATAATGGTGGTTTGTCATGTTCTGCTTTAAAACCTAGCAAAAGCTCTATGATACCTTGAGTTAGTAAATTGAAATAAATGTTTCTACAAGCACCTTAACGTAAAACAGGAAATTTCGGCATTATCTAAATTTTGCGTATTTCGTGGTAAGTTTTGTCCTGCAAAAATTAAAAAAAACGTGAAATATTTTCCAAGTTTGTCCCTTTAAACTGGAATAAAATTGTAGAAAAAAGTTCATTTGTGTTTCAGCAACACCACATAAAACACGGTTTCACATGAGTTGACCAGCGTAGTTTACAGGTCAAACATGATAAGATAAAGCAATCAATGTCATAGTTGTGAGCTTTCAACCTTTACACATTATACATTTTGAAAAACAAATGATAGCTTGGACAAGCTGAAAGATAAGAGATCAATTATGCTAAAATAACCTAATCATTGATTCAGATAATACCCCATCCGTATTTTTCATGTTATGCCCCTTTGATTAAAACAAGATAGCATTCTTGTTAGCAAGGTATCTCAAAAAGCATTTGAGCCAGAGTCTTGTTGTTTGGTAGACAGATTGGGGCGGAGGAGTAGATAACCCGAATAACTTTTTGTTGAATATCATAAATACAACAGAGTTAAGCCCCTTTTTAGACTGTCATTTTTCCAACTTTTTACTCAAGGAATTCTTATTACTGTATACCACATAGTACTCCCATATGTTTTTTATTGCATACACTTTTAAAGGACAAGTTTGCAGAATAATGAAAATTGTAAGTCACTCGTACTGCAGGACAAGTGCAATATTGAAATATTTTTGTCCCCTGATTGTCAGGTCCACTGGTGTAGGATCAGATATATCCATGATATTTCTATAAGCAAACAGAGTAGACCCAGATCAGGCAGCTCATACAAGAGCTGGCTGATCTGTGTCTGCTCTGTTTGCTGGGTTTGCTTTGTTTGCAAAAGCGTTTAAAGGCATCTCTATGAGGTAAAGGATTTAACTTTTTTACATCATAAAAGATTACTGTTTGAAGGAATTCTTAAAATTCACTATCAGAGTTATGGCCCTTCTTTTATATAAAGAGCATCAGTCTTATGGACAAGCGTATTGGTTGGGGGCACAGTGTTTCTTTCACAAACTAAACTTCTAATTCCAACATTTCTTCACGACTAGATTGGATTATTTTTTCGTTTCAGGCTCTAAAGTACTTCTTGCAGGCTGAAGAGAGTAAGTGTCATGTACAGGAATTTTCTTAGGCCTGATTTGGGGCCAAACATGCCCCTTTCTTTTCAAAAATGAGCAAAATCTTCCCAAGAAGGTGTATATCATTTCATAATTTCTTAGTTCTACATTTTTGTGAAAATTGCATGAAAATCCGAACAGAGATACCAAAGTTACAGATGCGTGAAAAATTGTATAAAGATGTGAATGAAAACATGTTTTCATTCATATTTTTATGCAAATTTTCATGAGTGTTTATGAAAGGCGATTAGAGCAACAAATATGTTACAGCTTTACACTGCTAATGTCTTATATCCATTTTTGGAAACAATTTAAAATGGTTGTCCAGTTGTTTTGGAATGCATCAAGTTTTCCCAAATTTGGTCTAAATTATATTTTCCCAAATTCAACAGGCCCCTGGCCCTGACTTAAGAAAGGTTTGAAAATCCGTGAGCGTTCTCAATCATACTTTTCTTTCACTGGGGCAGCTCCACATAATCTTCACGATAGGGTGCTCCAGGATATATAGAAAAAAAGAAAAAAAGTTAAGACCCAGATCAGTACCAACAGAACTGATCTGGATCCAAACCGTTTGACACTCTGGTAGTGTTTTTAAAAGAATTTTTTGAAAAATTGTCCCAGGGGACAAAAATTCTATTCCTCCGCTTGTAATTACGAGTTAAGTCTAGAAAGTACAAGTAATTATACCCTTAGAGTGCTAAAATCTGAGGATGAAACTAGCATTTTCTGAATATTGACTGAAATCTTTTTGTCAGTGTATGGGATGCAGTTATGAAACTGACTGGGTAAATATCATTTTAGCTGTGATATAAGGAACTTTATAAGTCATATTACGTATTACGTATGACTCCCTTATATTCTCTATTGCATATTATGCTTATAAAGGAGTGCATGTGTTTGCAGGACAAGATAAAATTATTAGTCACTCGTCTTGCAAGACAAGTGCAATATTGAAATATTTTTATCCCTTGTGTCAGCAGACGACAACAAAAGCATGGAAAATTACCCATCATGCACATGGGTGAAAGTTTTCAGGATTATTCCTGAATTCACGATTTTGAGGCTGACTTTCCACAGAAAGTCAGCCTCAAAATCCTGAATTAAGTAGATTATAATAGCTTTTCTAATTTATGTATAGTTTATCTTAATACAATTGAGAGCTAAAATTTGAAAATCTTGGCATTGTATTGGCTTAAAGCTAGTTTTAAGATTTGAATTTCAAAAGTTCAGGATTTTGAAAATTTTGAACTTTCACCCATGCATGCAAAGATTTAGTATAATGTTTACCTGTTGGATTCTTTTGCTCCGGTATTCAGTTTTATTTACTGTTGAGTCCTTACCTTTGCTTTATCTCCTTGTTATATCTTGATTTATATGTTTTAGGAGATGATGCATTGATAAGTTAGGGTCTTTCATGCAAACCAAACATCTATGTGTCTTGATCCACATCTGAATTAAGGGTGAGGTTGGCGCCGTTAAACCGGTTTAAGCCCTCCAGTAAATATTTTACTGACCGTTCCAAGGCGGTACTTCTTTTGTGGATCTTTTATGTTTTTGTTCTGTCTTGTGTTTGCTATGTCTTTGTGTGCGTCTGTTTATATGTGCTTTGTGGTCACCTGCTGGGAGAGGGCTAACCTCTTGGCTCTCGTTTGTGGTGTCTGCTGTGAGTTTGTCACTTTCCCATTGGTATCCTGGGTCAGGTGTGGAACTTGATTGTATCGATTCCTGATCTTTGCACCCTTACTTACTTGTATTATTTACAGCTGATCCAAATTTCTACAGCACCAATCTACTGATGTTAGGAAAGACCTATTTGCGAATGAAGAACAACAAAATGGCATTGATATACCTACAACGAGCCAAGGATTTACCTGTGAAAACACCTGATGACAGAAACGTGAGTTTGCATAGGTTGAGGTAGCAAATTATTTTGTGTGTGTAAAATTGTAAATATTTTCTTAGCCATCCATTCAAACATATGTTTGGGGTGCTTAGAAGAATTGTCTCATAGAGACTGTTCTTTTGAGTACCAACAACATATGTTTTGTTTGAGAAATAAGAGAATTTTCAATTATGTGCTGTATTATCTGGAAACCTGGCCCGGATACCCTGTCCCTCCCTCTGAATCCGCCCATGAGTTACCAAAAAATGGTCTATAGCTTACTGATACGAATTTCAAGACTGATCAGGTGGTGTAAATTTGTTGGCTGATCAGTCCTTGCTATGAGCACTTGATAAATACAAGAGTCTCTTTATAACACTATATTTGAGGTCAATATGAATGGACTGTATTTTGTGAATAGTGTTATAAAGGGACAATTTTACAAAGGAATTATAGGGAAATTTATGGTCATTTCCCTATAATTTCTTTGACAAATTTCATGGTTAAAAACAACATGACCATGCTATATGTAAATCTATGTTTTAAAGGTCTTGTGAATCTTCAAATACATTTTTGAAACTCTTCATGATTTAAATGACAGTGATGAGAAAACCAGAATGCTGAAAACCGCATCGAAAAATTCCAACCGAGTTGAAGTTATGCAAGTTTTAAAAGTATGCAAATTAGCATATAAGCCCCGCCCCGCCCACATTATTGTTTCAAGATGATTTTTTCAAAATGTCAAATTTTATGTAGTGCGATTTCTAAGCAATTAAAAACAGCACATTAAAGCTTTTATATGCAAATGTTGTATTTTATCATATTGAATCATTTTCAGCAAATAAAATATTAAATAATGTTAAGATACGAGGGTTAGTCAAAAATAAATGAGCCCTACCTCATAACATTTTAGTTTGGTATTGTAGACAACCAATGTGATTATGTTCTATAAGTATGATATGTCATAGTTGTTTTAACCTTAAAAAATTACCCTAGTGAAGTTTCTATTATGGTTGCTAGGCAACTGAAGATCGTCAGTCAGATGGATGCGTTCACGATCTCAGCCAGCAGGAATTTACAGTATGTCTTTAAAAAGCTTGTGCGCTTGATGGTTTTTGTGAAAGGCATATTTGACACTTATTTGAATGACATATATCATATTGTCTTTTCTTTACACTAAGTTAGTTAATATTTAGGTGAACATTGAGTGTATGCGTTGCCTAGCAACAAAAAACTCCAAAATTCCACAGATTTTCAAATACATGAAGATTGTGTTGCCATGGAAACAAAATTGTGCATTTAAATCAAGGAACTTAATATGTCTGAGGGTTGGTTTGTGTATGCAGTACTGTTAAAGCATTATTATGCTAATGTTTTATGTTTTCTATCTTCTATCAGTTGGTTTCTGTTCTGTGACACTTAATAGGTACATGTTCAAGGTATCAGACGACAGTGAATAAAGCCTTGCTTTAACATTACTGTTTCCATAGCAACGCTTAGATTAATATGTACCACAGCGTGAACGCACCCCTTTGACAGGTCATATTCTGTTGCCTAGCAACCGTTACATTTTTGTAACGGTTGCTAGGCAACAGAATATGAATACTGGCCTACCAACAGAAATAAATTAGGTGATTAAATAGATGACATGTAACTTCTATGAAATATCATCCAAATATATGTCCATTTTACTTAATTCAAATGTTATGAGGTAGGGCTCAGTTATTTTTTACTGACCCTCGTAAATGAATTATCTTTAATTTAATATTTCAAAAAGCTCAAATGATGTCATATGAGCCTCTCGCATATTGTCATCTGATTATATTTTGAAACCTTCATAACTTAGTAACTATTTTGAATTTATTGATGGGGCTTTCTACATTCTGTTTCTCTCATTACTGGCTTTTCAATTAATAAGAGTTTAAAAAAAGTTTTTTTTAAGGTTCACAAGACCTTTAACAATGTGTGCTATAAAAGGAACTGTACCATAGTAATTTTGCTAAGTGTCATTAATGAAATAATAGAAAGCTTTTAAAAGTGGAGAGTAGTATGCCGTTTAGAAAAAAAAATGCTTATTCCCTATAGAAACCCATATAACTTGTGATTTTCCAGAGGGGGGGGGGGGTCTGGACCCCCTGTAGCCCCTCTGGATCCGTGCATGTGTAGAGTTTTAGTATGATAATAATGTCATCTGTTCTTGCAGTGTTTCCGCGAGAGTGCGTTTCTTGCGTTTTTGATGCAATAAATTCACTGCTGACACACTGACAGTTTGTCTGTGCGTTTATTCGTGATGCACACAAAAACAGCAGCATCGTCTTAATGTGCTGAGATCTGAGGACTTCCAAGTTTACCTCGATGATAATGCTTCTATAAATACTTTTCCTATGGAAAATAAACCTGCGCACAAATATCTTTGCTGGGTATTTCCATGACGTATCTGATTTATTTCAAAAACAACAACTGCGCATGTCAAAAGTCATTGTCGATTTGTACAGATTGGGTTTCGTTCAAAATAATTTGGCTTTTTTCGCTTTCACTGCTGTTTTGGGGCATCATACAGCATAAATTTAAAAGAAGTAGTCTAGAAAAGAAAGTTTTCTTTTCTCCAATACACCAAAGTATATGAGACAACGATTTTAAAAGAAATGAAACCAATGCATCACGTCTCTTATTAGACTGACCGTCTGCACATGGGTAAAGCGCTCAACTGTTAAACATCAATGGCTGCCTCATCATGAAATTGGTGAATAGACGCTTTTATTTCTTGTCCTCTAAAGGATAGGACTTTAACTACAAACAATACAACATTGCATAATTCCCATGAAACAGAAAATGTAACAAAAGCCGTTGACCACAAGCCTACTGATAGTAAAACATGCACCGAATTTTGAGACGACCATTACCTTACTATAGGGGACATTCTTCAAATACCTTTAATATTGATGCATGCACAGGCAAATAAAGTTACTATTACACAAAAAAAAGTTCTGACCCTCTAAATTTGCCAATGACCCCCAAGTTTTCAAACAAGGGGTCATCAATGACCAAAAATTCTGCTCTTGCAGAAACACTTTACTTGAGTGTGAGTTGCCCCTCGATAGGGAATATAGGGCTAGAGATAATAATTGTTTGAAATGTGTACTGTATGCATCAACATTCATATACAACATGTACCCAAATTTTCAATGTGTACTCATTTTCTCCCACCTCAATCTTGAATGGCCAGACTTAGTTAACTATAAGAAGCCTCCATGCGAGCTAAACAATTTTGTGTTTTAACAACAGAATCTAGGCCTGAGATTTGGTACTGGTCAGTAAAATGCATTTAAGACCCTGGTGGCTTGGGCTGCTGTTTGTTCTAAGGCCGTGGTTCTGTTGTTGTTGATCCGTTGTTTGGTGTGCTCCCCATTGATTGTGAGGGTGCCGTGTTTGTCTTTGTTTTGTTATGCATTACTTTGTGTCCTTTCTATTTTTCAATCATCTTGAAGAGGAAGAGAAAGCTGGTTGCTTTGCTTTTGTTGTCTTGTTACTGTAAATGTTGTGTGACTCTTCCTCACGGTGCCTTTGGTTGGTCTGCAGTGTGTGATTGTGGTATTTCCTGATCATACTCACTTTTTATATTGTTCAAGTAAAAGCTTCAGTATTTTAACTGTGTTGTCTGGCAGTACATTCTAAATCTCAAACCTTTTCTGTTACTTTTAAAAGTAGCAGGCTTAAGACCTCAAGTCATGCCTATAGTTAAGAGTGTGTTACAAATAATAGTTTTCTTATTTCTCAATCAAAACATTTGTTATGGGTACTCAAAAGATCCATCTCAATGAGACGGTTCTTTGGAGTGTCCACAACATATGTCAAAATTGATAGGTAGGAAAATATTTACAACTTTACACTCAAAAGTTGTGTTTTATCTAAACCTCTGTCAAGTAGAAGGCAGATTGCATAGTGATATTTGAAAAAAAGTGTTATAATTGCTAGAAAGTAGATGGCTCAGCTGCAATAAAGCCCACTGACACCTGCTAAAAACGGCTCCATTCCTACATTTGAAGATGTCCAAATGCTAATGTCATACTGCATTAGAAAATGCTAAGCATTTCAAGCAAATACTATTACTCTAAAGGACAAGAACTCATTAAAAGACCTTGAACAGTTTCCTATTCAATCTGCCCAAATTTTGAGAGCATATGGCTACGACTATGTATAATTGACAACTTTGTCTTTGTACTTTAATTGAAACCTGACCTTCAGTGCACGGAACATAGGTAAATAGGTAAGTTGTCCAGGACTCTTGACTATTACCTGTAACTATCTTACATACAAATTATACCTGTTTTGTTTATAGGTCAATCAATCTGACCTGTTCATTGGGGTGTATCATTACTACATACTGTATACATGCGATTGCGTAAGACCATTAAGCTACAGGTTTGCACAAAATTATTGACTAATGAGCTTTTATAATAATATGTTTTTCAGCATGTTGACATCCTTCCCCTCTCTGACCAATCATGTCATTCTTATATGAAGTGTGTAATGAAAAACTACAACTGTATTCAACAGGATTAGCTTAATCACTGGGGGGAAAGCACCTCAAAACAACTTTTTCTATTTCCTAAATGTGAAATGGTAGATACAGAGTTTTCAACCCATATTTTAAGCTCACCTGAGCCAAAGGCTCCCGGTCAGCTTATAGGATGGGAGTCAAACCGGTGTCTGTACCTGTGTGCATCCCTGCGTCAGTTGGTCCGTTCACACTTTCAAACATTATTATCTCTGACACTAGCAGGCCATTCATAATCATATTTTATCTGAAGAATCATTGGGTAGGGGCTGCATTATGTTTTTGTCCTGATCGGATCAGAACTCTGGTTTCCATGGCAACAGATAGTTCCCATAGGGTTATAATGGGCTAAATCTTGTGAGCACTCTAGCTCCTCCATTTTGACTGGATCTTCTTCATTCTTGCAGGTAACGAGAACAACCATAAAATCTCGGATGGGTTCAAAATTCAGCAAGATCCAATTAGGGACTGGAGAGTTAGCTGCCCTTGAGCTTCTGAAAAAATCCCCATAGACTTATAGTGGGAGAAATGTTGTGAGCACTCTAGTGTCATCATTTTTGTATGGATCTTTATCATTCTTGCAGGTCACAATAACAACCGTAAAAGCTTGGATGAGTTTGAATTTCGTCAAGATCCCATCACCGACATCTAAGTAAGCTGCCCTTGAGAGTCTGAAAAATCAATGTATAATGTTGTGAGCACTCTAGCACCTTCATATTTGATTGGATCACTTCATTCTTGCTGGTAACAAGGACAGCTATAAAATCTTGGATGGGTTTGAAATTTGGCAAGATCCAACTAGGGCCTGTGGAGTTAGCTGCCCTTGAGTATCTAGAAAAATTTCCATAGACTAAAAACAGGAGAAATGTTGTGAGCACTGTAGTGCATTCATTTTTGAATGGGTCTTCATCTTTCTTGCAGGTAACAAGGACAACCATAACAGCTTGGATGAGTTTGAATTTCTGCTAGATCCCATCAATCCTACTGAGTTAGCTGCCCTTGAACGTCTGTAAAAATTCCCACAGATTTATAATGGGAGAAATGTTGTGACCACACTAGCGCTTTCATTTTTGATTTGATCATCTTCATTCTTGGAGGTAATTAGGCCAACAATTATCTAGCTTGAATTAGTTTGATTTTCAGCTAGATCTGACCTAGGACTGTGGAGTTATCTGCCCTCGAGCATCTTGAAATATCCCCATAGACTTACAATTGGATGTATGTTGTGACCACTCAAAGCTTGCTTTCATTTTGGAATGGATTTTTCTCAGTCTTGTAGGTAACAAGGACAACCATTGAAGCTTAGATTAGTTTGATCAGCTATGCCCCACCACCGACTATGAAGTTAGCTGCCCTTGAGAATCTGAAAATTGATGTTCAAAGTTGTGACCACCCTAGCACTTTTATTTTGATTGGATCTTTTTCATTCTTGCAGGTAATGAGGATAGTCATTGAAGCGTGTATGAGTTCTAATTTTTTGGCCCAGTTCTCACTTAGGACTGTGGAGTGAGCTGCCCTTGAGCGCCTGGAATAATCACCATAGACTTAAAATGTGAGAAATGTTGATGCAACTCCAGCACCTTCACTTTTGATTTGATCTTCTTCATTCTTGTAGGTAACAAGGACATGCATTAAAGCTAAGGTGAGTTTGAATTGCGATCTTATCTCACAACTGACTATGCAGTTAGCTACCCTTGAGGGTCTATATTTTACAATTTTCCAAGTTTTTTTTAAATCAGATTTTTAGCTCACCAGAGCCAAAGGCTCCCGGTCAGCTTATAGGATGGGAGTCAAACCGGCGTCTGTACCTGTGTGCATCCCTGTGTCACTCGGTCCGTTCACACTTTCAAACATTATCACACTTAGGGATGTCTGTTACAACGCAAGGTGGTTCTGGACGACAGTGCGTTACGGGTCCCAGACGAAATATTTCTAAATATAGGTTTGTGCTATTGTATGTGTATCGTTTACGGGAGACTTAAGACACAATAAACCGCAAGCATCTTATTTTGTCTTTGTACATTTGTCCACGACACTTATCTAAAGTTAATCAATCCTGTAGAGCATGGCAACTGTATCCAGTTAACGTGTATATGATAAATTATTATTCTCGAAACTGTATTTTACTACTACACCTGTCCTCATATCCTTATTTAGTACTTTCACTTTCGTTTTCTTTGAACATTTTATGACTTGATGTGATTAGACATTGCATTGTCCATCACATAGACCGAGAAAGAGTTTTCTTCTAAATCTGCTTACTTTAGACGAACGCATTTTTAAAACCAAAACGAATGTACTGCAGTCATTTTTCCATGTTACAGATGTGTAACGACTGCAGATATTTTGTTACAGGTTATTGTCGACAGCGTAGCAGGTAGAGACGACAGTGATGGATTTATTAAATATATCTTACACCGAAGAATCTTCTGTTTTGACCGAGGGTGAAATGTCATTTACCCTGTATGAGAACAGGAATATGGCCAATACTCGGATTAAGTACTGTTATTTTGAGACCCGCACGACTTGACATCGTGGCCTTGTGCTAAGCGTGTCAGACTTTGGAACCAGAGGACCAGGGTCGATCCGGGGTGGGAACTTATAACAAATTGTTACTTTTTTCTTTTTCTTTTTTCCTCTTGTAATGCAAAATTACTTCATACAAGAAATATGGAATTATATAAATGACAAAAATTACACTCCTTAAATTTTCAAATTGAATTATCCTCAAAATTTGTGGGGGTGGGGATAACTTTGGCCCGCCTGCAAGATTATTAGTCTGGTGACCCCATTTGTTTCTTTTTCTAAAATGTCAAATGATAGTCCATGAAATAATAACAATAAATAAGATTTCTTATATCAAATTTATAAATAATTTGCTCTAAAAATCGAAATCCTTTTATGGGGGAATAACCAAAATATATCATGTGACATGGATTGGGAACAAATACATTTTTACATTTGCTAGAAAGCTTGAAGTCATGAGCAATAATTAAAATTAAAAAAAAAAAGCTGGATGGCGATTACAAATATTTTAGCGTATTATTAAGGACTTGGATTTTTTCAGAAAATTTGTAAAATGCTGAAAACTCCCATGTGAGATTATGAAAAATTGAGTGTGGTGACATATCCTTTTTATTTCATAAATTGACAGTCCATACATAAAACAAACTGTATGCAAACAATTAAAAAGATTTTAATTTGGGAAGTTTTACCCGCAATTGCCCATAATACGCTCCAGGTCCGACAAAGTGTAAGTCACATATCACACATGGTTAAATAAAACATGTTTTAAGCGTACCAAAGCTGAAGGCTCCGAGGTGAGCTAAAAGTATACAAATGACTCCAGCCTCTATCCGTCTGTCTGTTCGTCAACATTTTCAAACATCTCCTTTGAAACCACAATTTCAATCGAATTTCATATGGAGACTCCTTAGGATGGAGGGACGAAAGTTATTCGAACTTTCTTAAAATGCATTTAAGCCCGACCTTAGTTGCTTAGGCTGCTGTCTGTTTTGGGATGGTGATTCCCTTGTTGTTGATCTATTGTTTAATGTACTTCTCATTATGGGGGTTCTGTGTTTGTCTTTGTTTTGGTATGCATTACTTTGCGACCTTCCTAGTTTTGCAATCATCTTAAAGAGGAAGAGAGAGCTGTTAGCTTTGCTTTTATTGTCTTACGGATATCTTGTTACTGAAAATGTTCAGTAGCAGGCTGATGTTATTGATGCGTTTAACACTACTTCCAGGTATTTGGACGATATTTTAAATATTAATAATGTTTATTTTGAAAATATGGTTAGTCAAATATACCTTCAGAGCTCCAACTTAATAAAGCCAATGCCTCTGATACCGAAGCCGCATTTTTAGACTTGCATTTGTCAATTTCTAATGGTATTGTTTCTATCAAAATTTATGATAAACGTGACGACTTTGATTTTGAAATTGTCAATTTCCCATTTTTAGATGGTGATGTTCCTCGTTCTACATCATATGGAGTCTATATCTCTCAACTCATTCGTTTTGCTAGAGCATCTAGCTATGTTACTGACTTCAACACTCGCAATAAATTGTTAACTCAGAAACTTCTTAAACAGGGCTATCGGTATCATAAACTTCGCAAAACATTTTCAAAATTTTATAGACGATACTTTGATTTGATTTCTAAATTCCAAGTTGGACTTAAATCTCTCTTGCGCCAAGGACTTTCAGAACCTGATTTCTATGATGACTTGGTGTATAAGTTGAAGAAGATTGTTGGCTCTGATAATTTTTCAGCACAGTTCATTAAAATAATTTCCCATTATAAAAAGATTGGCTATAACATTAATGTATTGCAACAGACTGCATGCTTGGTAGTCAACCCAATCACAGTTGGCAACTTTGCTTTCCTCTTTAATTGCACGCCGGTGGGTCGGACTTCAGACTCTATGATGGTTCCGACTTAAAGACTTATCTATTGATGAGATGGTAGGGGCCTGATGCTTTGGCTGTTTGTCGGGCCCACTGGGGTTTACCTGTTG
This sequence comes from Loripinus fragilis, assembly GCA_964019695.1. Lineage (NCBI taxonomy): Eukaryota > Metazoa > Mollusca > Bivalvia > Lucinida > Lucinidae > Loripinus > Loripinus fragilis. The sequence goes on from OZ026523.1 coordinate 21,601,947, forward strand.
GATTTCTTTTGCTCCAGTATTCAGTTTAATTTACTGTTGAGTCCTTATCTTTGCTTTATCTCCTTGTTATATCTTGATTTATATGTTTTAGGAGATGATGCATTGATAAGTTAGGGGTCTTTCATGCAAACCAAATATCTATGCGTCTTGATCCACATCGGAATTAAGGGTGAGGTTGGCGCCGTTAAACCGGTTTAAGCCCTCCAGTAAAATATTTTACTGACCGTTCCAAGGCGGTACTTCTTTTGTGGATCTTTATGTTTTTGTTCTGTCTTGTGTTTGCTATGTTTTGTGCGCGTCTGTTTATATGTGCTTCGTGGTCACCTGCTGGGAAAGGGCTGACCTCTTGGCTCTCGTTTGTGGTGTCTTCTGTGAGTTTGTCACTTTCCCATTGGTATCCTGGGTGAGGTGTGGTACTTGATTGTATCGATTCCTGATCTTTGCAACCTTACTTACTTTCCTCATGATGTAGTGGGTCGATCTGGAGTTTATGATTGTTGAATTTCCTGATCATACTCACTTTCTTCTTGGTCTTGTGACCAAGATGCAGCAATGCTCAAATAAGGTAAAACCCCTTTTAAATATTCTCTGGAACCAGAAGACTATAAAAGCCACCAATCCCATATATGGTATTACCCTTTAAATTCTTCTGATTACCTGGGGCTTTGTATGCACATTCGATGGGAGGTCGCACAATGCTGAACTACTTCTCCAGGCGTTGAATAGGCTTCAGAGCAGTATTTACATCTACTCAAGTGTTGATGAAAGAATGAAAAATGTCGTCTCTCATCTGTTACAGAAAAACTGACGTCGTCTATTGCCTGTTACACAGTCGTCTCTAACCAGTAACATTAGAAAAATGAAATTTTGAGGTTTTCAGCTTTCTTTTAAGAAGGACATGTTAAAATTGACTGAAAAATAATGTGAGATCTATTGTCTGACCGTTTATGCTTATTTCATGATGAGAACGCAAGTAACTAATCACAAATTACACATTTCTACAATTTCTTTTCCAGACCAGAGTTTTACAATTTTTAACTACAAATATCTATGGTGTTTGTACTTCCAATGTCAAACTTACAAACACTTATATGACAGGAATTATTCAAAATAGCCAAACATACTATATTATCATTTTCTGCGGCGTCTGTGTGTGTTGCCCCTTTCCACTGTCGTCCAAAATCCTAAATCTGTCATCTTAAACCCGTTACCTGTCGTCCAGCACAGGTAAGCAGTCGTCATGGGCCCGTAACGAATTGTCATCCAGAACCACCGTGCGTTGTAACTGACATCCCTAAGCGTGATTATTATCTCTGACACCAGCAGGCCAATCATAATCATATTTTATCTGAAGAATCATTGGGGTGGGGCTGCATTATCTTTTTGTCCTGATCGGATCAGAACTCTGGTTTCCATGGCAACAGATAGTTCCCATAGGGTTATAATGGGCTAAATCTTATGAGCACTCTAGCTCCTTCATTTTGATTGGATCTTCTTCATTCTTGCAGGTAACGAGAATAACCATAAAATCTCGGATGGGTTCAAAATTCAGCAAGATCCAATGAGGGACTGGGGAGTTAGCTGCCCTTGAGCGTCTGAAAAAATCCCCATAGACTTATAGTGGGAGAAATGTTGTGAGCACTTTAGTGTCATCATTTTTGTTTGGATCTTTATCATTCTTGCAGGTCACAATTACAACCGTAAAAGCTTGGATGAGTTTGAATTTCGTCAATATCCCATCACCGACATCTAAGTAAGCTGCCCTTAAGAGTCTGAAAAATCAATGTATAATGTTGTGAGCACTCTAGCACCTTCATATTTGATTGGATCACTTCATTCTTGCTGGTAACAAGGACAGCTATAAAATCTTGGATGGGTTTGAAATTTGGCAAGATCCAACTAGGGCCTGTGGAGTTAGCTGCCCTTGAGTATCTAGAAAAATTTCCATAGACTAAAAACAGGAGAAATGTTGTGAGCACTGTAGTGCATTCATTTTTGAATGGGTCTTCATCTTTCTTGCAGGTAACAAGGACAACCATAACAGCTTGGATGAGTTTGAATTTCTGCTAGATCCCATCAATCCTACTGAGTTAGCTGCCCTTGAACGTCTGTAAAAATTCCCACAGATTTATAATGGGAGAAATGTTGTGACCACACTAGCGCTTTCATTTTTGATTTGATCATCTTCATTCTTGGAGGTAATGAGGCCAACAATTATCTAGCTTGAATTAGTTTGATTTTCAGCTAGATCCGACCTAGGACTGTGGAGTTATCTGCCCTCGAGCATCTTGAAATATCCCCATAGAATTACAATTGGATTTATGTTGTGACCACTCAAAGCTTGCTTTCATTTTCGAATGGATCTTTCTCAATCTTGTAGGTAACAAGGACAACCATTGAAGCTTAGATTAGTTTGATCGGCTATGCCCCACCACCGACTATGAAGTTAGCTGCCCTTGAGAATCTGAAAATTGATGTTCAAAGTCGTGACCACCCTAGCACTTTTATTTTGATTGGATCTTTTTCATTCTTGCAGGTAATGAGGATAGTCATTGAAGCGTGTATGAGTTCGAATTTGGCCCGGTTCTCACTTAGGACTGTGGAGTGAGCTGCCCTTGAGCGCCTGGAATAATCACCATAGACTTAAAATGTGAGAAATGTTGTTGCAACTCCAGCATTTTCACTTTTGATTTGATCTTCTTCATTCTTGTAGGTAACAAGGACATGCATTAAAGCTAAGGTGAGTTTGAATTGCGATCTTATCTCACAACTGACTATGCAGTTAGCTACCCTTGAGGGTCTATATTTTACAATTTCCCAAGTTTTTTTTAAATCAGATTTTTAGCTCACCGGAGCCAAAGGCTCAGGGTGAGCTTATAGTATGGGACTCCAGCCGGCGTCCATGCGTTCGTCAGTGCGTCCAAACTTTCAAACATGCATTTCTCTGAGACAAGCTAGCCAATCGTAATCAAATTTCATCAGAAGCATCATTGGGGTGGGTGATTGGCTGCACTAGGTTTTGGGCCAGATCGGATTAGAACTTTGGTTTCCATGGCAACAGATAGCTCCCATAGGGTTATAATGGGGAAAACCTTGTGACCACTCTAGCTCCTTCATTTTTGATTGGTTCTTCTTTATTCTTGCAGGTAACGAGGACAACCATAAAATCTTTGATGGGTTCGAAATTGGGCAGTATCCGATGAAGTACTTATGAGTTAGCTGCCCTTGAGCATTTGGAAAAATCCCCATAGACTTATAATGGGAGAAACGTTGTGACCAGTCTAGTACCTTCATTTTTCAATGTATCTTCTTCATTCTTGCAGGTAACAAGGTCAACCATAAAAGCTTGAATGGGTTTGAATTTTGGCAAGATTCCATCAATGACTTCGGAGTTAGCTGCCCTTGAGCATCTGGAAAACCAATGAATAATGTTGTGACCACTCTAGCTCCTTTATTCTTGATCGAATCGTCTTCATTCTTGCAGCCTACAAGGACATCCATAAGATATCGGAAGGGTTCGAAATTTGGCAGGATCCTATTAGGGACTTATGAGTTACCTGCCCTTGAGCGTCTGAAAAAATCCCCATTGACTTATAATGGGAGAAATGTTGTGACCTCTCTAGTGCTTTCAATTTTGAATGGATTTTCTTCATACTTGTTGATAAGACGGACTACTTTAAAAGCTTGGATTAGTTTGAATTTCGTCAAGATCCCATCACCTATTATGGAGTTAGCTGCCCTTGTGCATCTTAAAAATTGATTGATAATGTTGTGACCACTCTAGCGCCTTCATTTTTGATTGGATCTTCTTCATTCTTGCACGGCACAAGGACAGCTGTAAAATCGCGAATGGGTTTGAAATTAGGGCAGATCAGACCTTAGACTGTGGAGTTAGCTGCCCTTGAGCGTCTGGAAAAATCCCCATAGACTTATAATGGGAGAAACGTTGTGACCACTCTAGTACCTTCATTTTCCAATGGATCTTTATCATTCTTGCAGATAACAAGGTCAACCATAAAAGCTTAGATGGGTTTGAATTTCGGCAAGATTCCATCACTGACTTGGAGTAAGCTGCCCTTGAGCGTCTGAAAAATCAATGAATAATGTTGTGACCACTCTAGCTCCTTTATTTTTGACTGAATCTTCTTCATTCTTGCAGGCAACAAGGACATCCATAAAATTTTGGATGGGTTTGAAATTTGGCAGGATCCGATCAGGGATTTATGAGTTACCTGCCCTTGAGCTCCTGAAAAAATCCCCATAGACTTATAATGGGAGAAATGTTGTGTCCTCTCGAGTGCTTTCAACTTTGAATGGATCTTCTTCATACATGCAGATAAGAAGGACAACTATAAAGCTTGGATGAGTTTGAATTCCGTCAAGATCCCATCATCTATTATGGAGTTAGCTGCCCTTGAGCATCTTAAAAATTGATTGATATTGTTGTGACCACTCTAGGGCTTTCATTTTTATTGGATCTTCTTTATTCTTTTAGGTAACAAGGACAACCATAAAAGCTAGATGAGTTTAATTTAAAGTAGAGCCAACTTTAGACTGTGGAGTTAACTTCCCTTGAGCATCATAAAAAATCTGCTTGGACTTACAATGGGAGATCTGTTGTGACCACTCTAGCTCATTCATTTTTGAAATGATCTTCCTCATTCTTGCAGGTAACAAGGACTTCCATAAAAGTTTGAATGAGTTTTATTTTCCGCCACACCCGTCACCAGCTACTGAGTTAGCTGCCCTTAGGTGTCTAAAATAAAACAGTATAATATTGTGACCACTCTAGAGCCTTCATTTTTCATTTGATTTTCTTCCAACCTTGTAGGTTACCAGGACATACATAAAAGTATGGATGAGTTTGAATTTTGGTCAGAATCCCTCACTTGACTAAGGAGTCAGCTGCCATTGAGCATCTGAAAACTACACTATCACCAGGTTTCCTCTGCAGTTTTTATTCATATCTTTTTAATACTTGCAGATAACTAGAACTGGCATGATATCTTACGTTTTTGAATTAATTTCTGGTCATTGTTTCATGTCCAGAGTTACCTGCCTTTGGGCATCGTAAATTATGGTGTCTCCAAACATTATGCTGGCTCCATGGCGAGCGATTGTTGCTCATTGGGCTACTTGTTTAATACAAATAAGCAGGACTGACATAATATCTTGTGCTTAAATTTAGGCCAGATCGTTGTTTCAAGTTCAGTATTAGCTGCCTTTGAGCACTGTAAAATATGGTGTCTTGGCTATCAGGTGAGCGATTGTTGCCCATTGGGCATTGTTTAATTAGTACTTGTCTAATGTGAAAATACTTTTTGCAGATAATTCGAGGGCAGAACCAATTATCTTTTCAACAGAAAAAATATAATTTCCTCTTATATAGCCACTTTATGGGCAATTCTGCATCGAGGTCCTTTGTGTTTTGTGGTTTTATATCTGGCAAGATTAGATTGAAAAAAGTGAGCGTATCACTACATTTTAATACATACACAGTACACATGTTCTTGAAATGACAAAACATGCAGACCAACAAACAGTGTGTGAATATACACAGTACACAAACTTATCTGTGGCACTGGGCTATCACATGAGAAAAGTCTCTTTGAATGTAGAAGGCTGAAATTGATTTCCTGAATAGTATGTTCCCAACTTGACAAAATTGGCTGGTACGTGTAGGGAGCTCAATAGCGATGAAAATTGGAAGTCCTGCAATGTTAAATCCAGACAAAATGACATTATAATCAGGTAATGTTACAAAGGCACCGTTAGGATGAGAGTAAACAAGCAAGACACATTTGATACAGCACATGAAATTTTGTAACCAATAGCATAAGTCTTCTTTCACCCTTAAAGCGCCACCTATAATTTGCAGCAGACACCAATTTCAAATGTTGCCGCTTTTCAAAAATAATAAATAAGGAATAATATTTCATGAGAATCGTCTGATTCTCATGAAATATCATACCTTATTTTTTACGAAAATTGGGAAAGATGTTGCGAAATTTGGCGTCTGCTGCAGTCATGATTGGCCCTTTAAGGGTTAAAAAGCTACACTGATTAGAGTTTAAACTTTGGTTTGAGTCTTCAACAGGGATTTGTCTGTGGTATGTGATTGTTGCATTTCCTCGTCATATTTACTTATTTCTTGAGGCCCTATACATACATTGGTAACCCATTTCCTTTAATCCAAAAAAGCTAAATTTTTTACAAAAGTAGCTATATGCATGAGCTGTGATTATTTAATTACTTTTTTAGCTCACCAGAGCCGAAGGCTCAGGGTGAGCTTATAGTATGGGACTCGAGCCGGCGTCGGTGCTTCCGTCCGTCCGTGTGTCCTCCCTTTCAAACATTAATATCTCTGAGACCAGCTGGCGAATCATAATCAAGTTTCATCAGGAGCATTATTTGGGTGGGGGATTGACTGTATTAGGTTTTCGGCTAGATCGGATCAGAACTCTGGTTTCCATGGCAACAGATATCTCCCATAGGGTTATAATGGGGGAAAATCTTGTGACCACTCTAGCTCCTCCATTTTTGATTGGTTCTTCTTTATTCTTGCAGGTAACAAGAACAACCATAAAATCTCGAATGGGTTCGTAATTTGGCAAGATTGGACCAGGGACTTATGAGTTAGCTGCCCTTGAGCATCTGGAAAATCCCAATAGACTTATAATGGGAGAAATGATGTGACCACTCTAGTACCTTCATTTTTGGATGGATCTTCTTCATTCTTGCAGATAACAAGACCATCCATAAAAGCTCGGATGAGTTTGAATTTGGGGAAGATTCCATCACTGACTGCGGAGTAAGCTCCCCTTGAGCATCAGAAAAATTAATGAATAATGTTGTGACCACTCTAGCTCCTTCATTTTTGTTTGGATCTTCTTCATTCTTGCAGGCAATATGGAAACCCATAATATCTCCGATGGGTTTGAAATTCAGCAGGATCCGACCAGGGACTTATCAGTTACCTGCCCTTGAGCGTTTGGAAAAATCCCCATAGACTTTTAATGGGAGAAATGTAATGACAACTCTAGTGCTTTCAATTTTGAATGGATCTTCCTCATTCTTTCATACAATGAGGACAACTATCAAAGCTTGGATGAGTTTGAATTTCGGCAAGATTCCTTTACTGATTTTGGAGTTAGCTGCCCTTGAGCGTCAGAAAATTTAATTAATAATGTTGTGACCACTCTAGCTCCTTCATTTTTGATTTGTTCTTCTTTATTCTTAAAGGTCACAAGGACAACCAGAATATCTCTGATGGGTTCGAAATTCAGCAGGATCCGACCAGGGACTTATGCATTACCTGCCCTATGAGCGTTTGGAAAAATCCCCATAAACTTTTAATGGGAGAAATGTAGTGACAACTCTAGTGCTTTCAATTTTGAATGGATCTTCCTCATTCTTTCATACAATGAGGACAACTATCAAAGCTTGGATGAGTTTGAATTTCGGCAAGATTCCTTGACTGATTTTGGAGTTAGCTGCCCTTGAGCGTCAGAAAATTTAATTAATAATGTTGTGACCACTCTTGCTCCTTCATTTTTGATTGGATCTTCTTCATTCTTGCAGGAAACAAGTTAACCCATAATATCTCGGATGGATTCGAAATTTAGCAGGATCCGACCAGGGACTTATGAGTTACCTGCCCTTTAGTGTTTGCAAAAATCCCCATAGACTTATAATAGGATAAATGTTGTGACGACTCTAGTGCTTTTAATTTTGAATGGATCTTCTTCATTCTTGCATACAAGAAGAACAACTATTAAAGCTGGGATGAGTTTGAATTTCGTCAACATCCCATCACACATTTTGGAGTTAGCTCCCCTTGAGCATCTTAAATTTTTTATGTATAATGTTGTGACCACTCTAGCTAATTCATTTTTAGCTCACCAGAGCCGATGTCTCAGGGTGAGCTTATAGTATGGGACATGAGCCGGCATCCGTGAGTTCGTGCGTCCGTTCACACTTTCAAACATTAATATCTCTGAGACCAGCAGGCCAATCATAATCAAATTTCATCAGAAGCATAATTGGGGTGGGGGATTGACTGTATCAGGTTTTCGACTAGATCGGATCAGAACTCTGGTTTCCATGGCAACAGATAGCTCTCATAGGGCTATAATGGGATAAAATCTTGTGACCACTCTAGCTCCTTCATTTTTGATTGGTTCTTCTTTATTCTTGCAGGTAACAAGGACAACCATAAAATCTCGGATGGGTTTGAATTTCAGCAAGATCGGACCAGGGACTTATGAGTTAGCTGCCCTTGAGCGTCTGAAAAAATCCCCATAGACTTATAATGGGAGAAGGTTGTGACCACTCTAGTACTTTCATTTTTGGATGGATCTTCTTCATTCTTGCAGATAATAAGACCAACCATAAAAGCTCGGATGAGATTGAATTTGGACAAGATTCCATCACTGACTACGGAGTTAGCTCCCCTTGAGGGTCAGAAAAAATAATGAATTATGTTGTGACCACTCTAGCTCCTTCATTTTTGTTTGGATCTTCTTCATTCTTGCAGGCAATAAGGAAACCCATAATATCTCGGATGGGTTTGAAATTCAGCAGGATCCGACCAGGGACTTATGAGTTACCTGCCCTTTAGCGTTTGGAAAAATCCCCATAGACTTATAATGGGAGAAATATTGTGACCACTCTAGTTCTTTCAATTTTGAATGGATCTTCCTAATTCTTGCATACAATTAGAACAACCATTAAAGCTTGGATGAGTTTGAATTTCGTCAAGATCCCATCACACATTTTGGAGTTAGCTCCCCTTGAGCATCTTAAAAATTAATGAATAATGTTGTGACCACTCTAGCTCATTCATTTTTGATTTGATCTTCTTCATTCTTGCAGGCAACAAGTAAACCCATAATATCTCGGATGGATTCGAAATTCAGCAGGATCCGACAAGGGGCTTATGAGTTACCTGCCCTTGAGCGTTTGGAAAAATCCCTATAGACTTATAATGGGAGAAATATTGCAACCACTCAAGTGCTTTCAATTTTGAATGGATCTTCTACATTCTTGCATACAATAAGGATAACTATTAAAGCTTGAATGAGTTTGAATTTCGTCAAGATCCCATCACATACTTTTATTTTGAGTTAAAAATTAATGAATAATATTGTGACCACTCTAGCTCCTTCATTTTTAATTGGGTCTTCTTCATTCTCGCAGGTAACAAGGACAACCATAAAAGCTTGGATGAGTTTAATTTAAAGTAGAACCAACTTTAGATTGTGGAGTTAACTTCCCTTGAGCATCATAAAAAAATCTGCATAGACTTACAATGGGAGATCTGTTGTGACCACTCTAGCCACTTCATTTTTGAATGGATCTTCCTCATTTGTAGGTAACAAGGACTTCCATAAAAGTTTGAATGAATTTGATTTTCCGCCACATTCATCCACCAGCTACAGAGTTAGCTGCCCTTGATCATCTAAAATATAACAATATAATGTTGTGACCACTCTGGTACCTTCATTTTTCATTTGATTTTCTTCATCCCTGTAGGTTACCAGGACATACATAAAAGTATGGATGAGTTTGAATTTCGGTCAGATCCCATAACTGATCACGGAGTTATCTGCCCTTGAGTATTTGAAAACTACACTTTCACCAGGTTTCCAATGCAATTTTTATTCAGATCTTTTTAATACTTGCAGATAACTAGAACCGGCATAATATCTTATGTTTTTGAATTAATTCCTGGTCACTGTTTCAAATTCAGAGTTACCTGCCTTTGAGCATTGTAAATTAAGGTGTCTCCAAACATTATGCTGGCTCCATGGTGAGCGATCGTTGCCCATTGGGCTGCTTGTTGATTGGATCTTATTCATTCTTGCAGGCAACAAGTAAACCCATAATGTCTTAGATGGGTTCGAAATTCAGCAGGGTCCGACCAGGGTCTTATTAGTTACCTGCCCTAGAGCGTTTGGAAAAATCCCTATAGACTTATAATGGGAGAAATGTTGTGACCACTCTAGTGCTTTCAATTTTGAATGGATCTTCTTCATTCTTGCATACAATAAGGACAACTATTAAAGCTTGGATGAGTTTGAATTTCGTCAAGATCCCATCACCTATTTTGGAGTGAGCTCCCCTTGAGCATTATAAAAATCAATGAATAATGTTGTGACCACTCTAGCTCCTTCATTTTTGATTTGATCTTCATCATTCTTGCAGGCATCAAGTAAAACCATTATATCTCAGATGGGTTTGAAATTCAGCAGGATCCAACCAGGGAGTTATGAGTTACCTGTCCTTGTGCGTTTGAAAAAAAACCCTATAGACTTTTAATGGGAGAAATGTTGTGACGACTCAAGTGCTTTTAATTTTGAATGGATCTTCTTCATTCTTGCATACAATAAGGACAACTATTAAAGCTTGGATGAGTTTGAATTTCGTCAAGATCCCAATACCTATATTGGAGTTAGCTCCCCTTGAGCATCTTAAAAATTGATGGATAATGTTGTGACCGCTCTAGCATCTACATTTTTGATTAGATCTTCTTCATTCTTTCATCTAACAAGGACAAACATAAAAGCTTCAATGAGTTTGAAATTCTGCAGGATCCGACCAAGGACATATGAGTTAGCTGCCCTTGAGCAAAAATCCATATCATCAAAAATCTGCAGACTTACAATGGGAGATCTGTTGTGACCACTCTAGCACCTTCATTTTTGAATGGATCTTCCTCATTCTTGCAGGTAACAAGGACACCCATAAAAGTTTGAATGAGTTTGATTTTCCGCCACACCCAATCACCAGCTACAGAGTTAGCTGTCCTTGAGCTACTAAAATATAGCTATATAATGTTGTGACCACTCTAGCACCTTCATTTTTCATTTGATTTTTTTCATCCTTGTAGGTTACCAGGAACTACATAAAAGTATGGACGAGCTTGAATTCTGGTAAGACCCCATCACTGACTACGGAGTTAGCTGCCCTTTGAGCATTTAAAAACAATACATTCACCAGGTTTTCTCTGCAATTTTTATTCAGACCTTTTAAGACTTGCAGATAACTAGAACTGGCATAATATCTTATGTTTTTGAATTAATTTTTGGTCATTGTTTCAAGTTCAGAGTTACCTGCATCGCAAATTATGGTGTCTCCAAACATTAGCTGGCTCCATGTGAGCGATCGCTGCCCATTGGGCTACTTGTTTACCCTGTCTGGTCATTATTATTTCACCCAATTGTCACATTCAACAATTTAGATTGCAGAAGACACAACCAGTTACATGTATATAGCAGACATAGATAATTTGCTTCATTCAGTCTGAATGCACAACTAATCAAAGTGAGCCCCTGAGTATGCTGCCGTATTTTTTGGAAGTAACCAAAATATTACTTAAATTCGCTGCACAACCATTTGGTGGTAGGAAAATAAAAAGGTCAGTCTGGTAAAGAAAACATGTAGGCAGGTTTAAGGCCTTATATACCTGTTGCAAGTTTAGCAAGCCCTTTAGCAAATTGCAGGCCTCTTTTCTCTTACTATAATTAGTGGCCAAAGCATATCGAAGGCCTTTACATGCCCAAATCAGATTCATATTGCACATTTTATCAGGAAGCATGATTCTGCCAGACGTCAACATAATCATTTTAGGATGAAATTCTTATCAGACCATCTAAATTGAGGCTGTTAGCAGTATACTTTGGCTGACATATGCAACTGAATTTCCATTTTGTGTTAAGTGATTTTTGCAGTCTTTGATTGTATACCTGTTAACACTATCTGGTAAGATGGGAGCATCAGGCTTCCTGACACGAGATAACCAATGGGAACTGCCTCGGCCAATTTCATGGAATTCTGTTGAATCAGACCTCGGATGTACATTGAGGATCTACTTTGATAACATCATTTATTCTGCAGATTAAACTTTGAAGGTAATCAGAAAAAATAGATTTTATGAACCCACTGAACCCACATGCTACAGAACTAATTTTCCTATGCCAGTTCCAGCTAACAAAATGAAGCTTTTTTGTACACAGTACTATGCGTAATGCGCCTTACGTACACTCTAGGCTTGATTCAATTCACAGGTTGTGCCGAGCTTTCCCGATTGATGAGATAACATGATGTTTTCTGCTATGTATATCATATCTTAACTCTTCAGCAAATTATGCAGACAGGAAAGGGGGATGTGCAAACAAAATGGTCCCTGATCAGACTTACTGGAGGAGCTGCCAATTAATGATTGGAATTTGATAATTTTGATGGTAAAATGACATGTGGGACACATGTCATGGAAGCTTTTACTCTTGTAAGTGCCTGAACGACAGGAAAGCTTGTGCAAACAAAATATTCCCTGATCAGACTTACGTGGGGAGCTGTCAAATCAGGGACTATTCATTTACCAGGGCGACATATATAAAAGATTGGAATTTGATAATTGATGGTAAAATGACATTTGGGACACATGCCATGGAAGCTTTTACTCTGGTTAGTTCCTTGAACCAAAATTTACAGACAGGAATTCAAAGCTTTTATAAACAAAATAGTGCCCTAGCAAACTACTCAAAGAGAATAACATCACTCCAGATAGCGTTCATACAGGCGTAAATTACTGGTCCTTTTTACTCAAATAGGGATAGAGTTGAAAATTAGAACGTACAGATGGGGGTGTTTTTTCCTGTATGGTACCTTTTTACTGATAACCCGTAGTTTTATCCATTTCGAATCAAAAAGTGCATGATACTTGAACTGATTTTTGAATCTGTTAAATATTATGCCTTTCAAAATCTGCTGGACTGCTTATCGTTGTTTCCTTTTTGGCTCATTCCAAATACCCCAATTTTTAGTTGCGTCCCTATGTCTTCCTCGAAGAACATGTGTTTTCAGAATAATATGCACGCAGCGACCACTCCTGGTGAGTTTGCTATTAGTTTGGTCCTTGTGATTTCGTGTGAACCAGTCAATGTAGAAACTGAAAGTAGGAATATTTCTGGTTTTGGAAACGCAGCGTGTTTACAGATTGCAATAAAACAATCATCCCTGTTCCAATATTCTTGCCTATGTGCATATATATATAGGGAATTGCCCTTTTGATTGATGGGTGATCAAACTGTACATGAAGACAACATCATTGTGAGCCGTTTTAAATACAAATATAAGCTTTCATAAACATTTTAGCTAAGCCCAAATTAATACATGTACAGACTGAAAAAAGCTGGTACGGATCAAGTATTATTTGGACGAGTACCCATACTGATGGTAGTCAAAATTGTCTGGAGCACTGCAAAATTGTCTGACTTGTTGAAGAAAGTCAGTTCGATTTAGTAGCCAACATGGATGGGTGGTTATATGTTGACCAAATATTTAAAGTACATGTTTTATATACGTTTATGATCCGAACTGAAAACATATACAGAAACCTTTGTACCAGATATTTATATAACTATGAAAGCATAGTCACATTTGTTGGTTGGGTTGTATTCTGTAAATACAGACGGCCAATGACTGCATTTATGCTATACAGACCTCAGTGACAGAATGTATGCTTTACAGACATCAATGTCAGCATTTATGGTTAACCCAGTCTTTGAACAATTTGGCAAAAAGTTAAATCCTAGAAAAAGAACAAACAGAAACAATTGCAAATAATTTTACTGATCCTTCCCATGTGTCTGGTAAAGGTTATAAGAAATGCCCGTCAAATCATTTCCTGTGATGTAACAGCTATCAGGGATTTTTTTTGTGTGTTCTCAGGGGACCAAATTGGGCCCCAGTCCCAATGGAAATTAGGTGACTTTTTTGCCGATTTTGAAAAAAAATCCCAATCTTAATTTTTTTTAAGATTGTTTTTTTTTCAACATCACACACACACACACACGCACACACTACACAAGCTACATGTCAATTCTACTATCCTTCTATCATTGCATCTAATTTCTCCTTCAATTTAATGGCAATATAGCATGTGTGATAGCTGTTTTTAGGTGACCAAAAGTGCCTTAATATTGCACTATAACAATTTCACCATTATAGTGGTTTACCACGCTAATTTTCCCAATCTAAAAGGCCCTAGTGCCCCTTCCCAAAATTGCAAAATATCCCTGGTTATGCTGACACTGGTTGTGGCTGATAAGGCATGGAAAGGTGACAGCAGATGTGCTTTTCCACCAGAACAGTGCCCTAGTTCGCTATTGACGTGGCTGCCATTCATAAATGAGGATACCAGTTGGTCAAGTCTCTACCAATATCACATGAGTTGGCATCATTTGACTACTATCTGCTCCCAAAGATTAAAAAACGCAATTTCTGCACTAATGATCACGCCATAAAGCTGTTGATACTTTTCTTAAGGGTCAAGACTCCATCTTCTACAGGAAATGTATCAATATACTTCAGAACGTTGGACAAAATGTCCAAACTTGGAAAGTGACCATGTTGGAAAATAAGTGAAAAATTTGGGTCAAAATTATCCCCCACAATGTTCTAAATTACCCCCCAGACGTTATTTAAGACCAAAATTGAGAAGATAAGGTGAAATTTTCTGTTTTGCAGCAAAATCGCACCGTTTACACCAACTACCAAAATATTTAATTGCATTCACAAAAGGCCTTGGATAATGGCTGCAAAATAATCACATGTTGTAAAGTTTTAATGAAAAATTCTCTCTATTTTTATCGCAGCTGTCAATGTAAATGATAAATGGAACCAATTCTAATTGTTTTTTTTCTATTAACTCTATCACTTAATTTGCAATAACTCCAAAAGTTTCTTTGTGTACACAAGACGAATGGAACCTTAATTGCGCCGTAGCAGCTCCAAAGATACGTCAATATTTGTTTTACTGTCTAAAAGTATAGTTCATGTTTTAATCATGAAACAAGGTTAAACCATCACATCCTTAGAAGAGAATAGATATGAGCCCCAACCTGTGATTTCCAACAATGTGGCATTTGACAAGTGTAGACTCAGATGAGCCTGTGCAACCTCCTTTTAAGCTTAGAAACTTCAGTCAGTAGCTTAACGCTCATAGAATTTTCAACCGACCAGCAAAGGCTCTGATCAGACGGCGCATATGCCCAGGTTGTTCTGAGGCTTTGCTGGTCGCACATACCATATTGTTGGGAATCTCATGTCGCAGCTCATATGCACTTTTCTTCTACAATGATTGATTATTTCAACCCGTATGCAGCCTGGAATGACCGGAATCTACAGCATTAGACATTTTCAAATGTTGTCACTTTTTTCTTAAAAACAAATAAGATTTGATATGGAAATGCAAGCCTTATTCCCTAAAAATGACATCACTTAATCTATCATCTGCTGCAGCTGTAATTTGCACAATGGTTATGGATAAAATTCCTGTATCGAGAAAAAATGTTGTGGCACCCCCTGTAAATGTCTTCTTAGAAGATTCCAAAGAATCATACAACATACTTACATAGGCTTTTGTTGATGAATAAGAAACAGAGTAATATATATTCAATTTTGCTACAAAACCTGGTTTTGTTGTATCACGTGACAATCAACAAATGCACGGACCTTTTTGCGTGACCCCTCAATGGCTTTCATTGTTTATTCAATTACTAGATAGTAAAAAAGCCTAACATGATTTATTCAAAAAATCAGTATTTTAGTTGGTCTCTAAAACAGCTGAACTGCCTGGTTGTTCCTTATGTGGTTGGGAAGAGCAAAGACCCATTTCATAGTATACATGTATATACAAATCCAATCTAGGTTTGTGACCCAGATGATGGCTCTTAGAAAATCTACTTTTTGTTGCAAGTCACACATTAATGCAAATAATACCTATATCTATAGCCTAGGTTTTACTTAATTTGAGACTTCACACAAATTGAAAAAAAAAACAAAAACAAAAACAACAACAACACACACAAAACGACAACAAAAATAAACAGATTGGCAATTACTAGGCTGTATTGCCTTATAATTTAAAACCAGGTCAAATCTCAATTAGCAGAATGATCACGGTATCACGCAGAGATGTCACATAAACCAGAATTTTTATGTCTAAGACTAATTAAATCTTCCTCAGTATTAGAAAAGTGCAAAGCAATAACAGAATATTCAACTGGTGCTATGTTAAAAAAGAACAATGTTTTATGGCATGGGTGAGGTTGCAAATGTAAAATTATAAAGAACTTGTGTTCGTGTGGATAATTAGGTCAAACATTTCTTTCATCTTTTAAACGTGTATCATTTCTAGTTATCAGCAGGGATAATAATGGAAATCCAGGCTAATAGACCCATTAGCCTGAAATTCAATGTGCACGTACGCCTTGTATGAGCTTGTGGTCTGGGCTGCCCAGGCCCCCAATGGGGTCCAGGTGCAATACCTTGTGGGGGTCCCAGTGGGCAACACTCAGATAATAAATGATCATAGCATTTCTTGTACATTACATTAATTTTGAGTTCTTGTGAATTGAATATTTGGAGTAAATAGGAAACAAGAACCCTAAAGCCACTGGCATGAGTTTCACTGGCCCCTCAAGGAGCACAAAGCTGAGTTACATACCGAAACTTAAAGCTCCCAGTGCAGTTATTTAAATCAAGATTTGTTTTTGTGTTCCATTAATGAGCCTATGTTAATCATATCATTCTACAGGGCAAAGATATTCCAGATGTATTATTGAACACTCTTAGTAGTGGATCACTAGATGAAGCAATATATATCGCATATTGAAGCACTGGGTCTACAATAATGGTGTCAGAATAGTTATTTTTCAACTTTCCCTCATAAACCAATGTAAATCATGTGAAATCACAGGGTGGGGCCATTATGGCCATGTTTTTATGGCTCAAAATAATTGAAAAAAAAAACTTGTTAGAAGAACACACAAGGACCAAAACTAGGCTCAATTTCTTTTCTTGGGCCTTGTCGTGACAATCAGCCTGCAATGCATGGTAAATTCTGGGTATGCAAACAACAGGATAATGCTATACATAACCGTTCAAGAGTGGTGTATTCACCGCTTGTAGATAACCCTTTCAGTCACCAGGTAACACCTCTACAAAATTCTCCTGTCAATAAAATACTTGGAAAATTTGGCTGCAAAATCTTCATCAATATACAAAAAATCTGTTTGCGTCACAAACTTCGGAATTTTTAAAGAAATTGGCGCAAATGTCTCTTCAACTCGCATGGCGAACACAAATTGAAAAAAATAAAAATTAAAAGTTATCACTGAAAAATAATGCAAAAAGCATAAAAAATTGAGTCTTATTCTTCCATACTTGAAGGGACATTTTATCACTTGATAGCTCATATATAGATTCTCTATTGAAAAGCAAGTCGAAAACAAGTAAAGATGCAACATTAATATATTAAAACTCTACAACAAATTAAAACTGTCAAATTTCACTGTCAAGTGTGGACAGGGATCCTTTTATAGAATAAACCTGTCATAATGTTTCATAAAATTTCATTTTCTTTCTGTACCCACAGCCCACATTATCCAGGCCAATGCTTTTGTATTGCCAATAAAAAGCAGCTTACGTTATTCGCTGGACTTAATTAAACAGACCCTGGCTATTTTCGTTCGTTGTCTTTCTTTAAGCCTTCCAATTTTGTCTTAATCGAATATTTCTCTCCTCTTAAGCTTTCTGTTATTTAATTAAGTCGACACTCAGCAAAATTACTATTGTGAAGTGTGAATAACAAGGACTGATCAGACAGTACGTTTGTGCTGTCTGAGCAGTCGTGCTATTCGCAGCAGCAATATTCTAGATCATTTTCGATCAACACATTAAACAATGAGAATAGGATCAGAGTGTTCAGATGTAAAATATTAATTTCATGTTCCTTGATTACAAAAGTCAAGCTATATAATTTGCTGTGTCCCTACTCAATAGAGTAGCCAATACTTCATTTGGGCCTCGTCGCGAGAAAACCTGTCTTCGGGGTTTCCGACAAAGTGAGATTCAAACCAGCCTGCTCAGCTACAGAGACTAGGTAGAAAAATCAAATTTCGCTTATAGCAAGCTTAGGTACTTATGGTACTTTACAACACGCGAATAACAAAGGCGCTGATCAGACTGCGCGGATGCGCAGGCTGGTCTGCGCCTGTGTTATTCGCAAACCCCCGAAGACAGGTTTTCTCGCGACGAGGCCCATATTACAATGGCATTCCCCTGACACTGATCGATAACTGTCTGAGAAAAGGTGAAACTTTCCTACCTTGTGACAATTTCAGGTCTTAGGTTCTTATCCATTTGTTTGTTTTTCAAACCTATATTATACAAGTACACACTTGCTGCAAAATGTGGCAAAATGCACAGCCCAAAAATATAGTATGCTATTTGATGGTTCTGATTACTGTCACAATCACGACATTGAAAGTTTGAATGTTCAGATGTCATGTATTCGATAACATATTTTATACCCACTGCCATAGAAAAATGGTACAGTCACTGATTACAAAAAGCACATGGAAAAGGGAAAGTAATATATACTCAGAAAAACAATTGAAGGATATTAAAATTCTTTTGACTTTATAACATTTGCGAATATAATTTTCAAACAAATTATTTTTGTCATCGATAGAATTATTACTATGCAATTCACCAAAATGCAAATGTGAAATTCACGGGTCATTGGTTACGATACAGTACTTCACCAAATGTACCGACCCTCTCTACCCAAAGTTCACAAGCAAAAAATTTAGTGCTCTCAATTTTTGCTGCAACCTTTCCCAGGTCATTGCTTATGTTCTAATTCCGACCACAGACAAAAGTTAACACGAATTTATCAGTCATCGCCCCTTATAATGGGACAGCTTCTTCAACAAAATACACGAAATTGGCATACCCCGGTAAATTTGACTACAAATTTGCAGTAAAACACTGAAAACAGCTTCAAAATTAGGTGTCATTTTTTGGAGGGAGAACCAGCGATGATTTTTGAGCCGGTCATTATGGAATACAAACTTTAAAAATTGGGTTCAATAATTTTTGAACGTTTGTGACTTTTCAGTATAGAGGGTTGAACCATTTGGATTTGTTCTGTACTTAAAACATTGAAGCGTGACTACAATAAAGCATCCATTTTGATTGCAGATGTCTGGAACTATGAAATGCATGCATAATTAGTAAAGTTTTTATTGTATTGAATGTTAGAGATGGAACCGAATCCAAATATCCTTCAATTGATTTTCTGAGTATACTTATTAATCAGTTACAAGATCCAAGAAACTTTATTTAACGTCGACTTTCAAATGTACAAATTTAGGCTATTTTGTCGACAAACATGATATGAAAAAGACTGTACATGTAAAAACAAGAATCACATACCTGGAAACATAGTAATTCATTTTAATGTTAAGCAGCAGGGACTAGACTGATATTTAACTATAACCATAACACTGTTTACTTGTCGGAGAGGCAGATATTTATGGTGATGAGTATCACAGAATTGTTTGAGCATCAGTGAAAAGCTAAAAATATGTTTTTATACTAACCAAGCAAATTAAAAATCTAAAAAAATAATAAGAAATTTGTAAAAGCAAAGCAAACTGGAAATAAAAGGCACAATAAAAGTTAAGCAAAGCAGAGCAGGTAAAAAGCAAACTGGTGTAAATAATAGAAACTTATATAAGCAAAAGCAAAATAAAACTGTTTAACTTTTGCACATTGAACATTTGCAAGAAGAGCTGCTCCATGTGTTGACCAGCCTCCTGAACTCCTTAAAACCTTCAACTTTGCGAAGATCATTCGGGAGGCTGTTCCACACACCAGCTGCCTCGCAGCAAAAAGAAGATTTACCGTACTTTGTGGTACGCACTCTTGACACATCTACAAGATTGTCGTATCTGAAAGAGTAGATATAATTTTTGTAAGATAAAAGCTCCTGCGAAAAGACAGGTGACATTTTATGGAGAATCTTAAAAGTTTCGACAGCAATTAATCTAATTCTACTGATATGAAGAGTAGGCATGTTAACTCTTTCAAGTAGAGTTTCATAAGAGCTGTCGAAATCATTAAATACTAACCGATTAAATGTTTGGTTATGGAGCTCTAAAGAAATTACTCAATCTTTTTGAAGCCCATAATAAATTGTTTTGCACTTGCACATTGCACTTGCACATTGCACATAACACTGTTGGATATGAGCCATCGCCTATGCGCTGCTCTCAAATGGTATGAATAGATAGCAAAAATAACATTCCAACGCAAAAAGACATATTCACACGAAAGAAACATGTACTTTAACATGACATTGTACAGGAAATTAGCACAACAGAGCTTGTTATGGGCCGAGATGCCCAGTTATCGATAGAAAGTGCGAATTCGCTGTTTATCTATACCTTACCAAAGTAATCCACGGTTTTGCATAAATAGACTAAAGGAAACACTGCCTTCAAATCCGAAAAGATTACGTAAAAATACACATTCTAATTAGTTTGCTAAAATAGTGGGGCATATTCATTAATTCATTAGCATTCATTTTCGTCATTGCATAATAAACAACAAATTTAACTTTTAATAATTGTTTTACGTCAAGACCAAAACAGCAAAACCGGAAGGAAAATTCGGCGATGAAAGATACAGCAACAATTTGAAAACACGGCGTGATACGCTGTGCTTATCATGGCTAAGTTTGTGCTCTTTGAAGATACCCATTTATTGTCCCGCAACTTTTTGAAGAAAAGCGAAAGGGCATACATGTAGTTTTTGGCTTTCTGTAACTTGATGTGGTGCGTGGTTATGGATTTATAGTAGGTACCTTGTTAATGCAACCATGACTTTAGTTTTAAGAATGCGTAGCGCGTAGCAGAAAATAGTTTTCTTATTTCTCAACCAAAACATATGTTGTGGGTGCTCAAAAGACCCGTCTCAATGAGGCGGTTCTTTTGAGCACCCAAAACACATGCTAAAAGCTTTTGGTAAGGAAATATTTGCACTTTTACGGTGAAAGTTTGTCTTTATCTAAACCTGTGTGCAACTTCTTCTAGTTTTTGGCAGATCATTTTAAAACTTTACAACTGTTTTAATGATGGTCTGGAAATGTGCATGTGCTTTTTCAGAAATCTGATTTTAATCTAACCTTTTTTTCGCATTTTTCAGGACTTTTTTTTTGCAAGCACTGTATAGGGAGTAGGTACCTTATGAGCGCAACTCATACTAGGCCACTGGCTGGATATGGTTTACTTCCCCCCCAGGGGGAATTTTGAAGACCATGTTTTTCTTGAAGCCCAATGTCTTGCAAGGATTTTGCAACATGTAAGCCCTCTGACAATGGCAGCGTTAAGCTGTAACAGCCTGTTACATACGTTACCCTACAAAGTATTTGATAATTAAAATTCTTTTTAAGACTTCAGAAAAGTGCAAAAGATATGGTAAGATTTCAAAATTGGTTATATTATCTAAGTAAGCTATTACTGGGCCACAGATATTGACATTTGAAAACAAATATAGTCACCTCGGATGTAGTGTATGTTACATTTTTTCATTGAACCCCCTTTTAAATGATAAATGCATCTAATATAGTTTGTCTTAAATTTTATTGAAACCAGTTTATGTTCATTAATTTGGTATTATATTAAAGAATTTTTATTTACCTTTTCAAAACTGCAAGCATTATGTTTCTATCTTATATACTTTTTGAGTTATTAGATGTTGAACATGGTACCCCCATATCACACAAAAATGTAAAATGTAATTCTCTAGGCCTCGCGCTGGCTATAGACCCAACCTCCCCCCAGGGGGAATTTCGTACACTATGATTTCTAGATTCTACATTATATAAGCCACAAAATGAAATATGTTAGCCCTCTGAGAGTGGCAGCGTTAGCGGGTAACATCATGTTACGTACGTTACCCGCATAATAGCATTAAATTTTCCTGAAAATGCCTCCAACATGACATATTCACACTTTTTTTTAAGTCTGGCACAGGTTAAAGAACTTCTTATAGCACAGTTACATTATTTTAGCATTTATTTTATAAATGTCTTGAGTTTTTGCCGTTGTATATGTTACTTAGTGTTCCATATGTTATTTCCAAGTATCAGTATGGCAGTTATTGACTATACATGTATAACAACCGTCAGTGAATGTAGTAAATCTATAAGGCTGCTATTCAAATGAATTAAAGTTCCTTATTATGGTGTCTTACACTATTATACAGCCCAGGTTACATACGTTACTCTCTGAAAACCATTAAACGTTCAAAATATGGTCTCCAACACGACCTGCTTGTACGTATTTGCATGCTGGCAGAGGTCCATGTACTTCTTTTTACTCCGGCTCATTTGCTGAGGAAGTAACTCAAAATATAAACTACCATAAACCCACTTTTCTTTTATGGAGACATCAAATATAGTTAACATAATACTCATGGAAAGTTTGTAACATTCAGTGCAATGTGCGAGTAACAACTTAAAAGATCAAAGAAAATCCTATCAGGTAGAATTTATAGAGCATATCTTGGTATATTATCCAAGGGTTTAAAGAATTTTCCAATACAGCTTATTAATCCTCTATCAGATTCACCTTGCAAGGATTTTGCAATTTGCTAGCATTCTGGTAATGACACCATTACCTTGTATATATTACCCATCATCATCTCTGATAATTTTAGTAAATAACATGACTTCTGAAAAGTGCGAACCATAAGGTAAGATTTACAAATTGGCTGTATCATCTAAGTAAGCTATTTTTGCAGCACAGATAAGGACCTTTGAAAACAAATATGCACCCCAAAGTGTTATGTATGTTATTTTTTTTTTCAATATTCCTAAAGAAATGATTTATGAAACTAATATAGTTTGATATTTTTCTTTAAATGTGAACATGCTTACTAACTCATTTTGTATTAAAGAATGTTTATGTGCCTTTTGGAAACTGCAAATATTATTTTTCTATCTTTTATATTGTTCGAGTTGTTGAGTTTTGAACATGGAAACCCCATATCATACAAAATGTGAAATATATTTCTGTGGTTCTTTTGTTAGGGTACAATCAAGTTTTTTTTCACCCAGAGGTACTCAATTTCCTTCCCATTTATTTTCCACACATTTTGTCCGTATCTGGAAAGCCTCACTTGTTTTCATGGGAAAGACTTGATAGTTCAATCTCTGTATGTACATCTTAAGGACAGAAAAGCAGGGTGGAGGTAAGCTTATGTTCATGCCATTTGAACTAGTCAGTATATATGTATGGCTTTGGTACTTTTTTTCAGAAAAATGTCGTACTGCAGCTTATTCACACTTACATAAATAGCTAATGTTAGGGTTTCATATCACTGATGAGTGCCTAGAGCATTTTTTTATTTGTTTTCCTACCCTGCTTAGAATGTTGATGAACTAGTGGGGGAAGGTTTTCTCTATCAGCTTGTTAGGAATAACCTTTCCGCGGTACTAACTCATCGGCACATTGGTAGTGTCACAATCTGTTAATTAGTGTATGACTGTAGATCTCTTCCCCCCCCATATCCTGACCAATGTTGTTGACATTCAGAAGTTGCACCTTTTGTTACATACAATTGTTGAACAAAACACCCAGGTTATTCTCTGCGAGAACGTTTCTAAGACTTTATACATTGTATATATGTATCAGTGACAAAACCAACATGCCCTGCCTTTAGTGCCTGGTTGAATACTGGTGCCATCAGATCCTTGAAGGTGACAGGAAAAGCTATTATGCTCTGTAGTTATGGCATTAACATCAAAGTTCTGTGCAGCACTACATGGCCAATCTAATGTTGGTTCAATGTGTGATTGCAAGCCATGCGGAAGTTTGGACTTGCTAGTTTTGGTTGAAATTCTATCAGGAGTTGAAGTGACCATGGTACAGGTCCCAGAAGGAACTGAAGTGTCAACTCAAGGTCAACAATATGTCCAATAGAAAGAAGGTCATGCTGACCAAAGACAACCCTTTAAGCTCTCATCTGGCTGTTTACGTTTTGTAAATTGGACAATATCTTCTTGCTTGACCTCGCAAACCTCAAAACTTTATTAGCTTGTAGCATTTTATGGGGTTGTGAAAGACAGATTTTTTAACTAAAAGTGATTCAATGCAGTCTGCAACAGCCTTCCTGCCAATGTCATCAGCCTCAATAAGATATTAGCTATGCCAGGCTTAGCAGGAACACCGAAAGACAAAAAGCACAGTTCGTTGTCTTCGAAACTAGAACTAAAAGAATTGGTGAAGTCTGAAATTGCCTCTAGTACTCGTATTTCATTTCAGTGCATTGAAGAGTATTGAGCTCTGATGTGATGAGTAATACACCATTCCATCTGTAGTACGAAGCGTAGTTCTAGGTGCTGAAGCCTATAATACCTCTTTATTGTTTGCCTGATAGTTATGTCAAAAGCATTTCACAAGCAAAGAACCATTAGTTGTGTCACAATAAACCCATTTTGTTCGAGAAGTTCTTTAAATCTGCAATGTGTATCAGATAAATTTATGAGTGTAATCAGTTACACAGGTACAATTTGTGCATAGTTGTTGTGATCGCTTGCAATGAACATTGGGAACAAGGCATACAGATAGAGCTGACATGCAATTCAAAAATAGTAATTGAATGTGATCAGGATATACCACAATCATAAACCGCAGACAATCCCATGGCACTGCGAGGAAGAGCTGCTCAACCATCATGATACACCAGGAAGACAAATTCCGCAAAGCAACCAGCTCTCTCTTCCCCATCAAGATGATTACAATACTAGAATGGACATACAACAAAACATAAAACAATTACAGACTCCCAATAAACGAAAAGTCAACAACAACAGAACCACCACCTTAGAACGGACAGCAGCCTCAGCCACTGGGGGGCATAAATGCATTTTACTGGTACCAAATCTTCGCCCTAGATTCTGCTGTTGTTGAAGTAAAAGAAATGTTCAGCTCGCACAGAGGCCATCTAACTAATGCAATGTATCATCATGGAGAAACACCTAATCAAATTAGCACACCATGATGAAACAAAGAAAAGGGCTTATGACTCACAGATAGTCAGAGCTTAAGAAAACCTCAAGTTGAGCCACGGTGGGTCCAGCTACAGATAAGTATCAGGCACAAACCCACCGATTAAAGCTTTATGTCAGAGCCGTCATAGAGTCTGAGGCCTGACCCACCGTTGTTGCCAAGAACTGAGCTGTACATTTTCTAAATTCTCTGACACTAGACTGACAGACTTAATATATGTATAGTCAACAACTGTTATACAGATACTCAGAATAGCTTATGCATCATTTGGTAACACACATAACAGTTAAAGCTCAGGGCATTTATTAATTGAATATTTAAAATAGGTAAACCTTGTTAAAAGAAGTACATAAACCTGTGCCAGCATGCAAATAAGTATAAACAGGGCTTGTTAGAGACATTAACTTGAATGTTTAATGCTATTTCGAAGGTAACATACATAACGTGGGCCTGAAAAATAGTGTAAGCGACCATAATAAACAACTTTAAATCATTTAAGTTGCAGCCTTATAGATTTACTATATTCTGTGATAGATGTAATACACGTATATTCAATAAATACATTACCGATACCCGGAAATAACGCAGGAAACACTATGTAACGTATATAATGGTAATAACTCAAGATATTTATAAAATAAATACAAAAATATGTAACTGTGTTATAAGAAGTTCACAAACACTTTGTCAGCATGCAAATATGTACGAACATGTCATGGTTGAGACATTATCAGGGACATTTAATGCTATTTTTGGGGGTAACGTATATAACGTGATGTTACACGTTAACGCTGCCACTCTCAGAGGGCTAACATCTTTTATTTTGTGTCTTATATAATGTAGCTTCAGAAAATCATAGTGTACAAAATTCCCCCTGGGGGGGGGGGGAGGGGGGTCTATAGCCAGCTCAAGGCCTATACAGTTTCTGCTCTTTTTTTTCGAAACTAAATAAATGTTTTAATGATGGTCAGAAGATATGCTTAATTCATCGGGTACTTTTTAATTTTTTTATTTAGACTTTTGAATATCTATATATAGGAAGAGAGAGTGCAATAGTTCAATGGTAGAGTGCTTGACTTGAGACAGAGGGGCCGCCGGTTCGAGCCTCACTGGCGTCGCTGTGTTGTGTCCTTAAGCAAGAACACCAATCCTAGCTTAGTACTGGTTCAACCCAGGAAGACCCGTTCCTATTTAAGTGAAAGATTGTTGATGGGACGTAAAGAATCAAACCAAACAAACAAAATACAAAAGTGAGAAAGGAGGAGGTATCTTGTGAGAGCACAATTCCTCCTATAGGTTTTGGCCAATGAATTTTTTATACTTTACAAATAGTTTAATGATAGTCTGAAGATATACATGCGCTTTTTCAGAAGCAAGGAATACTTTCTTTCACTTTTGTCGCTTTTCTAACCTTATAAACTTTTTCAAACTATAGTACTACAAAAGTGTATAGGGTACTTGGTGAGCGCAATTCCTCCTATAGGCTGATCGTTTTGAAATTTTACAAGTGTTTTAATGATGGTCTGAAGATATGCACGTGCTTTGTTTGGAAGTTTGACTTTTTTCTCACTTTTTTAACATTTTTAACTGCTATTTTATACCCCGCCACTTAAAAAGTGAGGGGTATTATGGTATGCCCTCCATTCAAAAATTTGTGTTAAGTGTACGTCTGTCCGTCCGTCACCATTTCGTTTCAGCTCTCTAACTTGAGTATGTTGAAAATTGGTTTCCTTGCTCTATCTTGGGCATTTCTTGGCTGATTCTCTCCAAACTTTGTATTTGAGTTGATATTGGGGGAGGAGTGGTTTTGATTGTAGATGGGTAAAATAAGTCAAATACGCTCAGAGTTATTGTCTTTGACGTATGTTGAAAATAAGTTTTCATGCTCTATCCTGGGCATTTTTTGGCCGATAAGATATATTTATTGTCATAGTTGCAACGTTATTTCAATAGTTTCTCTTTTATATTACAGGCTCACGCAGAAGCTGTACAACTTTTGAAAAGTCTTGGTGCTACAGACGCTGACAATGTTGCTGACAGATGATCAAGAATTTATTCTAGATACAAGATAGTTTTAATTTATTGGTTGTGATACCGTCACATTCATAAGCTCACTCTTCAAACATATGAGCCGTGACATGTGATTTCTATCAATGTTGCATTTTGACAAGTGTAGACTCAGAAGAGCCTGTGCAGCCTCCCTTTAAGCTTAAAACACTCCAAATAATGTTCAGTCAGTAGTGTATGCTTTGCAAGTTGCACATACCACATTGTTAAAAATCTCATGTCGGGACTCATCAGCTCACTCTTCAAATATTTGAGCAGCAACATGTGATTTCCAACAATGTGGCATATTGACAAGTGTAGACTCAGAAGACCCTGTGCAGCCTCCTTTTAAGCTTAAAAACTCCAAATGATGTTCAGTCAGTAGCGTATGCGCAGGCTGATCTGAGGCTTTGCTGGTCGCACAAACCACATTGTCGGAAATCTCATGTAGCGACTCATAAGTTCACTCTTCAAATATTTGAGCAGTGACGTGATTTCCATCAATCTGGCATTTTGACAAGTATAGACTCAGACGAACCCATGCAGCCTCCCTTTAAGCTTAAAGACTCCAAACAATGTTAAGTCAGTAGCTTAGCACTCATGGAATATTCAAGCAACTAGCAAATGCTCTGATCAGACTGCACGTATGTGCAGACATATCTGGGGCTTTGCTGGTCGTACTTTTCCACATTGTTGGAAATCTCATGTTGTGACTCACTTTTATATATCTTCCTAAATCCTGGTGTGACCAGAATGACCAAAGTTTGAACATTGAGTGATCATAATCAAACTCATGTCTGTCTGCATTGGCTCCTATCATAAAAGCTCAATGTACAGTAAAACCTGTGTAAAACAGCTACTCTCAAAAAGACCGAAAATTGGTTTTCAAGACCAATTATCACTTAATGCAGGTCAAAAGTATTGCAGAATGCTCCAAGAGAGCATTCTGCAATATGTCGTCCTTTTTTAAGCTACCATTTGTCGTTAAGACATTTGTTTTGTCCATTTTTGAGTGGCCGTTTTAGACAGGTTTTACTATTATGTTAATAGTAAGTATTAGAAGTAACATTTGGCAAAATAGTGACCCTCATAGTGGGTTTGAATGTGTTTAAATGCCATATTTGACTTGATAAGCACACTGTGTACATATTTCATTTCTTTAAAAATTATGCATCATCTTTTGAAAACAGTGTAGATCCAGATTGAAGACAGTCAAACGGGATCTATGCTCTTTTAAACCATATGGTGTATACATAATAAAAAATGAAAAAAGCACTTCTGGCATCAGTGGATATTGGTATTTCATATAGTTTAAACAATCAATAAAGTGCTTGATGTGGCTTATAAGAACATGTGTGTTTATTAGGGAGAATATGGTATTTATGGGAATATTCAGGGGGGAGACAGGGTGGGGTCTGGACCCCGTGGAAAATCACAAGTTGCTATATGCTTAATTAGAAATACTGCTACCGTGGACTTTGGGGCCAATTGTTTCTCTTCTCGTGGGGGTCCATACGTCCCTCTGTGAAATATGTTGGTGACCCCCCCATGATATTTTGTTATGTTGTGGCTCACAGAGATCTATGAATATTGATATCATTCGCATGCTTCATTTGTGTTGTTGAATTTATTTATTATTGTATGATTTCATTAGAATTTTATATTTAAGACCAATTTATTGTCATTTTCCTGTAATTCCTTTGTAAAATTCCAAGGTTAAAGTTTTGAGAACCACAGCATGACCTTGTTATGTCAAAATCCATGTTATAGGGATGTGTGTTATAGAGGGACTGCTCTGTACCTGTAGGTTGAAGGTACCTGAATGAACTGTCTCATAACTAGGTAATAATGGAGCTAGGCAGTTTTAGCCTGATTTTGGAGAGAGAAAAAATCTTGTTATTGGATAAGTGATGTTCGGGCAGGTTGGCATGTAAGTGGGCAGTATATTGAGACTAAGGTTCATTTTAAACGTTTTGGTAAGTTTTGAGTCCTTGGTATCTGCACATTCTCGCCATCACCTAAAATATGTGTCATTATGTAAAGTGCAGGCCCAAATTCAGCAAAACTTACAACTTGGTATGTGTGCCCAGCAAATACTCAGATCAGACCGCGCAGATGCACAGTCTGATCATAGTCTTGGCTTGGTGCTCTATTGGTTACCAAGGTCCGAATCATTTTTCATATGGACAGAGACTACTCTTATCGGACTGAGTGGATGCGCAGGCTGATCTGAGTCTTGGCTGTACACACATTGCTTACTTGTACCTTATGCTGGACACAGGCTCAGATTGCAGTGAGTTATGGCTATCCTCATGGTCTGGCTGTTCTTCACTGATACATCGGTCTCAAAATATACATCTGTCTCAAAATGGCACTTTTTCAAAAACAGAATACTTCTATCGCTCCCTTTTGTCAATGTGCCAAGTTTTTGTCATGAAAATCTTCAGCAACATTAACCACATCCTGCCATTCATGATAAATAGTGTCTGCTTTCTTATCTGTTAATGCACTTTAGCAGCCTATTTTACAAACTACACTGACCCTAAATGAAAACTTTACACTTTATTTATTTGAATAATTGTTTTATTAGTATACATGTCGTTATAAGATTTACGCATGCTTATCGAGACTTCGTCACAGATAACGATTATGCAATTTTTATTCAAATCGCAGGTCTATTCAAGCGTCAACGTCTGAAAAACGTGATCCTTACCTTGCACGTGCTGAGGAACAGGCGGTTCATTAACAACTGTAAAACCGACAAGAAAACATTTGCAGCTGAGTACTGGTAATAAAAAACAATTTATTGTTACAAAACGCTTCCATTTGGTGACGGTACGTCTTTCAAAAGATCAAAGAAACCAAGTTTTTGGCGTGCTCAAGGCGGGGTCTGCGGTAAATGATATCGCGCATCATTTTGGTTGCTCTAGACAGACTATTCATTATCTTATGAGCCTGTACAACAGAACTGGGTATGTCAGAGTTCGTGCAAGACCTGGTCGCGCACGTGTGACGACGTTATGTTCTTATCGCGTTAACACGTTAACTCAGCCACATAATCGTTTTAAACGGCAACAATTATTGGTCGTCTTTACGGGGTTCATGCACATAAGATTATTAGTCATTTCGTGGAAAATAACGGACCTGGCATTTTCCAGCTTTACAATACAAGGCCTCACACAACACGTAAATAACCACACACTTCAAGGCTAAAATAACGTCAACCTCTTGCCTTGGCCTGCTTCATCAACGGTCATGAACCCCATAGAACACGTATAGGATGAATTGGGTCCGATGGTTGCGCTAAATGACCCCAGTATGCACCTCTGTTAGCATTACATACGTATCCCTAACGTGCTCATATAACGTTACGTAAATTCAATGAGTTGACGTATTCTGCTAAGCATTCGTAAAAATGTAGGTCACACTGGTTACTGATGATCTTTTTAACATCACTTAAAGCACGCAGTCAGTAATTTCTTGTTTCCAAAATCTGTGCGACTGGAATACTTGTTTTGAGAATTTTTCATTTTGACCCCTCTCAACTGAATTATTCATAAAAATTATGCAATTTTTGATTTTCATCCAATAATTTTTTTCAAAAACATCGATAAGGCATTGAAAATTCCATTACCGAAAAAATTAACCCCGAAACTTAATTTATCATCAAAATATATACTTTTTAATACTATGTAAAGTTTTCATTTTGGGTCAGTGTATATGGACTCGGGTTAGGGAGTAGTCTTAACAGGGTTAATCATGTTTATGGTTCACCACCTCCCCTCACTAAGTGGTTACTCCCATAAAAGAGGGTCTGGATGGGGGGTCTGGTATTCACCATTCATTAAATATTTAGCCCATTATTCATCTCATTAAAATTTTGGGTTATTCATTAAAATAAGACCAATTATTCATTAACAGTAAAAAAAGGTGGCAAAGAAATCTGATCATTCACTATTCATTAATTTTTTCTTCAATTCATTAAAAAAAATAGGAGTATTCATTATTTTAGGCCCTCAATAATCACTATTCATTATTTTTTTAGCTCATTACTCACTATCTATTAAAAAGGGCCATTATTCACTAATTATTATACCCCATCCAGACCCTCATAAAATGTATGATTTTTTAAAAACAAATATGATGCAATATATCACAAGCATTGTCACAGCAATTTATTGTAATGGGCGTATCGAACTTCTTATTGATAGAACCGAGTATTTTTGTGCTTACATTGGTAGCAGAATGTTCAGATTAAATCCTAGGCTTTTGGATTCATTGGATAGATGGGGCCCTCCCAGGGTTTTTGGGGAACATGGGGAACAAGGTCATTTATTTCAGGGAAAAAGGGACCAAATGCCAAATTAGTGGGGGGGGGATGGACAAAGACATTGCAGAACAGGGACCATAATAAAATATTTTTTTTAGATTTTGGGCGAACATGGGAACAAGCCATTTTATTTCAGGTGAACAGGTGAACAGTTACACCCTGGGAGGGCCTCAGATTTACATTCATGTTTAAAGAATGTCTTATTGCATATGTAATTAATAATAAAATGTTGTTGATGCTCTTTAAAACATGTTTCCAATGCTTGTCACCAAAATTACATGAGGGTGTAGTATACATATACAATATTGTCAAATTGTTTGTAAAGACCTGTTCATTTGATAATTTGTTATACAGTAAAATGCTCGAATTGAATCGGAAATAGTGACATGAGCTTGCGAACAAATTAATGAATAGTGTTGTCTTTTATGTTGTCTCAGAATATTTAATTCAGCACATGGAATTTGTTGCTTATTACATCCACAAGCAGCCTAGGTTCAGACGAGCCTGTACGTCCACAGCGTTTTGCCTGAGCATAGCTTTCAGCTGAACAAAAGAAGAGAATGTTGATAAATACACAAGCCAAATCTTATGTCATTGGTCCCACTAACTAGCTGGGCCCACTTGTTCAAAAAAAAGACTGTGCATATGTGATAAGTACCAATTTTTTTATGAGCTGGCACAATTGTCTTTTCTTTTATGTTGTTTAAGTGTTATTTATTGTTACTATATTAGAGTAAAATTATTCTAATCCGCGTTTGTCATTTTTCTTATGCCACATAAGAGTAAAAACCTAGCACCCTTTTTTTTTGGGGGGGGGGGGGGGGCATATATAGGCAAACAATGCAGACCCAGCAGGGACAGATATACACCATAATTTTGAAATTGTACTTGTGACCCCTTTAAGTACACAATGGGCAATCCCATACTTATTGTATCAATATGGCTGGGCAAATCCATCAGAATACAAAGGGTTAAGACCAGAAAAAATACACAATAAAAGTGCCATTGGTGATACTTTCTTGTGGTTCTGATGCAAAAAAAAAATCTGGCAATCTCAAGTCCGTTTTATTTGTAAGGGACGTAAAGTGTTTGTTCAGCTAATTGTGCTGAACTTTCCTTTTAGTCTTATCAGCGACAGGAAATCCCATAGAGTCTAATTGATGTGTTTTGGAATGTACATGTAGTAAGACATGCCAAGACAATGGATGCTGCCATGAGGTTAATCTAGACATTGATTGAACAGAGCGTCCTCGCTCCCTTGTATCTCCAATGCTAAAAACGTGAGTATGATCAGGAAATACCACAATTGCACACTGCAGACCAACCAACGGCACCGTGAAGAAGAGCAACAGAACAATAACAGTCACAAGACACCAGGAAGACTCGTACAGTATAAAACAACCAGCTTGCGCTCTCTTCCCCATCAATATGACTGCAAAACTAGAAAGGACACAAAGCAATGTACAATATTTAAACACATGGATCAAACACAGAAGCTTACAATGGGAGCAACGATTAACAACAAATCAACATTAACAGAGCCGCCACCTTAGAACGGACAGCCGGCTAAGCCACTAGGGGGCTTAAATGCATTTTACCGGTACCAAATCTTCGCCCTACATTTTGTTGTTGTTAAAACAAAATTTGTTTAGCTCGCATGGATGCTTCCTAACTATTGCAATATATAATCACAGAAGAACAATCTAACAAAATGCTCTATGAAGAAACAAAGAGAAAGGCTCACGACTCACAGATAGCCAGAGCTAAAGAAAACCTCAAGTTGAGCCACGGTGGGCCCAGCCAAAGACAAGCACATGCACCAACCGACCGATTAAAGCTTTACGTCAGGGCCGTCAATGAAAACCTACCGTCGTGCAACTAAAGAGGAAACCATAGCTATAAACCGTGATTGGGTTACAACTAAGTCGGTCACTGTAAAAATACAGTTTGTCATATTGAATAGTGTATTCACTGTACCAAATACAGTTATGCAGTGAGATTTTTATCTGCATTATCATGGTTTGCATCACATTTCTCTTAGAAATGTTTGATAAACGCTTATTTTACAAGTCAAGGCTTAAAGATTGGTTACGTTGCATGCGTTGGAGCTTCTCTGCATTCATTACATCATGGTACAACTATATATACGAGGTATGGTCAAACAGATCCTGGCCTCATGCAGAAACAATCACTGGTACTCATCTTCAGGTCTTATAATCTTATCCAATGCAGTTACAAACCTGATTTATCTGTTCTTTGGTAGTGCAGTGAAATGACAGTCTGTAATATTAAAGTCAATTTCTCCTGCCGATCGAATGGTATATTTGTTTTTGAAAAACGTCTTGAATAATACCTGTATTGAAAATTATGGAATTGAACAGTAAACTAGCTAGTCTGACCCAGGAAATATGCACACTCTAGTTTCAGTTCTAGGGTGCAGTCTTTGCTTCCAAAGGATACCCTTTTAAGAACATATTTGACTTCACTACAGCTGGTGACTGGGACTGTGTGGCGGCGGTAGTACGTCTCCCTGCCCTTCACTATAGTGTAGATTTTATTTTCTTGTCCTTCGGGATTATGGGTTTCATTGTGGAACTTTGAAACTATTAGAGGGTCACTGATGAAGCCTAAATGGCAGAAACTAGCTAGTCTGGCCCAGAAAATATGCACACTCCAGTTTCAGTTCTTTGGTGCAGTCTTTGCTTCCAAAGGATACCTTTTTAAGAACATATTTAATAACTCAATCTGACTGAAAACGACAAATCATTTCTTTTTAATTTGTAATTTTAATATAAAAGGCGACTGATGTTTGTTATTGAAATAATCTGACTGAAAACGACAAATCATTTTTTTTAATTTGTAATTTTAATATAAAAGACGACTTATGTTTTCTCCAGTTCTCATGAGAGCAGTTACGAGGGATGTTCAAAATGAATTGCTTATTGTCCTATATCTCGATATCTACGTGGGGCACGATAAAAACCTATACATACATATCTGGGTTTATTAAGGTCTACACAGCGTTGTATGAATGTACATTATAGACTAAGTGTAAGACATAAAATTTGCCATATTAATTCACGCAGTCATTGACCACTGTAGTAAAAATGGTTAGTAGAAGCGTCGACCAGAAAGATGAAATATAGGCTTCTATAGGCTCGCTCAAAACCTGGTTGTTCTTTGAAGGAGCTGATTACTGAACTTTCTAATGCTTTTCTAAATGCACCAAAATCAGCTAGGCCAAAATTTACATCTAGTAAGGAAATCGTTTAAAAAAAGGAAATAATTAAAGGAGATGTCAGATTTACAGTTCGTGATATTGCACGAAAAGTAGGCATATCACTATCAACGGTTCACCTTGTTTAGAAGAAGCATTTGAAAGTCCGAAAGATTTTTGCTAGATTGGTGCAACATCTGTTGACTGACGAGCAAAACAGACAACGGGTTAAAGTGGCCAAAAAGCTGCTTCAAATGTTTCCAACTTATGACAAAAATCAGTTTGCCAATGTCGTTACAGGTGATGAAACGTGTGTCCATTATTTTGAGCCCGTCAGATAGGTTGGCAATCAAATCTGGGCCACTAAACACAACAAACGCCCAATAATTATCAAACGGTCATTAAGTGCAAAGAAGGTTTTTTTGTATGGAAATTTTCTTCTCTGGTGAAGGAGTCGCAATAAAAGTGCTGGTGGAAAAGAGCAAAAGCATCACCGGAAAGTACTACAAAGACATAGTATTGAAAACTGAAAAAAGTATTATTGGAAACGACGCCCAGCCACTGGTTTTAAACATATCCGTATTCTACATGACAATGCCCCCGCTCATACCTCCGCAATAGTTATGACATTTTTGAAGAAAGAAAAAGTAACCTGTTTGTCTCACCTTCCGTATTTCCTAGACCTTGCCCCATGCGATTTCTTTATGTTTCCGAGATTGAAAAATATCCTTGCTGGGCGGAAATACCAGTCCTGAAAGGCACTTGGATCTGCAATTCATCAGTACCTTATTACTGTGCCCTTATCAGCGTACCGTGACGCCTTCAGGAAATGGATACATCGGCTGAAGCTTTGCATTTACAGCCACGGGGAGTACTTCGATGGCATGAAATGAGCACTTTGGGGGCTAACTTGAAATTTGAAGTCCCTAGCTAGAAATAAGCAATTTTTTTCGAACATCCCTCGTATGAGCCAACTATGAAAAAGCAAGGGCCCCTTTCACTTCTTTGCATTCATTGATATGCATTTATCTAAGACTGCTTTTTATCTTTGTTTAAACGGCTGCTCAGCAATCTCGGTCTCCCACACAAAATCAATGTGCGGGGGTTCTTTGTACTTGCACTTATAAGACCAAAGTATTTTACTGGAACAGACAGTCTGAATCGACAAATGGGCCTCGTCGAGAGAAAACCTGTCCGGGGTTTCCGACCAGGTCATGTCCATGGCAATCTTCTCGGCTACAGAGACTAGCTAGAAAATTGAAATTTCGCTTGTAGCGAGTTTAGATATGATGCTTTTTTAAAAGCGATTAACAAAGGCGCTGATCAGACTGCGCCCATTGTTGTTCGCAAACCCCGAAGACATATTATATTTGATCCATTTCATGAAATATTGGAACTAACTAGTCGCATTGCGACCGATGAAGGCTTACGAAAGCACGGTCTGCTAATCCACACATTCTCTCTAGATAATTGACTAATCGTACATATAAGGTACTGCAGGATTATTGAGTTCAGACGAAAAGCAGATTATCGCTTAGTTGAAACATATTTTATTGCCAAATATGATACAGTAATGGGGTTGGGTCACAAGTTCTCACAACATTAGTTACGACCCTTCCCCTACATTATGTGCATACAGAATAAAGCTTTTAAACATGGCTTAATTTATACAATCTGATTAAGAAAACAAGTTATGATCAAATTAGGATGATAGCAATATAAACTAGAGAACTGTAGACTATCACTTAAGCCGGTGCTAGGTGGAGTGTTCCATTAGTTCTCATGAACAGATTCAGTAAAACCGAGTCTGCTGTTTTCTTATATTGTAGGTTCTCTCTTTCTGAAGAATCTGTTTTTCCAGATTATTAAGAGGTCGCAACAGCTGTCGTTGTTTCTGTGTGGAGTTGGTAAAACTTCTCCCCGTGCATCGCTATAGTGTTGATATTTTATCATATTCTGGTCCGTTTTGACGGAAAGCAGAATACCGCTTCAGCCGGTGCTAGGGGGAGTGAGTGATAATTGTTGCACTTTCCATTAGTTCTCATAAACAGATTCAGTAAAACCGAGGCTGCTGCTTTCTTATATTGCAGGTTCTCTATTTCTGAAGGATCCGTTTTTTCCAGATTATTTATAGAAACTAGAGGAGGTCTCGATAGGGTTTAATCATTAGAGAATAACGGTCTTATTTCATAATGATTAGATAGAGAATAACGAGGCCTCAAAACATAAAGAATAATTCCATTTTTTAATTAATACCCGAAAAAAATATACTGAATAAAGTTTAAAAGAATAAAGAAAAAACACAATAATGACTCAAATAATTGAGCCGACGCATGAGATTTTCAACAATGTGGTATATGCGATCAGCAAAGCCTCAGATTAGCCTGCACATACGTGCAGTCTGATCAGAGCATTTGCTTGTCGCTTGAATATTATTTGACTGTTAAGCTACTTGATTAATACCATTTGGAGTTTCTAAGCTTAAAAGGAGGCTGCACAGAATAGTCTGAGTCTACACTTGTCAAAATGCCACTTTGTTGGAAATCACATGTCGCGGCTCATATTGGAAAGCATGGAGAAAAGAACCAACCCTGGTGGCCGGAGACCAAAATAATGGTAGGGAAACCTCTTGGGGGTAGAAATTAATTATAAAGATATTTTTTTTAAAGAATAATGAAATTCATTTTAATGAATAATCAAATATTTTAATGCGAGTGAAAAATGGGCTAAATAATTAATGATTAGAGAAAAACAGACATCGCCCCATCCGCACCCTTTTAATTGCTCATATTATTTCATTTTGGATACCCATAAACATGTATTTTGGCTAACAGTGAAAAAATGTCTCTTCATGCGACATTTCATCAGGTTCTGCACTGTTGCTAAGATAACAAGTTTTAGGGACATAAATACATTATAATTTTGACCTGTGACCCCTTATACACAATTTGGTCTATCAAATACTTATTGCATCAATATGTTTAGGTAAATCCACCAGAATAAAAGGGTTAAAATGACAGCTAGCGTCACTAGATTGTTGCTCATGTAAAACCAGTGGGGACATTTTTGTGACATCAGCCACTTTTGATTTGGTCAGGCAGAAGGTTCTTATTTCAGTTACCTGTTAAGGTAGTACCGGACTCATCAGCATATGTCCAAAAAGATACCATCTTTTGATATGTTAAAAAATAGCTCAAAACTCATCTATTTTGACAAAAATAACAGGACCTTAAGTACCGTGCTTTTTAAAAAATTATTCAACTTCAAATACCGTAAAATATGAGTTTTTCAAAATAACAATTTCTCATATTTTAAAAAAATTGTAAGTGAGAAATGCCATATTTTTTCCTGGGAATACGCTACATGCTATTGGCTAATAAAATAACACACAAAAAAAACAGCGAAAAAAAGGCACGTAGCTTATTTTTTAAGCTTAAGTCTATTTTGAAAAAACAACAACATTAAGGCCAAAAAATCGTTTAAGTCTTGAATAAAAAATGTCACACAATGTAACTACAGAAACAAAAAACTTATCATTTTGAAGGAAATTTTGCGTAGAAACTTATAATTAATTAAAAAGCATATGTCACCGTGCTCGTTTTTCTTTTTTTGTGCTATTTTCTTTTTTACCTCTGAAAAAAACAGGCATGGAGTGCCATACCTGCTTCAGTGTTTAATTTAG
This sequence comes from Loripinus fragilis, assembly GCA_964019695.1. Lineage (NCBI taxonomy): Eukaryota > Metazoa > Mollusca > Bivalvia > Lucinida > Lucinidae > Loripinus > Loripinus fragilis. The sequence goes on from OZ026523.1 coordinate 21,640,151, forward strand.
GTCCGTGTGCGTAGACAGTGTATTGTGTGAGTTGATGTTGCTTAATTTAGGTCCGTGTGCGAAAAGCCTATTATTTGTCTACTCCTTATTTGGCACTTTCTAGGGCCCCTTAAGACCTTTATTAGTGCGTTCGTGCGCGCGCGCTTGTGTGTGTGCCAAAATGAGGGTGAGTGAATGAGAGAGAGAGAGAGAGAGAGAGAGAGAGAGAGAGAGAGAGAGAGAGAGAGAGAGAGAGAGAGAGAGAGAGGGGGGGCAGGGAGTGAGGGGCAACTCACGAGCTGTTGATTCATAGCATTTTTGTTGTTGCTTTTATTATTATTTTCTTTTTTTTCTGTACTTTACGTACAGTATATACGTATTCTGGATTCGTTACAAAATTGTCGTCATCAGCAGTAACCCGATGTGTCGTCAGGATGACACAAGTCTTTGATCTGGAAAAATGTTCTTTTTCGAAAACGTTGTTGCAAGTTTTCAAGCGAGAAAACGACCTTATGCAATAATGGTTTTCTGATACACTAGTATCTGCTAGACCCCTCAGGGGTAGTCATAACCCTCGCCTTTCTGGTTTGGGTTTCAACACCACCCTGGTGTTCTAGCATGTGGTAATGCATAGAAAATCACGTTTGATCCCAATATTGAAGTTATTAAACGAGCTAAAAAAAGAGATGAAATGCGAGGCTTGTCAAGGATTTTGTGACTTATTGGTGACAAGCTTAATAAATTTAGTAATACAGGAGCACGACTGTTAGGTTCTATTTATTGTATGACCCTAAAACTACTTTTGAATCGCGTTTAGAAATTGCGTGGAACTATGCTTTGAATTGCCATATAATTATATGAGAAACCATTACGGACGTCATTACATTTGTAAACCACTCGTGGTACATGTCGTTATGTCACTCCCATGATAAACACAAACGAACAAACAAATAAGTAAACAAACAAGCAAGCAATAGGGCTCAAATCAGGGACTACTTGGTCTCAAGTTGAACATTTTGCCCTCCCACCTACGACGTCATATTTACAAAGACAATGGACTTAAGAAGCAAAGTGGCTCAGTTCGAAAAGTGTTAAACTAGGGATCGAAGGATTTCTAATTTGTGAATCACCAGTCATAGTGTTGTGTCATGGGACAAGACACTTTATCAGCGAATAGTACATACATTGAATACACACGAATATTAACTTTTTCTGTCCAGAATTGCTTGACCAGGTATTAATAGACTTTTCGCTTACTGTAAAGGTGGTAACTTTAATATTCATATCTGGGCGTTGTTCGGCTATTTCATATGCTAAACAAGAGAAATCAGGTTATATTTATAATTTGGCGAAGAATTAGTAAGTTGCTTGGGCCGCGCAAACGTGTGTGCGTTTCATGAAAATCCTAACCGTATAAACACTGAACTCACATTTATTAACCCTTAAAGTGCATAATCACAAAATGTATGTTTTTGTTGTCCACTAAACTATGTGAAGCCTCAAAGGCAAACAGTGCGGACCCAGGTCAGACTGCTCCTGTAGGCGCAGTCTAATCTGGGTCAACAATGTTTGCCTCTATGCTTATGTTAAATAGACATTTTCAGATGCAGTTATTTTGCTGGCGTTGTAAGGACTAAATAATGTGTTTTGCGTCTATACTGAGATAATGGCGCAAGATGATACAGATACTTTTGAATAAAACCACGCCTCATTTTCAGCTTTTACCTATGCCTAAGGTTGGCCAGTCCTAATTACCATTCATGAGGCGCCGCCTTTACAGTAAGCGAAAAGTCAAATATAACTCAGAACGCATTGAGGGGTAAAACTGGACCAGATGGTCAAAATATATATTTGGTCATACAGATGTTTTGATAAATGATATTTTTTGTGTGAACGCCAATGCTTGTACGTTTTTAGACAATAAATAAAGATAACTCTTACTTTTTTGAAAACACTCAGTTATCTTTTGACATGGGTCCCGTACCACCTTAAGTTGAAAAACTGATAATAATGGGAATACGAGAAAAAATATTATTGTGAGTTATAGACACTTTATACATATAAATACCCTTTTACAGATAGAATTTACATTAAAATACCATTTTCGCAGGCAGTATATGCATACATTTTATGCTCAGTTAACAGAATGTATTAGATTGAAGCCTCTTACGCATAAGTAAGTAAAAGTGCACATATGCAAATTTTTGTGATCAAAAGTATTTTTTGCTTAGATTTCACATTTAATACGAGGTTGGCGCAGTGAAACTGGTTTAAGCCCTCCAGTAAAATATTTTTACTGGCCGTTCCAAGGCGGTACTTCTTTTGTGGATCATTTGTGTTATGTATGTCTTGTGTTTGCCATGCTTTCGCGTCTGTTCATTGCTGTCTTGTGGTCACCTGCTAGGAAAGGGCTGACCTCTTGGCTCTTGTTTGTGATGTCTAATTGTGATTTTGTCACTTTCCCTCGTGGAATCCTGGGTCAGGTGTGGTACTTGATTGTTTTGACTCCTGATATTTGCCGTCTTTCTTACATGATGCACATGGACACATTTTCATACGTAAGTATTTAATTCCACATTATATTATATCTGATCATTTTGGTCATTTCAATGAAAAAGAATGGACCAATAACACACCCAGGGAGCAGAAGTGACCGAACAATTGCGAGTAAAAAAAGGTTTAATGGCCATCTCATTTAAAGGATTATAGTCAAGTTTGGAAATCAAAGACACAAACTCCAAAAATCTGGACTGTACATACTGCTGGTTGTACTTTAATACCAGGCAGGCAAAATGTATGCTTTGCTTCCTATCAAGGTACATTATTAAAACAAACCAGTACTAAATGAATTCATGCTGAATAAACACTTTTTGTTTTATATTTACTTCAAAGCATGTACTATTAACGATATCAAGACTATTTGTTGTTTGGGAAAACAAATTGGTACCAAAATATAGCAATAATCATTTCAACTAAATGTGTTAATGATGGCAAGTGCCTGTTCAATACAGACAGCCTAGATCACAAGCACCCGTTCAGTTTACTGTCAAGTGCCCATTCACTTGATGTAAAAAGGTTGCATGACAAGTCGTTACATATTATTCCATTAACACTCTTTCAGCAACTTTTATTCAAGAATAAACATGGCATATAATTGTAGAAGGTAGAAAAATAAAAAGAACGTACAAACTTTATTGATATGCTATATTTAATTCCAACTTTACAAAGTGATTGTATTGAAACGAAGCATCAATGGATTGATCAGTGTAATTATTTTTTAGAGAACGATGACAACCATCAGTTTTAGTATTACCTATTTACAGGATAATTATCTGGGTACTTACGTGAGTATGAATAAATGCATGACAGACACACAAATGGTTGGTGTGTTGACATATTTATGCACCCTGTGTTTTCTTTTGAGAGCAGGTGACTGATCCTCCAATGTACAACGTCGTAAGTGTCCAACTTTGCCGTTCACTCGCAATTGTCCGGTCACTTCCGCTCCCTGGGTGTGAATAAGATTTGGGAGACGCAGAATGCTGCCGTATTGTTTCGGATCGGACTTGGGATTTGGCAAAAACAAGGAAATATGAAGCAGAGACAGATCCAAAGACAGGTACATGTATGATCGGGTAATAATGGGAACGTTGATGATGAACAATGGTTAGAAAACTTCAGAATAAGTCTATGGGTCACATAATGTCTGAAACGGAGCTTGATCGATTATTAATTACTGAGTGTACATATTATTGTCAACAACAAATATCTTTAAAAAAGATAAGTGGTTGAGATTAAATGTCATGGGTGTTTGGTGCAAAACACGATGTATACTTTTTCAGAACCTCGATATTATCTAAACGTTAATACGAGGGGTGATCAGAAAGTTCGCGGAAAGTGCTATTTAATTGCATTACTTTTATCGATAGCAATGAAAATTCATAGATGTAAACTACCATTCATATCAAGTTGACTGAAATTAAACTTTAGAAAATGTGGCGTCAGATGTATGAGCACGAGGCGCGGCTGTGACGTCACTTCGCTAGAACCGGCCCATCTGTACCCCTGGGTTGCTTCTCGGGGCTAAAACTCGTTGTTGTGTTTGAAATGATTGGTATGTTTAATGGAAAGTAATGTTCCGTAATTCTTTGAACATAATAAGAGGCTTTTATGTTATTCCGCTTCGCTATGTATTCAAATTAATAGGTTTCAGTCCGAAGGGCAGGCCTCAAATGCGTCAATTTTTTTAGTTTTTTAGTTTTTTTATATAAAAAAAAACTTATTATATTGTCAGTGTTCATCACAATAATTATAATATCCGACTTAACTATCAATATAAGATCTACAGTCCTAAAAAGGGTGTTTTTCGAAGTGTGTAAATAGTTCATTTTAAAGAATTGACATGCCAAAACTGGCAATGGGTTCATAGAAGTTGAATGCTTTGCCTTTTTGACAGTACTGTTATTCGTTTCGATTTAGAACACCATCCATTAGATATAAATTTTTGAAAGTTTGCATAGAAGAAGAGTAAATATTTCGTTAAATATGCATGGAATGCAATATGGGCTATTATAGCATAACAAAATTTTACAAAACGTTGAAGTTTAATTGGTTGTGTAGTAAAACGTCAAAATGCAACGTAAAATGAGCCGGTTCGCGCTTTATAGCGTTGCCTTGACGACAACTGTAACGCACGTAGGCGACTAACATCAAGCATGTTGTAACCGATCAACTGCATATGTGTTGCAGTATTATGTGCTGTAATTGCAGCTCTATTGATCAAAGGATGTAGAAATGACAACTATTTTCCGCGAACTTTCTGATCACCCCTCGTATAATGGTCATTTTCGACCACCATTATAACATAATCGCTGCAGCATTGGGATTAGAAACTTTATGGCCCAGTAAGAACTAGGGGTAACAAAAGCAGTGCATACAACACAATCGCTGTACATTAGAACCATGCAGACGCCGATATGATCTGCCCTTGGCTATAACTGACGGTCTGGATGTGGTGGTTGGGGAGGGGGTCTGGTATTTTCTAATCATTAAATATTTAGCTCATTTTCGATTATTCAAAATTCTGGTATTTTCTAATCATTAAATATTCAGCTCATTTTTGCTTATTCCATTAGTCATTAACAAAATTTTGTCTTTGTTTGTTTGATTTGATTCTTTACGTCTCAGTCAAAAGATTTTCAGTTATGTTGGGATGGTTCTCCCTGGGTTTAACAGAACTAAGCAGAGGTTAATGTGTCGTGCTCAAAGAAACAACACAGTGCTGCCGGTTGGGCTCAAACTCACAACCTTTTGACATCCAGTCAAGCTGTCTGCTACGATGTAGAAAATATGGAACAACAGAATCAGTGATAGTTGCGTATACGCATAGGTACGCAAAGTTTTGACTATGCACCTGTTCACCTTTATGCACTGATATACGGTACCTTTTCTAATATAAGGGCGGTTTGTCTGAGATTGCATTATCTGCGCCATATTTAGAAACTCTATTATTTACGAAAGTTGAGCGTTCTCGAGTTTCTCACATTTCATGCAGGTATTTCCCTATATATATGATAAAATTTACCATATGTGTTAGGGGACATTAGTAAATACCGAGAGAGGTACGTTAGTAAAGAACTTGTTCTTTACAGGAGGCAGAATTGTCTCTATGTGTGTCCCCTCCAACACTGGGGAGAGATAGGCCGTAGAAGCCAACAGTTTCCGAAATCCCAGGGCGCAAACACAGTTGTCCCCCTCTGACGACTAACAGAGTAGGGAAGGGTTCTCCTTACCAAGCCACCAGCAATGTGTTAATTAGTGTTACGCGTCTGTATTTAAAGAAAAGAATCAACTGACCCAATTGTCAGATGGTGCAGTCACCAAATATAAAGAAGTAAAGTCTGAAGAAGTTTCAGAATTATCTTGGAAACTATCTTAGCGTGGAAACTTGTTTAAGAAAGGATGGTCAACTAGTCAGAAATAACAACGTAGGTATTGTCATGTGTTGTCGATGTTTTTTTAGTACACAAAGTACTTGAAAAATTGTGAACTTAGTTGCGTGCATTATTTTTCCCTGGTGGTATTGTCAACGCATAACGGGGTCTTCCAATAAAATATTCCCTCTTCTGTCTTGACCGTCTTTATGACGTAACACAGTCTACCGCTGAGCATCTGTGCTCCCCAAATAATTATTTCTTATATATAAGCGTGTGTTATTATTAAATTTATAACCCATCTAGTCATATTTGAATTATTCCTTATTGACAGAAAATAGCGTATGTAAAGTGCATTTGAATAAGGAATTGAAAGGTGAAAGATAATCAAAATACTTGCTTTCCCTGGAGCAATGTGATTAATTGTTTACAGGTATGAAGATTCTGTCAAAATAATGTTTCTGACGTCATGGCGATAATATTGTGCTCAATGGGTTTTGGAATTGACTGCGTTTTTGCACGTCTGTCTACATCCAAAAGCACATGTTTTTGCTAGGCATGCACGCTGGGAGTCTCGTTCGTATTTGCTTCCAGTGTTACAAACTTTGAAGATTGTTTATGTCGATGATAGTTATCGATCAAACACAATAGTAAGTACTGAATATTCCAGACCCCAAATAGTATTTCAATTTGATTATGGGTATTTTTCACTATTTAACGTCCATATTGCCATAATGTACATTTTTCACAAATAAATGATTGTTTATTTGCACTGCACTGAAGATTTACATATCACGCCCGACCTTTGCCTTTGAGATCGCTAAGTATAAACAACAAAGTGGATTTCGTCATAATTTGAATATGCAAATTACTTATCCAATGAAATGGCCAGATATTTTTAATATTGCCCAATAGATTTTTAGATAAATAGGTCAAGACCAAGACTGTATGTGGCATTCGGCCACAAAATTACTCATATGCAAATTATGCATATATGCAAACTGAGTTCTTCACTTGGTCCCCACCAAGTGCAAAAAAGTATGGAGTAAAGTTTAGTCACATGATTAAAAGCGTACACATATGCCAATTTGCACACGTAAGCAAATTTACGTATACGAAATTATAAATACTCACGTGAGCAAAACGGCCTAAGTGTAGAGAGCTTATGATAATACGTGTATTATGTAATTTACACGACGAATATTTCCTTCGCAATGTACCAATTTAGACTAGTAGACATACAGACTCATTTCAGATTAACACAGAGAGGAATCTCGTCAGGCTTTGCAATCTTAAATGATTTACCTACCAAAACATTTGTCAATGATGGCGGGCATAGCAGAACGAATGGGATAAGCCAGTTCATGAGGGTTTGATCCTTAACGCATATTCAAAAAGTCCCCAGTTCTAAATACACGCGCGTGTGTAGCTATCTAGTCGGGCAAGAGGCGTATATTATTTTTGAAATGAGCCTTCATATAACTCTTTGGTTTATGAATGTGAGCAAAACAAATGTTTTAAAGTGCGCGGATGCACGGGCTCGTCTGAGCCTTCACCGCTCGGATATACGATATATACAAAAATCTCATGATTGGATAAAGTTGTGCATATTTGATCAAGACGTGTTTGTTTGCTTTTCGTGGTAGAAAACTTATCTTAAACGGAAGAGTTCAATTTGACATCCAAATAGCGTCGAAATGGTTAATTCAATAACAAGAGGCGGGGAAGCATCTAAATATTCGATTAAGAGAAAATTGGAGAAGTTTTAAGAAAGACAAGTTACAGGAAATTGCTAGGGGCAGTTTAATTAGAGGATGCCAATAAACTCCGCCGTTTCATTATTAGCAATCTACGAAAGCAGACGGGCGAAAAATGTGTGATTTGTAAGCAATGAAATTTGAAATGTACCACTGGTATAAGATAATGGTAGATTTCGTCCTACGTCAGATGGTTCTTTCATCGCGCATGCGCAGCTTTTCAGTTGGGTTATCGGGGACTTACCTGTATAAAACACAATTTCTTTCACTGAGATAAATATCAATATTTTATCAGATAATACCTAAATAATGGGACAACTTTATTTCCCCTGTAAGGAAGTCATAAGCACCTCATAAAGACTAACCGTTGATCCGTCTGGAATAGCCCTCATACAGGGGTACCACTTTCATTGTCTAAGAATTTCCCCTAAAAACTTTTCAATTAGTGAACAAGAAAGGCGCTGATCAGACTGCGCGGATGCGCAGTCTGATCAGCGCCTTTGTTGTTCGCATACAGCAAAGTCAGGGTTTCTCTTGACGAGGCCAATGCTATTGATTCATCCCGTGTTCTTGTGTTTTCATCTTTTATGCTTCATATATATGCCTTATATACGCCAGCTGACACTGCGTGAATCATTGACCATAACAAATACAGTGAACAAAACATATGGATTGCCTAGATTTAGATAAAAAAAAAAATAGATAAACTAGAAAGCCTTTGTTGGAGGAGCCCATATGCGATCAGCGTAGGATCGGTAATCCTGAGCAAGTACACAGGTCGCCATTACTTTTGCTGTTCGCACACACAAACGATGGAAGTAGAGTGAAAATAAATCATTAAAAGCTAGAAATATCAAATGATTATAAATAAATGAATAACAAAATATGTGGAAACAAATAATCATAGAATGATCATTTTTACACACGTTTGTTAGTTGTATCAATATTCATATACAATAATGAAGAAAAAAAGAGAATGGAATAAACAGTCAGGGGCATAACCTGTAAAAGTTACAATATATATCACTTGAAGAAGTTAAAATTGTGTCTTTTCAACAATGAGTTCAAAGTGAGGCTATCGAAAGTAACTTATTAAGGTTAAATCTGAAATTATTTACACCAAGGTCAAATTTTAGGCGGTCAAAAATATAACTTATTCAAGTTAAAAAGTAATTTATATTTCTGATCTTCAATGACCTCGCGTACAATTTTATTGCATAATCGTAAAGCTATGTAATAGGTCTTTCAGATAAAATTACCCACATGGCCTTGAAAATTGCGGTAACTCCGGAACATGCAGATGAAAAAAGACAGTTTCACTCAAGGTTACTTTTGTTTTTGTTGCTAAAAAGTTAACTGCTTTAAGTAATATATTTTTTAACTTTTTGAAGTTATGCACCTGACTGATAAAAAGAAGCTTAAAGAGCAAAGGTTTATGGGGGAGAGGGAGTGGGGAGAACACCGACACCAGAACAACAGCATTGCAAAGTACTTGTCAAACTGTATCCAAATACCATCACATGTATTATATATAGTAAAGGCAGTAATACTAAGTAAATCGTTTAGTATCCAGTATGTACGTTTGTTTCTTCTGAAATATGATGACAATACACTAATCGAAAGTTCTAACCGATCACTTGCATTTAATGACAGCAGGCAATAATCGGGGTTTATAAATGAAATTTGCTCCAACCGGTAAGATACGGTTTCAAGAATAAACATGAAAAAATCGATATAAGATTGCCCTTGTACTATGTGCTAAACATTTTGCTTGTCAAGGATATGTAGTTTTCTAGAAAACAGATATTAAGACTGATCGGTTAGAACTTTCGATTAGTGCAATTACATATGGAAGCGAAACATTCCCATAAAGTAACTTTAGAGAAATTGGTTGGTATTGACTTACAACATTGAAAAGGGATATTCTTTTGGCATTATAAAGAGGACAGCTAAGAAAAAGGCTGAAGCAGTTCCTACTGCACCACAGCTGCACTGCGATGAATCAGTTATGTTTTTATGAAAATATGTCCATATTCAATGAGCTGCAGTGTGTATGTAAACCAGTGTGGATAATTTGAGCCGTGATATGTGATTTCCAACAATGTGGCATTTTGACAAGTATAGACTCAGACGAGCCTGTGCATCATCCTTTTAAGCTTAGACACTCCAAATGGTGTTCAGTCAGTAGCTTAAAAATCATATACTACTCGAACGACAGGCAAAGACTCTGATCAGATTGCGCGTATGCGCAGGCAGGTCTGAGGCTTTGCTGATCGCACATATCAATTTGTTGGAAATCTCATGCCACGGATTTTGTGCTTTGCGATTACCTTCATAATATACCCAGAAAAACAATTGAAGGATATTTAGATTCAGTTCCATCTCTAACATTCAATACAATAAAAACTAAATTAACTTTGCACGTATTTCATAGTTCTAGATACGAGGGACGTTTTTTATGTTCGTAGAGAGGTAGATATAATGAAAACGGCGAAAGTAAATGCATACATCGTGCATATATTTGGAAAGATTGAGCTTTTATCTATATATGCAACCTAAAAATATTTCAAAATGCATTACTTTAATGTCATCTAAGAGGCAAAGACATACCTATATATCGCACACTGGAAATATGGTAGAAATATGACATTTATGGACTTTGTCTCTGACAGAACGTCAGTAACAACTGCATGAAAATGGGTCCATAGCCATACACAGCTGCTGAAAATTTGGCTACAGATTAAGGACACCACGTGCTACAATATTATATAAACATTATAGCAAATACGCTGCAATTATTGGATAAAGAAGATTTGTTTGGAACCTCAGCAAAGTCAACAGTAGGCATATACACTTTTATTGTAAAACGTTGACACAAGTGGAAGTTAGATACGGGTTTTTGAATGTGGCTTAATCTGTTAGCTGTAAAGTAGAATTATATTTTTTCGTATTTATATGGTAGATGGAAGTGTTGTGGTAGTTTTCATCCCAAAACAAAGTTAATGCTTTTCTTTAATTAGAAATGAACTGCAAAATAAATAGCCTAGGGGGTGCTAAAATACCGTATTTTGTACATAAATGACGCCATGGAGCGTTATTATACTTAGAAAATACATTAAAACTGTTTTTGTGCCTCTAAACAGGTGTTGAAATCACTGCAATAAGAAAATTATGCAGATCCTATTGTTATTGTGTTTTCTACGCGGGGTTGATTTACCCCACCCACTTTTTATAACAAGGGGGTACGCCAGTATCGGAAGTTGCCAGTTACACGCTTAAATAGATACATCAATATAACTGCTGACGAATGATTGAGTATATCATGTGCTATTCAAAAACAGAAGAATTTATAAAATTTGTTCATAATCGTAATTTTAACAGACATAGTAAATAGCACTTGACTGTTATGATTTTGGTATATTGATGGGTGTTTTAAAATTGTTATAGAACAGCAAACAGCATGCTTATAGTTTTGCTGCACTCGTCTACGATTAGTGTTTGAATAATTTATTTTGATAGTGCAAAAGAAAAATCGGCTTGAAAAATGCTTATATCACCATAGCGGATGGAACTTAACAGCGTCTAATTTCTTGCTTGCTGCGTGGCTAAAATGGCATGGATTTCGACCAGTGTCCTTTTCTTGCCTTATTCAAAGCTATATATCTTGACCAAACTAAGCGCTAATGATATAAAATTTATACCAGTTGATAGATGAAAGCTAGACCTTTTAAAAAATATATAGTTATGGTACCGTAAATTCTATATTTGTAGAGATACAGCCCGATTCTACGAACATAAAAAATGACCCTCGTATCTGCAATCAAAATGGATGTTTGATTAAAGCCGCGCTTCAATGCTTAAAGTACAGTACATGTCCAAATGGTACAACCCTCTATACTGAAAAGTCAGACACATTCAAAAATGATTGAAACCCATTTTTATCGTTTGTATTCCATAATGAATGACTCCAAAATCATTTCTGGCTCTCAGTCAAAAGTATGACACCTAATTTTGTAGTTGTTGTCAGTGTTTTACATCCATTTTGTTGCCATATTGGCTGGGGTATGCCATATCTGTGCATTTTTATTGAAGAAGTTGTCACGTTTTAGGTGCAATTACTGACAAATGGCTGTGAACACTTGTCTGTGGTCGGAATTAGAACATAATCAATAACCAGGTCAAGGTTGCAGCAAAAAATATAAACGCTATTTTTTTGCGTGTGAACTTTGGGTAATGAGGGTTGGTACATTTGGTGTGGTATCGTAACCAATGACCCGTAAATTTTATTTTGCATTTTGCTGAATTGCATATTGGTAGTTCTATCAGATACCAAACTACTTCGTTTGGATTTTTTTTCTCAAATGTATAGTCAAGTGATTTTAATATCCTTCAATTGTTTTTCTGAGTATAGTATTTAGGTAGTTGAATAGTTTCCCTGTTGATATGAGTTTTGAAAGTGTCTACCGTGGTAAGCTGTCGTGTAGCAATAGGCAAGTCGTTCTAGTCTCTAATGACAGAAGGCAAACAAGAATTATAGTATAGGTTGGTTCTAGTTGCAATTGAGTTGAGATTCTGAGAATAACGTAAATCATAATTTGAAACATGATTTATAGTCTGAGGTACTTAAGAAGATAGGTATGGAGGAGACAAGTTTTTAGTTGTTTAAAAAAAAAGGCTATATTTTAGAGAAGCATCAACTTTTTATTCTATTGATATAAGATATGTTCAGTATTTACTGCTCCTACCACCCCTGCTGAGTACGGGTATATTTGTTTAAGAAAACAGTGTATACCCAGAGAAGCCAACATATTAGGTCAACGCTTAGTTCCATTTAGCCTGTGAAAACAGTGCAGATCCAGCCAACCTGGTTTATGAAGGTTCAACCATTTGGTCGGTTACTCCCACTATATTCCTGCAGCTTATAAGTGAAGCTGCTTGATAGAAGCATAGATTAAAATTCTGTTCAAGCGGTTTAAGAGTCTCGACCTTAATGCAATGTATGCCAGCTACAAAAAGTTTTAAATTTTGCTGAAGATGGCTAGTGAGATTTCGTCACCATATGTTGCCGTTTGTATTATGAACAAAATCCAATCATATTTAATTATATTTGAGCCAATGCTTTACAGAACAAACACGATAACATACGGACCCATTGACTAAGATCAGCCTTGGCATCTTGTCTGTCAAATCAGAGAATTCGCTGTGTACTAATTGGGTAGCTAATGTCACATGGATTCTACATGCGTCTAGCAAAGACTCTGATCAGCCTGGGCAGATGCCCAGGCTGATCCGAGTCTTCGCTGGACTCTGTTTGTTTTGTCATGCGTTGGCCAATGCTGTTCTCGGAAAGACGATGTAAAATCTATTTATTTTCATCTTGACATTTCTATATTAATTTCAGATTAACATATGTTACCGCTTCTATTTAACGCCTTTATGGAGTAATACAAAGCGACGACAAAAACAAACTATACTTGGCGGCTTAATAAATGATGTTGTCTGTAATTAAAACACAAAATCTATTTCTTCTTTTCTTTCTTTTGCTGAAACATAAATATTTGCTGAAACTGTCCAAAGTTGGAAGCAATGTGATTAAATAGGGCAATATTTACTGATAACAAAAACGTTGCTTTCAATAAGAGCATTGCATCTTATTTTTAAAGCCTGTATATTTTCAATAAAAGACAATAGTTCTTCAGTCCCAAATGGGAAATATCTTAAACACATAACACTTATAAGCTCCCATATCTAAATATGATTGGTTCAGGTATGAACGTGTTTACTTGGGACATTATCCACAGTACACCTCAAAGTCGAAAACCAAGAAATTGGCTCACCTTTGCTTCGTCTGGAAACCCACTAACATATCTTGTAGTGTATAAGGGAGACTAAAATCGAACTTTTAAGACACTTCATAATTAAGGTCGTTTTCATGCTAAGATCAGGGAGTTAATAAGTCATTTAGTTTGTATTAAATGAGAACTAATGGATAGATCAGTAGAGAAAATAGCTTAATTTGGGCTTAGGTCCAGGGGTAACTACTGCTTTTGACAAGCGATTTCCAAACCATTTGTCCAGAGTAAAAACTAATCAATATGTGTCTGGTCATAGAGGAGGCCAGTGGCTCAGTGGGAGAGTTGTGGGGTGGCGTGTTCGAGCCTCGTCGGAGGCACTGTGCTGTGTCCTTGAGCAAGACACTTTATCCTTGTCTAAGTACTGGTTCAACCCAGGAAGACACGACATGACTGAAAAAGAATCAAAACAAACAAAACTGTTAGGTCATACCCGCAATACACTCTTTCAACCATCCTACAGCATTGGTGCTCAACATACATGTATGTACAAAGATAAACAACAAGCAAAATAATGAGCCAGCACGCACGATTTTGTTACTTATCGAGCAACGAAGGTTCAGACCTAGCCTGTGCAAACGCACAAACCCACCAGGGTGTTTGCTGCTCGCATACATAAACTGAGGATGTAGATGAAAACTACGCCAAAAATGTATACATCTAGTCATGCTGGATTAGATAAACCATCGACCAATCCATCATACAAAGAGCGAAGGCAATTGTCAGAAGGACCTATTTGAAACGTACCTGAAAAAGTGTCTCGTTTCTTAAGATTTGCAGTATATGCAAAAGCTGCATTACAAAGCTCATTTTCCCATGGCGTAGCTTATAAGCAGCTCAGAACAGCATCAAAACAAAACGGGCATTGAGGTTATAAAACTTTTTCATGCTCAACTCAACTGAATATGAAACTTATCATGCTAATAAATGTTTAAATACAACATCTGAGAGTTTGAAAGAAAGAAAAGTCTTTTTTTTGCATTTATTTCTTATGAGCAGTTGAAATATATACCTCCCTTATTATCTTGAATGACCTAATATACAGCGTATAATAAGCAAAATGGAAGATTCAAGTTTCTGAATAAGGAATAGTACACAAGTTGGTAAAATTAAGTTGCTAAAATGTGTGCATAAAAGGGAAATAGGTGACCTCATCTGCGTCTACATTTGAAGGGGTACATAGGAACGCATACTAAGCTTTGGCGAGCGTTCGCGTTAATGCACGCTGACCAGAGCTAGCCGTGTGGTGCCCTCATGTAGTTGTCAACTGAATTCCTCCACGCTTGTGGCGACGTTGATCGTCTGTTGATAACTTTTGCAAACAGTTTGGACCCAGATCAGGTCAAAACAAAGTCAGGCTGGGTTGAACCAAAATGATTGACACTCTGGTGGTATTCATGTGACAATATTTTAATGACGTTGCTTTTAAGAAAGGTATGCTGACAAAAAATCACATACACAATTACCCAGGATGCAAAGTATTGTAGAACGACAAAATTGAGGATAGAAGGTGCGTGCCATCGTTAGCCGAAGACGCGTAGCGTGGACACGCATGGCATCCTGTTCATTTTACTGTGGACTGATCAAATATGATATCCAGGCCAAAAGAAAATGTCTCCATCTTCCTGGGATGAGCGAACACGTAGGATGTACAGACCAGCCGGCTTAGCTACATAGACCAGTAAAAATCTTGAAATTTAGACATAGCAAAAACAGCTGTTAAAGTTATGCTGTTCATGTAGCGAACAATAAATATGCAGATCAGCCTGCGCATTTGCGCAGGCTGGTCTGCATAATTTTGTTCGCATAAATGGATTATAACAAACAGTAGAAAACGGTTTTTTTCTCGTGATGAGGGTTTGATTATTTGTAAACAAATATACTATATGTGTTATAAAGAAACTGCTAGGTGATCAAAACGTATGAAATCCATGTTATATAGATGTCATATAGAGTGACTGGGGAGTGACTGGGGAGTTTTAATTAGTGCATTTAGAATCAAGGACTTTTCACTGTCAACATGCAGAAGAAACCGGATGATGAGAAGGTAGGTGCATTGTTTTTTTTGCATTTTTCGATTAGTACATGTAATTATCTAATTTATTAACATTTTGGGGGGAGGGAGTGTTGGAGGATTGGCTTGCAATATTCATTAACCAAGGAATTTTCGCTGTCAGTATGCTAAAGAAACCTGATTATGAGACGGTATATATATTGTTTTAAATGTGTGTTTTTTTCATGTTATTGTTTCATGAGGTGAGAGAGTATCCAAATAGCACTAAAAGAGGGTCATCATTGGCCCGCCAGCGAAACGCCATTTAATCAAATTAATTTCTTTACATTATTTGGGAAGGGGTGTTGGAGGACGGGCTTTGAAATGATTTTACTGAGACATGCCTTGCACATACTAACAAGTGCTCTGCTGAATCAGGAGCTTATGTTTATGTTATATGTTTCGCCAACTCAAAATAAGCCTTGCTTGGATATACCTCGTATCCACTTTTGAAAGCAGTGTGAGCCCTGATCAGTGCGCTTCTGAATTCCCCTAAGGCATGTGAATCCATGGTAACAATATGAACCTTACATCAAGACTAACTGAAAATGAGTACTGGTGTGAGGCATTCATTGGGCAAACCCAATACATAATGGTACGTATCGCATATGCGTACAGTCACCTTCAACCAGGTTTAGATGGAAAAACGTTTTGAGCGTAAAATTGTAACTATTTTCTTACCCATCAGTTTTAACGATTGTTTTGGGTGCTCAAAAGAACCGTCTCATTGAGACAGTTCTTTTGATTTCCCACAACATATGTTTTGGTTGAAAATGAGAACATTGTTTTTTACGCACTTTTAACTAAAGGCCTGCTGTATACTCCTAAACGGATACTTAGCAAACAGTGAAGACCCAGATGAAAAGCTGCACTGTTTGCTAAGGCAGAGAAAGAAATACAATTATAATTTATGTTTTGGAAAGTGCCTATGCGATTGGTACAGTGTACTAAAACCTGCTTAGAGGAGCAAATGTTAAGATGGTTGGACTTCGAGGGGGTAGTAATTTTGTTTTTGTTTACATTATTTTATCTAACCAGCATTTTTAAGTATCTTGGCGGCTGGGACTGGGTCTCTTATCATGCTAATCATCCTTGAAACTTTTCAGTCACTGTATTCAGGTACTTTACAGTGTATAATCACTGAAAGCATCTATATGTTCAATATGAGAACACATTTATAGATTTTTTCTAATATTTTCAATGGATTACACACCTCTGCACGCTCGACAGCTTTAAAACTTGTATCTTTCCACATGAAAAAATGTTTACGTTTCGACACACGCGACACATTTAACTCTTTGCATGCTAAGTAATTGTTCACGCATTTGTTGTCGTCTGCTGGTTTTTTCAAAATTATTGTTTGTTGTTTTTTTTAAAAAAAAAAAAAAAGAAAAAGCCGGAACACTATCAGAGTGTTAAACATTTTGGATCATAATCAGGTTCTGTCAGTTCTCCAGGCACTCCCTTCTTGTACGTTTCATCTCTAAGCGCGTAGCCAGGCGGAGGCCAGGAAGCCTGTGCTCCAACATCATTATGGGTCTCGATGCAAGAAAACCTGACTTTGTTACTTGTGAACAACAAAGGAACAGACCAGCCTGCGCATCCGCGCAGTCTGATCAACGCCTTTGTTATTCGCTATCTGAAAAGTAAAGTAACTAGGTCAGATGTCTTTTAATTCTACATTTATTTTTGATGGGAGTCTCTGGCTACGCCCCTGGTTCTCCATCAGTTTCTTCCCCGTCACCTTTCACCTCCTTGGCCCCGGCCTGCCGTCAACATGTATATTGGGCCTCGTCGCGACAAAACCTGCCTTCGGGGTTTCCGACAAAGCGAGACTCAAACCAGTCTCCTCAGCTACAGAGACTAGCTAGAAAATTGAAATTTCGCCTATTGCAAATTTAGATATGATATTTTCCAATAAGCGAGCAGCAAAGGCGCTGATCAGACTGCGCGAATGCGCAGGCTGGTCTGCGCCTTTGTTGTTCGCAAACACCGGAGACAGGTTTTCTCTCGTCGAAGCCCAAATTTATTATCACATGCCTTATGATTGCACCACAGAACGCTCCATATGTCTAAGCCAGCGAAGCCTTCTCCCTCTCAAAATTAGGCCAATGTCATCAAGATTAAGCTTTGCCAGTTGTTCGCTTGACCTTAGTGTGGCCACATCATCTGGCTTGATACTACAGATCTATCTGATCATGACCCTGTCGTTGCCCTGCTAGAGCTGCAGGTTCGTCTTGGTCAATGGCCAAGTTTCACTGGCATGGAGCATGGCTCTCCGCAAGCAAGAGCTGTACACATGGCCAGAGGTGGCGGGATGTGAAAACTGGTAGTAGTTCCCTAAGTGCTTTCAAGCGGTTTCCACATGTGTAGTGACCGCTAGCTTAAAACCTCCGCTAGCCGAAGGCCTGTCACTCAGGTAGCAGAAGAAAGCTACCACCTCCAGCTTAACTATCAGGTTCGGCCTGAACTTAAGTCTTCAGTCTGTCATCAGAAGGGCATGGAGCATGGCTTTCCGCAAGCAAGAGCTGTACACATGACCAGAGGCGGCGGGATGTGAAAACTGGTAGTAGTTCTTTGAAGTGCTTTCAAGCGGTTTTCACATGTTTAGTGACCGATAGCTTAAAACCTCCGCTAGCCGAAAGCCTGTCACCCAGGTAGCAGAAAAAAGCTACCACCTCCAGCTAATCAGGCTCGGCCTTAACTTTACTCTTCAGTCTGTCGTCAGAAGGGCGGGCAGTTCCACTCCACTGTGCACAACTATAATCAGGATTTGGTGTCAGTAGCTGTAGCCCGCTGCATTTCTTATGCACCAAAAATTAGCAGAAATTGCAGAAGATGCTATTGATACCTACTCCTGTACGACAGACAGCTAAGGAATGTTCGCCTGCACTCTGAAGGGGGTCACGACTTGTACCAAAGATCATGGCCTTTGACACATTCCTCCAGTGAGTCAGCAAAAATGAAAATATCATCTGCATATGGGTGACAAGGCCTCCAACACAATGGTTAAGAGCAAGTTACTGAGTATGGAGTACTGGTGTACCCCGACCCTTGGCTGTGAATCATGCCAACAAGGACCCGGCTTTGCGCATGTGCGTACATTCTCTGGACTAAACGCACAAACTGTTCTTCACTACCTAGCTTTCTCAGGACCCAACAGATTACATTCAGAGGAATATGGTCAAATGAGCCGCGACATGTGATTTCCAACAATGTGGGATTTTCACTAGTGTAGACTCAGATGAGGATGTGTAGCCTCCTTTTAAGCTTAGAAACTCCAAATGGTGTTCAGTCAGTAGCTTAATAGTCGTAGAATATTCAAACGACTAGCAAAGGCTCTGATCAGACTGCGCGTATGCGCAGGCTGATCTGAGGCTTTGCTGGTCGCACATACCACATTGTTGGAAATCTCATGTCGCGACTCAAATGCTTTTCTAGGTCAACCATTTCTTTAAAAAAGCCTCTTGTTCACTGCTAGGTATTTTTCCTGCAGCTGCCTGACCACAAAGATTTCAGCTGAAGTGCCACTTCCAGGGACAGAGCGGAACTGGGAGTCATCAATAGACACTACCTGTCTTATGAGACCATCGACAATCCTCTCTAAGAGCTTCCTGGTCTGTTCGGTATTTGCCTCTGTCCAGAACATCGACCTTGCTCTATAAAGGCAGACAAAGTAACTTTGCTCCCAGTCAGTTGGGATCTTGCCATCACAAATAATTGCGGTAGCAAGATCGCGGATCATGACGTCACCTGTATTACCTGCTGCCTTCGTCATCTCCAACACTATGCCTGATGGATCTGTAGCTTTGTCTGACTTCATCTTTACGATGCATGTGGCCTTCTTCACCATGTCAATAGTGACTGGGATAGGTGGGCCTTCTAGCGGTGGTTCCATTGGACAGGTGATCAGGGTCTCACTCAAACTGAATGTTGACATGCGCAAGTCCAGAAAGCTTTGTCAGAGGGGGTCCAATTTTGACAACGCTTTTTTAATATTATTTTTATTATTTAGTTGATGAGGGGAGGGAGGGTCCAAATACCACTATAGGCAGGCCATCATCTGCCCACCTGCGAAACGCCATTTAATTTTAGAACTTGTTGAAATCAGCTTACAGCTACAGTCGAGGTTGTGTCAATTACCTGAAGCAAAGCTATAAAATATGAAGCAGTAACTTCTCCATCTGGTAAAAGTACATACCCTACAAGTTTTTTGTCAACTTTATTCATATATCGCACTTTTAATCGCCAAATGGGACCGTTTGACCAATGTACCAGAAAATCTTAAAAATCGTCCACTCCAAATTCCGAAACTATCCCCTGATGCCTTTAGCAATCGTCTTAGTTATGAATGGATGCTTTATACACATAATATTGAAACACCCCTAAAAAATCAGCCACCTGAACCAAGTTGCATTGATGTGTATGAAAAAAGTATTTCTTAAGGGCGTTTCAGTTCAAGCAAAGATAATGTAAATAATAAAAAAACAGCAACAATAACGCTTTCAGTTGAAATAAAGTCAATTTAAAGATACTTTACAGTGTATTGTTTTGGATAGCTTTACTTAAAGAGTTTGCCATCATAGTGAATCTGGAGTTTTGGGTGCCAAAGGCTTTTTATACATATACTGCAAACAAGGTATTAACTTCACCCTAGTGTCCAATCAATTAGTTCTGCGATTGATTATCACAAATGATAATGCAGCTAATTAAGCCTATTTGATAGCACTTATTGATTTAGAAGCTTTGTCAGTTTCTGCTGTTATACACTGATTGCAAAGAAACACACAGATTTTCTATATAACAGATAATGCACGACACCTCGAGGGTCATTCTGAAAGTAATATGAGCCATGGCATGTGATTCAACAAGGTTGCATTCTGACATGTGTAGACTCAGACGAACCTGTGCAGCCTCCTTTTAAGCCTAGTAACTCCAAATGATGCTCAGTCAGTAGCTTAACTCCCATAGCATATTCAAGCGACTAGCAAAGACTCTGTTCAGACTGCGCGTGTGCGATGGCTGATCCGAGGCTTTGCTGGTCGCACATGCCACATTGTTGAAAATCTCATGCACTGGCTCAATTTTGTGTTTTGGGCTTGTTTGCTTGTTTTTTTTTTCTTTTTTTTCTTTTTTTTTGTTCTTTCATGAATGCGATAAAACATGATGCAAATGTCTGAAACTAGAAAACGACAGTCGCAGTTTGACATTTTCGATACGCAAGGTTAACACTGGCAATTAAGGGGATATATCTTTCAAAAGCTCTTACTTGCATTAAATTATTCCTGTATGAACAAAAACTGCTTTTTATCAAGGAGACGGATACCTTTGGCCACATTTTTGTATGAACAATTTATACATCTCACATAGATCACTTTACGCCGCAACATACAGCTTTTGAGCAATCGGCAGCATGCTTATCAGTCTTTGTAGAGTTACTTCCTGGTTTGATACCGTTTACAATGTTGTGACACACTGGATGAACTTTAGAGAAAACCATTTGAATGAACATGAACCTCAATTATCTGACTGCAATATTTAGGAGTATTTTGTTCCAAATATTATGTTTTTCTGGTATTATTTACAATTTTTCAATTTGACCTTGAATAATTCATAAGCAAAAATTGAAAATTTATATTTTCCACCAGAAATTTGTACATTTTGGGCGAAAATACTTCTAAATATTGTAGGTCATGTTCATGCAGTTTTTTTTTTCTAAAGTTCATCCAGCATGTCACAACATTGTAAACGGTATCAAACCAGGAAGTCACTCTAAAAAGACTGATAAGCATACTGCCGATTGCTCCAAGCTGTATGTTGGGGCGTAAAGTGATCTACGTGAGAAATATAAATTGTTCATACAAAAATGTGGCCAAAGGTATCCGTCTCCTTGACAAAAAAGCAATTCTTGTTTATAAAGGGAATTTTTCATGCAAGTAAGAGCTTTTGAAAGATATATCCCCTTAATCTATGCAAAATAGTGCGTTTGTAGAGTTAGCCTATATACATGTCTGCCAAACACCCCTAACGAAAAAAGGCAAACAGTGCAGACCTAGATCAGACGTCCGATCAGTTTCTCCACTGTTTGACGCAGAATGTCATATTCAAATTTTAAAGATGTAAAATATCACCGAAAACCGCGAAAATTTGAAATGGACTCGTTCAATTCATAAGGGTGGAAAAGTCTATTCGATTAATATGGGTTAAAAGTTTTGAGTTCACTTCTTGGAGTACGCCTGGAAGAGGGCATCATTCAGGCATTATTTTTCAACATAGACACCATACACTTCAGTGCACTGTGCACTCCGCTGTTCTGTATTGCTATATCTTATATGATACCCCTAATGACTGTCTCGTCTGAGATATTGCTGACTGCACATGTGATTCTTGCTGAAATCAGTTATAACGTATATGGTGTTTGGGCATCAACGTAAGAAACCCTGTCTTCGGAGTTTCTTACAAAGTATATAAGACTCAAACCAGCCTGCGCAGCCGCAGAGAGTAGTTAGAATATTGAAATTTTGCTCGTATCAAGGTTGGCTACTATTCAATCCAGGTAGCGAATAACAAATGCGCTTACCAGTCTGCGCGGATGCGCAGGATGGTCTGCGCCTTTGTTATTCGCATGCCGCGACAAAGTCAGCTTTTCTGGCGTAGAGGCCCATCTTCATACAGACATTTGATGATGCTTTCTATAAACCCATTATTTTGCAGTTATCTTGTCTGTACTTTCCATGTAGTAGATTGCTCGTATCTTCATATCTTAAGTATAAAATATGACAAATAAAACACTAGGCATTACGCTCGTCTGAAGCATGCTTCATGGAAACATGGACCATAGAGTCGGAATCAATCTATGGGGCTGGTTAATCATAGGCGTAGGAAGCTTTTCAATATTGGGGGGGGGGGGGGGCAAGCCCAGCGCTGCCGACTTCAATCCTTGGGGGGTGGGGGTATTGCAAAAGGTACATATACGCATGCGTGCACATGCACATGTATGCACACGCATGTGTTAAATATTCATACACCCATACATGCATGCACACGCATGTTTGCATGCATGCACAGCCTATGCAAGAATACATTTTACATCGGTATATGAAAATCATAAAAATCAAAGCAAGCGATCTCTACGAAAAAACAGCAACAAAGATATACAAGTGAATGAGGAAAGTTTTGGTTATTTATATTGCCTAAAAGCTATTTGAATCTGCATATATTTATACACATGCATTATCTCCATTTATAAGAAGCCATATATATTATTTCAGTACAAGGGAGCGAAGCAAGCGAGGAAAATTTTGGTAAGGTTCTTCGGAGCAAAAGGCTAAGAGGGACAAAAAAAAACAGAAAAAAATCATAATAATATTTAACTCTGAGCGAGCAAAGCGAGCGAGGAAAGTTTTTTGGTGAAGTTCTTCAGAGTAAAAGTCTAAGAAAGATAAAAAACAACAGAGCAAACGCCCCCCCCCCCCCAAAAAAAAAAAACAAAAAAAAAAAAAACACTGACAATATTTTACTGCGAGCGAGCAAAGCGAGCTAGGAAAATTTTGGGTTAAGTACTTCAGAGCAAAAGGGATAAAAAAAACAGAGCTAAAAAAAAAAAAAAAAAAATCTAAACAAAAAACAAATATAATCTTTTACTCCAAGTGAGTGAGGAAATTTATTTGTTTGAAGCCTATTGCCTGGAAGGTATTTCAAAGCAAAAAGCAAAGAGAGATAAAAGGTTGGAGCTCTTTAAAATTTAGGATAGAAAATAGGAATAGGAAAAGCTTGTAAAGGCGGTTTATCTGGAAAAAAAGATACATATATATTAAACATTTAAACATACATATACATACAAGGTGATAATAGCCTGCTGACTAAAAAGAGATGATAAAGTATTAAAATCTGAACAAATTGTCTGCTCTCAGAGAATCTTAAACCAAATTTAAAAACTCCGAGCGAGCGAAGCGAGCGAGGAAAAAAATTACATACAAATATGTGTGGAAATTGCTTATTTTACCCTGAGTGATAAGCAATTATATGTCAATTTAGACAAATTATTGGAGGGGCCAAAGGTTATTCTGGCCCCCCCCCCTACAAAATTATTGGGGGGCCTGGCCCCTGCTGCCCCCACCCCCCCCTGTTCCTACGCCTATGTTAATTTATACTAATGCGTTTTTCAGACATAACGTATACGTCCGCTTGGACAGGGTCTAGGACTTCTGGAAAGTGGGTTAAGCTGTATAAAGGAGAGTAGTAATTGGCGCAACTGTAGTACTGGGTGCCACTCTGGCACCCAAGATTTTTAATGCCTGAAAAGGCTTAAAAGCGTAGGTGCCAGAGTTGAAAAGGCTTAAAAATCGTAGATGTTAGCGTGCGTCCATTTTTACTAAAGGGGGTTAGATTTGCTGATTTAACTTCATTTTTATTAACTATCTGTTTTGTATTATGGGCCGATGGCCTTCATTATGAAATAAAATTTTGGTAATGTATTGTATTTGTATTGTATCGCCATAAAAATGAATTAAGAGAGGGTACAAGCGAACCCACTGACTTTAATCTGGACCCGCTACTGTTGGGTTATTATTTTGCAACATGACACATCAGAGCCAGGGTCCTAAAGTGATTTAAAGGAGAACGCAACGTTGAAATCAAGTGAATCGGATGATGCAAGCGTATGCAGTCTGCAACAAACCAGATTAAAATCGAATGAAAAATAAGATCTGTGTGTACTAGAGAGAGGCAGCCATTTAAGGCTGTGTGACGTCACACAGCCCTAATTATTTGCATAAACAGAATAACAAAAAGCCTGCTATTTATTTTTTTACTTTGTTTGCACTTTTTTTTATTGCTTCTCCTGTTGAAAAATTCGCCTTGGACGAAAAAAATGCACAGTTTGCAACGAAACTAGAGAGCTTATTTGGCTTTTAAAATTTACAGTAACTTAATCAGATATTCAAAATGGCTGCCTCCGTTGATTTATCAGAATTCAGATTTTAATTATTTAAATTGCTATAACTTTCTTCTTTGACATTCGTTTTGATAAAACTTTGCATTAAAATGCGTGTTATGATACTCTTTTTTTATTTTATGTATATTGTTAGCGAACATTACATTCCCGGCCTTTCCATGTTTCGGAAGAAACGTGGAAAATCCTTCTTTTTCTGGTCGATTCAAACATATGATCAAACGTTATAACATGTTTTCATTGTTAGTGCAGCGTAGAGATACTGATAAAACTCTGCTGATATATCTTTTTTTAAAATTATCAGTTCCGTTATCTTTTTTAAGAAAAAAAAGACATTTCCTTTTAACCAGATATTTGATTTTATGGTTCGAGTTTAATTGAACAAGAGTGGATTAATGAGATTCTAAAGTCGAATTAGAGTATCTTTAAAAGAATCAGGGGTTCGCATGTCAATCACGCGATGCCATTCGTATTTATCCTTGCCCACGTACGAAACAAATGAAGCCTTTTAGTAAAATAGACATTGGCAAGGAAGATAAGGTTTTGCCCTTTGTGCACTAAACGTTTCAATTTGGTTTGAAACAATGTGCATGTGACGGTTCATACGCGGATCCAGAAAGTTTTGCCGGAGGGGGCCAACTTTGCAACCTTTTTTTTTTTCTTTGATGAGAGGATCCAAAAACACTTTTGGGTAGCTATATCGACCCACCCCTGAACGAGTTCTTTGACAAACCATGCGCGGATCCAGACAGTTTTGTCAGAGGATCCTTCAAACCATATGACATCAAGCTTTTACAGCCAAGAAAGGGTTCAAATTAACCCGCATGTGACGTGACACGACCTGTTATGAGATCATGTTCCCAAATCATTTGTCTTCTATTGGCACACTGTTGAACAAAGCTTTTAGCATTTGCATCTGTGCAACGTTAGCACTGTCTGAGATTTAAAGCGCCTTACACAAATCACAAGAAAACCTTTTGGTTGGGGGTTCGAGTAGGTAATGGCAAATTTACCATACCTAGCTACAGAGACTAGCTAGAATCTTATACATGGAATATACAGAAGTATTTGTATCATTGGATGTTGGCAGACCAACAATGGCGCTGATCAGATTACACTTATTCTCTTGCATGTTTTCAATTGTCCCTATCTTTTTATTAGGACAATCCAGAATTAGACAGTATGATAGCTATCTCTGTTCCATCCAAATTTCAGAGATTCCAGCGAGTATCTATAGCTGAGTAGACTAGTTTGAATATTACCTGCTCGCAGACCATGCACACAGTCCTTTCACGACAAGGCCTATTTTAATTTTAGCCCGCCCATGGCAAAACTAACCATTTGTGCGCTCAACCAAGACTCAGATCAGACATAGTACATGTCCAGGCTTGTCAGTCTTTCTTGCACGCTTAATGGGTAACTAAGCACCCAGCTTCCTCCATGCCTTAAACGAAGACGCTTATTAGACTGTTCTCTAAATCAATGCTGGGTACAAAGTAAACTTGTTAGTTTTGTCACGCATATGCTTGCTTCTTGAAGCTTAAGGTTCCTATGAGCAACTCGTGACTCGTTTGGGAACCTTACTTTGTTGTATGTGAACAACAAAGGCGCAGACCAGCCTGCGCAATCGCGCAGTCTGGTCAGCGCCTTTGTTATTCACTTTCTGAAAAGTATAATGACTCCACTAGCTACACGCAAAATTTAAACAATCTAGCTGGTCTCAGTAGCTGAGCAGACAGGTTTGAGTATTACGTAGTCGGAAACCCCGAAGACAAGATTTCACTCGTCGAGGCTCATTTAATGGTATTCTAAATGCATCAGAGAGAGTTGGAATAATTGTCAGCTTAAGGCCAGAATTTTTTTATTAGTTGATTTACGAACCCTCCTACTGTAATTTTACGGAAAGTAGGAAAAAAATAAAAAATAATTTCTAAAATTTTTATTTTATCCGCCGACTCTAAATAAATATTATTTGTTTTGCTGAAAAAAAAATATTTTTTTGAGGTTCTGTCTGTGCATTTTTCAGAATGACACTGTTAAAAGTGATTGTCCTGTCCAGATTTTTAGGAAAATGATGAAATATTTAAAGATTACCTTACTAGTTTTACTGTTTTTCTGGAGATATTAAAGAAAAAAAGAAAAAAAAAGCTAAAAAAAAGCTCTGAAGAAAAAAAAAAAAAAAAAAACTCTGAAAATGACCAGTCAACTGGTCATTTTCAGAGCTTTTTTATTTATTTTTTTTCGTCCCCCCCCGACCCTAGGTCTGAAAAAAAAATCCCGTAAATCAACTAATAAAAAAAAATCTGGCTTAATGCCTGGTTGAGATATCACCATGTTACGTGATAGAGGCTAAAACATTATCTTGATAGTCACGCGATCTATTTACAAGATAAACGGATTTGCATACAATTAATGAGCCGCGGCATAAGATTTCCAACAATATGAAATGTGCGACCAGCAAAGCCTCAGATCAGCCTGCGCATACGCGCAGTCTGATCAGAGCCTTTGCTAGTCTCTTGAGTATTCTATGATTGTTAAGCTACTGACTGAACACAATTTGGAGTGTCTAAGCTTAAAAGGACGCTGCAGAGGCTCGTCCGAGTCTACACACATGTCATTATGCCAAATTGTTGGAAATCTCATGCACTGGCTCAATTTTAGTACTACTTTAGCGGAGTGGCTGATATAAAAAAATGTTTACTGCTGAAAAAGTTAGCATTTTTCAAGGCTTTAGATGCATGTTGGAAAACACATCCGCCAGGAAAAGTGTACCCACCGATCCTACACTGTTACATACGCAGAAAAACAATTAAATGCTGTTGAAATTCAAACATTGAAATAAAATATAAGCTAATTTCAAATGGCATGCTTTTATAAGATCCAGATATCAGCTATCAAAATAAACGTTAAGTCAAACTTCAATTATTGGTGCTTCCCGCTGCACTTAAAATCAGCAAAATTTTAAAAATGATTAAAATCCATTTTTATTGTATGTATACTTTAATGACTGGATACAAAATCACTGCTGGCTCTCGTTCATAAGTTTGACATCTAATGTCCTATTTACTGCCTATCTTATGTCATCATGTTGGCTGGGGGTATGCCCAATGTACAATGTACACATATTTGTAAAATACATTTTCGCGTTTTTAGATGTTATGAACGTTAAAGGGTGAGAGAATTATATTAGCATGTGGCAAAGTTAAAGGGAAAGGATGAATGATCAATTCACGTTTTCAGCAAAAAGTAAAATATCTTTTTTGGGGGGTGGGGGTTGTTACATTTGGCAGGGTACTGTATCGTAAACTTTCATTTTCGTATTATTTCAATGTTATTATGATAGTTATATCAGATATAAAAATAATTTTAGCAAAAAATATTTTCTAGAATAGATTTTTAATATTCTTCAGTTGTTTTTCTTAGTATATCATAGTATAGAAAGCAATAACCTTTAAAAAGGTCGAGTGGGATCAAACTCATATGTGTAACTGTATGAAGTTTTCCTTCCATGAATCTGTTGAACATAGAGAGGGTATCGAAAAATTGCTTGTGGTTATTTTAACCCTTATAAATGTAAATGATGACACTTTCTAGGAATTTACCATTTGAAAGCAATAACCTTAAATATGGCTGTGTGGTGTCAAAGTTACAGGCGGCCGCTTAATAGCCTTAGTGTTTTCCTTCGAATTTATTAATTCGCTTCTTGAGTAGAGAGAGCGTGTCGAATGATTCGACCCTAAAACACGTATGAGAAACAATCAAATCAAATTAGCATATATATACTTAACGCCAGTAAAAACGCAACTTTTACAGTTTAACCTTACTCGAGATTTAATGCTATTTTATCATTCTGTTAAAATAAAAGCATAAACCTATGGTCGCGATATCAAGCCAATACTCTTTTGGTGCAGATAAAGCAGTCCAGATAAGCCAGGCTGTATTTTTTGATAAAGGGACACAACCCAAACCTCGACACGAAAACTGCAAAATCATCTTATTAATCTGGATATCAGATCTTCATTATGAATGGCTCTTTTGGATTCAAACTTTGGGAAAACTTCAAAATTGCTCTACTTTCTATGCACACGCGACAGATTTTTTTTTGTCTTAGTTTTGACCTTCTAAATGGTCATCAAAGTTTCAGCATGAAAACCGGAAGTTAACGAAAATGCGACACTTTCGACGGTAAATATTGCAATGAATGATAACCATAGGTTATTACCTTACAACTTACGTATGCCAAGTTTTAATTGATTCAGTTTAATTGAAGTTTTAGTGATTTCTCAAATTTTGGGGAAATTTCACAAAAAATGAAATTTAAAACATAAATTTTAGGTCCTTCCAGCAAAGTGAATTTAGTGTTTTAAACCGTTTTCTTGTTTGTTTGAGTGCAACGCAGTACTTGCACACTGAAATTGAACAAAATTTTAAGATTTAATATGGTTACCAAAAAATTTGATGAATTTGTCATTTTTCACCAAAATTTTTGGCAGAAGTGTGCAAATGAGCTCAAGTTTTGGTAAAACGTTCTCCTACGTTAGGGACGCTTGTTAGTACAAAGACAAAGTGAATCAAGCTGTTATTTATATGAAAAAAAAAAACACTTGTACCAGTTGCGTTTTTAATGGCGTTAAGTATACTATGATGAAACAAGAAAAATGGCTCTAGACTCACGGACAGATAGAGCCGAAGAAAACCTAAAGTTGAGCCACGATGGACCCAGCCAAAGATAAGAATCAGACACCAACCCACCGATGAAAGTTTAAGACCAGGGTCGTCATTGGGTTTGAAGCCTCACCCCCCACCCCCGTCGTTCAATTAAAGAGGAAAAACTGCATTACATTTATTTTGACGAAAAGAAGATTAAATGGTAGCAGTAGACCTCACATGGGCACATCATTATCTGAATCAGACTAGAACCATTTTTTATTATTACAACTTGTCTGAATCAGACGAGAACAGTGCAATAATGCTTCAAATCATAAATATACCGACGTCTGGTGCACTATCCTATTATGAAAAGACGTTTTATATATTGAGGAATTGCTATCAACGGGACGAAAACACATTTGCATGGCAATATCAGACATTGTGATTATCCGTTCTCCCTCTTGGGTACTTACATGTTGCATTAGACAGACCTCCAGATAAGAGTGCGTATTGGATTTTTTTCTTCATTTCTCACCCAAAACATATGTTGTGGGTACTCAAAAGAACCGTCTCGATGAGACGGTTCTTTTGAGCACTCAAAACACATGTTTAAATTTATGGCTAAGGAAATAATAACAGTTTTAGGATTATAAAATCTTATCTGGGCCTATGATGAGAACATTGAGAATCTGTATTTCCCAGCAATCAGTTGAGACCATGCGAAGACAATATATCATTATAAATCTTAGATCGAATATATATTGGATTCATCGCAGTAAAAGACACGGTGTCGCACAGAGTGTTTGGAAGATAGGAAAATGAAATTAAATCATTTACCATGTCTTGGAATTTTGTTAAAACATTATCAGATAATGTTAACTTGATGGTAATACATGTATCTGTCTTATTGACATAAATAATAAAATTGATACATGTACCAGATTAAGTTTCCATAACATCCCCTTTATAAAAGCAGGTGATGAATTTTCAGTGGTGTTCCAAAATCGCTTAGCAATCATGATTATATTAGGAGCCGCTGTGGTGTAGTGGATAAACCGCTTGCCTGGTAAACCAGGGGTCGCAGGTTCGATTCCCGGCTTCACCAGTTTGTCGGATGAGACTTTAAGCCGTGGTCCCGTCTCCATATAACCTTAGCTGTTGGTGGGACGTTAAACACAAACACAACAATCATGATTATTTGTCGTAATGCATGTCAAAGTAATTGTTTGTCACCAACTATTGGTTCTAAACTTCTATTTGCTTGAAATATGTAAAGGGGTACCATACATAATAAGTTAACATTGCAACAGTCGTTGCTTTTGAAATTTTGCTAAATATTTTGTCCTTTTTACCATTTTGATGAAATGTATTATGTAATAGTTATACCATAGGTTGTCCGCCTGTACGTGGAGATTATCAACGAGCTTTACGAACAGGTGGACAAACATATTATAACTATTTTATACCACCTACATCAGTGGAGACCTTGCACATCATGAGGTATTTCATGCAAAAGTTGGTAAGTGTGGTATAAGTCCACTGATTGTACACATATCCCCATTGTAGAAAAACAATAGAGGCAAGTCAATTAAAGTAAAAAATTATCCAGTGAAATGTAATAAGTGGGTCTCTGTTAAGACTTTATTCTTCGAGGGCTGGTTAATCTGCAAGCATTTATCAATAAAGAACATTAATGACATTAACACTTCTGTATACATTAAATATAAAGAATTTTTCTTGGCATATATATGATTCAAAACAGACACTATAACTGCATTTATTTTTAAAGTGAAATTTATCTTCCACACATCCATTTTCATTACAAAGTTTTCATACTTTCCGAGCAATTTCAATCTCAAGTTGATGGTTTGAAAGGAGCTCTAGCGATAAGGCATATATTTTCCCTAGTTGACATGATTACAAAACCTTAATTTTCAAATTGCCCTAATGTTTTTAAGATTGGTCTGTTCCGGTAGTAAAATGTTCATAAAAAGCATCAAAATAGGTTTCAAAGCGATTCATCATTTACAAAACCGTTAAAACTTGCGCCTTCTACTCCCACCCCTCATTTTACGTCTTTAGACTGGGTGCCGTTTAGACGAGAGTTTTAGTAAATCCTTTGCAGGTTTTCAAAAAGTAAAAGTGCTAAAATATTAAAGATATAAGTGGCCTTCATTTTCGAAACTTTGCGGTATTCCTTCTGCGCATGCGTACGAAATATACTTAAAATTGTGACGTTTGTCATTGAAAAGATGAAACTGGCGTCTTTCAGTTTGTTTTTAGATGCTTTTCCCCCTAGACCCAAGATGCCCTTTGGACAATTAAATGTCGCTATACAAATATATAACATATGTAAAGGGCGTCTTGGGTCTTGGGGGGAAAGGGGTTGTATAAGCGAAAGAAGACATCAAATATCTGACAAAAATACACCACTTTGCAAGATGGTCGCTTTTATTGTACATCAACCGTATAAATAGTTTTACTGTACATAGCGTGATAGGACGTTTGGTACCCTTGTTTAACGGTCTAGTTCCCATATATGTTACTGAATAACAAGTACAGTTGATGATCGAAATAAATTCTCATTCAATAGGAAGTAGGTTTATTACATGCATTAAGGAAATCCCGTTTTAATTATACGAATTCGGGGGCAATGGTGCATCGACGGCCCGTCTATATATATATTTGTTGAATGTGCCTAGTTTCTCCAGTCGTTATTTTAACAAAATAAAGCGAACGTCTCGTTTAGGGAGATTGCTCGCCTTATCGCTAGAAATTCTTTCTAATTTATCCTGATTAAGAATGCTTGACTTTTGGCCTCAAGAGTTCTGATTCCATTCCCATTCTTATTGTTATCTTTTAGTTTATTTCTGTTCTCTTTAGTTTAAAAGTTTACCAACTCGTTACCAAACATGAGCCTCCTTTATAGATAGTTATGTCCGGATCCCTTCTCAGTTTTGATGATGAAACACCCCACCTGTTCCAGACTGACACGAATTAGACTCCTTTGATTGGCACGTAATATGGACTAAGAAGGCAGAATTTAAATGTTAAAGAGATAATCAGAGCAAGCTTTTGATGCTTTCTATCAAGTCCTTTCCATGCGTTTTCTTGTATTTTAAATGTTGTAAATAAGTTTGATTACGCTTTGTTAAAATTAAACTAATCCCAGTGTGCGTGTACGAGTCGACGTCAGTGTGCGTGTACGAGCACGTCGACCGTCCAATTCCAATTTCATTTTACTACATATATATAGTAAAGTATAAAATGAGCCGCGACATGAGATTTCCAAAAATGTGGTATGTGCGATCAGCAAAGGCTGAGACCATCCTGCGCATACGCACAGTCTGATCAGAGCCTTTGCTAGTCGATCGGATATTCTATGACTGTTAAGCTACTGACTGAACACCATTTGGAGTTTCTAAGCTTAAAAGGAGGCTACACATGCTCGTCTGAGTCTATCCTTGTCATAATGCCACAATGTTGGAAATCACATGCCGCGGCTCAATTGTGTTACATGTAATGTAGTTCTCGAAGACTGATGAAGACCAGTATTATCAGAGACTGAATATGATTTGAGCCACGACATGCGATTTTCAACAATGTGACATTTTGTCAAGTGTAGACTCAGACGAGCCACCTTTTAAGCTTAGAAACTCCAAATGCTGTTCGATCTGTAGCTTACCAGTCATAGGATATTCAAGCGACTAGCAAAGGCTCTGATCAGACTGCGCGTATGGACAGGCTGGTCTGGGCCTTTGTTGGTCGCGCTTACCACATTGTTGGAAACCTCATGTCGCGGCTCAATTTATTTTATAAATGATGAAAGGTAATATAAGGAGACTGGTACAAAGTAAGTAAGGGTGCAAAGATCAGGAATCGATACAATCAAGTACCATACCTGACCCAGGATACCAATGGGAAAGTTAGACACCACAAATGAGAGCCAAGAGATCAGCCCTTTCCCAGCAGGTGACCACAAGGCACATATAAAAAGACGCGCACAAAGGCATAACAAACACAAGAAAAAACCCATAAAATATCCACAAAAGAAGTATCGCCTAACACCCCCATTGCACTGGACGGCGCTTCCGCGATTCGAAATTTTGGTCAAAATGACGCGAATCGCAGCAGAAACGGCAAGAGTGTAGTAGAAGCGCCTAGGTCGTAGTAGAAGCGTATCGGAATCTTCATGATCGCCACCTCACGGCGACTTTTTAGACCTGCTCAAAATTTACGTAGCGACATCGCCGTGGACTAGAAGCGCAACGGAAGCGTAGTCACATCGTAGTAAGATATTCATGAGCGTAGCCGTATCGCGGCGGCATCGTCAGCATCGTAGCACAATCGCCGCCACATCGTGGCGAAATTGCCGAGTTATTCATCCGTGATGCAGCTACGCTTCTGCTACGCTCTGCAATATCTTGTTACGCTCTGTACGCTCTCACTACGACCTCGCTACGACCAACGCGCTTCCGCGGCCACTGTGCTATTTAGGCATAGTCAACCTTGGCGCTTCTGCGACGCTTCTGCTACGCTTTTGGCGTTCTGGCCAACTCCAGGCCTGGTTCAAGTGCTCTCCTTAAGTTGTTGTCGCTTTTTTGGACTCTAGGACCAATTCTGAGCGGTTCCATTCCATGTAATCGAAGAATGGAAAGCTACGTTTGTATCTTCCATGCTCATTGCTCTTATTAGTTGGTCAGAGTGCCCATATTGTAGCCGACTGTCTGCAGATAATCATGAACGGACCCATGACCTTTTGGCCCTCCAACTCCGTCTTGCCTGGACCTCCAATCATCCAACATAATATGTCTGTGGTTCCTAATGGCCAGCTGAAACATAGCGACTTGAGCGCGTCTATCGTTGACATTCAACTGAAAATAAATCAGAACTTCAGATTTTATATAGAAAGGATACAAAAGCGCAACGAAAGCGTAGCTCCATCGCCTTGGTCGTAGCAAGGTCGCAGATGCATCGCCATCAGTGTAGACTAAGTGTAGCCGGATCTTCATTGTCGTAGTAATGCTCGTAGCAGAAGCTGTACGGAAGCGTAGTAGAAGCGTAGTGGAAGCGTACTGGAAGCGCCAAGTCCCCAAATCGTGTGGCTGTCTACGCTTCCGCGGCGATTTGGAATAATTTTAAAGAAAATCCTAGATCGCCATGAGCGTAGCGGAATCCCGTCAAGTGGAATGGGGGTGGGGGGGGGTTAGAACGATCAGTAAAATATTTTTCTGGAGGGCTTAAACCAGTTACACGGCGCCAACCTCACCCTTAATTCAGATGTGGATCAAGACACATAGATATTTGGTTGGCATGAAAGACCCCTAACTTATCAATGCATCTCCTAGAACATATAAATCAAGATATAACAAGAAGATAAAGCAAAGATAAGGGCTCAACAGTAAATGAAACTGATTACTGGAGCAAAAGAAATCCAACAGGTAAACCCGGTGGGCCTGACAATCAGCCAAAGCATCAGACCCCTAACATCTCATCAATAGATAAGTATTAAAGTCGGAACCGTCATAGAGTCTGAAGTCTGACCCACCGGCGTGCAATTAAAGAGGAAAGCAAAGTTGCCAACCGTGGTTGGGTTGACCACCAAGCATGCAGTCTGTTGCAATACAAGATTGTTATAGCTCTGCTCTTTATTCAAATAGAACAGTTATGGAACCAGGACTCCCTTTGCATTCGGATGTATGAACACACTCATTTTGGTGATCGAATGTTCCTGTATGCGTACCCGCACTCTGAAACATGCAAATGCATGGAATCTATCCCAATATCATGCTATTTCATTGATTGTTTGCGAGTAGTACTTTTACGCAACAATCCTTCCATTGATCAACCAAGTCTGAGAGTTGAACTCTCTGCGTGCTTGATAATTTTGCATTCTTTTATTGTCCTCTTTATTTTTCTTCACAACTGACTTTTTAACAATCACTCAGGAGTACATTCAGAGTAACAAACAGTTTGGACACAGGCCAGGCCAAACGGTTTCTAAGGCCTGCCCTGGGTCCAAAAAACTGTTTACAAATTTTATCAGCAGTAGACACCAGCGGGAAAAGTGTTAACTATAAATATTTGTAATGCTGCGTCTGGGCAGCTGTCAATTTCTTGGTTCAGCGCTATGTTCAATATCTTTAAGCTCTTAATTAACTGTATACTCAGATTATTGGTTCGAATCACGTTTTGAATTCAATCTATTGCTCTTGCGCGCGTTCATAATATTCTGACTACAAAATGACAAAACGGTTGAACTTATTATATGCTGGTGTTGTTTGCTGAGAACATTTATTTGCAAACAGGACTAACGTTAAGAACAGGTACGACTCTTGGATCCAAACTGTTTGGCACTATGATGATATTACTTAAAGATGTGTTTGAAAACGTTAATCAGCAAAAAATCATAAAAACATACCAGCATGCAAAAGGTGTATCGTTTGCTTCCAGGGTGAGGATAAATGTGCCAGGTTCATTAATGCCGCCAATATATCTAAGAGCAGAATAATGTCCTTTATGATCGTATCATAACACCACTCTTTCGACTCATCTTAAAATTTACTACGGTAAAACATGTGGAAAATAGACAAACTAAAGATCTTAATGACAAATGGTAGCTTAATGTGTCACCCTCTATGAATATTGTATAAATAAATAAAATAAATTAAAAAATCATGATTCCATGAAGATTCCAAAAATTGAATTCATTATGATTGCGAGAAATATGCTGACATCTCCAAGTTTTGATTACATCCAAACATTATAAATGATGGTATATTGATACTTCAGCATGTGTCCTACTAATAGACACTATTGGAACATCAATTGGTATTCTTTGAAGTTATATATGTTATTTTTAAGGATAACTTCTATATAATCGTAGTTTTATTGGATGTCCTTTGTTTTCAATAAGACCTTATGCATACTTGGAAGAGTTAATTATATGTCAAAGAAGGCTCTCTTGGCTCTCTTGTATGTGATGTTTTCTTAATGGAGTATTTGAGCAATTTTGGCCTTGGTAACTCCTCATCTAGATGGGTACTTATTTCCTGCCTGTAATACATATGGTGGCCATCCTGAAAGTCGGCTATTTTGAGCACTTTTGCCAGCCATTTTTTTCATTATCTCGCCTGTTCCATGTTCAACTAGCATGTGTCTATAAAAACAAGCGACATATATTATGGTCAAGTTAATATATACCTACACACAATTTTGAGATGAGTTTGTGTTTTGGAGTCAATGCTGTATGGGAATTAGAAAAAGCAGCTGTATAAGGTAGTAAAACCTCTTTTCAAACAAAATGTAGTATGATTATACGATTAATTTCATTAATGGTTATCTTTGTGTTCAATCATATTTGTTTACATCATTTGATGTGCTGTGACTTTTAAAAATACATGTCTAGAAATGTAATTAAAAATTGTAAAGCATTTGAATAGTATGTATATTATATTTGTTTTGGGGTATCATTTAGGGAAAGTTTTCTCGTTTAATCCATATTAAAATCGATTCAATATTTCTTTTCCGTCAATATTGTTCCTAAATTTGGTACGTCTATTATTTTTGGTACAATTGCAGAAATTACTGTGTGTTTAATTAAGTCCATGTTTATTTTGTTATGACCATTAAATATTTAAGTGTAAATAAAATTATTGTTAATTGCCTATTGTATACCTGACTTGACGTCAATTTGTTTCTCCTATTCTTAACCCTCGTCCTGCTGATCCCGGATTTATCCTCATGAAAACAGTGTAGATCCTGATCAGATGGCTTCTGACGAAGCCATCTGATCAGGGTCCACATTGTTTTCATCTCTGATTGAAAATACATGCTTATAACGGGAATGCTTCAGTTGAACAATGATACACCAGGGGAGGTTTATAGTACGTAAAGCATTTAGAATGGAAAGGGTTAAAACTTAATGACTATATATTTCGATCGGAGGGAACGATGTCCAATATTGAGGCTGGGTATAAGTTATATCGGTTATTTGCTACTGGACTTTGCAGCACACATATATTTGCTGCAGAAGCAGTTTTACAAAGCAAAGTTATAGAATAATTTCATCCTTTTCAGAAAAAAAATATTAGAGTTGAAATATGGGGAAGATTTCTTTGATTGGTAGCATAGTTGCTTCTAGTAACTATAAAGTGCGCACAGACTTCTTGAAGATAGAGATATAAATAGAGACAAATAAATGAAAAATAAACAATAATATAATAGTATAAAAACAACCAAACATAACAACACTCAGGAATTAGAAAACAAAGTAAACTTGAACAAAACTGACTTGATAAAATGGTTCAAAGGAGCCTGGTATACGATTAAAAATTAAAGTGAAGTACGTATCGAGAAGATAATGTTTGAGACAGAGAGGTGGCAAACGTCGAACAACCTAACACCTTCGTAAGGGTTCTAATAGATATCTATAGTTGTATGGTCATATTCATTAGAATTACATGTACGTACAACAACTCTCACATCCCAAGTCTCAAAATAAAACGAAATGATTGGCTGCTTGTGGACACTATTGCGCTTTGTTTAGAGTTTGAGACTGTACTCAAGTTTTATAACCTCGGGGCCTGGTCTATTTGGTATTCCTGAAAGACCAGAATATGAATACAGTAAAACCTGTATTAAGCGGCTACTCAAAAAGAAGACCAAAAATTGGTTTTTAGGACCGATTATCGCTTAATGCAGGTCAAACGTATTGCAGAATGCCCCAAGAGAGCATTCTGCAATACTTTCGACCTTCATTAAGCTACCATTTGTCTTAAAGACCTTTGTTTTGTCTAGTTTTGAGTGGCCGTTTAAGACAGGTTTTACTGTAAATATCAACACTATATAGATAAGTGAAAAGAAGCTCTGCCAACTCCGTGTGGCACACGACAGCTGTAGCGACCTATCAATAATCTGGAAAACCGGATATTTTAGAAATACAAAACCTCTATAAAGTTAGCGAACAATAGACTCTGTTTCATTGAGTATGTTCGTGAGAATTAATGGAAAGTGCAACAACTTTCATGCCCCTACCACCGATGTAAGTGGTATTCTGCTTTCTACCCGAACCCATTATTCCTTGAGGACAAGGTTTTTTTTTATAAAGGTCAACACTTTATCGTTGTACGAAAAAGAAACATAGCATTATGACGGGGGTTCGATCTCTATATAATCAAGCGATATTCTGCTTCATACCAGAATCCAATGTTTCTGAAATATCTAATGCTCTCTCTCTCTCTCTCTCTCTGTCTGTCTGTCTGTCTGTCTGTGATGTATTAGACATTTTACCATCATTGCACCCACCACACTTAGTGTTTCTCTGCACACTTTGATCTCACTCGCGGTGTTTTAAAAGCACTGTATCTTATATCAATAGCCATGATTAGCTTAACAAATCAAAGCATACTGGAACCATTTGTGTTATATATGGTGTCAAGGAATTATTGGTAATTGTACAAACCAGAGGGAAGCCTTCCGCTTCGTTCCCTTTTATGGCAAAATCGAAGAATAATTGAGGTGGGTTGCCTAGAAAGTGGAACTATTTTCATGCACGGACAGGTAAGAATCTGACCAGCCCGTGCCTGCACGGGCTGATCAGATTCATTCCTGTCAAACGATCGTTATGCAGTTTTTATACAATTTTCGTGAATGCGAATATTTCTTTGGACAATGCTAGCTTTGCTTTCTGATCTGGTTCCTGTTCTTTGTTGCATTTGGGGTATGTTCGGTTTATTCCAAGGTGGAACCAGTTTGACTGATACTTACGGGAGAAATGATTCAAGTCATGATAATTATTTAAGCCGTATGTAGTCGTCACTGCGAGGCGGAGTGGTTGCCTTAATAATAGGTTTTCTATTAACGAAGCTAATTTTGCCGTCTCTAGTTTTAGACTGAAATGTATTTCTGTGCAACTTTCTTAGTGGGAAAGAAGAAAATATAGTCGATAGTACGTTGAAAAAAGTGGTTTGTGCGATATTAAGAAGCGTTTCGCCCTGTTTTAACATGACAATGTCTAAACAGCAAGTTCTGTGTTTTTATTCTAAACACCTGTAAAAAAATGTTTACATTTTAAATGTTATTTTAGCTTTCTGGAGATAGACGTCAGACTTAAGAAATTTGTGCTTCTAAAACATGTTATGACATGTTTAAATAAATAAATGTTTGATTTTAAGACATATTAACATGCTAAACAGATTTTAAAAATACAATGAAAACATTTTCCATCATGCGTTAGAAATAAACAAATTTAAATGGAACAAAAGTAATGAGGAGAAACGTGTTTAGTTTAGGTTACAAAGGAAAGGAAAGTATTTTGAATCGAAACACACTTTTTATCATGTTTATAGTGTACTAAGATTAATATTGCGTCCGTTTGCCACATAGTAGACAATTCTGGATTTTTCTTAGCATTTGCGACAGCTCACAATGACATAAACCACATGTCTTCATGAATTTCGAATTGGAAAGGCTCAGACAAGCCCGCCTAGCTACACAGGTCAGCTAGAATTACTTGTTTAGTAAAGCAAGTGTACAGTAAACCTGTGTAAAACAGCCGCTCAAAATATAGACAAAACAAAGATCTTAATGACGAATGGTAGCTTAATGAAGGTCAAAAGTATTGCAGAATGCTCCAAAGGGCATTCTGCAATACTTTTGACTTGCATAAAGCGATAATTGGTATTGAAAACCAATTTTCTGTCTTTTTGAGAGTAGCCGTTTTACACAGGGTTTACTGTAGTTAAGTAAAATGCTGTATACTGTAAGCCCATCAAAGATTCCTCAGTCGTCCAGTCTGATCTGTGTCTTTGCTGTCTGCATGAAAATATCTGGAGTTTTTTGCTATTCATTGAGTGCACAGTAAAGACTATAATCTTACGTCGTAGATACACTGCAGGTCTGAGGCTTTTTTCCTGGAACATACAGTAAAACTTCGAGCAATCGAAATTCGATTTTTCGAAATTCTCGCTGGATTCAGAGAATAGGACCTATTCATGATCTATTTTATTAACTGTCTATAATAACTTATGTTTTGAGTGCGTTTATGTTTGATTGAAAAAAATCCTGATAATTATTATTTTGGGGATTATATATTTTCATGACTGTCTCTCTATAATTCGAAATTAAACCTCTAGTTCCAAGGACTTCGAATTTACGAGATTCGACTGTGTTTTGTTGATTTTATCAGGCAGTGACTTATATACGTGTAACATTGAATGGCATTTGAGGGCCAAAATGGTGACAATTCAGAATATTTAGAACACTCGAAATGAAGACGAAATAAAGACAGTTAAAAATGAATTATTTTGACTATCATACTTGCAATTTTTAATTTCATTCTTTTTCGTTTGATTAGAACAGAACAGAAGATCAAAGAGCTATACGATCTTAATTTTTGCTTCTAGTGTCTTCAAATTGCAATTGATTGCACGGTTCATTATCGCCCAAAATAGATGGAACAAAATGTCACAAAAGGCGTTGGAGGATTGAAACCAAAGCCTTTGACTCTAAGAAAGAGATTGCATATTTAGATAGTTTGGAAATTCTGTGAATTTCTCCTGGAATCGGAATCACCAGGGAGTACATTATCGTGGAATGTTTTAACTTCTGAAAAGAGATAGCTACACCGCTTTATCAAACATTCCAGGAAATTATTTAAATCAGGACATGGATAAATATTTGGACAAACGCATGAGGATACGACAAGCGATAGTCAATGCCATTGTAAGTGGAAATCCTTTTCTTTCTTTACTTCTTTCTTTCTGTTTTTTGTATCCTTTCATTAGTCTTTCTTTATTTTTCATATTTTCTTTCTTTTTTCGTTCTTTCTTTCTTTCTGCCTTTCTTTGTCTTTTATTCTTTCATTATTATTATGCTATTATAAGTGGATATCCCTTTCTTTGTTTCTTGTTTTCTTTCTTTCTTTCGTTATTTTTCTTTCTTTTTTTCTTTCTTTTATCTTTCTTTCTGTCTTTACTTATTAATTAACTTAATAAGGCTTTTTTTTCTTTTAAAAAAAGGTTTGTTTGCTGTTTCCTACTTACCCCTTCCCAAACTTTTTACGGCTTCAGAATTAGTTTTTTTAAAATTTCATTTCATCTCTACC
This sequence comes from Loripinus fragilis, assembly GCA_964019695.1. Taxonomy (NCBI): domain Eukaryota; kingdom Metazoa; phylum Mollusca; class Bivalvia; order Lucinida; family Lucinidae; genus Loripinus; species Loripinus fragilis. The sequence goes on from OZ026523.1 coordinate 21,681,434, forward strand.
CACTGAGCAAAATGTCTATATTTTATGTTTCATCTCTAACACTTGTATTAATATACAAAGGATGAATTCTGTATCTTTTTTTCTGGCACTCTTTGGCTAAAAGTTTTTTTTAATCTTTTTGCATATGCAAAAAAATGTTACCTACCTACCGAGCTCTAAAACAACCGAGTTGGAAGTGGCAAAAAATATTTTTAAGCATGGCCTATCCAAATGCTCAAGCTGTGCATATTTGTATGTTTCAATACTAGATCTAATTGTATAGAGGTTTGGTCACACATGCCTTATTCGGTTTGCTATTTTGTTGTGTAACAAATAAGGAAATGGCAAACTAAAATACTTTTAAGCATGGCCTATCCAAATGCTCAGGCTGTGCATGTGTGTATGTTTCAGTACTTATTGTATAGAAGTTTGGTCACACATGCCTTATTCGGTTTGCTATTTTGTTGTGTAACAGCTTCTTCTCATGAACTTTATGAACTCAATTTGGTATAGAAAGGTGGCAGGTGACATCACTCACCTTGAGCTGTCTTTCTTGCTGGAGACAACCAACAATGTTTTCTACTCTATCTTAATGTACTTTGAGCATATTTTTCCGTAATCTCTCGGTAAACTAAGATGAAACCTTAATTATTCAATCTCTAAGAGCCTCAAAATTAAACATGTTGAAGTTCCAAATCTAAGATTCTTTGTATCACTGCGTAATCATCTGATACATAATGATTAAAATTGTGTACATAACCCTGGTTGTTGTCTCCAATATGGTGGATCAAGGGAGACTTTGGCCTATGCAACCTCTCAATAAAGTAGTAATATATTGTTTGACATCTATATCTACTTGGTTTTATTTAAAGGTCCGTTAATAAAGATGATCATTTAATTTGTCACAAATATTCAATTTAACATTTGGACCAGCACACGAGATATATGCAAATGCCTTTAGTCTGATCTGGCTCCACACCAGCTGTTTGTCATAGATGCTTCTAAAACATTTCAGCAGACGAGAAAGCAGATGACTTTAGTTGCGCTTTAAGAAAAAATATCACCAAGCAGCCCTTCTTTTGGAAATAAATCATCTAGTTGATAAGAATGGGCAAAGGTCATCCCGCTTTAGGCCTAAAGCGGCTCTTACAAGGTATGGAAAATTAACAGTGGAGTCTGACCACGCTTGAAATTAAATAATATTAAGTTTATTAATTGCCCGGGGAATGCCTTTTATATTTATGGTGCATTTGATTTTTCATGCAATTCCATTGCTTATTTATGACGTCATGTATGATATCAGTACCACACCTTAGGGTACCCAGTTATAATCATTTCTAAAGTAAATGACATATCATGTAACGGGCGCAGAAATGTTCTATGAAATAACTATATCATTGATAAGTTCGTTGATACTATAAATGGCTTTGAATGTATTAGAATAGTGGACGGGCATTCATTTTAATGACATGGTACCCCAATTTGCAACTCTATATTTTGTATTCAGTCAAATTTAGAATTAAAATTTTAACACGTTACGGTCTTTGTCAAGATACTATTTCAACATAAAAACTATCCATATATGTTAAGAATATGCTGACCAAATTTTATGAAATTCAAGGGCCGGTAACATATTTTTTCAACTTGATGTAAACACATGGCCCTAATTCATCGAAATGTAAAGAATACAATAAATTATGTTTTAGTGTAAAACATACTTGAATACTTGCTTAGTTTGAATCACCATGCCAGTATGTTTATTGGTAGAAGTTGGTATGTTCAGTGTTTTCCTTATTATGGATTGGCAAAGAAAAACATTAATCTTTGATATTAAGTTCCATGATTCTTATTTAATGAAGTGCTTACACAATAATCGTACCCAAAATGATACAATATGGTGACACCTGTACGTAGTACATCTAGTTTCTAACGTAAGAACTTCTTCTAATCAATGTTACACTTAATATGGAACATTATTTTTAATGTTAATTCATACAGAAGAGAAACCTTATGGCATGTCAATTCATACAGGAGAAGTACCTTATATCTATAATTTTATAATTGCAAGCCTTATTAAAAAGCGGTTCACAAGAATAACCCCCTGTCAAACCTTTTGGTTAAAATTAACTATTTTTGTCACATTGAACTCTTTGCCCCAAAGGCATAGCTAATTTAATGCTTAGATCTTCTCTGTTCATTCTGTTCTGTAAAACTGATGCTGATTTCCATCAAATAGCAATATTTATACTTTAGCTGGCTGTGTATTCTAGGCAAACAGCTTCGTTTCTGGACATCACTTAAGCATGTCGAACACTGTTCTATGATACCTTTGATAAGACTCTGTTACACTTTATTCTGGTCACGGCACCAAATTATATGGTTACTCTAGTTCAGTTGGGGTGTAAAGGAAATGCTTGGTCTTCTTGTTTTTACACATTAGTTGTTATGATAATAAGTTTTTTTAAACAATATCATGCAGGACTTGAGAAAATGATTAACATTATCTTGGCCCCATAGTGCCATGAGGTGGGGCCATGACATTTGGCATTTCTGACCATCGAATCATCTGAAATTGGCTAAACATGTCTTTTTATAAGAAAAGTGTAAGAAGATTAAAAAAGCAACCTTCTTTTGTCGAGTTATTGATTCATTTCAACTAAATAATTATTTTCTTTCTAAAATGACCTATAACCATAAAAGGAAGAAAATGACAAAGTTACTGGCTTTGGATTTTCATGAAATTTGGCTCAAATCAGCAGAATATATATGGCAAGTTTTTGTGATAATATGATATTTTTACAAAGTCTAGAGCATATCTTTCTTTTGAATTGAATGTTAAATGTTTTGAAAATTTTTGAGAAAAATATTGAATTTCTATAATCACTTCTTCAGAAAACGTAAGCCATAATTTATCCAAATGGTTTCGTGGTATTATTATAATGCCTATGATATTTTGGAGTCAATCTAGATCTCAAATTGTAGAAATAAACAAAACTATAGATTTAGGACAGAGAACTTAAGAGACAGATCCCACCTCAAAGATTGAGTAAGTCAGAGTTGCTTCCTAAGCCTTATTCTTATGTATCTAATTCGATACATACATTTTGATAGTTTGTATATAATGAGTTATTAATATGCAAAGTTTAAAGAAAATCCATGCGTGGGCACAGATGTAAGTACCCCTTTAAAAGAAAAAAAAATGTTGTTTTTTGCCGTTTCCACTAACAAGCAATTTACCCCATACCCTCCAAAACAATAACGGCCTCAGAATAAGGATTGTTTTTGCCTCACATTTCGGCCCACTGAGCAAAATGCCTATATCATCTTTAACACTTGTACCAATGATGAAGTCTGGATTTTTTTGACACTATATGGCTAAAAATATTAGAAAAAACCCTTTCATCTGGGTATCTTTGATAACCAGATAAAAGTTTTGTTTCAAAAATGATATTTATTGCATATGCAATAATGCTACCTACCTAACCTTAAACCCTCCCAGTAGAAAGCTGGCAAACCTAATATTTTAAGCATGGCCTTAATGGGTTAACAATGGACGGTTCTTTTGAGAACCAACAGAATGTGGGCTAGTGCGTGCGTTAGAGATACTCATTAAGTTACTCTTCAAACCAGCATATCAGCTGTCTAGTGGAATTAGGGATCTAGAGGGTCACTGATCGAAACTAGCTAGTCTGGCCCAGAAAACTTGCACACACTAGTTTCAGTTCTTTGGTACATTCTTTGCTTCCAAAGGTTAACCTTTTTTTTAAAAGAACCTAATTCAAGTTACAATTTTCCATCCTTGTCTGAGCCTTAGCTGCTAGCCTATGGCATCAACTCCAGTAATTAGAAAAGAGTAAAATGCGCTATAATATGCAGCGATTCATCACAATTTACTTTTTCTTTCGTCCCTGAGACCATGCTTTGAGTCATTTGTGAGTTGGGTCTTGTGCGAGTTTGCGACAAGATAAAACTTAAGAGCAGAGATCGATTACATGCACATGTAGCGTTAGAATCGTAAAGTATTCGGTATATAGCTATTTCGAAAACTGAAAACAATATCACTGATCAGAATGCAAAAATGCGCACTCAGATATGAGCCTTTGTTGTTCGCATACAGGTCACGACGCCGCCCAGTTATCTATAGTCAAGCGTATTGGTTTTGGTTATGCTTGACGCATTGGGTGGGTGTGCTGAAAGAAGATTGTCGTTTTACATGACGTCACTCTCAGTGGGAACTGAGAAATGTACTTTCGAACTTTATCCAAACAGCCCACACGTATTGGTAACTTCTCATCCGATTTTTGTAAGTTTAAGTACATTAGAAAATTGACTGAGAAAAAATGTTAAATTCATCGTTTTATTTATTCCATGGATTAAAAACAATGAAAACATAGATGGGAAATCTAAATATTATTATTTTTCCGTTGCTTTTTTCCCCGTTCGTCACCGTTTTGTTTTTGTTACATATTTCGATTAACAAGAACAACCAATGACGACTCCAATGGCCGTTATCTTGTTGGATGGCTGCCTCAGCCATCCCACAAGAAACCGGTCATTAGAGTCGTCCTGTTTCTCCCACTTATAGATTTATGCTGGAACACCCCCGGGGAACACCGTTCTTATTGTAATTGATGCGAAAATGTGTTAACCAAACGGATAAGAGGGCCTAAAGTTTTAGTTTTTTTCTTTGATATATTTTCTGCAAATAATTTGATGTATAAATGAATGTCTTCTACAATATCGTTTATATATATATAAAAAAGAGGAGAGGACCTAAGATGGAGCCTTGAGGCACACCTGCTTTAATAGATTAAACAGAGACCGCTCCAGGCAGTACTACTCTCTGTTTACGGTCAACTAAGTGATACTTGAACCATAATAATAGGGAATCAGAAACACCAATAGACTCAAGCTTAAAGAGGGACCTCTGTGCCATACTTGTCAAATGCTTTGGTTCTGTCGCATGATTCCAATGCTGCAGGAACATTGCATTAAGGTAGCTTAAGTCTTATATGCGACTCATGCAAGTTCAGCCCAATATGTGCATGCAGGCAATATGGCCAGAGCATGTACTATGCATTTAGATACATTTGCATATTAAACATGCAAACGTTATACAATGTCATTCTCATATACAATGTATTCCATGAAAATATATAAAGTATACTCGCACACAGAAACAGGCATGATTAAGAAACTTATAAGGTAAAGTCAGGTAACTTCGGACATCAGGTAAATTCGGACATCGACCTTGTTTGTTTCATATTTTAAAGATTGGAATAGAAAAATAAATTACTTAGCAAACAGTAAAAATCCTGATGAGACGGCTCATAAGGAACCGTCTCATCTGGATATCCACTGTTTGCAAATGCATGTCCGAATTTACCTGATGTCCGAAGTTACATGACTTGACCCTACCAACTGACCATCCAAACGCTAATAAAATAATGGAAATATCTCCTGAAACGTAAAAACTGTGTGTTTGCAAGAATATAAGGAGACTTTGGAGATACACTACGTATGCACTAGGTAATCAGGGTTGATGGCCTGAAAGAAGTTTGACATGTCTTAGAAAAAACTAATTTATAAGACAGATGTGACAATAAAAAAAGGATCCGCAGGTGGCCTATTGTTATAACTCTTTGCTGTCCTGATTCGAATACTGTATGTATAATAACAACATATAAATGGATGAAATAATACAAAAGGGATTCAGAAGTCAAAGGCTTAAAGTTTGGGATCTAATTAAGCTTACCGTGCACCCTTCATAAAATTATATCAATTTTTCATGGATTCCAACTTGTTCATTAGTGACCACTAGATGAGAAACAAGGCCGTCCTCAAAAGTTAACCTGTTTGGGCTAGTGCAAATGCATGGCCTCCAAGCCAACATGTAGCATAATCGAGGATGGGGGTGTGCTCACAAAATTACCCATATCTCAGCTATGACTTATCTTTGACTACTACTCTTAGTACCATAGTACGAAATTAAAGCTAAGACATAGGCCCTTTATCCCTTTGTCGCATATGTAAATTATCTAATTTGCATATTCATAAATATTCATGAAAATATTAAGAGTGTGATTCAAGATGTGGGTATACCTACAAAGTTTATAATATCTCAGCTGTTACTTATCATAGACGACTAAAAATAGGTACCAAATCAAAACTCAGACACATGGCTGTTATTCCATGGTCAAATATACAAGTTATCTTATTGCATAATTTGTGTTTTCATGAATATTAATTAAACGATAAAAAATAAGGTAAAGTAAATTATAATAATAATAATAATAAACTTTATTTCTAGAGGGTGACACACTTAGCAAAAACTAATCTTCCATGAGGCCCTCACTAACTACAAAAATGTACATACTGAAATTACAAGGACATGAAGTTTATAAACATGAAACTAAAATAAGTAAAGTGATATGGAAAAAAGTGTGTATATGCATATATACATGTAGTTTACATATTTACACACCTACATTGTTTACAAAGATAAAAGGCAATAAAATTAATGCTTTCACCCTTTGTTAACAGAGGGACAGTGCTATCATGGAATGCCCAGATGGAATGTTGCATATAACACAGCATTTAACCAGAGTCCTCACTGTTAGCAAAATCAAAAACAATCACTAGGGCCGTTATAATAGAACTTCAAAACTATACTGTCAGGATCAACAGTCATGAAAGGATTAACACATATGTTATCACTAGCTACAAGATGTTAGGCATTTCATCCATTTTATGCATTGGTTATGAAAAGAATCAAGAGAGTCAGAGTTTTTTAACCAGTCTGGTAAATTGTTCCAAATGTCTGGCCCAGAATTGATTAAACTTTGCTTGAAATTTTCTTTTTGTGAAAAGTTTGAAAATTTGATGTATTTACTGATCTGAGCGATAGAAGAGTTTCATTTACTGTTCTGAGGGTGAACATATCATTAATATAAGATGGGGTGATAGATTTTAAAATTTTATACATGAATTTTGCTTTTCGAAGAAAAATTCTTTCAAAAATATTTAGAATTTTTAGTTCATTCATACTGCTTGCAATATCCGTATACTCATAGTCATTAATGATTTTAATAGCCCTTTTTTGTAATCTGTAAATACTGTTGAGGTTGGAATGAGAAGTTCCTACCTAAACTATGGAGCAATAATCTAGTTGAGGTTGAATATAAATCTTATAAAATTGTACTCCATTCGCAAGTGAGACAAAACTCTTTCAGTTTTGATAGAAACCACTTTGAAGAAATTTTCTTTGCAATATACTGCATATGGATTGACCATGTTAGATTATTATCTATAAGAACTCCAAGGACTTTATCATTGTTGACATTCTTTAAAATATCACTATTGTAAGTTAAATTTAAAACATAATCATGTAAATGAAGGCGTTTCTGTGAAGTGGTGATTAACATCACTTTAAAAACTTAGATAAGCAGATTTCCCCATATTATCATTGTTGCATGTTGTGTTTGTATATCATCAGTGATACCATTTGACGTGACCATTCATCCAGTGGTCCTATATGAATCTCATTTGCATTTTTATGAAAATGCACGAACATTTAAAAAAAAAAGGGAAAACCATGTAAAAGCTATTAACCAGAGTGAGGGCTGTGATGGTTGGTTATTTGATATACCTTAAACTCCTAGGGCATTTTCTAATGCATGCCACATTGTAAAGTGGGACCCCCTGAATGCGAAAAAAGGCTGTCTTTAAAAAAAACATGTTTAGGCTTTGTGAAAATGCATGGTTTCCAGGGCAAACAAATCCAATTTTAGGGGTAATAGGTGGTAATTTTCGTTTTTAATTCAAAGTTTAAAAGGAAAGTATGTAAGCAAAAGTTGGAGAACCTGAACAAACGGCGTCTGATCTGGTTTTGCACTGTTTGCCGATGTTCCACAAAGAGGACGCAAGGCTACCATGGGTAAAAGTGTGATTTTCGATATTTCACATATGTATAGCACACACCAGTTAGATAATAGATGGGCTCGCCAGAAAGATGCAAATTGAGCAAAAAAATGGCAAAGTTAATATATTAACCCTTAAAGCGCCAAGAAAAAATGCATCTGAAAATGTCGTCTACTGAAGTCGTCTGTTGCATATAATTGCCAAACATTACTGACGAATTAAGTATAGAAGCAAACAACGTGGACCCAGAGCAGACTGCTCCTATAGGAGCAGTCTGATCTGGGTCCACACTGTTTGCCATAGAGGCTTCTTAAACATTTCAGCAGACGAGAAAAGCAGACGACTTTTGTTGCGATTGGCGCTTTAATTAAAGCTGCATACTCTGTAACTATGGAAATTTTTCGAAAAAAATTATGTTCTTTTTAAACCATTTGTAAAAGTAGAATTAAGCTTTGTTTTCACAATAAAAATGTTCAGTACAGCTGAAAACTGCATGGAAAAGTGAATTATCTCATCAAATATGTTTTTTTTCTCTTGTTGGTAATTATTTGCGTCCCTCCAATAATTCTAGACCGTTGAAATTTAACATAAATGCAGTTGTTTTGATAGTGATAACTTGTTAAGATTTACGAAAATGGTAAAATGTTTTCCTGAATTTGAGTATTTTTACTGTGTTCTTGAAAAATAAAAACATTATTTTTAAAACTAGAAGATCAAAAGTTACAGACTATACAGCTTTAAGGGTTTATTGATCCCAAGGTGAAGATAGTGTCTATACTGAATAAGCTAATACGTGAGAACAACGTGCTTAACGCAGTTGGTCGCAGCAATGGCTCAGACGAGTATGCATATGTACGCATCCTTTTCAGAGTCATCGCAGCTCGCATACACAAAATATGGAAGCAGACGGAGGCTAAAAGTAAGAAAGAGGCCAAAGATCAGGAATCGATACAATCAGGTACCACACCTGACCCACGATACCAATGGGAAAGTAATAAATTCACAATTAGACATCACAAACGAGAGACAAGAGGTCAGCCCTTTCCCAGCAGGTGACCACAAGGCAACAGTACCCAGACGCGCACAAAAGCATAACAAACACACGACAGAAATAACATGAATGATCCACAAGCTAAAAATTTGCCAAAAAGCCCCACTGGACAGCTATCACTACTGCACGCAATATCTGTTAAAAGCTGTTAAAAATTCTTTAAAACGCCATGAAACATTACAAACCTGTTAATTTATTTCTTCAAATATTGTTGCAATGTTTGTATTGAGATTACAAAATTCTCTTAAAATGCCATTAAATTGACAGTGTGTGACCCTTAAACGGTCATTAAAACCTATAAAATAAGAGGCATTAAAATTAAAGACCTTCAAACTCCCATGAATGATTGTAGTAATATTTCAAGGTTGTTTTCATTGTGCTTAACTTGAACAGAACTAGTTAACGTCAAGCTGTCTATTTTTAAGTGCATTAAAAGTGTTTCACTTTTTCACTGTCGCCAAAATATTGCAAATACAAAATTTAAGGCCCTCAAAATTCCATGAAAATGTGCATCAAATAATTTAAGTTGATTTTAAGGGTATTAAATCTTGATTTAAAGCCAATAAATAAGAAGAATCAGCTTTTAAGGATGACGTGTGGAGATGGATGATAGGAAAAACGAGTTCTGGGAGATGATGCATTGATAAGTTAGGGGTCTTTCATGCAAACCAAATATCTATGTGTCTTAATCCACATCTGAATTAAGGGTGAGGTTGGCGCTGTGAAACTGGTTGAAGCCCTCCAGTGAAAGCATTATTACTGACCGTTCCAAGGCGGTGCTTCTTTTGTGGACCGTTTTTGTTAGTTATGTTTCATTTTGGTGTGTGTTGTGCTGTCGTGTCTGTTCCTTGTAGCCTTGTGGTCACATGCTGGGAAAGGGCTGACCTCTACGCATCGTGTTTGATGTGTTTTGTCATTTTCCCAAATGTGTCCTGACCCAAATCAGAATTAAGGGCAAGGTTTGTGCGTTGAAACTGGTTTAAGCCCTCCAGTAAAATATTTTACTGACCGTTCCAAGGCTGTACATCTTTTGTGGATCTTTTATGAGTTTTTTCTGTCTTGTGTTTGCTATGCCTTTGTGTGCATCTGTTTATATGTGCCTTGTGGTCACCTGCTGGGAAAAAGCTAACCTCCTGGCTCTCATTTATGGTGTCTAACTGTGAGTTTGTCACTTTTCCGTTGGCATCCTGGGTCAGGTGTGGCACTTGATTGTATCGATTCCTGATCTTTGCACCCTTACTTACTTTGACTCAAATTAAGTGCTATTAACTTTAAGTTACATATTAAATAAGGGCCATTAATATTGGAAGATGATTCCCTTAAATATTGTTTTACAAGCCATTAAGTATTACAGTTTTAATGTCCTTAATTTTGTTAAAAAAGACATTGCAATACAATGAGGCTTTAAGTATCATTAAAACTTTTGTTGATTTTAAAGGCCCTCCTAATCATGCTATAGTTTAAAGGTGGTTTAAATGGGTTTTAATGGCCATTACTTTTGAGGACCATTAGTTTTTCACCCTCTATTTTTAATGACCATTAATTTATAATCAGTTACTTTAATGCTGTTTTGCATCATTAAAATCTAAAAAAAATCAGTGCCCTTAAAAATAAAGCAGTCTATTAATTGCCATTAAATTCATTTTGCTCTTAAAATACCCTAAATTTAATGGTACTTAATTTGTTGTATTATTTAAACACCATAAATTTAAATGGCATTAAATTGATATGCGGGTAATTTTAACTGCATTTTAAGGCATTTTTACTAGATGAATTCATTAAAATTCCATTAAATGTCCATTAATTTTTAAAATTGTTTTAAGAATCATTTAACTGCAGTGCATGCAGTAGTGTATACATGTTTATCTAAAACGTGACCTTACGAATATATGATAACTAACATTACCACGGGTTGGTCATTTTTTCTCTATTATTGGACAGCTATAACTGCATTTATGGAAATCTGTGACATTAGTCTGATCGGAATAGGGAAATAATATTAGGTCCGGAGGAAATGACGTTATTTTGTGTTTAGAATTTATTCGATGAATCATTTTCTATAGCTATCCCTTGATATGTTTTTTGGCTGAAGTTAATTTCGTTTTTCAGATATTCATGAAACTTTGACCGCCCTAGGTTATGAAAATTAAAGTAAGTAACACCCGTTGCCATAATTATCTTTGAATAAACCGAAGGTGTTTAAAGACGAAATTTATCTCTTGTATATTCATTTTATTTTACAATATAGGGATCAAACATGCTGCTTCATGCATTTTAAAGGTCTTGTGATTCTTAAAAAAACTTTTTTAAACTCCTATTGATTGAAAAACTAGTAATGAGAGAAACAGAATGCTGAAAGCCCCATCAAAAAATTCAAAATAGTTACCAAGTTATGAAGGTTTTAAAATTTAATTAGACGAAAATATGCGAGAGGTCCAAATGACGTCATTTGAGCCTTTTTAAATATTAAATTTAATATATTTCATTTATTTTTTTACATTATTTAATATTTAATTTGCTGAAAAAGATTCAATATGATAAAATACAACATTTGCATATGAAAGCTTAATTGTGCTTTTTTTAATTGCTTTGAAATCACACTACATCAAATATGACGTTTTGAAAAAAATATCCTCAAAACAATAATGTAGGCGGGGCTTATATGCTAATTTGCATAACTTTTAAGCTCGAATAACTTTTGACTCGCTTGGAATTTTAAGATGGGGTTTTCAGCGTTTTAATTTTCTCACCACTGTCATTCAAATCAAGAAGAGTTTCAAAAATATTTTCGAAGATTCACATGACCTTTAACACCTGTTGGACCCTTACATGTACATAGGGAAAATTCTCAAACAATTTGTCACAATGCTTCAATATTTATCATGTAACATCATCTAATGGTCCCTATCAAAAGTTAAGAAAAAAAAATACTCCGGTTATACGTAGCCCCGCAAGTGACGCAATGTGAATGATTTGATCTATACAGGCTCATTCTTTTAATATATTGAGCCCAGAGCTTTGACTTTTTGGTATGTAGTTTCATGTTGTGACCCTTGAATGGGACAATGGAACTCAGGAAAGGGACTTAAGGGTCATATGCGCCCTCTTGTCTGAGTTCATTCTTGATGATGTCTGTGACTTCTTGATTCAGTATTATTCTTACGTCTCTTTGGTTGGCTGTTACCAGTAAGTGTTGCTTTTTCTGGCCATATTCAAGTGTTGTTTGGCTTCTAAAATGGAAATTTGATGTACGAACACCCATCAACGAACCATACCATCACGACATATGGCTCTTTTGGCATACAAGGTATTTATTTATCTTAAGTCAAGGCACCACTGTTCCTGTGCGTACAGTGGTGTTTAGACTTAAGATTGAAAGTGCCTAGACTTACGAGGGGGGTTCAATATGTAATGAAAACAGCCCAGTATATCCCAAAATTTTATATTACAAACTTCATAATTACTTTCCTTAAAAGATCTGTTTCTTGGCTAAATAAATGTAAAATTGCAGTTGTCGAGCTCCTTACCTTATTTACACAAGCCACTTTCAAGATAGGGTACTGAAGTACACTGCGATATGAAATAAAACAATGGTTTCAAAAGCAGATAACTACATGAACGAGGGGTGTTTTCAGTCTCCTCCTGCGTGTAGTAAATATCTATATATTGGTGAGTTATACCTGCAAAAAATTTTGATATTGCTTTATATTCTTTGAAATACTGAGGCTGTCATTTTGGTTAAAGTCCTCCTTGATGCTACATTTTCCGGCATTCCATTGACGCAGTCGTTTTTGCGTGAACGAACGCATAGCGAAAATTTATACGAAAATCATTGGTAACATTTTTTCTGGTCGCTTTGATGTTCATTTGCAAGTAATACAGCCGATTTTAAAATTTCCATATTTAATCTCACTCATAAAGTACCCCCAAGTACGTCATTTGAAATAAGAAAAGCACTTAAAAGAATGCCATCTCTGGCTTACACTGAAATGGATCAGACAAAATACCGCGTTTCATCGATGTTTGTATTCGGATGCATTATTTGGACATTGTTACACGTATTTACATGTACATAATCTGGCTGGCTTATTTCAGACAATAAAATTATAGGAAACGAAAATGGTATACCACTCAGATGAGATACTCCTAGATATAGGTTTCAGTTTAACTGGTCTGCTGCCTATGAACTGTGTGTATTGAAACTTCGATACAATCAAAATTGTCCTTTCCTGGTACAAAGCCACATTTCCGATTTTCAAGAACCGTGCGTATTTTAGTGTAACGTCCATTGCTTTAAACGACGTTAACGTAAGAGGGAGTAACGTAATAAAACCGTTTGCACGAGAAATCGGTAGCGTTCAAAATTTCTATCGTAATAGCAGATAAAGGGGAAATGAGTCAGAAAACTATGGATATGTAATTCATGCATGTTAAATGTTTGTTTTAGAAAATACAGCATGCCTTTCTACCTTTGTTAAAATGAGTGTTTACAATTCGGAGGAAAATATATGCAGTGTATATTAGTGTGCTTTTTAAAATGTGTGTAACTTATTGAATTTGGAAAGATAAAATAATGTTTCATGCACCATTTTAACGGCGACGCTTTGATATTTCGTTTGGCATATGGCATAAGATCCTAACGCGTTTGTGGATGGAGTTATGAATGAGTTTTCATTACATATTGAACCCCCCTCGTAAGGGTACAAAAATGCATTTACGTGCTTTTCATGTGCACCATATACGTAACATTAAAATGATAGTAAATTTGTGCACTTTTAGTGAACATTTGCTCAGGGTGTAACCTTAAGATTAGTCTATAATGTAAGTTACATATATAGTCCACTGAGCAGCCCAGCTCCTCAGTGGACTATATGTGCAGCTTTTGCACTGAAATGTCAGCTGCTTCTTTATTTTATGTATCTGATCAGTGACGGCGTTACCAAGACTTAATAATGCACAGGCTCCTCTAGTTCTGTGGCGTCACAAAGGCTCGTTTGATCTTTAACCCTTAAAGTGCCAACTCTAATCTGCAGCAGACGACAATTTCGAATTTAGCCGCTTTTTCAAAAATTACATATAATGCATGATATTTGATGAGAATCGTCTGCTGCCAGACGATTCTCATGATTTATCATACCTTATTTATTTCGAAAATTGGGAAAGATGTCACAAAATTTATCGTCTGCTGCAGTCGTGATAGGCGCTTTAAGGGTTAAACATTAACCCATATAAGCCTAGCATACTTTTTGTGGGACATAGGCAAACATTGAAAACCCATATCTGACAACGCGGCTGATCAGGATCTCCATTGTTTGCTTACAGGATGTTCTATTTGAATTTGAATAAAAATGAAAAATACCACCTTAAACCCCTTAAAATTGAAATGGACTGGTCCAATATATAAGAGAGGGAAATTCGATTTGGCACAACTATACTCAGAAAAACAATTGAAGGATATTAAATTGCTTTTGATTTTATAACGTTTGGGAAAATAGTTTTCGAACAAAGTAATTATGTATCTAACAGGACTACATGTACCACTATACAATTCAGCAAAATGCAAAATAAAGTTTATGGGTCATTGGTTACGATACAGTACCACACCAACTGTACCAAACCTCTCTACACAAAGTTCACCAGCAATAAATTTAGCGCTTATAAATTCTGCTGCAACCTTTACCTGGTCATTGCTTATGCTATAATTCTGACCACAGACAAGTATCCACACAAATTTATCATTCATTGCCCCTTATAATGATTGGACAACATCTTTAACAAAATGCACAGATATGGCATTCCCGAGCCTTTATGACAACACATTGGCAGTACTTTCTGACAACAATTACAAAAATAGGTGCCATACTTGTGAGGGAAAGCCACCAATGATTTTGGAGTTAGTCATTATGGAATACACACGATAAAAATGGGTTTCAATCATTTTTGAACGTTTGTGACTTTTCAGTATAGAGGGTTGCACCATTTGGACGTGTACTGAACTTAAACCATTGAAGCGTGACTGAAATCAAGCATCCAATTTGATTGCATATATCTGGAACTACGAAATGCACGCATAATTAGTTACGGCTTTATTGTATTTAATGTTAGAGATGGAACTGAATCTAATATATAGGTAAATATCTGGACCAAGTAGTACCCTTTTTACGAGGGAAACTAGAAACTTACGTTTTGTTTTAAATATGTACAGTATATGTGTGGGTAAAAACGGCGTGATTTACCCACCCCACCCCAACTGTCTATTGTAGCCTGGACGTTGACGTGTGACCTTCTGTATCAGCAGCCATTCTTTGAATTATATTTGTTGTTAATCTATCTATCTATCTATCTATCTATCTATCTATCTATCTATCTATCTATCTATCTATCTATCTATCTATCTATCTATCTATCTATCTATCTATCTATCTATCTATCTATCTATCTATCTATCTATCTATCTATCTATCTATCTACATGTATCTATCTATCACTAGATACTGCTACACGCCCTTCGGACATTCTTGGCAGGATGGAGCAGCGTCTATTAGTATATGACAGAAAAAAGTTCAAAATATAGGAAGAAGTTTAAAAGCGTGAAGGTGACGGATAAAACAAATGATAGGTAAAAATAATTAAGAACAGGTACAATCAGATAGAGACAAGCAAGTTGGGATCTATGGGTAGGAATGTTGCAGCTTGCAGACTGCGGTCTTGCCAGGTTCAGTGTAGCATGTATATTTAAGATGTCATTGTAATATATAGTATTTACGAGAAAACCAACGAACTGACTGTGCGTCGCGTGAAAACTCAAATCAGCCTAGGCATCAACCCACTCTTATCAGAGTCTTTGTAGCTTGGGTGCTTTGTTATATTAGAACTCTTTGCCCTCTGTAAAGGCGGTAACTTTAATATTCATATCTGGGCGTGGTTTGGCTATTTCATCTGCTAAACAAGGGAATATCTATACTACTAAAGGAGCCCTTTGCGCTCAAAAACTCGGAAACGGTATATCTTACAAGCATTTTTTCTACACTGAGTTATTCAGATATTGCCCTCATTTATAACTTCGATCTAATCTTCTTTTACTTTCATTTCTTTTTTGAGATTTTTGGAAACAATTCAGTTTCGATTCCATAATCTCCCATCAATTTTGACAGGGTAACGCCTTTTTTATCAACTAATGATAATCGACATATCGATCCATGTTTTCATATTCTCCCAAGTTCTACCAGGAAAGGCTGCAACGATTGGTCCGTAAGGTGTGTTTACATATGTAACGCGGTCACACTTCACTTACTGGGGTCAAAGATGACCGGTTATAAAAGCCATGACCGCATCGTGCTGCCGTGCCCGATCTGCCGCGCCAGAAATCCAATTTTACATTTTGCATTGAAGAGATAGTTTAATTCAATGTTCATTTGTGCTCTATCCTCTGCATAAATTATCCTTACAGCCCAGGCAAAATAGATCAAACTTACCTGCCCGAAAACTGAATACTGACCTATAGAGCCATTATATTTTGGGTGCTCAAAAGAAACGTCTCATTGAGACGGGTCTTTTGAGTACCCACAAAATACGTGGCCATACGATTTGGTTGAAAATAATTAAAGGTAAATACCGATTTTCTTTTACGTTTCAAAGATAAAAGCTTTACAATGGTATCCTTTATTATAATGAAAGTAGGTAGTTACAGCGAGCCCTCAATTCGACGAGTAAAATGCTTCGTATTTGTTTGTTTAATTTGATTCTTAACGTCCCATCAACAATCTTTCAGTTATGTAGGGACGGGTCTTCCTGCATTGAACCAGTACGAAGCTAGGATTATATGTTTTGCTCAAAGACACAACACAGTGACGCATTCGAGGCTCGAAACCGCGGCCCCTCGGTTTCAAGTCAAGCACTCTACCACTGAGCCAATGCACTCTCGAAATGCTGTGTAGCCCTGAGCTCAGCAAACCACTGAAAAATAGTAAGTGAGTATGATCAGTAAATACCACAAACAAACCGCATACAACCCAGTGGCACCGCAACGTAGAGCCGCTCAACCATCACGAGACACCAGGAAGACAAACTAAGCAAAGCAACAAGCTCTCTCTTCCCCATCAAGATGATTGCAATACTTGAATGGACATAGAGTAACGCACAACAAAACATAGAACAGTTACAGACTCCCACAATGGGAGTAACAATAAACAAAAAAGTCAACAACAACAGAACCACTGACTTAGAATGGACAGCAGCCTAAGCCATTTGGGGGGGGGGGGGGCTTAAATGCATTTTACTGGTACCAAATCTTCGCCCTAGGTTCTGCTGTTGTTGAAATACAAGAAATGTTCAGCTCGCATGAAGGCCAACCAGCTAATGCAATGTATCATCATCGAGAAACACTCTAATCAAATTAATACACCATGATGAAACAAAGAAAAGGGCTCATGACTCACAGATAGTCAGAGCTAAAGAAAACCTCAAGTTGAGCAACTGTGGGTCCAGCTACAGATAAGCATCGAAGCCTGACTGTTCTACCGAACCACACCTAGCTTTTGCTTTTATGCACAAATCTTTTGTAACTGGGGCTTCCTCATTTACACGTGTGAACAGCAACGTTTCGTGTTTTGCAGTAAACGTTTACAAAAAATGGCCTACCGTTTAAACAAGACACGTGACGAGCTACATATTCATATTTATATTTTGGGTGATAAAAAGAACTGCTCAGTGAGACGGTACTTTTGAGTACCTACAACCTTTGTTTTAGTTGAAACATTTAAAGTGTGTTGCAAAGATATTAGCTTTATAGTGGTGTTATTTGATTTATGGAATTCGTGTAAACGTTTACAAAACTTTAGTCATATTTGCAACCATGATATTATATTTTGAGTGCTCAAAAAAGCCGCCTCATTGAGACAGCACTTTTGAGTTTGATTTTTTGGCGTTTCAAACACAAAAGGTTTACAGTGACATCATTCATTATGATGGGAGAAGTCTGTTATACTGATTTCATGTTTGCGTATCAAATATAAAAGCTTTACAGTGGTACCATTTGTTATTATGAAAGAAGTCTGTTGTATGGGAGTTACAGCGAACCCGCGATTCGACGTGCAGAAATGCTGTTTTGTTGCGTATAAACGGAATCATTTCGATTTTTTGAATTCGTGTAATCCTTTACAAAATATTGTAAACTTGGAAGCCCTACATGTATATGCAACCATGGTTTAATATGTTGGGTGCTGAAAAGAACCGTCTCATTGAGACAGTACTTTTAAGTACCCACAACATATGTTTTGGTTGAAAACATTTAGAGTGTATATTCCCGTTTCTTTTTTGTGTGTCAATAGTCACTTTTCTTATCAACAGTCGTGAAAGACAACACAATTACCAAAAGAAATTGCCATGCATTAATTCCTAATTATTTGGACAATTAGGTATGGTGAAACAATGCAGACCTACATCAGACTGTCCCTAGAGAAGAAGTCAAATCAGGGTCTTCACTGTTTGCAATTCTGTCAGTATCTTTCTTTAGTATTATTCGATAGTAAAACCCTTTGGTTCATTTTTTGCATGATTACTACAGTGCTTAAGGAGTCATAAAACTTTGGAATATTAGAGTAGACATTTATCAAAACTTTGGATTAAATGCCAAATTATTAATCTCAAATCTGCTTTAACATATACAACACTCTTAACCGACGGGCTGTTTAACTCAATCAGTAGAGTGTTACTATCAACCAAATGGCCATTGGTTCGATCCCTGGTCTGACGACATTCTTGCATACATAATAAATCTGCTGCATTCATTTTATGTTATAGATAGATACTTACAGAATAGAAAACATTTGCCTATTTTTTCAGCAGCCACAAAGTTTCGTCTACATTTTAGCTCACCTGAGTCGAAGGTTCATAGATGAGTTTATGGTATGTTTAGGCATCTTAGATATCTCTTAAGCTGTGTAGCTCATGCCATATTTCACATCTAGCCGGCACAAGCATGAGCAAGACATTAACATATGACCCTAGGGTCTACATCCCCTCAATATCTGTACATTTTAGGGGAATGATTAAGCGTGTTTTTGTTCCAGTTGGAAAAGGACTAAAGTTGATACGACAAGTTACAGTTTACATTGGCATACATATACATTGCAGTCACTTCGATTAACACTATAGTATAGTGTTATATGCTACTTGCGTTGTTGCGGCCATTATTTACCATTGGGTCGTTACAGCCTTATGTTTGAGTAAGGTTGATAGAAACAAGTTATATACTTTATAATAGAGAAATGTCCCTTGATTCATGACATAATTTCTTAGTATTTGCCCTGCTCTTAGAAATTGCTCCCAATTTTAATATTTATTAGGACTTCTGCCATGCGCAGCCGAGCTCAGAACATTTTTTTTATCATATGCTAAATTTATCCTATGCCCGCGCTTGCGCGGATCCGTTTCTAGTTATTTATAAACTGGTGAAGAATTAATAAGTTGTTTGGGCCGCGCAAACGTGCGTGTATTACCGTATACAAACTGAACTCACATGTATTAACCCTTAAAACGCATAATCACAAAATGTATGTTTTTGTCGTCCACTAAAATATTTGAAGCCTCATAGACAAACAGTATGGACCCAGATCAGACTGCTCCTGTAGTAGCAGTCTGATCTAGGTCCACAACGTTTGCCTCTATGCGTATGGTAAAGAGACATTTTCAGATGCAATTATTTTGCTGGCGTTTTAAGGACTAAATTATGTGTTTTGCGTCTATACTGAGGTAATGACGCAAGTTTGAATAAAACCACGCCTCATTATGTCTAAGGTTGACCAGTCCTAATTACGCATTCATAAGGTGCCGCCTTTACAGTAACCAAAAAGTCATATAATACCTACTGAGTGCACAGAGGAGACTCTAATCAGACTGGGCGGATACCCAGACTTATCTTGGTCTTTGCTTTGTGTAAACTCATTTTGCTTGTTTTGTCATGCCATGGCTCACAATCATGAAGAAGTATTCTGAATTTGATAAGGTTTCATGCCCTAAGTAATCAATACGTAACTTAAGAAATACCAAAAATTTAAGGTGGGCTTAATCACCCAGTTTGGAAGGAATTAATAACACATAGGCCATCTGAGGCGGTATAATTGCACACGTGTCCCTTGAATTAAATTGCTTTTGGCGTCATTTTCTCCAAAAATAGAACTCATGCTATTTTAGGTTCCCTTGCGACAGCTTTTTCTGTGTTAACCTTTGTATTCATGGTATAGTGCGACCAGGTAACGGACGTTGGGCGTGTCATACAGAACACTGCCATTCACTGTCAATTTAGAGTGGTCTACAGTAAATTGGGTAAAACAGCATAGGTACGCTTTAACCCTTAAAACGCCAGCAAAAATCATCCGAAAATTCTGTCTGCATTTGTCGTCTGCTGCAAATCTTTGCTAATATTTAACAAAGCTAAGTATAGAGACAAACAGCGTGGACCCAGATCAGACTGCTCCGATAGGACCAGTCTGATCCGAGTCTACACTGTTTGTTGGAAAGGCTTCTAAAACATTTCAGCAGACGACAAATACAGTCGAATTTTGTTGTGATTGGCGCTTTAAGGGTTAATCGTGCAAAACAACTGAACCGCAGACGACAAATACGGTTAGTATGCCCGGTAAACGTTCACAGAAAACTTAAGTCTTACTTGTTTACAGACACATTGGTATATACTATTGCTCACCGGTCAGGGCCTTCTAGAACCTAGGTGGATTTTAGTCAAGACCAGCAAGGCAGACTGGTCTATGTTAGAACGTCTGTTGCTGCTACATAAAGATATAGAGTCAGGTTGCACAGCGTAATGAAGATCTGATTGCATGTAGCGTGCTTTTATCTGTAATTTCCCTTTGTATTGTATTTACTATACAGCCATGTCTCAAGTGACATTCTAAAACGCAAAGCTGCATATACTGGTACGGAGGTTGAAATGTTTTACACATGATATACGGATATAAACGGCATACGTGTAATATAGGTTTAGTGATTACACATTATCGAACTAGCCCAACAAACAGGCTGGCATGAATGATGCCTTCAATAACTGTAGTTATTAATGGGCTTTTGGGTCATGGCTAGCCACGCCCACAACTGGTTCCTATCTCCATTAGCTTTAAATGAAACCAGGACATCGCATACCACGTGGCGATACAATAACCAAATAGCTGTATTATACCTGTAGAGTCAACCAGTGGTAGAGTGCTTGACTTGAGATTAAGGGACCGTTGGTTTGAGTCTCTCTGGAGGCACCATATCGTTTCCTTGTGCAAGACACGTTATACTCTATTTTGTAATGGTTCAAACCAGGGAACGTCCCGACATGACTGAAAATTTCTTGACTGGCATGGGCGGATCCAGAGGGGGGACAGGGGGTCACGACCCCCCCCCCTGAAAGATCACAACAAATAGGATTTCTTAGCAATACTGGTCCGGATCCCTTAAAAAATCGCAAAGCTTCTAGGCCAGAAACCAATGTTAGGCCATCTAGGGACACCAGTGAAACCCCATTTAAATGGCGATTTGCTGGCGAGGCGATGATGGCCCACTTTTGGTGGTGTTTTGATCATCTCTCCTCTCATGAACTAAAAAAAACAACAACAAAAAACGTCAAAGTTGGAGCCCCTCTGAAAAAAGTTTCTGGATCAGCGCATGACTGGGGTGTACAGTATCAACTCAAATAATCGAGGTCCACAGTTGCTCAGTGCTAGTGTTTTAGACCTGTGATTTAAGAATCGCTATTTTGAGAAGGTTCAATGAAAGCACTTCGAAATGTCATAAGCAAGACACTTTATTATCTGCTTAATACTGGTTCAACCTTGGTGGAAAGGAAACGTCGCGTCATGGCTGCAAAAATGTTGGCAGCGACGCAAAACATCACTACAAACAAACAAAATCAACTCAAAATGAGAAAAGAGACACTCATCTCTAATTTTTGCTGCAGTTGTGTGCGTCTACTGGTACACAGGTTTACCTTTCAATAAATGGATCACAGGGAAATGGTACACATATCTTTTATAAAACAATACAACTTGTTGATTTCATTGTCGAAGAGTGATGTTTTTGTTGTATAGTTTAAGATATACGTACGCGTTTAAGATACATGTATGTACATATTTTAAACAAGGTATCTGGGCTGATCAGATTCATCTTCAATAATTCGAAACGCTTATTTTCCACGATACGGCAACTATATAGTTTTGGTGTGGAGAGTTTCACAGATGGGTGAATACGCGAACAATGCAACCTGACTAGCCGATTTCCAAATGTATTTGTCCAGGGGTTGAACTTCGCTAAGAACCGCCCAACGTCTCTTATCTGGACGGACTATATCATCCTTTTGGTTTGATACAATAAACTTGGAATGATCTATAGTACATCTTGAGGGGTCACAGGTAATTAGAACATGTACTACTTAGGCGTGTAATCTCCCTTTAAGCCATTTTGAAAAGAAGTCACATTTTGAAAATTACTTTGAATGGACATACATGTAAATTATTCAAAAACCTTCTTAATAATGGTTAAACGAAGGGTAATGGGGAAATAAATATGCATTAACATAATTATTCTAATATTTTTTATAGATACTATATGGGCCACAACGCGAGAAAACCTGTCTTCCGGGCTTTGCGAACAACACAGGCGCAGACCAGCCTGCACATCCGCGCAGACTGATCAGCGCCTATGTTGTTCGCTTTTTGGAAAGAAACATATGTACACTTGCTACAGGTGAAATTTCAATTTTCTAGCTACTCTCTGTAGCTGAGGAGACTGGTTTGAATCTTGAATATCGCTTTGTCAGAAACCCTGAAGACAGGTTTTCTCGCGACGAGGCCCAAATATAGTTTTAGGGGTATTATATAGTAAGTTTTTATTATTCCAACAACTGTGACTTACCATCAAGTTCTTAGACTGATCGGACTGATTGAATCAGATAGTGTTAGATAAATATATTGTACATTCTTTGATGTTAAACACAGTTGAATGTAGGTTTGATATATAGAGAATACTAGGTGAGTGTCTATTGATATCAAGTTTACCAGGCAAGGCTTTGAGAACGCTTGTTGACATCGCGAGGCTTGCCGAGCGATTCAACATGCGTTCTCAAAGCCGAGCCTCGTAAACTTGATATCAAAAGACACGAGCCTGGTATTCTATTTATCAGTTTACCCATTGTTGAACACTCTTCAAACTAGGAATTATGACGTAATTTTTGATTTTTGTGTTGATTCAGCATCATAAGCGACGCCATTCAAAAAGTGCAACGTCATCATGACCTGATAAAGGTAACATGCCGTGAGATAGGAAACGTATATTAGGTCATGTTGAAACAATTCAGTTAATATTGGGGATGACTGATAAATCTATTTTACATTCTTTGAGGTTAAAAACAGTTGTAGGTTTAATATATAAGCTTACCTTTTAGACCGATCTTCTATATTTTAGAGTAATTATGTTAAGCCATATTTATCTCCCCATTGTCTTTTGGTTTGAACATCATTAGGTATGTTTTTGAATAATTTGCATGTAAGTCCAATCAAAGCCACGCAAAGTATTGCAAATATAACAGTTTGAAAATTGACTTTTTGACAAACTACTTTTTGTGAGAATTCACGCCTTAATAGTGTATATTCTTTTTGCATTTCTCCAAGATCGTACTATCTTAGCAAACTGTGCAGACACTTATAAAAGTCTGCGCTTTATGTGGCCTTTCATCCCCAATCCTAAATGTTTAAATTATGTACACTTGTACCACTGAAACATGACCTTCTTTCAAAACAATCCGTTGAAGGACATTATTTAGAGGAAATCTAATGAAGGGTGGGTGAAAGATATTTTACTAATACTTTTACTAATAATTACTTATACGATTGTCATATGTTGCGCGTATACTATGTGTACGTCTATACAAGAACCTTTTCACACCAGTGATGCACCGAGCTTATATGAGCCATGACACGAAATTTCCAACAATGTGGTATGTGCGACCAGCAAAGGCTCCGACCAGCCTGCGCATATGCGCAGTCTGGTCAGAGCCTTTGCTTGTCACTTGAATATTCTTTATCTGTTAAGCTACTAACTGAACATCATTTGGAGTTTCTAAGCTTAAAAGAAGGCTGCATAGGCTCGTTTGAGTCTACACATGTCAAAATGCCACATTGCTGGAAATCACATGTCATGGCTCATATGTAATGTCTGCTGATTTTCTTAATACATATACAATGCATGCTGTTCAACATTGATTTTCACACGGTTAATAGAGACAGTTCATGAGAGATGGTGTCTCCAATTGCAAAGTCTATGTCACCTGCACACATGCACGCCTTACGCTTCCAATGTCCACCTAAACATTATATTGCCTGGTCTCGTGGTTATAAAATTTCTTTCTTGCCCAACTCAACTAAGCATGAGATTTATCCTGCTCAAAAATGTTAAAATTTTGGCACTTATTAGCTGAATAAATACACATTATGATCGCATTAAACAGTGAAAAATATTTATTTCTCAGTATTTTAGTTTTTTATGAACAGTTGAAATTCCATGCTTAAATGATTTGAGCATTCAAAAATTTTGTAAGCTCAGGACCAGGCCTCGAGGCTAAAAAACTTGAGTTTATTCTCAGACTCAAAATCAAGCGCAACGATTGGCTGCTTGAGGATATGTGTCCGCAAGCAGCCAATCGATGCGCTTTATTTTGAGTCTGAGAATGAACTTAAGTTTTATAATCTCGAGGCAAGTTTCCTCTTTTCTAGCTCTAACATGTCTAAGGTGCAAACATGGGGTCACTTTTGTATGGCGATGTTTCTATGACGTTAGCGAGCCACAATTAGAATTATAAATAAATTAGAAAAATGCAACTCTCTTTTTCTCTGTCTCTTTCTCTCTCTGTGTGTCTCTGTTTCTCTCTCTCTGTTTATCTCTCTCTCTCTCTCTCTCTCTCTCTCTCTCTCTCTCTCTCTCTCTCTGACACACACACACTACATGCATGCGTGGGTGGGTGTTCTGTCCATCTGAAGATACCCAAATAGTTGAAAATGCTATAGTGCTTATCATTCGATTCTCATTTATCTTTCGTTTAAGTGCTAAACTCAAATCAATCTGCAATCCATTCATATACACGGAAATGGTGCAATCGCTCTCTAGGCCATAATCCGCCTGAAGCAGCAAGTATGATCGATGGTTCCTGACAATGCTGAAACTCTAGATTATGACAAATGGCATATTTTATGAACTAAACGCTTTCATTCATCTCTATTTGGACCTTTTCCATAGAAAGCATTGCAAATGCAACTTGTATTAATAACGCCCTCAGTCCCATTAAAGATAGATGCATATTAAGGATCTATGGAAAACGATAACTCTGGGCGATTGTAAAGACATACGTATATAAAAAGCTGTACCACTGGCTGATGTCTTTATGACCCTAGGGTTTTACTGGCTAGACATATCAAAGACTTTGAAGACGAAAGCAGGTCTAGCAGTGGGTCTTCTACATCCGTCCGTCTGTAATGAAGGGAATTTGAAAGGAATGTGAGGCATTCAGCATGTGGTCATAAAAAGACATCTTAAAGGATTTTGTTCTTTTTAGATGATTGCCTATATATTCAATACTTATTTGCCAGACATAATATACCACAGTGGAGAACTTATAACCAGAGTGGGCGCATATTCGTATGCAGCTGCAGTTCGCATATAACATCCCGAATGAGGTAGGTTGCAACGTGTAATTCATTAGAGTAAAGTCAGATCACCTCGGACATCCGGTAAATTCGAACAGTGACTTTTTTTTTGCTTCATACTTTAATTACTGGAATAAAAAAATAAATTAATAAGCAAACAGTGAAAATCCTGATGAGACGGCTCATGAGGAGCCGTCTCATCTGGATTTCCACTTTTTGCAAATGTGTGTCCGAATTTACCTGATGTCCGAAGTTACCCGACTTTACCCTAATTTACAAAAGGAGACAGTGAAATAATTAACTCATAACCCTTTGTATACTGGACACCCCTATGCGGGACCTTTGGCAAACAGTGAAAACCCAGATGAAATGCAGCAAAAGCTGCATTTCATCATGGTCTGCAATGTTTGCTAAGATGAAAACAACATTTAGGGACAGAAATACAGTAAAGCCTGTGTAAAACGGCCACTCAAAAATAGACAAAACAAAAATCTGAATGGCGAATGGTAGGTTAATGTAGGTCGAAAGAATAGCAAAATGCTCCCTTTTGGCCTGCATTACGTGATACTCGGTTTTGAAAACCATTTTTTTGGTCTTTTTGAGAGTGGCCGTTTTACACAGGTTTTACTGTATATCACAACTTAGAAAAAAAAAGCCGTGACCCCTTAAAGATTATAATAGTCCCAAACTTATTTTAACAATAAATTCAATATGTATGGAGCAAATCATTAGAAGACAAAGCGTTAAAATGATTGTGATTCTGGGCCCAGAACTGTATGTCTGGCATATCTATATCACCGCCAATAGCTTAACATGTTTAAGGAACATGGACTTACCCATTCCTCGCTTATCAATTAAATTAGTCCTATTTATACTTTAAGGGATTTCGGGTTGTACTTTTCTTTTTTTCATATTTTAATACATTTTTCTGAAAGCACACAGTAGAGATTCTGACCATTCGCCATGTTTTGTCTGATATAGGTATGCACCGTTTGTCGCTAGACTTATATGAGTCCAAGTGTATTCATAACTGTGTGGTAGAACCTTTAGCAGCATGGTATGTCTGAAATATTTTGTGAATGGGCCTTCAATGATCTTGAGTTTTGTGACTGCTCATGTGCGAATTATTCGTCTGATGACCGGATTGAAATATGCTTTTTGTCAATATCTTAAGATCGAATCTCCACAGACACTCACGGATGTCTGCTTTTACTGACCAAATCATGAATGTCTTATTTGAGTCTGTCTGGCTGTTATATCTGATCTATGTTAAGACTATTGTCTAGATTAGTACACTTGTATTAATAAACAGGTTCTTCGGACTTACAATCATACCTCTTAAAAGTTAAATACTACCTATAATAGTCTACTAGGGCCCTCGGGGGTTTTGGGTATCTGGGTAGAATGGCTATTAATTTTCAGGGATCTGGGATGTACTGGTAATTTTTTTAGGGGAGCTGGGGAGCAAGCTCATAGTTTGGGGATTTAGGGAGCCCTGCCAAAAAGCAAAAAAATAATGAAAAGCCTTCACTTTGTTTGATTTTTTTTTAAAAATTTCTTCTGCTTCTGAGGCTGGCAAATAACTTTTCTTATTGTTGGTTTATTAACCTTAAAATTGTTGATTTTAAGTTGGAAATAGCATACTTTGGAACGCCCAGATTGCACCAAATCGCACCATTTTTATCAAATTTTTCCTCGGGGATCATGCCCTCGGAACCTCCTAGCACGACCGTGACTCCATATTGTTACAATGCTAGCAACACACAAGGGCCCGTAATTACAATGCCTCCTCATAGTTAAGGAAGACTTAAGTTAAGTATTGACTTTTTCATGATTTAAAACTGATTAAAATAAAAATAGTTTAAATTTTTCTGAAGATCACAATGATATCTTGACCACAAATACAACGTCGATCCAGGCAACTTATTTAGCATTTAATATAGCCAGTTGAAATATCAATACTTTACTTAGGTCTTGCTTAACTTTAAGGAGGCATTGTAATTCCGAGCCCTGCTATGTAATTCTCTCTAAATTAAAGATAATTAGCTCATTTTATAGGGAACTGTTAGAATGCTAGTCATATATATATACTTATTTGATGAAACTGAAGTTAAAAACGTGTATAGGGCTAATAGCAATTGTAGAAAAGACTTTCATGATTACAAAAGAGATGCTTTCACTTTGTCTATAAAAAACAATCTAGTTTAAGCTGTTGGAAAAAAATCAGCCCCTGCCCCAAACCAGAAAACAAATGGTTTGTCTCTAATTTAAAAACAAATCAGATCTAGAGAGCATTCCTCCATACCTACTCTACCAGGCACAGCAACAGCATTTTAAGGATGGCCTAATACTTTGAGCCAAATATCATGCATTTCATTGAAATAATTATATGTCATGTATTCCATGGCTAAGTCATGTCTTTACATGTATAAGGCAGAATATTAAGTTATCATTAAGTCATGAGCTCTTGCATAGCTTCATATTTTTTAAGTTTGTGATTTTAATCCTACGAAAAGAAATATAATTTTTAGGGAGAATTGGCTTATATTTTGGGGGATTTGGGGAGAAGCTAATCTATTTTTAGGGATTTGTGGAGCAAAGACAAAATACTTTTAGGGAGCCAAGGCAAATATTTTCAGGGATTTGGGGAGATCAATACATTATTTTCAGGGATCAAAGGAGCACAGACCCCCTTGGGCCTCACTTAGTTAAGTAATGATAGTTCCACATAGTATTTCAAATGTTTAATTGATTGCCAGGCCCGGTGCAGTATATATGGTCAAAGATGTAATTGTGATCTACAGATGATGAAACAGTTTTGCTTTATTTCAAGAAGTTTAAAACGTTTAGTAACCTAAGCAATTATCTATTAAGGTAGTATTTAACTGTAAGGATAAATTGTAATTTTGGGATCAGGAGGCTAGGCGTGAGTACGTTTCGATGCATATTGAATGTGCATCAAACTGCGCATCCCCTAGCTAGCGTTGGACTAATTGGTGTTCTTCTGTTTTTATCTGAAGCCAAAAATGGAAGACATTAACACTTTAACCCAGATATGTCTAGCGTCCTTTACATGGGACATAGGCCACAATACAAACCCATATCAGGCTCCGCATAATGCGGTGTCTGACCAGGATCTTCACTCTTTACTTACAGATTAAGGTTCTATCAAAATTTGGGGAAAATGAACAATACCTCCCAATACCCCTAAAATTGGATATGGCTCGCCCCGCTGATGAGGGTAGGCAAAGGCATTAGGTTTAAATATGTTAATTCAGATCAGATCTTTAACTCGAACTCCACTTAACCAGTGTTAATACATTGAGTTATCAATGGTAAGAGCTAGAGTTAGATTATTGTCATGTTTTCGATGATATATTATACCAAAATCTTCGTTGTACAGTTAAGTCTTAACTAAAGGTTACACAAACTTACAGTGCACAACACTGCTAAATTATGGTACTGTAAATTCAAAAATGCTCGAGTTTAAAGACATATATGCAACGTTTATAATTCGCAACTGAAGCATGAATTACCTACATCAGTAGTAATTTTACCAATTCACGAGGTTTTTATTTTTGCGAAACTTGAACTAGTCTTGATGCAACCTTTTAACTGCTTTAACAACTATGTTCGTTTGATTGTATTGGTTAAACATATTTTTAGCAAAATTAGTTGACATTATCAAACATGTGCTAACAATATTATAATTACAAGTATTGGAATGGAATCAACATGCTAAGAGAATTCCTGGTTACCAATAACATAGTGTACTCGTTAATGGCAAATTGTTGTTAAGTTCAACAAATATGCATTTCGAAAGAACTATTTCACTAACGGGAGTTTAAATTCGCTTCTATTTAGAAGGCATATAATTAAATTTAGTTTGGGTTGAAGTGCTCAGCAGTCATGTAGGCTTCGTTTTCCAAGTTTAGACGAGCATTGCACATTTGTCCTGTAGGTTTTAACAAATGAGAGAAAAATACATAAAGACAATATGCACATATGAAAAAAGATTTAATTTCATAACAGCAAAAAATGTGGACTGATTGTATTGGTCCGAGGGATTCCTACAACAAAACCGTTACAAATGTTTAAAATTTGTCTGCCTCGATTCGTTTTAGTAGAAAAGTAAGTGAAATTGTACATCAAAAGAGTCGGACCTAAGCATTTTCGACTCTCACTTTCGATAACCTGAATTAATCTTTTCCATTTTTTGTTGCTGACTCAAAGATAGCGCTTCCTTCCCTTTCTCCACTAATAAAAAATTATCATATCCATTTATTAGCCCAGCACCATTACAAGTACATGTATCTCTATTGTGTATTCTATGAACTACATCAGCTAAGATTTATGTTTAACTGAGTGCAACATGAACATGGAAAACCAACTCACACAGACAGGAAAAGCATGTTCAAGACAAATAGTCCTTGATCAGACTGCAGTCTGATCAGGGACCCTTTGTGATTTATCAAATACATGTAATGTATTCGATGTTAACTAGAATGGATATGTCCAGGTTATGGCATATTCTCTTTTGACCAGGAATCATTTTTTCAAGTTTCGTCAGCAAATAACGTATTGCTAACTATAATAGAATCTAGATTAGCTGGAATATTCTGTGTTTGAAAGTCAACAGTCATAGAATTGAGAAAAAAGAACAGCTTAGAAAATAACATGAAATTAAGTAATAATTTACTATTCTATATCCGTACCGGAATCATACCAAGGTGTATAAATTTCCTTCTTATCTTTTGTAATACATCGACTGACTGGCAGTTCTTTTCGCGGAATGCTACAAAACAGATGATAGTATCAATGTGCTCATTGTATTAGAAAATTGATTCTCAGCTCATTAGCGAAGGGAGTATGAGTTTTCTTTTGAAGAAATAACAATCAAGGGAATATACAGATCATGCAATATGTCATATTTCGTCATGAATCATATAGAACTGACAATCATTGCGTGAGAGAAGCGTTTCTTGTTGCAAAAACAGGGAGCAACTTGATGATTTCAAGGTATAATTGTGCAATGTGATTTATCGGTGCATGGTCTGTTATAGAGATTGCGTCATTTGCACGTAGTTGTCGTTTGTATGCGATTTGAAGACGGCGTTTGTCCCTGGCAGACAATCAAACAAATCCAGACCCTTTAAACCCTTTCTATACTGGAGACTCATGCGTGGATCCAGAAAGTTTTGTCAGAGGGGGTCCAACTTTGTCAAAGTTTTTTTAGTTGATGAGGGGAGGTAGGATTCAAATACCACTTTAAGTGGGTCATCATCGTTTCAATCACAGAACATTTATAGTAACAAGACAATAAAAGTAAAGCAACCAGCTCTCTCTTCCTCTTCACTAGAAAAGACACAAAGTAATTCACAACAAAACAAAGACAAACACAGAACCCCCACAACCAATGGAAAGCACACTAAACAACGGATAAAAAAACTACAGAACCAACGCCTTAGAACGGACAACAGCAGCCTAGCCACTTAGAGACTCTTTGCACCGTTACTTACTTTAAATGCATTTTACTGGTACCAAATCTTCGCCCTAGATTATTTGAACTCTCAAAATATATAATGTACATTGTCACAATTCATAACTTATTGTATCAAGCTGTGTGGTAAACCGATTAATATACAAGAGATTTCGTCATTGCAATACTAAATTGAATGCAGCAATCACCGACCGATATTGTAAAGTCCAATACAGTCATTGCATTTTCAGAGAAATGGCTTATTTATGCAGCAAAATCAGACACATCACTTTAATGAAATAACTCCATTGTAAGCATGGCAAGCCAATTACGCTAAAACGAGAGGTTAGCTCTATTGCAATCATAGCGACTTTTTATCAACCATTCAAAAATCAGATTTAGTGGTATCCCTTGCAGGAACAACAAAGACATCATTATGCAAACCATTTACATCGAGATGGTTATGTATCATGATATTACACTTGGGTTGGTTATTGACTGTCTTTGGCAACCGTCTGGTGAATATATGATTAGCTGCAACGTCGAAAAAGAGAGGGTTTAGTTTAAACATTTTCTTCTTGATAGTTTTTCTCATACATATTGATACTATAAGCAAGAATTTGTCCAGTTTTTATGTTAAGGATTCGCAAGTCAAAATTTCTAAATTATGATGTATGTCCCTAAGGATTTTTTTTATCTTAGCAAACAGTGTAGACCCTCATGAATGCCACATTATGCGGCATTTCATCTGGGTATTTATTGTAAGCCAAAGTACATGTCTACCGGTATCCAGAATGAAGATGGTTTGTTCTAGGAGATGATGCATTGATAAGTTAGGGGTCTTTCATACAAACCAAATATCTATGTGTCTTGATCCACATCTGAATTAAGGGTGAGGTTGGCGCCTTTAAACCAGTTAAAGCCCTCCAGTAAAATATTTTACTGACCGTTGCTAGGCGTTAGTACTAATGTGGATCTTTTATGTTTTTGTTCTGTCTTGTGTTTGCTATGCTTTTGTGAGCGTCTGTTTATATGTGCCTTGAGGTCACCTGCTGGGACTGGGCTGACCTCTTGGCTCTCGTCTGTGGTGTCTAACTATGAGTTTGTCACTTTCCCATTGGTATCCTGGGTCAGGTGTGGTACTTGATTGTATATCGATTCCTGATCTTTGCACCCTTACTTACTCTTATTGAAAACTAGAATAGCCTTATAATTCCGCAGAGGTTATCAGTGCCTATCTTTCTCCGTGATTATATCTTCATTCAATAAGTTGAGAGCTACACATTTTTTGTGTATTAACAACAACAGAATCCAGGGTGAAGATTTATTCACACCTAGAGTCGCTGTACTGTGACTGCTGTCCGTTAATGGCGGTAAGTCGCTGCAGTTCATTGTTTGTCGTGGTGCTCCCATTGTGTAATTTTTGTACTTTTGTGTTTGATCCTGGTTATGTTGTATGCTTGTAATATTGAGGCCCTGTAAGGGTTTTAGAGATA
The DNA here is from genome assembly GCA_964019695.1 of Loripinus fragilis. Classification (NCBI taxonomy): domain Eukaryota; kingdom Metazoa; phylum Mollusca; class Bivalvia; order Lucinida; family Lucinidae; genus Loripinus; species Loripinus fragilis. The sequence goes on from OZ026523.1 coordinate 21,714,053, forward strand.
TAGGGATATTGACCAAATAATTAAAGGGTTATGAGATATTTTAGTAAAAAAATCAAATTATTTTAGGGATACTGTGGTACAAAGCTTTCTCAATTAGGGTGAATTTTGGTGATATTTGCCAATTTCTTTCCAGGGTATGGGATACTTTTCAAAATATTTAAAAGGATATGGAACACCAAAAACTAAACTTCCAGGCCTCGAGGTTATAAAGCTTGAGTACAGTCTCAAATTAAAAATTAAGCGCAATGATTGGCTGCTTGTGGACACGTGTCCGCAAACAGCCAATCATTGCGCTTTATTTTGAGTTTGAGAATGCACTCAAGTTTTATAACCTCGAGGCCAGGGCCTCAATATTATCTTCTCCAGTAATAATACCACAGTGGTTCTTTGCGTCTATTTCTTGTGTGGGAATAATCTCGCCAAATAAGAGAAAGTTGGATATTTTCATTAACTGAATTCTAGCTGTTATGAGTATGTAGTTATTCATCTGTATCTTAATATCTCTTCCTCTCAGTGTTGTGCCATGGGTTGGTCTAAATCTGTAATATTGGCATTTCTTTGTCAAACTCTCAATTATTTTAGTATACTTTAGTTATCAGTTGAAACATCGATATCTATACAACTTGGGTATCCTTTTTCAATATAGAGTTAAGTATCGATACTGATTTGTCAAAAATAGTAAGTGAGTATGATCAGGAAATACCACAATCACAAACCGCAGACAACCCTGTGGCACCGCGAGGAAGAGCCGCTCAACCATCACGAGACACCAGGAAGACAAATTAAGCAAAGCAATCAGCTCTGTCTTCCCCATCAAGATGATTGCAATACTAGAATGGACATAAAGTAACGTACAACAAAACATAGAACAATTACAGACTCCCACAATGGGAGTAACAATAAACAAAAAGTCAACAACAACAGAACCACTGCCTTAGAATGGACAGCAGCCTAAGCCACGGGGGGCTTAAATGCATTTTACTGGTACCAAATCTTCACCCTAGATTCTGCTGTTGTTGAAGTACAAGAAATATTCAGCTCGCATGGAGGCCATCTAACTAATGCAATGTAGCATCATGGAAAACACTCTAATCAAATTAACACTCCATGATGAAACAAAGAAAAGGGCTCATGACTCAAAGATAGTCAGAGCTAAAGAAAACCTCAAGTTGAGCCACGGTGGGTCCAGCTACAGATAAGCATCAGGCACCAACCCACCGATTGGAATTTGATGGCAGCTGACCTGTCACTGGTCTTACTTGCAGCTGAACTGTCACTATTCTTGATGCAACTTTTCAACTGCTTTAACAACTATGTTCGTTTGATTGTATTGGTTAAACATATTTTTTTAGCAAAATTAAATGACATTATCAAACATGTGCTAAAAATATTATTATTACAAAGGATTGGGATGGAAGCAACATGCTAAGAGAATTCCTGGTTACCAATAACATAGTGTTCACGATAATGGCAAATTGTTGTAAAGTTCAACAAATATGCATTTCGCAATTAACTATTTCACTAATGGGAGTTTAAATTCGCTTCTATTTAGAAGGCATATAATTAGATTTAGTTTGTGTTGAAGTGCTCAGCAGTCATGCAGGCCTCGTTTTGAAGTTTGACGAGCGAGCATTGCACATTTATCCTGTACGTTTTAACAAATGAGAGAGAAAAAACAAAAAGAAAATAAGCACATAATTTCATAACAACAAAAAATGTGGGCTGATTGTATTGGACCGAGGAATAACTACAACAGAACAGTTACAAATATTTAAAATTTGTCTGCCTCGATTCGTTTTAGTAAAAAAGTAAGTGAAATTGTTATAGTTTAGTGTCTTCAGCAAATAACGTATTGCTAACTATAATAGATTAGCTGGAATATTCTGTGTTTGAAAGTCAACAGTCAAAGAATTGAGAAAAAAGTACAGCTTAGAAAATAACATGAAATTAAGTAATAATTTACTATTCTATATCCGTACCGGAATCATACCAAGGTGTATAAATTTCCTTCTTATCTTGTGTAATACATCGACTGACTGGCAGTTCTTTTCGCGGAATGCTACAAAACAGATGATAGTATCAATGTGCTCATTGTATTAGAAAATTGATCCTCAGCTCATTAGCGAAGGGAGTATGAATTTTCTTTTGAAGAAATAACAATCAAGGGAATATACAGATCATGCAATATGTCATATTTCGTCATGAATCATTATAGAACTGACAATAATTGCGTGAGAGAAGCGTTTCTTGTTGCAAAAACAGGGAGCAACTTGATGATTTCAAGGTATAATTGTGCAATGTGATTTATCGGTGCATGGTCTGTTATAGAGATTGCGGCATTTGCACGTAGTTGTCGTTTGTATGCGATTTGAAGACGGCGTTTGTCCCTGGCAAACAATCAAACAAATCCAGACCCTTTTAACCCTTTCTATACTGGAGACTCATGCGCGGATCCAGAAAGTTTTGTCAGAGGGGGTCCAACTTTGTCAAAGTATTTTTAGTTGATGAGGGGAGGTAGGATTCAAATACCACTTTAAGTGGGCCGTCATCGTTTCAATCACAGAACATTTACAGTAACAAGACAATAAAAGTAAAGCAACCAGCTCTCTCTTCCTCTTCAAGATGATTGCAAAACTAGAAGAGACACAAAGTAATTCACAACAAAACAAAGACAAACACAGAACCCACACAACCAATGGGAAGCACACTAAACAACGGATCAACAGCCTTAGAACGGACAACAGCCTTAGCCACTTAGAGGCTTAAATGCATTTTATTGGTACCAAATCTTCGCCCTAGATTATTTGAACTCTCAAAATATATAATGTACATTTTCACAATTCATAACTTATTGTATCAAGCTGTGTGGTAAACCCATTAATATACAAGGGATTCCGTCATTGCAATACTATATTGAATGCAGCAATCACCGACCGATATTGTAAAGTCCAATACAGTCATTGCATTTTCAGAGAAATGGCTTATTTATGCAGCAAAATCAGACACATCACTTTAATGAAATAACTCCATTGTAAGCATGGCAAGCCAATTACGCTAAAACGAGAGGTTAGCTCTATTGCAATCATAGCGACTTTTTATCAACCATTCAAAAATCAGATTTAGTGGTACCCCTTGCAGGAACAACAAAGACATCATTATGCGAACCATTTACATCGAGATGGTTATTTATCATAATATTACACTTGGGTTGGTTATTGACTGTCTTTGGCAATCGTCTGGTGAATATTAGATTAGCTGCAACGTCGAAAAAGAGACGGTTTAGTTTAAACCTTTTCATCTTGATAGTTATTCTCATACATATTGATACAATAAGCAAGAATTTGTCCAGTTTTTATGTTAAGGGTTCGCAAGTCAAATTTTCTAAATTATGATGTATGTCCCTAAGGATTTTTTTTATCTTAGCAAACAGTGTAGACTCTCATGAATGCCACATTATGTAGCATTTCATCTGGGTATTCATTGTTAGCCAAAGTACATGTTTACCGGTATCCAGAATGAAGATGGTTTGTTCTGGGAGATGATGCATTGTTAAGTTAGGGGTCTTTCATACAAACCAAATATCTATGTGTCTTGATCCACATCTGAATTAAGGGTGAGGTTGGTGCCGTTAAACCGGTTAAAGCCCTCCAGTAAAATATTTTACTGACCGTTCCAAGGCGGTACTACTTTTGTGGATCTTTAATGTTTTTTTTCTGTCTTGTGTTTGCTATGCCTTTGTGAGCGTCTGTTTATATGTGCCTTGTGGTCACCTGCTGGGAAAGGGCTGACCTCTTGGCTCTCGTCTGTGGTGTCTACTGTGAGTTTGTCACTTTCGCATTGGTATCCTGGGTCAGGTGTGGTACTTGATTGTGTCGATTCCTGATCTTTGCACCCTTACTTACACTTATTGAAAACTAGAATAGCCTTATAACTCCGCAGAGGTTATCAGTGCCTATCTTTCTCCGTGATTATATCTTCATTGAATAAGTTGAGAGCTACACATTTTTGTGTATTAACAACAACAGAATCCAGGGTGAAGATTTATTCACACCTAGAGTCGCTGTACTGTAACTGCCGTCCGTTTATGGCGGTAAGTCGGTCGCTGCAGCTCATTGTTTGTCGTGGTGCTCCCATTGTGTAAATTTTGTACGTTTGTGTTTGATCCTGGTTATGCTGAATGGTTGTAATACTGAGGCCCTGTAAGGGTTTTAGAAATATAGGGATATTGACCAAATAATTAAAGGGTTATGGGATACTTTTGTAAAAATTCAAATTATTTTAGGGATACTGTGGTACAAAGCTTTCTGAATTAGGGTGAATTTTGGTGATATTTGCCAATTTCTTTCCAGGGTATGGGATACTTTGTCAAAATATTTAAATGGATATGGAATACCAAGGACTCAACTTCCACACACTGGTAAATGTATACGTCGATTTGCTGGTATTTACGCGTATTGCCGGTACTTCATAGACCGGAAGTGGTAGATATTGGTGTGAATACTATAAAGGAAAAACATGCCATATGCCTAAAGGACTATAGAATTAGATCATTTTTAAGTATTCGGCATGCACATGGCGATTTATGTAAGCATTTAGGAATAGATTCGAGTACCGATCATCCAGATCGGTACTCGAATCTATTCCTAAATGCTTACATAAATCGCCATGTGCATGCCGAATACTTAAAAATGATCTAATTCTATAGTCCTTTAGGCATATGGCATGTTTTTTCTATATATGATTTAACACCAATATCTACCACTTCCAGTCTATGAAGTACCAGCAAAACGCGTAAATACCAGCAAATCGACGTATACATTTACCAGTGTGTTCCAGGGTCTAAATATTATCTTCCACAGTGGTTCTTTGCGTCTATTTCTAGTGTGGGAATAATCTCGCCAAATAAGAGAACGTTGGATATTTTCATTAACTAAATTCTGGCCTTTATGAGTACAGCTGTATGTAGTTATTTATCTGTATCTTAATATCTCTTCCTCTCAGTGTTGTGCCATGGGTTGGTCTGAATCTGTAATCTTGGTATTTCTTTGTCAAACTCTCTTGTAGTTAAGTATACTTTAGTTATCAGTTGAAAAATCGATATCTATTCGACTTTGGTTTCCTAAGAGTTAAGTATCGATACTGATTTGTCAAAGTCTTTCACTCAGAATAACTTCGAAACGACATTTATTTTCTATTTTTGATTTGAAACACTGTTGTTTTCGTTACTGATTCTCACAACTTTCTTTCAGGAACGCACCTTTTCCTTTAGTCTTTAGTCACTTGTCCGCACCTGCTGAGTTTTGCTGATAACCTTTGCAAATAATCTAATGTTTTTTTGGCCCCAGGCCTTTTATGAAAAAAAAAAACACAAATGAAAGAACATAGTATAGTACTTGACTACCCGTGTCGTCTTATGTGTATTGGGACCCATCCCCCATCAAACAGAGGATAACTTATATGTGTAATATCTGCTTTTATTTTATCCTGAGCTTTCAAAAACTTTGTCATGGTCTATAAGTGTGCACAGTTCCCAGATGACTTTAACGAAGAGACTTGCAGTATCATGCCGTGAGTCACAAACAGTCGCAAAAAGATCCACGAAGAAAAATGCATGCCATACGACGATAAACAATGCATTTCCTGACAATTGCGTATAGTGTTTTAACAATTAGAATGTTGAATGTGTTACACAGTTAGCTTCATGGTGGGAGACGACGGTCATAACTTATGGAACAAAATGCAAATATTACCCAAACGCAATTCTAATGCACTTGCTTTTGTAACGCGACGTCTGATTGGATAACGTCAAAAATTTGCGACAGTATATCCTGTGATATACCATCAGAAATAGTTTGACGCCATTAATTACGTCAAATATCGTTGGATGGCGTGCGGCTTACAAAGCTTCAATTTGAGACGAAACTACAGACGTGCATTAGAATAGTGATAACCATATTCAATTTGTTTATTTGGGGAGGTATGTCGTCGGATATATGTTCGGAAATCACGTTTTACGGCTCCGCTCGCGCGTCGCCGTAAAACTAAATTTCCGACCGTACATCCGACGATATACCTCCCCAAATTAAAATTTTGAATACAGTTAATCCCTAATTGTATTATTTAAAAATCTGCTTATGAGTCCGTGTAACCGTATTATACATTGTAATGTAATCTCAGAGCTAGGATTGAACAATATAATGTATAACGAAATGAACATATATTTCGCATTGACCAAAATTTAGTTTAATACCCAAGCGCGTGTATGGCTACACACAAAATATACATGGTCTGTCGACGATGGAATGGTGTTAAATGGAATAACAATACGTTGAATAGAATAGCAATGACAGAACATGCAAATGTAGTGAATTTTCATGAGCCAGTACGTTTAGTTGTCATATTTTTGTGAATAAGAAATCGTATTCATTGAAAATAGAAGCTGATTATCTGACAAGCAGTGGCCAAAGAGTATACACGAAATACTTTATTGGATAATGTGGTGAATTTTAAGAACCCAGGAGACCAAATAAAGACTTACATCGAAGATATTAAACATTTCCATCATTCACGTTAAATCACTTATGGGCATTACTGTCCCAGATTTTAAACCAGACGATTTGCGATCTGCATATAGACTTCCAAAGCTGTGGCTGAATACTTATTGGGCAAAAGCCATCATTGCACAGAGATAAACATAAATTCGACGTGGTGGTCAAATCAGGCGGTGTACCGTATTGTAGAAATCTAACCAGTAATATACTTAAACGCAAAAGTTTCGCAACTCTTACTAAAATGCTATTTCCTTCTTTTTGACCCAAATATTTTACTGCGTGATATTGTGATTAACAAGTCCAATGATTTACCGTCCAAACGACATGAAAATCAGACCAATGAGGCTTACAATTGCCGATCTTCAACAAGAAATGTAAGGTAACCCGAATTTGAAAAGTCACAGAGTTACAGTACCTTACATTTTATCGAGCCACAGTGTTACAACACCTTACATTTTATTTCGAAAAGGTGTTTAAGCAATATCTGTTTTCAAAAGCAGAAGGGCAGATAAATCAAAGCAGGTTAGTTTATGCATTTGTTAACGTTCATGACATCAACGTAAAGCCTTCAATATTTGACGTAATTGGCCGTTTTAGCACAACTGAACAGCAATAATCGAGTTTTTTAATGTCACAAGTGAAAGCTTTCAACACATTCTAAAAAGACAGAAGAATCGCGCGACATAATGGAATAAAAAGAACAATTTTGATAAATTGGTTGACGTTAACAAAGAAACGCAGCGACTTTGAGCGTTGATAAACGTTAATTGTTAAACCTTAAAATGCTTTCCGTCAGATGCGACATCTGGCTATTACATCGCACCGTTTGTTTTCAAATCGAGATAACAATCTTTATGCTAGACGTAAATTATTGAAAAACACTGACGTCATTATAACGTCAGAACGAAGAGTATGATCAAAACCGATTAATGGTAAATCATTCCACATTGTGCAGGAGCATAAAATATGATCATATGAATATTCTTACATGGTCCATACGGAAGAAAACACAGATATTAAACGGTTGCGAAACTTTTGCGTTTAAGTATATATTCTCTTGACGTTAGTCTATGTATAAGCTGGCATGCATATAGTATGCAGTCAGAATGGTCAAGCCAATTAATCTACTTGTTCAACGAGTTCTGATTTCCTGATCTTTTATCACGTTTAAACTGTCCTGTGTTTAACCTTCAGCAGATGTCTTGATCAAACTTACAACTGCTATTATTATTATTATTGTTGTTATTATTGATAATTACTATTACGTTAGTCAAATAGCCTTGACTGGTCAATGATAGACTTATTTTGGTGCTTTTTTTTTCTCTTCGAGAATGAAATAGCTGATATGATTAACTGAGACGGCCTAGGTGTTAATCCTAAAAGCACCTGCAAAGTCTATGACAGACAGCACGTAAATGATCGCTTTACTTCACTGGCGTGGTAAAACGACTTGATATTTCATGTGAAGCAGTAGGCGCTTTACATGAACTATCAAGTCGTTTTAAATTCTAATAGTATCAAGCTTGTTTTAGTTTATAAAAACAGCAAATACTTGCTTAGAACTATAGAAGGCACTGTAAAGGCCAACCACAGCGCAATAATTTACAAATTAGATTTATTTCACTATATATTTCCCGGAAAACGAGGCCAATAGACCGGTTCAGTCGGTCATACCAACACTAAAACGGTATTTTGTGATCATTACTGATCTCTCATAGGACACCAGTGACGTCAGATTTGTAGTGATAGCACGCGAAAAGGATGCCTAAGGACCAAATTTGGCGCGTGGTCAACTTAGAGTCATTGATGGCGCCAAAATTCGATACGCCTATATTTGGCCTGAATACGAGACATGTTTCATGTTAGTTTGTTCGGTTTTACTTAGGCTTTGTTAGTTATGCTTCATGTTGGTGTGTGTTGTGCTGGCATGTCTGTTCCATGAAGCCTTGTGGTCACCTGCTGGGAAAGGGCTGACCTCTTGGCTGTCGTGTTTGTTGTGTTTTGTCACTTTCCTAAATGTGTCCTGGTCCACATCAGAGGTTTGCGCTGTGAAACTGGTTTAAGCCCTCAAGAAAATTTTTACTAACCGTTCCAAGGCGGAACTTCTTTTGTGGACCATGTGTGTTATTTATGTCTTGTTTTTGTCATGCTTTCGCGTCTGTTCAAAGCTGCCTAGTGGTCACCTGCTGGGAAAGGGCTGACCTTTTGGCCCTAGTTTGTGATGTTTAATTGTGTTTTTGACACTTTCCCATGTTTTAGCCTGGATCAGGTGTGGTACTTGATAGTATCGATCCTGATCGTTGCCGCCCTTTGTATTTGAACCATCGCTTGGTTGTAAATGGTAGGCACCTGTTATGAAAATCGCAACAGCTAGCAGTCTTACGAAGACCATAATATTTTTTACTTGAATTGATAATCATATAGGGGTACCCGCACATGACATGTGCTACATATATAGATTTTCGTATAAAACCTATAATAACGAGTACTTGTTATATATGTTATAATTTTTTATATGCATGTGCAATTAACATTGACTCTAAACTATGTTTTTATGTGTTAACTTTACCAGACCTGAATGTCTGAAATGTTGCCTTTATAACCATGTCTATGGGGCAAGATTGTCAGCATAAACTTGTTATTCTGTCACAATTATGAGAGCCTGTAGCCAGGACTATGTATAATTGACAACTGTGTTTAAGTTAAAAATAGATAATCAGTGCACCTAATAAAATAACTGGAAAATCTGCCGAAAACCAAGGTTTTGTATGGCATTCATCTAAATACATGGAAATATAATGTTTGTAGCATTAAACGTGTGACGAATGTGTTTGTTCGCATTAAATTCGGCCTAGAATAGCTCATTGTTTTAGGCAAATAAGTATGTTGTCTATAACGTTTGTTACCTGAAAGTGCTTACACATAGATTGTATCTGTTCTATTTGGAGTTTAGCCAATCTGACCTGGGCTCGTGCCTTCTTAAAATTTAGTTCTACCTTAGTTAAGTATTGACATTTCAACATGGTACTTTAAATGTCTAATACTTTGCCAGGAGCGGCACAGTTCATCTGATCAAAGATGTCATTGTGATATACAGAGTACATGATACAATTTTAAGAAGTTTGAAATGTTAATTTTCGTATCATAAAATCAATCCTTAATTAATGTAGTACCTTTTTATGGAGATATTGAAATGTTGACCTTTTTCACTGAGGTGTATTCATATTCTAGGAACATGCTCTTTTTATCACATTTTCAAATCATTACAACTACATATACATGTACATGCATTTTGTAGTGAATCTGCAAACTCATATGAGCCTCAACATGTGATTTCCAACAATGTGGCATTTTGACAAGTATAGGCTCAGATGAACCTGTGCAGCCTCCTGTTAAGCATAGAAACTTCAAACGATGTTCGGTCAGTAGCTTAATATTTATAAAATACTAAAGCGACTAGCAAAGGCTCTGATCAGACTGCGCGTATGCGAAGGCTGGTCTGAGGCTTTGCTGATCGCACACACCACAATGTTGGAAAACTCAAGTCGCGGCTCATATGTGTATGTAGGTACACTAGTGACATGCGCACCCTCCCGCCTAGTGTAGAGAACTAGACGTCATTAGTACTACAGGTTTGCCGAGTATGATCTGGTAATACCACAATCATACACTGTAGACCAACCCACGCCACCGAGGGTAGCATTTGCTGCGAAATGAAATACATGTATACAGTTTAACCATTTTTATAAAAGTGACTCCTAAATTTTTATGCGTACTTTGGCCAAATGTTCTTAAGGGAAAGACATACAATTTTATTTGGAAGTCATAGCCTTTAACACATCGATATATACGATGTTCTATCCCCAGCTTATTGTATTAAACCAGAGAAAGAATCCATAAGTGCATAGAGTGCTAATATAAGTAGGCATTTTCGAATGCAAGATCCTGTTCGTTGGCAGACAAATAATCACAAATATTTATGTCCTTCTATTATGCGTCTTTTAGAGGCTGAACATGCACGATTCCATTAAAAGATAGAGTTTCTCCAGGAGAATAACGATAAGATCTTTTCAATATATCAAATCTAATAGTTCATCGAAGAAAGTGTCTACGATTGAATGGAATAGTTTAGAATTCGTTCCTACTAGTCTGTAAAGCAACATGAAGATATAAGCCAAAATATTCTTGATGCCATGCGGATTCTCTTCTACACTGTGATGTGGTTTTGTCTGCTGTATACGGCATGTCATGGTCATACTTCATTGGCGTAGCTATCAAATCGCAGTTACATACGTGCGTAATAAAAATAGTAACATTCAAGGGAGGTCACTTAATGTGGTAAAAGTGATTTTACATACCACAAGGAACTGCTCTTAAAGGAAAGAATTCGCTCCCTCTGAGAGCAAATTCTTTCCGTTAAGAGAAGTTCACATTTTGAAAAGGGAGGCAATTGAAGAGAATCACTGCTTGATCTAGTATTCTCCCTCTGATGTGCGTACCTTTTAAGCGTTCTGATGATGGCCCGCTTTAAGTGGTATTTGGAGCATCTCTCCCCTCATCAACTAAAAAAATGGCAAAGTTGGAGCCCCTCAGAAAGTACTTTCTGGATCCGCGCTGACAAATGCTCCTCATTGATCAAACCCTTTATGGTACATCAGGTCCTTATATTCCCATTTTTCAAGGTTGCTCAAAAGGTTCCATTCACCTTCTGAGGCCAAAAGATATTTAGATGAGCTATCCAAGAACCTCTTGTTTTCCGTTTGTTTGTTTGTTTGTTTGTTTTTGCGGCGTAACAGTTAATATCTGTTGCATTTGTTTTATATTTTATATCTAAATAATTGGGTGTATGGAATAACTGAATGTGATATTTTCAAATTACCAAGAGAGTCTTAGTGTGTAAGATATATAGAAAAGCAGACATATATCTGTTCTTTGTATCAATCAATGCAGATTACGTACACATGAAATGAGCCGTGACATGAGATTATCAACAATGTGGTATGTGCGACCAGCAAAGGGTCAGATCAGCCTGCGCATACGCGCAGACTGATCAGAGCCTTTGCTAGTCGCTTAAATATTTTATGAGTGTTAAGCTACTGACTGAACATCATTTGGTGTGTCTAAGCTTAATAGGAGGCTGCCTAGGCTCGTCTGAAACTACACTTGTCAAAATGCCACATCGTTGGAGATCACATGTCGTGGCTCAAATGTAACAATATGTGGTTGAGTGGAAACTTTACTATGTGATTTAAAGCATGTTTTAGGATTCTAATGGGGCCCTTTTTCAAACCCAATGGAATTTTCCATGAAGCTACATATGTAATAAAGCCAGGATGTCCATTGTATATATTCATGTATTGAGGGTTCACATGTTATAATTTCCCAAACATATTGTATAAAACTATACTTACCATATTTTAAGGGCAAACATGGTGTATGCCTAATAAAGCTGATAACTGTAACTCGTCTTTTCAAAAGTCAAAATTCATATTTTATAAAAAAAACGGCAGTCTGACATTATAATATATACAGATAAACCTGGTTAATTCCAGTTCGGATTATCGAGTTTTTTCTGTATTGTTTTTTACCAACTTATGTCAATTCAAGTCATACGTCTATTGTATTTCTAATATTGAATAGCTGGGAAACATATTTACAAAAGGCAATAGACTTTCTGCTTAATCCCTTTTTTGTTTTTCAAATTATCTGTATGTGAACTTCTTGTATTATATGTGCACATGTTATCGCACAAAAGATAAATGAAAGTTTTAACTAAAATCAGATTGCTTTGTTAATGGGATGATCAGAAACAGTTGATTTTCTTCCTCTATGTTGTGTTTGACACAAGTTGGTTAATATTCTTAATTATCCTAGAAGTAATTATTTCCATAAAAATGGCTTCGTTTAAAGCTGCATCAGTCTTCATTTAATCGCATTTAACTACTTTTCGAATTAAAAACAGTAAACTAAGGCCTATCTGTGTCTTAATGTTGTAAATCCTATCAATGCGATGTGCTTAAGGAACGTTAAAAACGCAGGAAAGTACAGTGCAATCATCAGCGTTTCTTTGGCTTCACGAGTATAAGTGAGTTTGTTAACTAATAGAATTGTCATTGCTCGTTATCAAGTAAATATGTACTAAACATGCTAAATGACCGGATTGTGTTACTTTGCCTGTTATGACAAGCTAACCTTATAATGGCTACACATCTTAAAGACATCTTAAAGACAACGTTTATAAAGCAATGAATTCGTTGCAACATTCACATGTTAAGTACACTGTAATAGACTGAACCGGCTTAAAGTTGCATCTCTCTCTCTCTCTCTCTCTCTCTCTCTCTCTCATGACTGCCGCCATATATTAGTTTTATGACATCATAGCCTCCTAAGTATATGCTTATTCAAATAAATAAGATTGAGAGCTTTAGGGAACATTATCTAGAATTTAGTTGATGTTACGGGGGAAAAGATTTTGTTCAAATTCATTATGATAATCATTTCTTTCATCTCATTCTGTATTTATCATCTCATTTATATTTAGAATGAACGAACTATGATAAAACAAGTCATTAAAACTACATTTTACAATACTTTTCTTAATGTTCGACCGATTTTGACCAGATTTGCAATAAAAGCGTTTTTTAATGTTTTTAATGCTTGTTTGTTTTGATTCTTCACGTCCCATCAACAATCTTTCAGTTATATAGGTACGGGTCTTCCTGGGTTGAACCAGTACTAAGCTAGGATAAATGTAACTTGCTCAAGGACCACAACGCAGTGATAGCCTGCTTTTAAAATGCTATTTGATTAGCTTTACCTTTAAAGCGCAAGAGTCAATCTAGTAAAAAGCGCAATAGCTAATCTAGTGAAGTCGTCAATTTCAACGCATCATCAGCTAAGTTATGACTTTTGTTTATAATTATGAGCCTCGATGCAAGAAAAACTGACTGTTTTGCATACAAAAAACACCTTCGCATCTGCGCAATCTGAGCATCGCATTAGTTTTTCGGCCTATTTGTTAAGTGTGGTATTCAACCTTGCTCAACACAAAATTTCAAAACCCAAAAAGTATCCCACGATCTGTACCTTGCCCTTAAAGAAAGATCCTAAAATGAATAGAAATGACCCCTAAATATAGGCCAATTTTGTGTTTACCCCCCAAAAAATTCATTTTTCTGAAACCCCCCAAAAAATTGAAATTCAAAATTTTGAACCCCAAAAAATAACCCGAGCCTACGTATGTATAAAATTTTCAGTGTACCCCCCCCCCCCGTACCCCCTGGGGAATGGACCAGCTATTGTTTTTTGCCATTACTTAAGCAGCTTTTGCCACCTAATTGAAATTAAAGTTTAACAGATGGAATGAATAATTAATTTTGCTCCATGTACCCAATATCTGTAACGTATGCAACAAATAATACTATGTTTGATCATAACCACTTGCTTATTACCTCCTTTACAAGACCTAAGAATATTTTACAAATAATTCGTTCTTAAAGAGCACATACTGGGGCATCGAAAACGATTATAAAATATCCTGCAAATGTGGTCTAAGCATGTGACAGCCCTTTATATATGATGCACTATCTTATTACGTAAAATCTATTCGATTTTCATGGCTTTATCTGGTGACGTTTGACTATCTCATTATCTCTCTTACAAATGAAAGCCTTTAGCACAAACGTTTGGTTTCCTATTACATGTTAAGCATAACGAATAATTAGCGTTACCTTCCAAATAACAACGATGACATTTATTATTCACTGTGAATCATTGATGATGCTTTAGTCTACAGTAGTCACTTAAAGAAGACACCAGCATTGAAAGCAAGTGACTGCAATATAAAAGCCTTTATCAATCATGTAATCTGTCACAAACCCGATAAAAATTGAATGAAATTTAAGGAAGTTACAGATGTTTGTATAACATATAATTCAAATATGGAGGGCAGCCATTTTAGACTGTGTGACGTCACATATCTCTATGTTATGTCCATAAACAGAATAACTATTTTTTTTAATAGTATCCTTCGATTCATTTTAACTTTGTTTGCATTTATATTAATTCCTCTGTTAAAAGTAGTTAATTTTGAAAATGATATGAGCAAATATGCCTTGAATGTTACCTAGTCAGAACCGTTTTTCGTGATCTATCTCGTATGACATATATCACATGTGACCTTTACGGTTCATTTCACAATAAGGCTCGTTTTCTTCTAGTCTATTTGAACCAGGCTGGTGTTCTACTGTGCCTTACTTCCGGAATCAATAAAATGTTCGAAAATAGCTTTAAGAATACAATGGGTTCCATTGAAATATAAATTGGTAAATTGTTTCCTGTGACGGGTTCTATGAATGGGTCTACCAATGCTCCGGTTGCGTTGCAAGCCGTTGTCATCTGAAGTTATGTAACTCTAATTAAACAGACACAATGAGGTATCGTACGTTATATATCACCTGCCTCAGGAAAGTAAGGCCATGCAGAATAATTGTTTAGATTCCAATCCCCAATAGGGTGGAAGGTTCCACCCTGATTTTTTTAAAAAAAAAAAAAAAAAAAAAAGGTTTGAAAAAGGCTGAAAGTTTATTGTGCAACTTTCCTTGCCAGCATACTTGGAAAAAAGCACTTAATATACACTTAATATTTATCATTTTGACAATTTAAATTCAAGATATTAAATGTTTCTTTCAGGACTGTTCTATTCATTAAAGCAGTCGGGAAAATAAAAAATATCAAATATAAACCTCCCACCCACCCCAATTTTCCACAAAATTGTGATGAGAATCTTAACATTTATTTTGTGTGGCCTAAAGTGGATTTAATCTTTTGTCATTACGGAGGCCTATCCATTTCTATAATGCTGAAATACACCAAAAAGCCAAGATTTTATTTTTGTCGAATACATTAAACAGCCAAGGACATAAAATAACCCCTACAAGTCAAAAATATATTATTTAAAAGTTAAGAGTTGCGCCTTTTCAACAATGATTTCAAAGTAAGGCTACAGAAAGTAACGTATTTTAGGTTAGGTCTGAAATTATAAGGCCAATGTCAAAATTGCAATCTCAAAAATAGAATTAATTCTCGTTAAAAAGTAGCCTTTTTCTTATCTTCAGGGGCATTGCGTACACATTTCTACACGATGTGTACATACTTTTATTGCATAATCGTTAAGTTGTTTAATAGGCCATGACAATTATGATAACTCAATAACACGAAGATGAAAAAAAACACTTTCACTCAAACAGGTTGCGTTTGATTTTGTGGATAAAAAATTCCGCTTAAAGCGATTTGTTTTTTTAGCTCACCTGAGCCATAGACTCAAGGTGAGCCATTGTGATACTATGACGTCCGTCGTCAGTCAACAATTTTCTTTAAACAGCATTTCCTCATAAACCACTGGATAGATTGTCACCAAACATTACAGGAATGATCCTTGGGTGTTCCCCTTTCAAATTTGTTCAAAAATTATATTCCATGCAGAGTTCTGGTTGCGATGGCTTTGTTAGTTTTGTCACAATGCAGCTCAGATCTAATGGTTTAGAGATACATAAGATGATTGCTTGTCAAGTATGCTGGTGAACTAAAATACCAGGTCTCGAGGCTATAAAATAGAGCTCAACCGAGCATGAAATTTATCCTGCTCATAAATGTGAAAATGCAAACAATAGTTGGCATCTTAACATTTATTAGCAGGATAAGTGCATCATATGAGGGCGTAAAAGAAAGAAATACCTATCTTTTTCGCGTTTTAGTTTTTATGAGCAATTGAAATGTTAGTCTCAGTTGAGTTGAGTATGAAAAAAAGTTTTATAACCTCGGGGCCAGTTCTCTACTTCTGCTACCAGATGGTCCGAAAGCGAGGCTTGTATATGTGAGTTAGCAATATCCCATAATCCTCTAAGTAAGCAGGCAAGTATCCCTTATAAACTGACAAACATCCCCATAATTAGTTCTTAATATATCATAGCAAAAATATTGAACACAGTATCCAATATCTCTGGAAGTAAAACTCCGATGCAAGTCTCGAAAGCTTGAGGTACACCATAGGTTTGCAATTTACTAAGAGCGAATGCCATATGTTGCCACACATCGGATCACAGTGTAGTAAATAAACACAAACTGGGCCAGCTCATGAGGTTTAGGTACTTCCAATTTATGAGGCTTGTATAGGGCTTTTATGGAAACAGGATGTTTGCCATTTTACTTCCAGGGATATGGGATACGATCAATTTTACTTCAAGGGATATCGGATATTGTGTTCAATATTTTTTGTTTACTTTCAGGGATATTTAGTATTTAGGGGAATTAATTATGGGGATATTTGGCAGTTTATAAGGGAGATTTGCCTGTTTACTTCCAGGAATATAGGATATTGGTAACCCCCCTATGCAAGCCTCATATATATTAGTATATAACGGGCAATGTGGCTAGAGGTATAACTTTAGTCTCGCCCATCATCAACTCAAATACTGTGTTATTTGTTTCTGTTTTATCAGGATTAGTCTATGAATTAACATACCGTGACAATTAATCAGACACCATTTTGTTCTGTAAATATATTACACGTGTAGTCCTGTCCAATTAGACTACTATCGTCGTTCACTTTAGCATAAAAATATATTCAAGCTTATGTATCATTCATTCTTCGTAGTAGCCTATGTTTTATCAGTTACCGCTCATATTAACTGCTTTGCAGCACGTTGACCTGCTAAAGGTTGTCTGTCTCACTGCATGTACAAATGTATCTTTATCAGATCAACATGACGTTGCATTTTTAATGATGTCGTCGATGACAGGAAACTCGATAATGACGTCATAACCGCTAGTTTGAAGAGTGAAACAATTTGTAAAGATGAATAGAATACGAGGTTTGCGCCTTTTGATATCCAGCATCAAGACCGCGGTTCAACAAGCGCTCTCCAAGCCTTACCTGAGAAACTGTATATCAAAAAGAAAGCATAGTATTCTCTTTACATGTATATGGATTAGTATGTCCGTGGCTGTCTGATACATGTTGCTCAAATGGAAATGTCAGAAACTGGAAGGACAACAATTAAAACAAATACAACAACAGGGGCTAAAATAACAATGCCTCTTTAGATATTTTTTAGCTGGGTGCGTAAAACCCCCCTTCAAACTATTTTAAAAATCAAAATTGTTTTATGTATTGTATAGATCACAATGTCATCTTTGTCCATATGTACTGCTAAGAGTCTGGCAAGTTATTTTTAACATGTTAAACATTTAAACTATCATTTTGAAGTATCAATACTTAACTAACATGACTAGTGCAAAACATTCCGAAAATATACCCATTTTCTTCATCAAAACTACACAAAGTGGTCAATATTAAAATTCAAATTTCATAACTCAAAAATCAGTCTAGCGCCCCTAAGACGATTTCTGGTAGTACAGACGGAAATTCTCGTATATGTTGCATGACTAAGGAATTTAAGAAGTTTCCAAGCGGCCATGAAGCGATAACGTCATGTTGACGTCACTATGACCCGAACTTCAAATGGCGTCGTTATCCGTGGTCTCCCCAACGGAGGCTTGTCATTTTTACCGCCAGGCCGTTGAAAACGTGTTTGCAGACGATAAAATGTTTGTTCACTGCATCAAAAACTGCGTGTTTCGTCAGTACCACGTGTTCCTGTTTCAAGACGTCAAAACGCGGTATTTCTGTAATTTGAATAGATAGCCTGACCGGCGAATTAAGCTTGCTAGCACTGAATTTTCTCCCGAACAACTCTCTTTCAATATCTAACAGTATATGAGAAAATAACCCTGCCAGTTTACCGCAGCACGTGCATTTTGAAATTTGGTTGATACAGTCTAATAGAGGCATTATTTGTCACGCAGTGAACAGGTAAATGTAAAGTTACGATAGTATAGTCTGTCAAAATTGACCTTAGACTGATTAATTTTCGCCAAAATCTTCGTGATATTCGTGCGTTTCGTGGAGTACTCCGACCTTGGTCACGCTTTTACAGAGAATATGAAGATAATGTCAATACGTTAATGCAAATAGTCTGATAGCCTAGTGGTTAGTTGAATATTAAAAAAAAAAAAAAAAAGGTATTACTCGATAAGCGTAGAGTTGCGTAGTTGGTCAGGTGACGGTGCTTTATTCACCCGATTGGACAAATACAGGGTTTTCTTTCATACTTCTAACTGTTAATCTGTTTCGTCACTCTACGCTTATCGAGCAAGGATTATACTTACAAATCAAGCATACCTGGATCGAAACTTGGAAGGCACTTTTTTTTATAATTGTCAAATTGCTTTCTTTTTTAAGTTAATATATTTCGTATATTTTACATTATCTTGTGATGAGCTTTACATCTTTCATTTGTATTTAGCCACTTTTGTATTCATTATTCCCTAAGTTCCACACTCATTCCTTGTCAGCTGATAACATTTGCAAATAGTTTGGACCCAGTTCAGTACCAACAGAATGTCAGTTCTGATCTGGATACAGACCATTTGACACTCTGATAGTGTTCCTGTAAGGAATTTAATTTTTTTTTATTTTGATTAAAAGTCAGCAGATGATAACAAAGTCTCAAAAAATATTCAGCGTGCGTGCAAAGAGTTAATCATATGTAAGCTTATTTAAATTATGCACGGTGCTGTATTTGTTACATAAATGCATGCCAAATTCTAATACATGTATCCAGTTGTGCACAATATCGAGAATAAAGACAAGAAAATTAGCAATTCGAAAAACAAAACGAAAAAAAATATTCAAATGCTACTGGACTCGAACCCACATCTTGGAGTGCTAAAACACTCGACTATCCACTAGGCTATCGGGGAATTGTGATTAATATAATTCAGATTAGTAATTGTACAACAATCTAAAGCACACTTTTTACGAAGATTCACGAAGATTGAGTAAAAGGTCATTGAATATTCATATGTCTCGGGTCAGTTTTGACAAACAATACAACTCATGTAAAAAATTTGACAATTATATATGGAGTATTGTTGATTTTATGAGAAAACATAAATACTGACTAAACTTTTTCTTCTGAGTATACTTAAATTTAAGCAGAGTTTGTAACTTTGGGCCCAGGATCCTAAATTACAATGCCTCCTTAAAGTTAAGGAAGACTTAAGTTAAGTATTGATTTTTTATGATGCTTCAAACTAAATAAAATCAAAATTGCTTCATTTTTCTGTAGATCACAATATATATCTATGAACTTGAGTATTGCATCTATCCGGGCAATCTACATGTATTAAACATTTAATGTAACATCTTGAAATTTTAATACTTAACTAACGTAGTACATGTACTTTAATTTAAGGAGGCATGGTAATTTTGGGCCCAGAAAGATAAAAAAGGCTGAGAACCTATAGGTTGCAGCAGACAACAATATTTCTAGACCAATAGCTACGGTTTTAAAATATCATGCGAGAGGAAACCGAAGGCGTATTTCAGCTTTCCATGAACAACTACCCTTTCCAATTGATTTAAAATAGATTTGAGCATACTCTGTCCCCAAAGTTTTGTCAATCAAAGTAGGACAAGTTTGATTTGTCTCCGTTTTCCTTAATCGATCTGATATAGTTTACGTTTCGTTAATTGTTGCTTATTTATCTAGCGTCAACTGCCTTCTATACGAGGTAGACTGTTTATGGCTTCATAAATGATAGAAACGGGAAAATGTACTCAATGACATGTACTTCGTTAGAGAAACAGTCTCGTAGCTTCGAACCGTATTTTGCGATATACTGTAGGAAACAATTTGACGTCATTAATTACGTCACATTTCACTGCATAACGTGCGTCATTATGCGGCTTGCAACGCTCCAATTTGAGACGAAACTGCAGAAGTGCATTAGAATGGGGATAACCATATTCAAAAATTTCAATGTGGGAGGTATATCGTCGGATATACGTTCGGAAATCACGTTTTACGGCTCCGCTCGCGCGTCGCCGTAAAACTAAATTTCCGACCGTATATCCGACGATATACCTCCCCAAATGAAAATTTTGAAAACAGTTATCCCCTAATTAAGTCCATGTAATTTCATTTGCAATGCAGGCCTATATTGGTAACGAATTTATCTATGAACCAATACAGCGTATGATGTAGACCTTACACGACTGTATTGAAGATAGTATCCAACTTCCAAGACAAGAGCAACTACATTATTGCTAGTATAAAGTATAAGTACCTTTAGTTTTATTGAAAAATACACGCTACATGAACATATACTGAACGAAACTTCTAAACCGCCAGTTAACAAAACACATTTTTTCAATATAGCTCATTTATTACTAAACTATTTGAAATGATATTTGGCACAGTATATTTGGGCACATGTATCCGTCGATTGAACATAACAAAGTTTGATTCAATAAGGAAGTTCATTTATGCGTAACGATAGAGTACTAAACTCGATTTTTTATGTTTTTCACATTGATTTTCGGCGATAACTTTTTAACTATTAATTTTAGCAAGTTGTGTTCGCGATCAAAGTTGTAGAGAAAAATTAGCGCCGATTTCTCCAAGTGGCCCGAAGTTTGTGGCACAAACCGATTTTTGTGTACATAGATGAAGCTTTTGCAATAAATTGAATTCAGCCAAAATTTCTAAGTCTTTTATTGACAGGTAAATTTCGAAGAGGCGTGACAAAAAGGGCTAATCTCAAAAGAATATTCACAATGGGTATATATTCAGTTATTAAACGGCTGTTAATAGCAAAATCCCGTTGTATAAAGACACAGAATGTACCGTGCATATTCAGAATCTACTATGAGCATGATCATTTGTAGGTACAGAAGCTGTTATATCGCAGTACGCACCATTTTCCTCTAATGCACATGCTCATAAACGGACAGTTTCGAGATGACCCAACAAGCTTAACGCACGAGCGAATCAGGCGCGATTTCCTATATATTTGAACAAGCCATCCATCGTCTTTCTTATTACATTGGGGCGGTGCAATGTAACTTTTTGACTGACATATTTGACTTAGTTTATTTGGGCCTTGCTTAAAATGCTCAAAGAGTGCATCTATGCGCAGAGTTAATTGCAGTATCTATGATGTAGGAACCGCTTGGAGAAGTTGGCGCTAATTTTTCTCTACAACTTTGATCGCGAACACAGTTTACTAAAACCAACAATAAAAAAGTTATCGCCGAAAATCAATGTGAAAAACATAAAAAATCGAGTTTAATACCGGTTTTGCACGTGGCGCACGATACTAAATGTTTTTCATCTTGTGTATAATCGCATTTTCATCGACAACTATCGGACAACTTTATTTTATCACAAAAAATGCCAACGTTTGGGTTGTACGAGTATAAAGTAGAGGGGTCGGGCTGTGGGTTCAATCAAAAACGGGGTCTCGCTGAGACGGATTCATAATTTATCAAAAAGTTTGACATGTTTTGATAGAGCAGAAAGTTTACATCACAACCTGTTGGTCATTTTTCATTTTTTCACTCGTATGACGAGAAAAATCGACAAAAACTGAGTATTACGTATGCCATAAAATGTCCTTTATAGTCCACCATACTTTAGTTCGGTGATGTACAAATGCTGCACTGGAACGTCGGAAGTGTCGAGATTGATGTGCAGTACACAGTTAATGGGTGACGGATGTTTCAATAATATTGTAGACAAAAACATTTCATCACCATAAACACATTTCTTTGTTCGTTTAGGCCATATGGGCCTCCATAGCAGAACTAAATTGCATGAAAATTGCCACTTTGTTACAAAATAAACACGATAGTATTCAACAATGTCCATTTACAGCATCAGAAAGTTTCGATAATAATATTGTGGACAAAAACATGTCATCTCCATAAAGCATTCTTGTGTTGTTTTATGTCATATGGTCTTCCATAGGAACACTCTGGACTACCTGAAAATTCCTCCTTAACAAAAGCGAAACCCAAAAATGTTCAATAGTTTTCATTTATAACCCCATAAAGTTGGTGTTTTCACTTTAGGTCCCTGGAATACTCGGTTTTAAGCGATGCGTTCAAATTTTAGCGTTTGTGTGAAAATGAAATGCGATGGTGCCTTTATACAGTCTATCAATTGAGCATGTTAATTTAAATTTATGAAAATGAACTTTTGACAGGTTCTGTGTATTTAATTTTTCCCTATTGAGTGTAAATTGTAGCCATGTACGTTTCATATATTTAAAGATATATGAGAAAATATCGAGTGGCGGTTTAGAAGTTTCGCTCAGTATAGTTATCATTATTTTATACTTTGTATAAAGACTCGCCATGCATATGTGTGTATGTTATCAAAGTATCTATACAAATTTTGGTAGGCTCACTGCTTTCAAGAGATCTTCCATTTAAAGAGACTAAGTCTGCAACTATGAACATTTTTCGATTTTTTATTTTCTTTTACAATCATTTGTAAAAGTAGAATTAAGTTATGTTTTCACAATACATCTGGTCACTATAGCTGAAAACTGCACGGAAAGTTAACTATCTCTTGTTTTTCTCTTGTTGGTAATTACTTTCGTCCCTCCAATAATTATAGACAGTTAATTTTAACATGAATGCTGTTGTTTTGATACTGATAATTTGTTAAGATTTACAAAATTGGTAAAATGTATACCTGAATTTTAGTTTTTTACTGTGTTCTTGAAAAATAGAAACATTAGTTCTAAAATTTAAAGATCAAAAGTTACAGACTATGCAGCTTTAAACCATTTGCATGCTGTGTAAATTGTTAATAGTTTTATTGTCGATTGCAGACTTTCTCGTTTAAAAATAACGTTTTCAACAACAAAAAATCATGGTCAAACGGTTTGGGGTCTGTTCGGGACTGACAGAACGTCGGTCCTTATCTGGGTCCAAACTGTTTGCAAAGGTTATCACCAGACGCTAACAAGGAAAGAGTTTAAAAAAAATGGGCCAGCACGTAAAATATTGGTACTTATAGCATATGCGCAAAGGCGTCCTTTAAGCGCCCATGATGATACCAAGAGATGCTAGAGATCTAAGCGTTTGGTCTGGGCCTTCCTCTAGACTGGCTCTAGTCCTCAAAACATTTTTTCTATCAATATATCATTTCATATACTGGTGGCTATAGTCTACATCTGTTTGCTCTGTTTAAAGCAGCTGACTAGAGGAGGCAAATGATAAGTTGAAAAAAGAAAACAAATCGTTATGATTACAACTCTTTATTGATATTGTTTCGTCAAACTAAGACAATGGTTCAGACTGTGGCCAGTCTAAGCCTTCCTCTACTTGTACACTTAGTGTATGAGAAAAGAGAACGCCCCGCGGCTCGCCTGTTTGAACTTTTGGACACCGATGTCTTTCTTAAAATATAAAAGATACAATTCTTATCAGTTTATAATGAAGAAAAGGGGCATTGTTTTTGCAACTTAAACATAGATTCTAGAATCAGTCTATGTTAAAGGGCATAATTAACTTATTTTAGCCTAGCGTCCTGTTTGTGTGACGTAGGCAAACAGTGCCGACCCAGACCAGACGCCGCAAAAGGCGGCGTCTGATCAGGATCCCCACTGTTTGCTTACAGAATGTCCTATCAAAATTTAAATAAAAATACCACCTAACAACCCTAAAAACGGAAATGGAAAGTTCCAATTAATATTTATAGCAATTTCGATATGGCTTAAATGGGTTAATATTCAATGTCTGTACATGTAGAAGGTAAAAGTCAGGCCTATCGAATAGCATTTCCGGAATTCTAACATTTTCTATTGACAAGAGACACTTATAGATTATTTTTCAATTTGAAGTCCATCGCATTCATAGGAAACAGGTACCTCTTCTTGATAACATATTATTGAATTTATGCTGTGAAGGAGACGGATTGGTGGATGTGCAAGGGATCTTTGATTTTAAAGAATACAAGTATTTGGGGTTACGCATTCCGCTTTATGGATAGCTATTTACGCTGCGCCACGACATGTACGGTCTTCTTTAACTTGTTAGAAAGTCATCTGGTTAGTCTATCACATTCGATATTCATTTATGATGACAATAACAGATTACTGGTGGACCTTTCTTGAAATTCCATCCTTTATCATCGTTTATGTAGCCTCAATCTTGACAACAAAAGTGACTGTATATTAACCCATTAGATGAACAATTCCATACACGGTAATCGGCGCTTCGTTTCAATAGAAACGTCTTTTCTTGCACACCGGATAAGGATATCTGAGATTTTACCCTGGGATAGAAAATCTAATATTACCCATGCTATCTTACCCAGGACGTCAGGTAACGTCACCATGTGAAATTGCATCTTAGCGTATTCAGAGACTTCTGCAAGCTTATTTTAAAATAAATAAATGAATAAATAAATAAAACCAGTGGTGAGCAAGAAAAAGAATCCATTATTCGTATGAGGGTAGGATAGAAAAATCCGTCCCTCGGGATCACCCTTTGTCATCACTCTATCCTACCCTCATACTCATGATAGATTCTTAATATATTGGGGATTATAGCTAGGACGGCATTTGTGGCCAGCTACAGGTACTTATAGCAAATGTGTGCAGTGTAGAACCAGAGACCTATTTTACACGTCATGCGGTGATCATTACCTTTCATTACTAGAAAGTGCATGTAAAGCTGAATGATCTTTTTGCATTGATTGAGCAGATGAATGAGGAAATTAAAATGTACTGCTAGCTAGGCATATACTAAAATGCTGAGTTGAGTGAATGAGCTACGGCCAAGATCTGAATCTATGAGGTGAGCGAGTTGTAAAAAACGCAGCTCTTTTAGTGGCATTTCCTTGACAGTAATCGGTTCTGGGCTGGGAGGGTTTATGTTTTGTGTATTTGTGGAGCAGACGAACGAGGAAAATAAAACGCACAGCTATTATTATGTGTGTCGAGGACGTAATAAGCTAGGCATATACAAACATATTGAGTTGTGTGTTTAAGCTATTGCCATGATCTAAGTCTATGAGGGGAGATTGTCGATTCAAGGAAGACTCAGAACATTTCAGTGTAGTTTTTAACTCGGCTCCATACAGTCTGCTTTTGACAAGGCTATGCTTTGTTTACAAGCTTTGCAGCTTTGGTATTGTTATCACAATAAATAATATTGTAAAATGAAATTGCTAAAATATGATTAAACCCACTTGCTTACAATTTAAAAACACGCACAGTAACGTAAAATTGTTATATTGTCAGTCAGGTGATGTATTTATAAACTGTATAGTTCATTTCTAAAATAATAACAAGTAGTCAGGTCATTGAAATGTTCCAAAGACATGTTATTTAGTTTGAATGAACGCATCAAGTATTAAATGATACTTTGTGGCGCAACTGATAACCCATTACATTGTATTAGGTCAGTCTTTTTTAAATGTCACAATTTGTTGCATAGTAAAATTCATGCTTATACCTGGTCTCTCTAGGTAGGTGAGCAGTCGGTTTGAGTCTTTACCGAACACATGTCTCAAAGGAAGCCCACATAACATATGAGGAAATTTGAGATGTCTCGTCAAGTGGCCTGTTGACGTAAGCAATTGTGTATGTCTCTTCTCATTGTGAGCATCTTAAGCTTTGCTTTACATTCAAAATGAAGCAAAATGATTAGTTGGTCAATGTGAAAAATACGGCATATCAAATGTGTCGCCCATATTTGCAAAATCCATCTTTGTGGCTCTGTAAACCCATTCAATATATAAAACTCATAGACAAGTACTTAACTCATGAGCAGGCTGTTTGAGCTTAGACCATGGACAGAGTCTTAAAACCACATTAAAGGTTCTGGCTTCCTTGAATTGGCATTTCATCACACACACACACACACACACACACACACACACACACACACACACACACACACACACACACCTCATAGACTCAGCGAATTGTCTCAGTTCATGCACTCAACTCATTATTTAAGCATACAAGAATCTATCATGAGTGTAAGATAGAAAAATCCATCACTCGCGAATACTGTTGATCATCACTTGGCTTCGAATGATGACAAACCGTTATCGCGCGGGATGGATATTTATATCCTATCCTCACACAAATAATGGATTCTGTTTCTTGCTCACCATTAAGTAGTATAACATCATTTATATTTCCCATGTGTTGGTTCAGGGTATGTGTGATAAATAGAAGATATCATTGGTGTTCAGTGGGGACAAGAAGATCCCAACCCGAGGGCCTACCGTTCCAGTGGGAAATGAGGCTTGCCATGTTTCCCACTGAACGGTAGACCCGTTGGTTGGGATTTTCCTGGAACCACTGAACAGCAATGATCCATTATTTTTCTCATATGCCAATTTTACATTTGGCAATGTACTTTATAATATTTGTTGATCACGTCACTGAGTTGGTGTTTACAATGGTGCGTGCTACTGTTAAAAGGTTTAGACCCCTGCTTGTCGGCCAAATATCACAGCTTGAACTAGTGAATAAACAACATATAAAACAATGAACAAATGGTCATTTCACAAAAATATTTTTACAAGAACTACCCAATAGTAAGTAAATTTGTTGAGGAAAATGAGTTTCTTTTTACCTATCAGAAAGACTCCCGCCGTGCTTGGCATGACTGCTTGCCCAACACGACAATATATGGCAATCACAAAGCATTCAACATGTTCAAAGCATTTGAATAAATATTAAAGAAAAATGCTCAGTTTAAAGTACGTGTAGGCCTACTGAAATTGTTGAAAGTTCAACATAGAAACCAACATAATCAACAGTTCAACTTTCGTTTTCCTTAAGAATACAGTCATGCACCTAAAATGTCTCATGTAGCTTATCTCGTATTAGACACCCGCCTCGTGTAGCTTATCTCGCTTTGTTACACTTATATCACATAAGTAAAGCAATCTGGGATAGATTT
This sequence comes from Loripinus fragilis, assembly GCA_964019695.1. NCBI lineage: Eukaryota > Metazoa > Mollusca > Bivalvia > Lucinida > Lucinidae > Loripinus > Loripinus fragilis. Next base: position 21,741,443 of record OZ026523.1, read on the forward strand.
TGCTGACGACGAGCTAACATAAGGACTACTCGATTGTGTATGCATTGGTATGTGAGAAAGAATTCTCTCACATGGGTAAGAGCACATGTATGCCTAGCACATTTGACCGAGAAGCGCAATGGCTCAGTGTTGGAATGTTAGACTTGGGATTGAAGGACCGCTAGCTCGATATCTAGACTCTCCGAAGGCACTGTGTTGTGTCTTTGAGCAAGACACGTTATTTTGACTGAAAATGATGTTTGGGGCGTAAAACATCAACACACACAAACATTTTATTTTCTTCAGACAGATGTCCTATCATCACAAAACGATGACTCAGTTTGCATGTACATTAAAACCTGTGTAAAACGGCCGCTTTCAAAAAGACCAAAATTGGTTTTCAAGACTGATTTTAATGCAGGTCAAAAATATTGCAGAAGAGCATTCTGCAATACTTTCGACCTCCATTAAGCTACCATTTGTCATTAAGATCTTTGTTTTGTTTGTTTTGAGTGGCCCTTTTACACAGGCTTTACTGTACTTTCTGGTAATGAGAGCATGGGCGCTGCATGCCATCTTTGCATGTTCATTAATTTCCAACAAACAGAAACTTTAAAATTGTAGAAAAGATGCCTTGCGAATTAAGCTGATCTGGCAAAAAGGTGCACTAGTGACATGCTTAATCAATATCAAAAACTTTACGCGATCAATTCCACGACCTTGTCTGTAGGAATACATATAATTTGTACTTAAAAGATTTCTTGAAAGCTTAACCTGCAGAATATACGATCCAGTATGAAATCCCGGAAACCCGTAAAAAAGTTATTTGGTAAACAGTGAATACCCAGATGGGAAAGCAGTGGGCCATGGCGTGGTATCAGGGGCTGCTCTCTTTGCTAAGACAAACGCTATCTTCAAATCAGGAAAAAGACACTTTGGGGAATTGTGGCATGTGACCAGGGACCATCCCCTCCCCTCCATCAGTTTTAATTGTTAATGCCTTTTTATGATATTTTCTTCGCCATGAAAATTAGTTTCAGCATGAGCACTGACGCAGTCTGATCAGCGCATGATAGCTACACCCGCAACATTATTTGTTTTCAAGAGACTAGCACGAATATGTTAATGAGCATTTCCTGGACGCAATTATTTACTCGTTCTCTGCAGGTGACGATTTTAAGCTTTGTAAACACTTTGAAAACAGATCAGGTATCCAAATTGTTTGACACCGTGATTGTAATTCTGAAGCGCTCCTTTTTTTTAATGAAAATGATATTTCTTTAAACTAAAAAATCTGCAGATGACAAAATAAAACACATGAAAAATCATCGATCATGCAAAGAGTAAATTGGAATGACCTTTCTCCAGAAGGTGACATTAATCAATCTGACATGCACTTGCAAATCATCGCATTCGATACGCAATCTTCTCTGTGAAAAACTCGCCAATACAATGCATTCAAGGACGCGCATTTCTTGTTACTGAGTGCTCAATCTAAAAACATACTATGTGTATACATTTTCGAAATGCTATACGTTTCGAAAATAAAATAGTTCCAATCCTGATCAGCTGGCTTGGCAAACAGTGGAAACAGCAAAACTCGGCAAAACACACGGTCATTTGTAAAGGTAAAACATCTTCCGGAAGATATTAGGAAATTGTTTGAAAATCCGTTAGTGTATAAAAAAAAACTTTGTTTACTGGTGCCACCTAAATGCGTACTAGTGACGAACTAGATAAAATGAAAAGTAACGTGGCATTTCCTTAGGGTTTTCCCTGTTTGCTAAGACAAAAACAATCTCCATAGAAGGAAGTTCAATTTTAATTGGAAATTATAATGTGTCACCCCTCCATATATACAACGGAGCATCCCAAGTGTATTGCACCAAACCCGAAAGGAAGAATCTATCAGAACATATATGGTTAAAGCAAATGCGACAAGTACAATTGTCTCATGTTTTTGGCTTTCCATAATGAACTTGATCGATTTGTACTGCTGTTTAAACACACCTTTACACTGATAACACTGAAAATCCGTGTGCAAGTTTGTGCATCACATTTAAGTACATAGAACAATCCAAATACATATGCAATAAAATGCACTAAGATACGAAAAGCCAATGAAGCAATTAAAACTGCTTACTAAGACTGATCAAAATCTTATTTTCTCCAAATACTCCTACGACGAAGTCTACATGTCCAAGCAATATTGCATTGTCTGTCATGTTCCAAGGCCTCTACTTAAGAGTGCGTACTTCAAAATTAATTTTCTTATTTTTCAACCAAACAAAACATATGTTTTGGGTACTCAAACGAACCGTCTCAACGAGACGGTTCTTTTGAGCACCTATAAAAAATGTTTAAACAGATGGGTAAGAAATTATTCACAACTTCACAACAATATTTTTGTACACATATCTTGACCTACGAAAGTTCCCTTACAAATCATTATTATGGACAGACTGCTATGTTTGGTCTGGATGCAATGTGCTCTGTCAAAAATATGGCTCGAATTTGGGTTGGTCAATATGTATGCTCATTTTTCATTGGCTGTCCGTATTGTTTGCAAGCGCTAAACAGGGATCTTTTTATGGGCCTAGCCCTGATCAACTGGAGAGCGCGCTAATGAAGATCAACTTATTCTTGGAGGTTTGGAACTTCCATTATAGACAGACTGCTACATGTATCCTTGGTCTGGGCGCAATAGGATATTACTCAGAACTCGGCCTGGTCAATAAGTATGATCATTTTCATTGGATATCCATATTGTTTGCAAGTGCTTAACAAGGGATCTTTTTATGGGCCTAGCCCTAATCAACTGGAGAGAGCACTAATGAAGATCAACTCATTCTTGGAGGTTTGGAACTATCATTATAGACAGACTGCTATCCTTGGTCTGGGTGCAATGTGCTCTGTCAAAAATATGGCTCGAACTTTTTCATTTTCATTGGGTGTCCGTATTGTTTGCAAGCGCGTAACAACAGGCCTTCAGATAAGGGTGCGTGTTCGAAAATTATTTTTCTTATTTCTCAGCCAAAACATATGTTGTGGGTACTCAAAAGAACCGTCTCAATGAGACGGTTCTTTTGAGCACCCAAAACACATGTTTAGATTGATGGGTAAGGAAATAAATGCAATTTTAGGTGCACAAACGATCCTTATCTTGACCTATGGTAACAAGGGATCTTTTTATGGGCATAGCCCTAATCAACTGGAGAGAGCACTAATGAAGATCAACTCATTCTTGAAGGCTAGGAACTATCATTTAATTGAATCTTGGTCTGATTGCGCTAAGAAAGGAAACATGACAATTTTATTTGGCTCAGATTCACACGGGCTGTTCTAAACTATATGAAGACAATACAACCTCATCATGTCAGCAGGATTTTGCTTAATGTAACTTTGAACAGTCCCTGTGACTTTTAATTACGTTGATTAAGGGTCCGAAGTTATAAATGAGCCCTAACATGTGATTTCCAACAATGTCGCATTTGACATAAATAGACTCAGACGAACCTGTGCAGCCTCCCGTTAAGCTTAGAAACATCAAACGGTGTTCCTATAGTAGTTTAACAGTCATAGAATATTCAAGCGGCTAGCAATGGCTCTGATCAGACTGCGCGTATGCGCAGGCTGGTCTGAGCTTTTGCTGGTCGCACATACCACATTGTTGGGAATCCCATAAATAAAAGTATTTAATGGTCCTCAGCAAAGTGCTATCAAACAAAACATAAGGTGACTTGTCCTTTACATGAAGTGATTTTAAAACTCTAAACAATCAAATAGTCTACTATTTTATGAAAAATTGAGCGTAGCTTATGCTAGTATTCTATAAAAATATCCATATCATCAAGCATTCCATGCAAACGCCACACAAATATTTAGGCTTAAGCTTTATCTGCGCTGCACAAGTGGACCCTTAATTAGATTTCAATAATGAAATGTTATAATTTTCAATATTTTTAGGATCCCAGGCTTCCAGACAAGAGTGCGTACTGGAAAATTATTTTTCATATTTCTCATTGTAAACATATGTTGTGGGTACTCAAAAGAACCATCTCATTGAGCACCCAAACAACATGTTTAAATTGATGGGTAAGGAAATGAATGCAGTTTTAGGTGCACAGACTATCCTTATCTGGACCTATGAATTCCCAAAGAATGCACATGGGTGGCGTGCGTATGTGTGTGTGTGTGTGTGTGGGGGGGGGGGTCCAGTCTGGTTTGCGTATCTAAGACTGAGCCAGGGAAAACTATGTGTAAATACTTGTAGTAGCACATTTAAACCTTAGCCTTCTGCGTGTTTGCTCCACATTGTTAATCAGACCAAATATACTGGGTATGGTAGCTTAAAGATATCCCAACCTTCGTGAAGACTGCCCCCTACCATGCGTAAAACCTGAGAGAGGGCAGTCCCTGCTTGAATGATGATATAATAGGGACCTCGACAACAGATCATGATGTCAGCAGTGAATTCCAGACTATGGAAAATATAAAATGGAATGTACATGTATTTGACTTGTTTGAGTACTGCATCAGTTTCTTGAAGTGCCAGTGTTGCTCTTGTTCTTGCAGATATCGGTATATGGAGCAGCAGGTATATATCCACTTGGTCGCCTGTAATCTTGAATAGCATGGCACATTTACATCCTCAATTCTGACAAGTGTTTCTCAGTCTAGATCTTAAAAAGCATGGCAAATTTTCATCCTCGACTCTGACTCTAGTATTTTTCAGTCTAGATCTTGAATAACGTGATAATTTTTCATCTTCGACTCTGACTCTAGTGTTTTTAAGTCTAGATCTTGAATAGCATGACAATTTTTCATCCTCGACTCTTACTAGTGTTTATCAGTCTAGATCTTGGACAGCATGGCAAATTGTCGTCCTCGTCTCTAACTTGAGTGTTTCTCAATATAGATATTGTATAACATGGCAAATATTCTTCCTCGACTCTGGCTCTAGTGTTTGTAAGTCTTGACCCTGTACAACATGGTTAATTTTGTCCTCGACTGTGACTCTTGTGTTTGTCAATCTAGATCTTGTATAGTATTGCATTTCTTCCTCGACTACGACTCTAGAGTTTGTCAATCTAGATCTTGCATAGTATTAAACTTTTCTTCCTCGACTCTGTCTCTAATGTTTGTTTGTCTTGATCTTGCTAGACAGGACCAAATTGTCTTCGACTCTGACGCTAGTGTTTGTCAGTTTGGATTGTGTGTACATGGCCAAAATGATCTTCAATTGGCCTTGATCTTCAAGTATTTTAGTAACCAACAAAGCTGCCTGTAGTACAATACATAGCTGCTCTTCTGTTGACCATTTCATTGTGCGGTTAGAAACATGCACTCTTGTTAGGTCATATATGGTAATCATTCCCAAACAGGAGCGAAGTTTAGCACGTTTGAGACGATTATCGAGTTAATGGCGCATAGAATTTTAACATGGATTATCCATGTTAAAATTCTATGCGCCATTAAGTCTTTCTCTTCTTCGTCTGTTGATAACCTTTACAAACAGTTTGAGGCCCCAACTAGGCCCGATAAAATGTCTAGCCTGATCTGGATCCAAACTGTGTGACACTTTGGTGTTATTCCTTAAAAGAATGTTTGGAAAAAAATGTTTAAAAAGATTGCAGACGACAAAAACATGAAATAACCCAGCATGCAAGAGTTAAATACATATTATTTATCACTCAGACTGTTGGATAGTCTATGATCCATGCATGAAAAGTTCTTCTGCTTTTCGTCTATCACCCGCAAATAAATCTAAGTAAACGAATTCAGAAAATAGCATGTCTTGTACGAGACATCGATTACTTCAAAGTCGTAAAGACTTACCATTCTCTTCCTTAACTTTGCATGCTGGGTATTTCTCATGCTTTTGTTGTCGTCTGCTGAATTTTTCAAGATTAAAACTTTTCAAAAAAATATTTCAGGAACACTTGAAGAGTGTCAAACGATTGAGATCTAGATCAGGACCAACGTTTTGTCCTGATCTGGGTCCAAACTGTTTGCAAAGGTTATCGGCAGACGACAAAAGTCGCCTCCAGCAAGGAAAGAGTCAAGGTCCGTCCCGTATCGATTACGTCATAAATAATATACCATAAGGGTAACTATTAACCTCTTGGTTGAAATATTGTGTCTGACTCCTCTTCAGTTTGTTTTGCCATTTTGCATGAGGTACTCTATTAAAGATAAGCCACGTTATCGTAAAAACATTCTAAGCGCACTTGGTATTATATTCGTACACGGAGACCTTAATGAGTTTTTGAAATATTGTTTGAAACATTGTGCATGGCTCCTCTTCAGTTTATTTTGCCATTTTGCACGAGGTACTCTATTATAGATAAGCCACGTTACCGTAAACAACTTTCTAAGCGCACTTGTTATTATATTCGTACCATGAGACCTACTATTCCACAAATCGTTTATGACAGTGGCGTAAGGTAAATCCCCAAACCGTCATAGCTTTCAGTAACTGTAAGATCTACTGATTACTTAAATTTAGTACCAAAACATATGATGACATTACTGTCTAATAGTACGTCTTGGTTGAAATATTGTGTCTGACTCTTTATCAGTTTGTTTTGCCATTTTGCACGAGACACGCTACCATAAATATCCATTTACCGTAAACGACATTCTAAGCGCGCATGTTATTATATTCGTACACAAAGTAAAAGTCATGTTTGAAATATTGCATCAGTTTGTTTTGCCTTTTTCCACTATGCTCGATATTATATGATAAATATCAGCTTGCCGTAAACAAAGTTCAAAGCACACGTTCTATTATATTCGTATCCTGGAGCTTGGTAACCCATACAAGGGTATTTTTGGGAAACATTGAAGACCCACTGATGAAATACCGCAATATCAGGCATTTCATGAGTGTCTTCACTGTTTGCTAAGGTACAAGCAAGCATTAGGGACAGACACACAATATTAATATACATAGTGTCCATTTACCCCTCAGTATATACAATGGACCATTTCGGACTTTTTTTGTTTAAAAATTATGAAAATGTCTATTTGTTCAAAAAGGGTTAGGGTAAAGTCGGATATATTCGGACAGACAGCTAAATTCGGACAGCGACCTTGTTTGTTTAATATTTCAAATATTGGAATAAAAAATAAATCAACTAAGCAAGCGATGAAAATCCTGATGAGACGGCTCATAAGGAGCCGTCTCATCTGGATTTACACTGTTTGCAAATGTGTGTCCGAATTTACCTGATGTCCGAATTTACCCGACTTTACCCTAATGAAGTTTTATTTCTATTGCAGGGTAAGATGAGCGGAAGCACAATAGTGGAGGATCCTGGGATACCACTGGTCAGCAGGATGAATGGAGGATACTCGAAATACATGGAAGACGACGAGAACTCAAGCATTGCCACGACTCCCAGCCCAACACACGGTAGTTTTGGAATACTTAGTCCGTTTGATAACATTGGTTATAAGCTCAGCAGGCGAAAACATCTTATCAACAGACGTAGAACGATTGTAAATATTGAATTAGCATTAGCCCTATTTGGCATTCTGCTTATGTTAATTGAAACGGAGCTGTTCTTCGGCGGATACACTACTAAATCAGAAGCACCCTCGATAATCATTAAGTCGGCAATCAGCGTGTTGACGATTCTTCTTCTAATGGCCGTTTGTTGCTACCATATAACGGGTGTGATGATTCAGATGACTGACAACAGTTGGGAGGATTGGAGACTGGCCATGACCTTTCCTTGGACCTATATGAAAATCGGCCTTGAACTTCTTGTGTGTGCACTTCATCCAATTCCGGGGAATATACTAATAGCATTGTACGGGGTGGATGGGTCGTACCGCATGGTGTCTCTTGATTCGATTTTGTCAATTCTGATGCTTCTCCGGTTGTACATTGTAGGGAAGTTTATGGTGATGCACAGTCATCTGTTGAAAGACACATCGACGCAGAGCTTAGGTGCTTTAAACAAAGTCAGAATTAATACTGTGTTCGTGTTCAAGGCGCTGATGTCGACAATACCGGGTACCATGCTTATTTGTCTAATGATAGCAATTCTAGTGATTGACAGCTGGGCGTTACGAACTTGTGAGGTGTATTATGACGCAGACGCAATTGAATCTAGTTATTTCAACTCCTTATGGCTCATAGCAATTTCTTTCCTCACCATAGGATACGGCGATTTCGTTCCTGGAACGTATTGTGGGCGGATCGTATCCGTTTCTACTGGGTTAATGGGTGTTGGTACGACAGCTCTTCTGGTTGCCGTCCTTGCGTCAAAGCTCGAGCAAACCAGACCAGAGAAATATGTGCATAATTTTGTATCACGCGTCAAACTGGATAAAATTAGAAAGAACGCAGCATCTGATGTCATAAAGCACGCGCTGCATTTGTGGAGAATGAAGAGAACAGGTCCGGTGGATCCCGGTCTCAGGACGAATGTTTATGGAAAGCTTTTACAGGCTATCTACACGATGCGGGAAGCCAAAAACGAGAAAATGTCTATTGGTGAGAGTGCCATTGGTGTCATAGAATTATCTAAAGGAATAAATGACGTCTTTGACATTGTTGAAAATATGCAACAAGAGCAGACTTCATTACAAACGAAAATACTAACGATTGAAGAGAAAATGGCGTCAATTGACAAAAAACTAGATGTGCTATTGTCTGGTCGATAATGCGATGTATAACCCTAAATTTAAGCCGGGGTTTTAAGCTTAAACCTTTGCATAATAATGGAGTATTCCTTGTGATTTAATACAATACACTTGGGATAGTCCACCGTACATATCTAGGGGTGTCAGGTCATAACTTTAAAAATATTATTATCCTTTGTCTGAAGACCTTTTTAACCTTTACAAACAGTGTAGACCCTGATGAAATGCAGCATTGTGCTGCATTCCATCTGGGTCTTCACTGTTTGAAAAAATACCCGTTTAGGGGTTTCCAGTATACAAAGGGTTAATAGCTTTCAAATCTGTACAGGAAAGCTAATTTCAGTCTCCACACAAGGAACCTGTCTACATGCCATAGGTGTATGTGGCGTCCATTACCCAAGTACGCACATGCGTAATGGATATCGTGCACCGTCAAGGGAAAGCACATTATGTGGAGCTATTGTTTTCACATACCATAAATTAAGGGTCTACTCCTAAAGGAAGGAAAGAATTGCAATTGAAAAGACTCACAGCTCACTTCAGTGGTTTCCCTTTGGTGTGCGTAAATGGGTTTGCGTTCTGACTACGCAGTTGCTGAGGCAAGACTTACACCTACTTGTCTAGCAATAATGATATGACATCTATAGCTTGGATTGTGGAACTCCAAAATATAAAAAAAACGCAAAAAGATGAAATATCAAACCAGTTACTATGGGCCTAAAGTTTACTGTCATCTCAACGTCACCTGAATTGTCCCGTTGATGTTGACCAGGGCCCGGAATTACAATGCCTCCTTAGAGTTAAAGGAGACGGCAACCCTGATGATTACTATGTTTGATATGAAAGATCTTAATAAACCAGGAATTTTGATACCAGTTTCATCTAAATCGGTTGAAAATGTGGAAGTTGTGGGCGTTTGAAAATTTGCAAATGGACTGTAATGGAAGCGGCCATATTGTAGGCTTAGTGACGTCACTCAGCCTAATTAAATATGCGTAATCGAAATAAAAATCAAACCAATGGATTATTTGCATAAATCTTTAATGAAACAGTTCCCCTATGTATAAAGCTGCATATCTGCTGAAACACAGATGATGTGATAGTAGTGATAACTAAAATTAAGCAGTTGAAAAAAATCTGAAAACTCATTAAATATTCAAAATGGCGGCTAAATGTCGGCCATATTGAATTCTTTAAATGCCCATAACTTGCCCATTTTTCAACCGATTTTGATGATAATTGTATCAAAATTCATGGTTCATAGAGCTCTTTCTGATAAAACATACTTATTATTAGGGTTGCTGTCCCCTTTAAGGAAGACTTAAGCTAAGTATTGATTTTTCAGGATGCGAAAAATAACGTTTTCAAGTGATTAAAATCAAAATAGTTTTAATTTTTCTGAAGATCACAATGATATATTTCACCACAATTATCACATCGATCCATGCAATTTATTTAGCATTTAATACAGCTTGCTGAAATATCAATACTTAACTTAAGTTTTGCTTAACTTTAAGGAGGCATTGTAATTCCGGGCGCTGATAAGTAAACGGAATACGTAACCAAAGCTCACCTTTGACACGACATGTTTACTTATTGGTAATATAATGAGAAGATCTCTAGATCTCTACCAAAACGCCTTACCCCACAGTACAGCCCAAAGCATCAACCCAACTCCTGGTGGATCAATTTACTGATTTGAAGCTTTAACCTTTTCCAGCCACTTAACTCATTGCCTACTAGTGTCGTCTGCTCACACCCTTTGCAAACAGATTGGACCCAGATCAGGCCCAACAAAATGTCGGGCCTGATCTGGATCCAGTTGATATTCTAGAAAGAATTTTTCGAAAAAGTTAATCAAGACGACAAACAGCATAAAAAAATCCAGGGGGGGGGGGGGGTGGCAAAGAGTTAAGCAAGAACTTAAGAAAACAAACTGCCATAAAGGCACAAAAACTTAGAGAAACAAAACATAGAACGAAGGGAAAATGGGTTGCATGCCATTTACAAATCGTACGCAGAGAAGCAAGAAGTTGTAAAATATCAGAAATTTTTTACTTTCTTTAAATTCAGAAAATATTCACCCAGGGGTAATGACAAGACAACAATGCCTTGAATAAAAAGTTAAGAATTTTTAAACCTAAGTGGAGACTTAAATGAGCTGCGACATGAGATTTCAAACAATCAGCGAAATTTTAGACCAGCTTGAGCATACGTCAGTCTGACCAGAGCCTTTGCTAGTCGCTTGAATATTCTACGTGTGTAAAACGGCCGCTCAAAAATAGACAAAACAAAGATCTGAATGACAAATGGTAGCTTAATGCAGGTCAAAAGTATTGCAGAATGCTCCCCTTGGAGCATTCTGCAATACTTTTGGCCTGCATTAAGCGATAGTTGGTCTTGAAAACAAAGTTTCGGTCTTTTGGAGAGTGTCCGTTTTACCCAGGTTTTATTGTATGTTTTCTACCAGATTAAGGCGTAGGAATACCTCATGACTATTTAGTGGAATGCTACCTCTACTCTGCTACCCAATCATAATTTTCAATTATTCTGGCTTATCACTCTGACGTGAGGCCGCCAAAGTCACAGTCTTTGGCCCAGAATACGTTGTTCGTGACATGCATAATGGCGTCTCTGTATAGTTTGTGTTGATTCTGCAACGACATTGGTTACATGGGTTGTCTGCCTGTACGTGCAGATAATCCACGAGCTTTAGCGAGTGGATTATCTTACGTACAGGTAGATAAACATAGTGTAACTATTTTATACCACCTATATCAATTTAGACCGTGCACATCACGAGATATTTCGTGATAAAGTTGATAAGGGTGGTATTGAGAGACACATATTATTGGACCAATACAAAGGAGTTTGGTTTTTATCACAGACTTATGACTAGTAACTAAATTCTCCAGAGCTGGCAAAATACGACACTGGATAAGCGTAAATTTAATCTCATTTCCAGTTTCAATCCGTGTGTGTGTGCGTGTATGTGTGCGTGAGTGTGTGTAAAAAATGGTATATCTAATGATATTGTCAATGTGGCAAGGTCTGGTAAAATAGGGGAGATCATCTAAATATTGTTTGTACTGTTAAGTTTCTCTTTGTTATGTGCAATAGTATATATTGACTTTAGGACAATTTCAGGTCTATAAGAGTGCGCAACAGATTTTTTTTTCTTTCTCAACCAAAACATATGTTGTGGGTATTCAAAAAAACCGTCTCAATGAGACGGTTCTTTTGAGCACCCAAAGCATATGCTTAAACTTATGGGTAAGAAAATATTAACAATTTTACGCTTACAATTTTCGTTTATTTAAACATTTGATTAGAATACAGATGTGCAGCTGATCCTACAACATTTTGCATACTTGGTAATTTTGTACGTAATATTGTCATCTACTGATTAGTTTTCCTTTTTTTTTAAAAAAAAAACATCTTTCAAGAAATCCATCAGAGTGCAAGCAGTTTGATCCAGACCAGGCCCAGCGTTTTGTAAGTTCTGATCTGGGTCTAGGCTGTCTTGTGCAAAGGTTATCAGTGGACGCCAAAGTGGTCACTAACAGGCAAAGGGGTAAACCAGTGCCTAGTCGCCGATGGCTTGACTAAGTTATGTTGCGTTCTGACTTGATGTGCATTAACATTGGCTACATACAATGGTAGTAGATATTATCTGATTGACTTTAGAACTAGCACTTAATGTTGATGGTTCTAAAGCCAATCAAGCCCCCGTCTTAAGTACTAGAAATTCAGAAACTATTGCGAGGGTCTTATTTTTGCGAGTTTCGAGGACGCGAAGTTTCACAGAAATGAAAACGACGCGAAATTACTCTGCTATTTACTGATGTAGGCAAAGCATGCATTAGTTGCGAATTTTTACTATCTCAAGCATGTATTTTAACCTTAATCTCAAAAATAAAATTCGCGCGAAAGTTTTTGACTTCCAGTATTACTTAATAAGCATCGACATTTCAACATAGATTTTATACCAGTTTCAGTGCAGTACATTTGGTCACATATGGTCGAAAATGGCATTGTAATCTATAGAATGCATACATCAATTTTGATTTTAATACGTTCGTGCATCTCATACGAGAAAATACCGCTTCTTAATAAAAACAAGAAACATCTTTAAAAAAAGATAAACGACGAAGTGAAGAAAACATATTTGGTATGAGTTACATGAGAAATTAAACGCAAACAACGCACATTTAATATAGTAAGTGAGTATGATCAGGAAATACCACAACCCCAAACTGCAGACAAACCCATGGCACCGGGAGGAAGAGTAACACAACAACCACGAGAAACATGAAGACAAACTATAGTACTGCAAATATCAAGACGCTGAGAGAGAATTTAGGTGCCCTCTCTGTTAACAAGTTGAGTCATATACCAAAGTTACAGCCAATATCTGTGGTTTATGAAAACCAATGATGTCGCATTTGGTCCCGTGTACTTATCGAGTTATCTGCCCTTGAAATACCCCACCCACTTTTAAGCCTTGAGAAGGGATAAGCATGCTAAAAGGAAAAATAATTGAAATTAATGAAACGGATCCACATTTTTGACATATTTCCTTGTTGCAGATACTTTTAAGTATATAATAGGCAAATTTGATTACAAAATAATGTCTATAATTATATTTCCTGACATTTAAAGTACAAAATTTAGGTTTAAAAACTGCCAGAAAAAAATGCTCTTCCAATTTTAAACAGACTTTCTATTAATTCGGTCCAAAATTTCAAAATCACATTTCCATAGCGAGACCAAAGCCTTTGCTACGTAAATATTGTAATAGTTACCTAGTACAGCAAGTTTAAATGCCCCAATATGGTATGGAGAACATGTAGGTACCCCACCAACTTTTTAAGCTGGAGAAGTGATTATTGTGCTAAAATGAATACCAATTATGGTTGTTAAAATTGATGGGCAATTTTTGCATATTTTCATTCAAAATATACTTTCAGATATGTAATAGGCATATTTCATCACACAATCATGTTTTTAACCATATCATCTTACATTTAAAGTACACATTTATTTCTAGAAAATGCACCAGAAAAAAATGCTATTCCAATTTTAACCAGACTCTCCTTTAATTCTGTCCAAAGTTTCGAAGTCACATTTTATAGCAACACAACAATTTTTGCTACATTAAGTTATACAATTTACATATGATAGCAAGATAAAATGTCCCAAAGGGTCATGGAGAACATGGAAGTACCCCACCCACTTTTTTATGTATAAAAAAGAAATTCCTATTTCTTACCATTATGGACATTTATAAACGGACCATCTTGTACCTTTATAAATATATAAATGGATCAGTATTTTGCGTACAAAAATAGATTATGTGACCTTGACTTCAATGTCATTCTAGAGGGCTTGAGTTCTTCTCTATTATCTTTTGAACAATATTTTGACAAGATTTAACTCGAAATCTTATGGGCTAATTTAAGATATGCCAATGGGTACTTAATGTGCTCTTCTTGTTACAGATTTATGTTTGTGTTGTTATTAGAGAGACTTCATTTTGTCTCTTTCTGACAATAATCAAGCTGATGTTGTTGCAGCATTGAACTCTAAGTCAAGATAATTCTTATTTAAAACAAATGGTTAGTCAAATATATCCCATTGAACTTCAGTTAAATAAGGCAAATACCTTTGATACTGAAGCCCTCTTTTCAAACTTAGACCTGTCTATAACAAATGGCATAGTTTTCGAACTAGTTAATTTCTCATTTTTGATGAATGTTTCTAGCTTCCCTTCATATGGTGTACACATTTTGCAACTTATTCATTTTGCGAGAGTTTGTTCTAATGTTGGTAACTTCAACGAAGAAACCATTTTTATTTAATTCTAATTATGTTTATACCCTAAAGTCAGTCTTAAAATGGTTTAGGGTAGGTAACTTACTATCAAGGGCAATAACTCTGTAAGTACGCAACTCAGAAACCGACATCATAGAGTTTCTGAAACTAGGGGTGTTAATGAACAATTTGGTATATAACACTACTTGTTGACAGAGAGGGCACCTAAAAGTCATCAAGGAGACGACTTTTGAGCTCTCATTTGCTCTGTACTGCAAATATCAAGGCGTTGAGAGGGAGTTAAGGTGCCCTCTCTGTCAACAAGCTGAGTCATATACCAAAGATACAGCCAATATCTGCGGTTTATAAAAAGCAATTATGGCGCATTTGTTTCCGTGTACTTATCGAGTTATCTGCCCTTGAAATACCCCACCCACTTTCAAAGCTTGAGAAGCGATTATTATGCTAAAAGGAAAACAAATTATAATTTATGAAACATGCCCACAATTTTTTGCATATGTTTTTGTTGTAGATACTGTTAATGCATGATAAGCAAATTTCATCACAAAATGAAGTCTATAATTATATTGGCAGGCATTTAAGGGTGCAAAATTTATGTTTAAAAACTGTCAGAAAACAAATGCTCTTCCAATTTTGACCAGAATTTCTATTAATTCGGTCCAAAGTATCAAAGTCACATTTCTATAGCGAGACCATATCCTGTGCTACATAAAAATATAACCGTTACCTATGATAGCAAGCTTAAATGCCCCAAAAGGGCATGGAGAACATGAAAGTACCCCACCCACTTTTTAAACTGTAGAACCGATTATTGTGCTAACATGAAACTAATTGTTATTGTTAAAACAAATTCGTATTTTTGCACCTTTTCTTGTAACAAATACTTTTAGATGTGTAATAGGCGAATTTCACCACAAAATTAGGTTATAACTATATCAACTGACATTCAAAGAACAACATTTAAATTACATTTAAAAAGTCAGAAGAAATGGAAATTCATTTTAAAACATACTCTACTTTAATTCGGTCCAAAGTTTCAAAGTCACATTTCTGTAGTGGGACCACAATCTGTGCTACACAAAATCATAGCCGTTACCTATGATAGCAAGTTCAAACGCCCCAAAAGAGCAAGGAGAACATGGAAATACCCCACCCACTTATTTGTGCATACCATAATAAAACTCTTTTTTGTAACTCTTTCGGACTTGCGAACGGGATCTTCTTCTACCTTTGTACATGTAAATATCTAATTGGATTACTATTTTGTTTTTAAAAAATAATTTAATTGACCTTGATGTCAAGGTCATTCTCGACAAAGGTGTTTAAACTATTGTATCACGTAACATTTGCGTCCTGATTCTATCTGTTGTTGTGAACGACCAAAGGTACTTCACGTCTTTGAAGATTAGTTTTTCCCCCTGATTACAAACGTATCACTTCTTATGATTAATATCAAAGTTTAAATTCGTTTGTTTGGCTCATTGCAAAACGTAGGCGTACCCCACCCACCTTTTTCGCCTGCATTGCTCACTAATTCGAACCTTTTGGAGAGTTGGACGGTCTTTGCGTTTGAACAATTGACATTATCGAAAATATAAAAACTCTGGTATGTTCCGTTTGGGTGTTAATTGCGTCAGTGGTCTGTTTACTCAGTCATTATGTTTTCCAAAAACTGGGTCAAGGTGAGCAGACAAAATAGTTTACCTCACCTTAGCCATTTACTCAAAGTGAGCTGTTGTGGTATCGGTTGCCCGTTGTCTGTCGTCAACAATTGCTTCAAAAGACATCTCCTCCTTCATTATTGGGCGGATTTTGACCAAACTCCACAGGGATGATCCATATATGGCCTTCATCAATTTAATTTTTTGGTTTTATTTCATTTTATACATGTATCTAGCTCAAATTGGCAAAAATAGACTTTTGAACTGAAAAAAATATCAAAATACACAAAGCATTGAGCCTTGACGCTTATTATGAAGCATTACCTAGTAAACGTCTACCAAGTCTGTTCCAATTATGGCACTGTGGCCAAAAGTGGCTCTGTTCTGGGGTTACAATATTTACATTGGCTAATTATAGGGAAAACATAAAACGCATCTTCTTGTCTGAATCCACAAGGCCAATGGCCTTGATATGTCTCTGTCTGTTCATTTGCGTCCATCTGTCCATAATATCCACCGAGGTTTATCTTTACATTCCTTAACATTACATACACACGTTCAAAACCATAGTTTTATTAAAACTACAGATACATCGAATATTGACAGCTGTAATGTTGGGAGTGATTATGCTTTTCCCTGACCTTACGAATGGTCATTTCAGGTGAGCGACCAAGGACACAAGAGCCCTCTTCTTTAATATTTAACTTTAATTCGATAACAGCGAACCTAGTTGCCCCACAAATGATTGAAACACTCACAAAATGAGTTTGCAGACAAAAAAACCAGCTTGTTGCATATTTGAATGGTAGCAACAAACAATTGATAAGTCAAGTCATCCCCGGAGTTAAAGGGTGAAAATAATTTTCTTATTTTGCTATAAAGCATAAATTGTGTGTACTCGTTTGGAACGACTCATTGATACGCACCCTCAGCCTATATTTGGAGCAAACGTAAGAACGTATTAATCTTTCATCTGAAAATTATCAATTATCACAGCCTTAAAATGTATTTTGGTGGTACTATCATCTTGAGAGGAGCTGCGTCCTAAATCAAGGAAGAAAATCCACCCTGCAAAGATTCAGGTGAATATTTGGCTTTAATTTTACAGTACTGTTTCTGCAGTAACTCTGAAATTTGGTCAAATTCCCCAAAACCTAGTCGGAGTTTTATCATGCCCAGGTGTTGCAGACATGCAAACTCCACTAAAATCTGCTAACATGCTTCAAGCGATAATGTACATTAAAGTACATTTGGTCTAAATTAAGCAGGAGTTTTTTCTGCATCGAGATTGAAATTAAAGTCAAGATTTCCATTATACAATCCACTATTTACTTGATCATACAAATTGGGTAAACTTTGAAACATCGGCCGACTCCTCGCAAATTAGATAACTTTTGCCTAAACTAAGCAGCTTTTTCTTATGTAACTTTGAAAATAAGAATATGGTCCCAAAAATTTTACCATCTTTTGTCATAATCAGATACTAATTTTATCCAAGTTTATGTAACATCCGCTGACCCGCTCTGAAGATAATGCGCATTTAATTAGTTTTAGCCTAAATTTGACTTTTTTCTTATGTAACCTTGAATAATGAGGTCAAGGTCACAAAGACCGCATCAACTTTTGTCCCGTCTAGGTTATAAATCATGCAAATTTGGGTATAATCCGTTGAAACACTCCGAAGGAAATGTGTATTTAAAGGTCTATGTATTAGATTCATGTGAACTTGGGTAAAATCCGCTGACCCACGGTCTGAAGATAATGTATATTTAAGTAATTATTAACTAAATCAAGCAGTTTTTTAATGTGACTAAGGTCAAGGTCTCAAAAACTTAAACAGCTTATTGCCATGTCCAGATTTTAAAATTGTGCAAGTTTGGGTAAAATCCGCTGAACCACTGCAAAGATAATGTGCATTTAAGTATTTTTGGCTTAAATAATTTAGCAGCTTCGTTTTCTAATGCGACCTTGAAAATAAGGTTTGTCATGTCCATGTATAAGATTCATGCAAATTTGGAAAAAAACAGCTGACCCAATCTGAAGATAATGTGCAATTAAGTATTTTTGCTCTAAATTTTGCAGTTTTATTTTAATGTGACCTTGAAAGTTAGGTCTCCCATTTTTCTTTGGCATATATTGAATTAATGCAAATTTGGGTAAAATCCACTGACCCACTCCGAGAATAATGTGCATTTAAGTATTATTGGCCTAAATTTTGCAATTTCAATATCTTTTGTGGATCTTTTATGTTTTTGTTCTGTCTTGTGTTTGCTATGTCTTTGTGCGCGTCTGTTTATATGTGCTTTGTGGCCACCTGCTGGGAAAGGGCTGACCTCTTGGCTCTCGTTTGTGGTGTCTACTGTGAGTTTGTCACTTTCCCATTGGTATCCTGGGTCAGGTGTGGTACTTGATTGTATCGATTCCTGATCTTTGCACCCTTACTTACCTTGAAAACAAGGTAAAGGTCTCCTAAACTTTATCAGGTTTTGCCATGTCCATGTATTAGATTCATGCAAATTAGGGCAAAATCAGCTGACCAAATTAGAAGATAATGTGCATTTAAGTATGTTTTGCCTGAAATTTAGCAGTTTTTATTCTAATGTGACCTTGAACATAAGGTCAAGGTCTCTAAAATTTTATCGGTTTATTGTCATATCCAGATACTGAATTCATGCAAATTTGGATAAAATCCACTGACCCACTCCGAAGATAATGTGCATTTTAGTATTTTTGGCCTAAATTTTGCAATTTGGGTTTCTAATGTGACCTTGAAAATAAGTTCAAGGTCTCCAAAACTTTTTTAGCTTTTCGTCATGTCCATGTTTTAGATTCATGCAAATTTGGGCAAAATCCACTGACCCACTCCGAAGATAATGTGAATTTAAGTATTTTTTCGCCTAAATTTAGCAGTTTTTTTTTCTACTGTGACCTTGAAAATTAGGTCATGGTCTCATAAACTTTATCGTTATTTTGCCATGTCTCGTTATTAAAATCATGCAAATTTGGTTTAAATCCGCTGGCCTACTCCGAAAATAACGTGAATTCAAGTAATTTTTGGCATAAATTTAGCAAACTTTCTCTGTGTTGACCTTGAAAATGAGGTCAAGGTCACCAAACCCTAGTCGACTATTTATCATACCTAGTTGCTGTATCCTTGCAAATTTTGATAAAATCCGATCACCCAATCAGGAGATATTAAACATATATCAAAGGGCCACACCTACATTAGTGCTGACACCGACGCCGGCGCCGTCAGGGCCCGCTACAAAAGGCATTCATCCCAATACCCTCTTTTGTCGGGTAAAATGAATAGAACTATAACATATTTACCGTTTCTGATTCAAACTTTAGACGAAAATACGTAAAACTGGTTATTTCTAGCAAAACAAGCACATTTTATGCTAATTTTATACCCTAAAATCAGTCTAAAGAGTTTTTAGGGTAGGTAACTTTCAAGGGTCATTACTCTGTAAGTACGCGACTCCGACACCGACATCATTGGTTTTCTGAAACTAGGGATGCTAACAAACAAGTTGGTATATAACACTACTTGTTAACAGAGAGGGCACCTAAAAGTCCTTAAGGAGGCGACTTTTGAGCTCTCGTTTGCTCTACTACTAGCCAAAGCAACAAGCTCTGCCCTACCCATCAAGATGAATGCAAAACCAGAATGGGTCCACACAAAGTAACGCACAACAAAAAACACAGAACAACTACAGAAACCCACAACGGGAGCAACCCATTTTTCGCTGTTTAATGCGAGTAGTGTAAAAACAATGGCTGTGTGCTACCTTTATAGTTTCTTCCCTACGGAAGCATTTTCGTGCCGTAAAGTCAAATATATTTGCAGATATTATTGGCATTTCTCGCGTTCAAACTATCATACTTTCAGCATCAACGTGAAAATCAACTAGCGAAAACGTGCAAAAAATAAACATTTCATACAACTAAATCGCTTTAATAGCCAAATAACCGTTTTATTACATTGACTTTATTCCATACAGAGATCAAGTCTTATTTTCTAGGTCAACAATGAAATAATAAGACTTGGTTTATTATGTTGAACACATGTATGTATGTATAAGTGCATCACGGTCAATTACCAATGCGTTGCATCATCGCTAAAATTGGAAAGTTCCTTCAGCATTACACATCAATGCTACACGATCACATTTTACACTTTTGTTTCTTTTGTATGTTAAACTGTATAAATAAATTATAATTTATTAGTCCGCAATGGTGTACGGATAATATTACAAGTTGACTCCTCTTTTTTATTCCCATATGATATAGTTGTGTAATAGCTGTTCAAAAGCATAAATTGGCCTACAGCAAAACCTGTGTAAAACGGCCATTCAAAAATAGATAAAACAAAGATCTTAATGACATATGATAGCTTAATGAAGGTCTAAAGTATTGCAAAATGCTCCTGCATTAAGCGATAATTGGTCTTAAAAACCATTTTTTTCGGTCTTTTTGAGAGTGGACGTTAACCACAGCTTTTACTGTTCCCTTAAATAAAAGTACCCCTGCACATGAAAGAAAGGGATCTGAACTATGTACAGTCCAACTTGAGTTCAATTAGTATTTTTACATACAGAATGAGGAGTGTTCGAAAACTTTTGCAATTAACCTGTTTTACTCAGAAACGATAATCAGAATTGGAAAACATTTTGTCTTGCAAAGCAACAAGCTCTCTCTTCCCCATCAAGATGGTTGCAAAACTAGAAGGGACATAAAAGTAACGTTCAACAAAACATAGAACAATTACAGACTTCAACAATGGGAGTAACAATAAACAAGTCAACAACAACAGAACCACCGCCTTAGAACGGACAGCAGCCTAAGCCACCGGGGGGCTTAAATGCATTTTACTGGTACCACATTTTCGCTCTAGATTCTACTGTTGTTGAAGTACAAGAAATGTTCAGCTCACATAGAAGCCTTCTAACTATTCCATCTTCAAATCTGAACTACAGTTGATCATTTGTTGGCAAGAGCATTGCTATGTAACGAATGAACATGCTGGAGATTTATTCTAGGCTTTTTGTTCGCATTTCTTTCAGGGCCACATTCTTATAGAATCTTCCAGACACACGCCTTCCTTTGGAACCAGGACTTGCATGATTGGTCTACTCTATTTATCGAAAATTACTTAGAACACATTTTTGATCTCAGTGTTCTTTTAGCAATGCTGGGGCCTTTTGACACGTTTTGAAGTCCATATCCTATTGGCTACTGACTTCTTAGGCTCATAAAAAATGGACACATGTCACATCACCCGTTTTGAGACTATCCATGGGCGGATTCAGAGAGGGGGGCAGGGGGTCCGAACCCTCCTGAAAATCACAAAAATATAGGTTTTCTTAGCAATACTGGCCCGGATCCCCTGAAAAATCACAAAGCTGCCAAGCCAGCATTCAATGTTGGGTCATCGTCGGCCCGCCAGCGAAACGCCATTTAAATGGCGTTTCGCTGGCGGGCCGATGCTGACCCCATTTATAGTAATATTTGGATCCTCTATCCCCTCATCAACTGAAAAAAAAAAAAAAAAAAAAATAACAAAGCGTTATCAAATTTGGACCCCCTCTGACAAAACTTTCTGGATCCGCGCATGCTATTGAATACATTTTTTTTTCTGATATTTCGGGTACTTCTTCAGCAGTTTTATCTCATGTACGCCCTCTGCTAGCCAGCGATTAAATAGGGGATCCAAGGATCACTTTTTCCTGACTTTGCGAATTTTCTTCACAATGAAGTGAGCAGATGGTTGCTAAACCCAAAAATTTAAATCAGTATGATCAGGAAATACCACAATCACACATCGCAGACCAATCCACGGTACCGTGAGGAAGTGCCACGTAACAATACACCAGGAAGACATCAGGAAGACAATTAAAGTAAGGCAACCAGCTCTCTCCTCCCCATCAAGATGATTGCAAAACTAAAAAGGAGCAAGGACCAAACACAGAACCCATCCCCCAAACAATTAACAATATTTCTACAACAAAAGAACCCATGAACTAGGCGAACGAACAGCAGTCTAAGCCACTGGGTGCTGCTGCACCAATTATTCGCCCTAGAATCTGTTGTTGTTGTTAAAACACAAAAACTGTTTAGCTCTCGTGGAGGCTTCCTAAATTTTGCAATGTTATCATCACAGATAACCAAATCTAATCGAATTAACACTATGATGAAACAAAGAAAATGGCTCACGCCCAGGGGGAGGGGGGGAGGTACTCTGATATTTTCACACATACGTAGGCTCGGTCTATTTTTTGGGGTTCATAATTCTGAATTTCAACATTTTTTGGGGTTTTCAGAAAAATGAATTTTTTTTTTTTGGGGGGGGGGGGGTATGAAGATTTTGTGGATATTTTTGGGGGGTCATCACAAAATTGAGCTAGTTTGAGGGTCATTTCTATTTAATTTAGGGTCTTTTTTAAGGTCAAGGTACAGAATTGGGATGTTTTTTTGGGTTGCTAAAATTTCAAATATTTTTATGGGGTGCTTGAAATTCCTGATATTTTTGGGGGGTGAACGGTAGATGCTGGAGCCTACGTATGCGGAAAAAATCGAGTACCCCCCTGGGGGCTCACGACTGACAGACAGTCAGAGCTAAAAAAATCAAGTTGAGTCAAAAGGTAAGTGAGTATGATTAGAAAATATCACAGTCACACACCACGGCACCTTGAGGAATGCGCTTGTCAAGATGATGAAAAACTAGAAAGGACACTAAGCAATGCACATCAAACATGGACCAAACACAGACCCCCCCCCACAAACCGATGGGAGGACCATTAAACAATGAATCGACAAAACAGAACCACCGCATTAGAGCGGACAGCAGCCTAAGCCACCAGGCACATAAATGTATTTTCATAAGCCATGTCTTCGCCCTAGATTTTGTGTTAAACACAAAACTTTTTTAGTTCGCATGGAGGCTTCTTAACTTATGCAATGCATCATCGCAGAGAAACGCCTATAATCTAATCAAATTAACACACTTTGATGAAACAAAGAAAATGGTTCACGACTCACAGATAGTCAGAGCTAAAGAATATGTCCTCTTAAAAAGACATAATTGAGCCGTTGCAAGGGATTTCCAACATTGTGGTTTGTTCGGCAAGCAAAGCCTCAGATCAGCCTGCGCATACCAACCAGAAATAAAGAATCAACAACAACAGATACACCGCCTTAGAACCGACAGCAGCTGAAGCCACTGGGGGCTTAAATTAATTTCACTGGACAAACAGTTTCCCCAGATTCTGCAGTTGGTAAACCACATCACTAGAACGCAACACATATTTAGAAAAAAATCGATTACAGTAAATCATCTATAAAGATGATTGCAATACAATGTATCCAAAATAACACAAAGTAGTGTCCTGTCAGCCAAGAGTGACAGTGAGGTCATGTTTTGTTTACAAAGTTATCAGGGACTTATAATCGATAGATCACTTGTGTATTAATCCTATCGCAGGATGCAATTAAAGAGGAAATATAGCTACAAACCGTAATTAGGTTTGAAATCAGCCTTGCAGACTGTCGTATAAAATCCATTCTATGTCCCACTCTTTTATAATGTTTGATGATCGTTTTAAACTGATTAGTAAAAGAAGGCTTTTCAACAATTATTTTAATTCAAGCCAACATAGTATTTACCGATCAACTCTTTGTATCTTCGGTATAACAAAGAAAAAGCTTTATGAAATTTATGATATCGATAGCCCTGTTTTAGAAACTCAGCAGTCGAATATTGTTTTCTATTTTTGAAATCACTTACATTTGAATATGCACTTGTAATACGAATAATCTGCAAAACATATACACCATAAGAAGGGGGGCATCCAATAATGTGAAATTAATTATTTAAATATTAAAATCATCTCATTAATCATTAAATTTGGATGAAACTATACACCATTATTTATGGTCCAGTCCAAGGCCAAAAAGGAGGCGACATTGTTTATTGAATTTGCTTTATTTAACTGAAGTTCCGTTGTTGGTTGGTTATATCTGACTAACCATTTGTTCAACATAAGAATTATCAATATTAAGTATGTCAGAGAGAGAGAGAGAGAGAGAGAGAGAGAGAGAGAGAGAGCATGATGTATCTCTCATAAAAACAAAAACAAATCTGCAACAAGAGGAGCACTATTAGTGACCATTAGAATACCTACAATTTGTCTTTACAATTTAGAGCCAAATCTAATAAGTGTATTGTCCAAACGATAATTGTATACATAAATTTTGTTTTTTTTCCAAAGTGTTATTACAAGTCAAATAAAGAGAGCATTCTCTTGTTTGTTCATATTTCTTTGATAGATAATGCCAAAGGAGGGGGGGGGGGGTACTCTGATATTTTCACCCATACGTAGGCTCGGCCCATTTTTTTGGGGTTCAAAATTCTGAATTCCAATAATTTTTTGGGTTTTCAGAAAAATGAATATTTTTTTGGGGTATGAAGATTTTGTGGATATTTTTTTGGGGTCATCACAAAATTGGGCTACACTACAAGTTTCGCCACACGTAAAAATCATATAATAATCATATGATTCTTATATAAAAACTTTTATATAATACTTGTTAAAAAAGGCAGCCGCATGTGGATCATATAAAACAGATTATATAATTTTCATATGAAAATGATATGATTTTTACGTAAACTGAAATATATATATTAATCATATGATATTGATAAGCATTTTTACATAATAATCATATAATAATTATATGAAAATCATATGATTGCCCTTTTATATAAAAATCATATTAGTGCCTTTATATAAAATTAATATAAAAAGGCAGTCACATGAGGATGATGTGTAATGCACTGTATTTGAAAATTATAGAAATGTTACAAAACTTAATTCACCACACATGATTCTCACATAT
This sequence comes from Loripinus fragilis, assembly GCA_964019695.1. NCBI lineage: Eukaryota > Metazoa > Mollusca > Bivalvia > Lucinida > Lucinidae > Loripinus > Loripinus fragilis. The sequence continues at coordinate 21,766,471 of OZ026523.1, forward strand.
ATTAATTTACATATAAAACTTATATGATCTTAATTTTATCAACAATTCATATAAATTAATTTATGTAATAATTATATGAAATAGTACACATATAATGATCATATAAAACTTACATGGGTTTCATATGATATTTATTACATAAAAAAAAATTATATGATTTTGTAAACATGTAAATATCATATAAATCGTATTATATAAAATTCATATGAAACTGCACATATAAAAATCATATATTCAGGTTTACATATGAGAATTATATAAGACTCATATGAGAATCGTATATAAAGGCAATTATATAAGAATGACGTGTGGCGAAATTGGCTTAGTAGTTTGAGGGTCATTTCTATTCAATTTAGGGTCTTTTTTTAAGGTCAAGGTACAGAATTGGGATATTTTTTGGGGTTGCTAAAATTTCAAATATTTTTTTGGGGTGCTTGAAATTCCTTATATTTTTTGGGGGTGAACGGTAGATGCTGGGTCCGAGCCTACGTATGCGGAAACAATTACAGTACCCCCCCCCCCTGGGAGATAATGAGGCAATGTAATGCAGAGAGTAGAGAAATCAAATGTAGACACAACCTATAATCCTTAATGCGCCAATCACAACAAAAGTCGTCTCCTTTTCTTGTCTGCTGAAATGTTTAAGAAGCCTCTATGACAAACAGTGTGGAACCAGATCAGACTGCTCCCATAGGAGCAGTCTGTTCTGGGTCCACGCTGTTTGCATCTACATTTAATTCGTCAGTAATGTTAGGCAATTATTTTCAGCAGATGACTTCAGCAGACAACATTTTCAAATGCCTTTTTTTCTTGACGCTTTAAGGGTTTAATGTGAAGAGTGTTTATATTTTACACAATTGTTGCCTATGATTTGTAAATGACACAGACGGTTTCATAATGCCAATGCGATCTTGGGTTCAAAGCTTAAGGTCGATCAAATAATAATCTGGTTTATGGCTTGTATCGTCACTTCATTTTACATCTTTTGACGGGGGGGGGGGTATATTTTAGCATAATGGTGGCTTATGGTCTGTAGATGACAAAAAAAATTGGATTGCTTATATGACCTGGAGTCAAAGGTCAAGGTCAAGTATACTTAAACTCTTTCAAATGGCTTATATCACGATCTCCTCATATATTTGTTGATATAAAGTGTTCATAGTGTGCACAGTGGTTACTTATATACTTCCACCAAGCGCTTTGAGGCGTGACTGTAACGGTAAATGCATTGAATAAATCGAGGGTCATGCCTTAGAGGTCGTGGTAGAAGTATAGTTTGTAAATGACAACAAAATTTTCGGCTCGCCAGTATTACCTTGGCGTCCATGGTCAACGTAAAATATACTTAAAATATGTTTAAGGGCTTTTACACGAGCCTTTCTTACATATTTGATAGGGGTGTTCATATTTAGCACAATAATTGCCTATTGTGTTAAACTACCAACACAAATTTGGGATCGCCAATATATGAACACGTATCAAACGTAACTATCAAATATACAAAAATCTGTATTATGGCTCATAGCACGAACTCATATGTCATTTTTTCGCCGATATGTTTATTGGCTCATAAAGTAAACTTCTCTTACATGTTTTGATGGAGAGTGTTTATATTAGACTCAATGGTTGCCTATGTTATGTGAATGATGACAAAGGTTTCAGGTAGCTGGAATGACCTTTGAGTCAAAGGTCAAGGTCAAATATGCCAACCTCTTTTGAATATCATGACAGAGGATATTTATATTTAACACAGCAATAGTTGCACACGAGTGCCGTGGCTGCTCATTGGCGAAAACACTTCTGGAACTATGATCTCTGCAATGTAAACTGCTTGGTGGCAGTTGGCCAGTCTAGTCAACATTCAAGTGATCTGCTCGTGTTTCCCCAGTGGATCATCTAAGAAACAATACAATGATCTGCTTGTGCTTCCCAAGTGGATCAGCTGATAAACTGTTAATTGTTTAATTCGTGAAAGTGTAATTGACGTTTAGTTTTTATGTTGTAATTAAAATGAATACTAAAGTTGACGTGTAGATACGTACTTCAGTTGCAAGTGATAATTGAATAATATGACAATTCATGTTGCCACAAAGTTGAGCATTTGCTATTTGAAAGCACTCACCGCCATGGCCTTTCTTTTGCCAAAATTAATGAATCACAAAACCAAAATATCTGTCTTGTTCAGCTTATGGTCAGGATTAAGCAATTCATCAGAAATAAACTAAAATCTGTATTGTGGCTCGTAGCACGAACTTATATGTCATTTTTTGCCGATATGTTTATTGGCTCATAAAGTAAACGTCTCTTACATTTGTTGATGGAGGGTGTTTATATCAGACGCAATGGCTGCCTATGTTATGTAAAGGATGACAAAGGTTTCGAATTGCTGGAATGACCTTTGAGTCAAAGGTCAAGGTCAAATAGGCCAACTTTTTTTTATATTTCATGATGGGGGATATTTATATTTAACACAGTATTTGCCTGAGATGTGCGAGATGACAAGGAATGTTTGGGCTCCAGGTATGACCTTTTAGCCAAAGGTCAAGGTCAAAATGCTTATAAGCATTTTGACCTCGACTTTTGGCTAAAAAGTCATACCTGTATATACCTGTATATATTGTATTTAGTCAAATTTGGAATTAAAATTTTAACACGTTGCGGTCTTTGTCAAGATACCATTTCAACATAAAAACTATCTATATCTATCTAAAAAATCTATGTATGTTAAGAATATGTTGACCAAATTTCATGAAATTCAAGGACTGGTAACATATTTTTCAACTTGATGTAAACACATGGCCCTACTTCATCAAAATGTACAAAATACAATAATTATGTTGTAAAACATACTTGAATACTTGCTTAGTTTGAATCACCATGCTAGTATGTCTTTTGGTAGAAGTTGATATTTTCAGTATTTTCCCTATTAAGGATTGGCAAAGAAAAAAACACTAATCTTTGATATTAAGTTCCACAATTCTTATTTAATGAAGCGCTTACACAATAATGTAACCCAAAATGATACTATATGGTGACACCTGTACTTACCACATCTAGTTTCTAACGTTAAAACTACATATAACCAATGTTACACTTAATATGTAACATTTTTAAGAAAGTTAATTCACATAGAAGAGAAACCTTATGGCAAGTCAATTCATGCAGAAGAAGAAGTTTATATCTATGATTTTATAATTGTAAGCCTCAATAAAAAAAAACAGTTCACAAGAATAACCCCCAGTCAAACCTATTGGTTAAAATTAACTATTTTTGTCACAGAGAACTCTTGGCAACAAAGGTATTACTAAGTTAATGCATACATCTTCTCTGTTCACTTTGTTCTGTAAAACTGATGCTGATTTCCATCAAATAGCAACATTTATACTTTAGCTGGCAGTACATTCTGGGCATACAGCTTAGTTTCTGAACCTCACTTATTTATGTACAACACTGTTCTATGATACCGTTTATTAGACTCTGTTACACTTTATCTGGTCACAGTACCAAGATGTGGTTACTCTAGTTCAGTTGGGATGTAAAGGAAGTGCTTAGTCTTCTTGTTTTCACACATAAATTGTTATGACATTATGTTTCTTGAACAAATATCATGCAGGACTTGAGGAAGTGATACACATTGTCTTGGCCACATATTGCCATGACATTGGGCGATGATCTTGGGCATTTCCAACCATTGAATTATTTGAAATTGGCTTAACATGTCTTTCTATAAGAAAAGTGGAAGTAGATTTAAAACAACCTCCTTCTGTCGAGTGATTAATTCATTTCAACTTAATAATTATTTTCCTAAAACTGACCTATACCCATAAGAGGAAGGAAATGACAAAGTTACCAGTTTGGGATTTTAATGAAATTGGGCTCAGATCTGCAGAATATATATGGCATGTTTTTGTGATAATATGGTATCTTGACAAAGTCTAGAACATATCTATCTTTGGAATTGAATGCTGAATGTTTTGTAAAATGTTGAGAAAAAATATTTAAATTTTATAATCACTTCTTCAGAAAACGTAAACCATAATTTATCAAAATGGTTTCGTGGCATTTTAAATACAATGCCCATGGTATTTGAGTCAATCTTGATGAAAAATCACAGAAATAAACAAAACTACAGATTAACTACATAGAAATTTAGAGACAGGTACCACCTCAAAGGTGGAGCAAGTCAGGGTTGCTTCCTAAGCTTCATTCTTAACTATCTAAGTCGATAAATACATTTTCATAGTTTGTATATAATGAGTTATTAATATGCAAAGTTTAAAGAAAATCCATGCTTGGGCACAGATGTAAGTACCCCTTTTGATCCAAATTAAGTTGCATTTTTAAACTACAGTAACCGCTTTTAATTTATCTGCGCAATCGTAATGCTGTGTTCCGCCTTCAGTTATTGTAGGTTTTATGCATTTTTTATTAAGGGGATATATCTTTCAAACAAAAATTGTTTTTTTATCAAGGAGACGGATACCTTTGGCCACATTATTGTATGAACAATTTATTCATCTCACATAGATCACTTTACGCCACAACATACAGCTTTTGAGCAATCGACAGCATGCTTATCAGTCTTTTTAGAGTTACTTCCTGGTTTGATACCGTTTGCAATATTGTGACACGCTGGGTGAACTTTAGAGGAAAACAGTTGCATGAATATGATCTACAATCATCGGACTACAATACTTAGAAGTATTTTCGCCCAAAATGTACAGGTTTCTGGTAGAAAATATATATTTACAATTTTTGCTTGTGACCTTTTCAAGATCAAGATGAAAAATTGTAAATAATACCAGAAATACATTATATTTGGGTCAAAATACTTTTAAATATCGAAGTCAGATCATTGTAGTTTTATGTTCATGGAAATGGTTTTCTCTAAAGTTCATCCAGCGTGTCACAATATTGTAAACGGTATCAAACCAGGAAGTAACTCTAAATAGACTGATAAGCATGCTACCGACTGTTCAAAATCTCTATGTTGGGGCGTAAACAATGTGGCCAAAGGTATCCGTCTCCTTGATATAAAAAACATTTTTTCGTTTATACAGGAAACATTTCATGCTAGTAACAGCTTTTGAAGGATATGTCTCCTTAAATCCATATTTTTTTTCCACGATGACCTAAAATACTTGTCAGGTCCACTAGTGTAGGATCAGATATATCATATTCCATAAGCAAACAAAGTAGACCCTGATCAAGCAGCTCATACAAGAGCTGTCTGATATGGGACTGAGTATGTCAGATAACATGTACGAGTTTGTACTCCAGTTTCGCGCAATAAGAGTAGTGTGACAGATTAAAGAACACGTTATACGATTGAATGAAAGTTAGTGGATATCGCCACTATACGCTTATCCACAGTATGTTAACTGAAATAAACATCCTGTACCCGTTCCTCCTAGCTCTCGCCTTATACATTGTAAATCACAGCACTCGTGCGTAACCAGTTGTCGGTAATCGTGATTTGAGAGTTGTTGGTACAGCTGTAATTGCGAGGGCCCTCCTATTAAAATTCATTTTTTCCATAGATCTTAGTAACTGTTACAGTTACAACGATGTAATCATGTATACATGTGATTGCCAATTCCACTAAAACCATGCAAATTGGCATTTAAGCTCGTTTTCGACACAGAACGGCTCTGATTGTGAGTAAGTCGTTTTTTTAACAAAGCAAAATGCAAAGGAGGAAACCGTTAAAATCATGGAATAAAACGGAATAAAATAGATAAAATGGCTTTTCTTACCTTGTTAGAATGTGTATTGTCTATATCGCTAACAATATAAATCGAAACGTGTACATGTACCTAGATACACGCATTTTTCCGACTACTGGCTACGCACGAGTGCTTTTATTCATGTTTATAAGGTGAGAGCTAGGAGGAACGGGTACAGGATGTTAATTTCACTTTACATACTATGTTATCGCGCGCGAATTATAATTTAATTTTGATTGCACCCGACCTAGATATTAACCTCCTTATATCGAACAACCTATTTCAAATATTTATAAATTTTACATGTATGACAATAACGTCACAACACTTTTCTGGATTAGGACATTCATGGTAAGTAGGTTTGAATACCAGTGTGCATTGTGTGCTAATTTGTGTTTAAGAGAATATTACTTGACTTTTCGCTTACTGTAAAGGTGGCGCCTCATGAATGCGTAATTAGGACTAGTCAAACTAAGGCATATGTAAAAGCTGAAAAGGAGGCGTGGTTTTATTCAAAAGTAACTGTATCATCTTGTGCCACAACCTCAGTCATTATTTAGTCCTTAAAACGCTAGCAAAATAGCTGCATCTGAAATTGTCTATTTAACATAAGCAGGGAGGCAGACATTGTGGACCCAAATCAGACTGCTACTACAGGAGCAGTCTGATCTGGGTCCACACTGTTTATCAATCAGGCTTCAAATAGTTTAGTGGACGGCACAAAACATACATTTTGTGATTATGCGCTTTAAGGGTTATTAAATGTGAGTTAAGTGTGTATACGGTTCGGATTTTCATGAAATGCACGCACGTTTGCGCGGCCCAAAAAGCTTATTAAGTCATTACCAAATTATAAATTAAACCTGATTTCCCTTCCTTAGCAGATAAAATAGCCGAACCACACCCAGATATGAATATTAAAGTTGCAGCCTTTACAGAAAGCGAAAAGTCAAGTAATATCCCTCCTGAACCAATTACTTTTGAGTGCTTCGGTGGTGCAGCCTGGAGTGTAACATTCGGTCCTGCCCCAGTCAGTAAACAGTCTCTGGTCGCTTTCAACCCACCAGCGAAACGCCACCCAAAGACGAGCCGACAGTGGCACCCTTTATATGATTACTAAGGCAGTGATTAACATTTCAGATGCAAGTTGGAAGGGCAGGGGCGTGCAGTGTTTGCATTAAGTGTACATGCATATATGGCCTGGTGTACTTGAAGTTGATACTTCATGAACCTACGAAAAATGAAATTCATTTCTTAAATTTATGAACGCGTCACTGCGAGCGTCTCAAGTGACGTTCATAACTTTATGAACATCTGAAAAATAAATTCAAATCCTTAAATTTGTTACAAAAACATCTGAAATTGAAGTAATTTATACTTTAGGATACAACATATTTGTTGTAGAATCTGATAAGCGCGTGAACGCGGACAGCCAATTAAACAAACGCGAGGCTTGTTTGTTCTGCACGTGTGAACCAGGCATGGGCTTGCTGACAGCCATTGCCTCTGTCACTACTGGCGGATGATTTGCTGTTTGAAGCGTATTGGTACGTGCGAGCGAGTAAGCTTATTTACAAGTGAAGCTGTCAATTATATTTCTCTTCCGCACGGGATTTTAAATGGTTAAAACATATTAAATGGTTGTAATATTCATATTTATACAGCTCTGTCAGAATGGTAACGTTTATGTATCAAGTGTTGTGGAGTATCCTACTCGTGCTATTATTTAAGAAGACTTGCTTTCGGCTGTATAGATGGATACAGGAATGGAAGGTATCTAGGAAGTTTCTAGGATTACCGGGAACCAAAATACTCCAAGGAGATCTGTATGTATGTTGACATAACTGTACACGCTATTATGGATGTCATACAAACTATATACAAAGTACAAACTTGCTGTAAAATGCAGCAAAAATGATGCACGGCGAATAACACACCTCTACTCGCTTTGTATAAACATAATTTCACTTTCTTTACTTAACACCGTTTCAGCGATTGTTTTTTCACCATTATTGCATTATTATCTATTGGTTTCGAGCTTAAGGTATGCAGAATACTTTCCAATTATTGATTTTTGCAAGTGGGTTCTGTCAAGCATTGATTATTTCAGACTGGAAACTGTCAGATAATGCAAATTGGTGCACACACCAAAGTACCAATATGATGTCCCATATATGTTGCAACGGAAGAGAAAAGAATAAAACAACTAGACGACCTGAAGTGCTCAACTTGATCTGATATGGAGTCACAAGATCTCTGGTCAATCTAGGCTTACTATTTTAATATATTTTACAAGACCAAATATTCAAATGACACATACAGACCCAACAACCTAATGCTACAATCCAAGTAGAAACATTTCTGTCGCGAAAGATAACCTTTTGTCGCTGGTTAGCACAACATAGTTTGTTAAGCACAACAGAGTTTGTTATGGGCCAAGATGTCCAGTTACCACTAGAAAGTGCGCTTTCGTTGTTTAGCTGTACCTTACCAAAGTAATTTGAACACGTCTTAAAATAAACTAAACGAAAAAATGATTACACATCCGAAAATATTGCGTAAAAATCACATTTTAATTGTTTTGCCAAAATAGGGCGCCGTATTTATTAACTATTATGCAAAGAATTTATTTATTTTTGTCATTACATATAATAAACAACAAATTTAACTTTTAATAATTGTTTTACGTCAAAAAAACAGCAAAATTGGAAGGAAGCTTCGGCGATGAAAGACACAGCAACAATTTGAAAACAGTCAAAGTAATCGTGCTAATAAAAGTATACAATATTTGTTATATAACCACTTTATAATAGGTAGCTGATCGTATGCCATTTCAGTTTTAAAAGCAAGTGAGTATGACCAGGTAATGTCACAATCACAAACTGCAGACCAACCAGCGGCACCGTAAGGAAGAGGCCTAAATAACTAAACAGCCTCAACTCAATTGAAGAAATGCAACCATCTCTCTTTCTCTCTCTCTCTCTCTCTCTCTCTCTCTCTCTCTCTCTCTCTGCAAGATGATTGCTAAACTGGAAAGGACAACATGAACCACACCAAAAAACAAGGACCCTCCCACACACAGTGGGATCAGAAATAAACAATGAATACATATCAACAGAACCACCTCCTTAGAACGGACACAGAGGCCTAGACCATTGGGGTGGGGGGGGGGGCTTAAATGCATTTGCTGGTACCAAGTCTTCGTTTTAGATTCTGATGGTGTTAAAATACCAAACTTGTTAGCTTTCACGAAGACTTCCTAATAACTTATGCTATGCATCACCACAGAGATGCAAGCAGGTCCAATTAACATGCTACAAATGTATGAGGAAATTTGAATGAAAGAGGCCTTTCACTCATAGACTGACAGAGCTAAAGAAAACTTCAATTTAGGTTACGGTGGGCCCTGCCAAAGACAAAGGGTGGGCCCTGCCAAAGACAAACATTTATCCATCGATGAAAGATTTAGACCAGGTTCGCCATTGAGTCTGAAGACTGACAGACCATAGCACACTTTAAGAGGACACCTAAAAGCTATAAATCGTTATAGGGGTTATAATTAGGCATGCAGACTGTCGCGTAACTTCCGTGTTATATCTCACTCTTTTATCAGTATAAGTGGCTTTCAAACGGTTCCTTTGAATTCACAAATCAAATCGCCATTAAATACTGGCTCTGATATGTCATATTTAATCCAGCAAATATAATGTTAGTACCGAGCTGCAGACGAGCCTGCATAGTCAAGCTAGGGACTTCACTGCTCGCGACTTCACTGCTCGCGTTCACATCAGATGGAAGTTAATATAAGCTCAGACCAAACATTAGGCGTTTAGATCCACCAGGTAGTTGTACATACACGTTTAAACAATTGATTTAACTCTTTTGTATACTGGTAGCTTCTATTGGGTACTTAAATCATGCTCAACTCAACTGAGCATGAAATTTCAATTTATCAATATGTCCAAAGTAATGAAAAATAAAGATTTTTCCTTAATTAAAGAGACTAGATTTGCAACTATGGACATTTTTCGAAAAAAAAATACTTTTCTTTTTAAATCATTTGTAAAAATAGAATTAAGTTATGTTTTCACAATAAATATGTTCAGTACAGCTGCATGGAACAGTGAATTATCTAATAAAAACAGACGTTTTTTTTTTCTCTTGTTAGGAATTATTTACGTCCCTCCAATAATTCTAGACCGGTGATTTTTAACATAAATGCTGTTGTTTTGATAGATATAATTTGTTAAAATTTATGAAAATGGTAAAATGTTTACCTGCATTTGAGTATTTTTACTGTATTCTTGAAAAATAGAAACTTAAATTCCAAAATTAGAATATCAAAAGTTACATACTATGCAGCTTTAAAACAATCAGATGTTGTATTTATCCTGCTAATAAATGTTAAAATGCCAACAATTGTTGGCATGTTAACATTTATGAGCAGACTAAATTTCATGCTCAGTTTATTTGAGTTTGAAAAAAGTTGCATAAATTTGTATAATCTCTAAGCCAGATCTCATGTGCTGATCTTTTTTATTTTGTTATATTCGTGTTTCATTGATGTAGACCAAAACATATGACGAGTACATGGAGAGAACCCTAGACTTTGTACAGACAACTGGGGCGAAAATCCATACAGTCTGGATATTCTTTCTCTATCCTATATACAGTCTGAACCATCCGGACACAGCCAAACAACTGCTCAAATCTGCTGCACCAAAGGGCTCAGGGAGCGGATATCTATTACTGAAACCATGGATAGGTAAATTACAGATTTTAGCTCTTAAGTGGTGCATTTTAAAACATGAATCTTTCAGTTTATGATCTGAACTTTTAGACGTCATAGATATCAATAAATATTGTGTTGATGAAAGCAAACAAAAAGTCCATGATAAGACTGCTCCTCAGGGAGTATGCCGATCTGGGTCTGTTTTGCTGTTTTTGCTGTTTTTGCTGTGTGAGTGATTTTGTTCTGGTAGACAAAGATTTAATCTATGTTCTTCTGCGTACAAACAGCTGAAACATTTCTGTTTATTCCTTTTATTTGACTTCTAGCGGTCTTGCGATAAGTAAAGAAATCGAATGCATTACACACAAAGACATTTTATTCTATTTTGCTTTTTTCAGGCAATGGTCTTCTGGCTCACACAGGTGGCAATGCGTGGGAGAGAAACCGCCGCCTTCTGACACCAGCCTTCCATTTTGGTATCCTCCAACAATATGTGGAGATTTTCAATGACGTGGCGAACGACTTACTGGTAATTTATATACTTAAAAAATAAGTGTTACTGTATATTAATTTTGGTGGCAGCTGAACTGCCACTGATCTTTGTGTATCCTTCTATTGTAGACTTCGAGCTAAAAAAGGTCCTGCTCCCCCCCCCTAGGGAATTTTGCAGACATATCCTATCTTGAAGAAAATTTCAAGCCGCATCTTTTAAGAGATGTTTGCACTCTGTGCTCCGGGGCAATAGTCTCTGACAGCCTGTTACATATGTTACTGTAGCAAACTAAGGAAAAAATCAAAATGAAAGTTTGAGCTACAGATAGAAGACATTAAACCATCTAATTATTCAAATTTCTTATGTAGTTTGCAAGCTGGATGCCTAAGCTACATAAAAGCAGCATTTCAAACATAATTTCAGCCTTCAATGGTGTTATATGCGTTACATAGATTAAATTTCCCTTTGAAAGTTGAAATCGTGACTAACATCATTCATTTTAAAGACAATTTGTTCATTTTTACATGTGTTTTTAATTTTAGTTTACTAAAATACTCATTTGACTAATAGAGAAAACAAAGTTTGCTATTCTATCTCAAATACATTGTTTTATATGAGCTATTAAACAACCCTACCCCCAATTTTAAGTATCGAATTTTGGTATGTATTATTGAAGAAAAATATATGAAAATATTTGACGCTCGTGGGTATCTTACATTTTTGGCACTGTCTTGCTAATGCAATAAAGAATCGTACATTTGCAAGTTTGACATCAGGATCAGAGCACTTATTAAAGTATGTAACGTATGTTACATGGCATAATGAATGAGCTAGGAAATTTTCTTGGAAGTAAGAGATGATATTTCAGAAAAATGCCGTTTTTCACATGTTTTCCTATTAATCTCTAGCCTCTGGTACCTTAGTCTTAGTAATTACAGTCATTGCTGATAACAAGCCTATGGAATTGTGTTACCTATGTTATATATAACCTTTTTAATCACATATTTCCTTATGCCTATAGTATTAAGATATATAGACATATAGATAGAAAATAATAGTTCTCATTTAAATGACACAATTTAACAAATATTCCTATTAAATAAAATTATTCAAAAACAATCTTTATTCAAGTCACCCTCACAATGTCTATCATTGTGTCTGCTCCTATGGCGAAATAATCACCCATTTCATCACAACCTGTAGAATCATGGCATTGTATTAGGACTGCAAACTGAGTACAATCCTGTTCCTCTCCACCCCTTTGGGAATTGTGCAGACATATCCTACCTTAAAGAACAATTTAAGTTGCATCAAATAAGAGATGTTTGCACTCTATTAACTAGGGGTTTAGCCTGTCATGGTATGATACATATGTTACCATATCAATTTAAGAATAAATGAATTGAAAGTCTGAGAAACAGAAAGGAGACATAAAACTATCTATTTATTTGAATTATTTATGTAGTTTGCATGCTGAATACCTTTGATACATAAGAAAATATTTTTTAACAAATATACAGCTTCCTATGGTGTTATTTGTGTTACATTAATTAAGATTACTTTTTAAAATTGGTAATTGTGACAAACATCACTTATAAGCATTTCGTGTGATCCTCCTCTTTTGCCATCAAAAGACTTAATTTTCTTTGTATGTGTGGCCATTGCCAGCGTCAAACAACTTGACTCAGCCAAACTTGAATCCTTAGCATTCTTCAAAAGCAGAAACAGCATGTCAGTGTCATGGGATCAAACACCTGATTAAATATGGGTTTACTGCCATTTCACATATATGCATACAATGGAGTATGACTCTTGTATATATCTCTTCCTGTGAAGTGGCAAGAGCAATCTAACTGCAGCTGCATCTGCATCCGTGCTAGTCAAATGATAACTTTGCTCTGATTTTGCAAAATCTATGTCTCTACCGTAAACATGTACCTCTAAGAATACTTTAAGATTTCTGACATTGGTCAAACAGAAATTTGATAGGTTGCTTTTTTGCATCATTTGCCATGGAACCTATCCAGTCTTTTGGTGCATAAGTCCTCAGGTCTTAGATCAATAGTATTTTGCTGCGCCCAAAGAACTTTATAAGTTTTCTTTAGTTACAATGTTGATTCTTGATGGTTTTGGCAGACCGTCTGAAACAATTTCTGTTACACCTTGAAAGTTATCTGGTATATGAGAAAGAATATAAAGTTGGACATTGCCATCAATTATGTTTGCAGTAGGTTGTTTTTTGATGTCAGTACATTAAAGCATGTCTTAAAATAATGTAAAAACATATGATTTCTCAGTTTTTACAGCCATATCATTAGCTGTTGCATTCAAAAGAAGGAAAGTTGACTATAGGTAGAATGGGATAACCAGTAGTTCTATATTATGCTCTATGGAAGATTTATTCAGAGTAAACAAGTTGATAAGGTGCCTCATTTCATGATCCATTGAAAACAGTGAAATTGAAAACACTTGCCTCTGACTGTGTAATCAAAAAGGATGTCACGACAATACCCTTGCTCATTTATTATGACGAGTTATATATGTTACATCCTTTAATAAGCGCTCTTATCTTAGAAACTCAGTGAATCATTGACTTGAAAGGGTCTATTTGCGCTCTGTTCATCCTGCATTTCATTGCTTTACCTGCTGTGATACATCTAGTTTGTTTATCTGAAGGGAAAGAGTTACCTCAGTTTCAGCACTTTAGAAGTACTGAGACTTCAAATAAGTTTTTGAATGCTTGGGGAAAGATAATAAGTGCAGGGACATTATTAGATGAAAATATGTGGGTTGCATGTATGGAAAGGCTACATTTATAAAAGTTAACCAGCTAAGATATGATTCTTTATCACAGAAATATCAAGGTACATCAGTCCAGGTACTCATTGCTCTTAGGCATAGTTTTCCTCCTTGTAAAGCTTTAGTCTTTCTCCTACTTGCAAAGTATCACTTGAAACACATACTCAAATAGCCAACTATTAGGAATTCATATCAGTTTCCGAATGTTCCAAGCCATAAATGGCAAAATTGGAAAGTTGATAATGGCTCATCAATTTTGAGTGGACTGGTGGTAAAATTGTATAACAGTAAATGATTGAAATATTGTGTGATGATTTTACTAGTTGCAAGGAGGCGTGTGATAATAATGATTACCACAGAAGCAGACAAGGACAAACGTTTAACATGAGTGTTAAATCGATGAGAAATAGTTTGGACCATTTCATTCATTGTATTTTCTTGTAAAAATAAAAAACTATCTTTTCTATTTGTGGCTCTATATTTAGCATTATATGCACCATATTAGGAAATGTGTCCAAAAGGTCATTGATAACATCTGTGAAAACAGTGCATGGGCTTGATAATCAGAAATGAATATAATTTCTAGTGTTTTGGCACCAAAGACTTATAAGTACACATTAAGTGTCCTGATCTTAAACTTAATGACATCTTGCAGATATATGAGCAAGACAGACTAAGAAAATGAAAAATATCCACATGCTGTAATCGCTTTCATGTGTTTTACTTAAACGGTAATAACAAAATTAGCTTCTCTGTAAAACTGGGAGTAGGCTTGTGTATTAGCTCCTATAAGACAATATATTTAAGATAGAAAAGCAAACTTGGTTTTTCCTACTCATCAATTGAGTATATGTTTGTAAAATCTGATAAAACAGTTTGAAACCAAGTCAAAGAAGATGTTTAACTAAATGACGATAGCCACAATTATAGCTTTTAAATTATAATTAGGTTCATGTAACGCACATAACACCACAGTTAGCCGTATTAATGTTAAACAGCTTCCATATGTAGTAAAGACATCCAGTATAAAGACTATAAGAATGTCAATTTATTAGAAATTTTTAATGTCTTCTTTAAGTAGCTCAAACATTCAAATTTCTTATTCTCAAATTTATATAGTAACATATGTAACAAGCTGTTACAGGCTAACACCTCGACTTACAGAATGCAAACATTTCTTATTAAATGCACCTTGAATGGTTACATAAGATGTAATTTGTCCGCAGAATTCCAAAGGGGATTAGGATGGAGCAGGCCCTTATTCAGCTTGATGTCAAAATACTGTTTGATGATTTTACTTATCACGCTAACATATGTAACGCTCTCTGATCTTTAAAACTTGATGACAACTAGCAGATATATAAGTCTTTATCATAGGAGCCAGTTTAAAATCCCTAAACAATGTAAGATATCCAACAGCTGCAAGTTTTTTCACAATTTTAGCTCAAACTTTCAAACAGCATTTCCTTTATTTGATATAGTAACGCATGTAACACGCTGTTTCAGACTAACACCCCAACATAGAGAGTGCAAACATCCCTTATTCGATGCAGCTTGAGTTGTACTTTAAGAAGGAACATGTCTGCAAAATTCCCTTGAGGAGATTAAAACATTTTTAGGCATATCTTACGTAAAGACAATTAGCTTGCCCATTTATTACATCAGGTAACATATGTTACAGCCTCTGATATTAAAAATTTTGCAACAAACTTGCAGATTTATGAGTCTTTTCATATAAGCAAATAAATCCCAAACAATGAAACACATTCATCAACTGCAAATATTTTTTAACTATTTTTACTTCAGTTTTAATTCCAAACATTTCACCTTAAAACTGGGTAGGGGTAGGGTTGTTTAATTGCTTATATCAGAAAAAATATTCAAGCTAGGGAAACAAACTTTAATTTTTCTGTTAGTCAATTGCATTAGCTAGTCAGACATGGTTAGAAACATTTTGCAAAACACACAGAGAGATTGTGAATGTAAATGATGTTAGCCACACTTGCAAATTTTAATGGGTTATCTGATTTATGTAACGCATATGACACCTCAGGAAGCGGCAATTTTGTTCAAATGGCTGTCATATGTAGTTAAGATATCCAGTATGCAGACTATATGAATGATTTTTAAAAATAAATATTTTAATGTCTTTAATTTGTAGCCCAAACTTTCAATTTACTTTTTCTTAGTTTGATTAAGTAACGTATGTTACAGGCTCTTACAGACTAACGCCCCGGAGCACAGAGTGCAAACATCTCTTAAAAGACTCGGCTTTCAATTCTCTACAAGATAGGATATGTCTGCAAAATTCCCTAGGGGGGGGGGGGGGGGAGCAAACCCATTCTCAGCCATCCGTCTATTGCTTTAAAACTTCTGGATGCAAAAAATAATAATTTATTTTTTTTTAGTCTTTAAAGTCCTTCAGTGTAATAGATTTGGAGTCGCAATGACCATTATCGAGACTAAAAACATATTACTATTTTCTTCATAGATACAACTAGCTCGAGAAGGTCAAGGACAAAGTGTAGAAATTGCAAGCCTCGTCTCAACGGCCACACTTGATTCTCTTCTTCGGTGTGCCTTGTCTTACCATGGAAACATTCAAGATTCTGGGTAAGAATAGAAATACGTGTGTAAACGATTTCAATAGCTTTTAGTACTTAAAAGATTAAATTTTCCATGTTCTCTTTTCAACAGAGGTAGATATGTTCGTCTTTGTGGGCTATCTCTCTATGAGTGTTCTCTTAAAATGCTGCAGGTAAACTGAACAATTTTTGCATCAACCATAGGCCACTGACTCTCATATATTTTCTTGAGAAGATTCTTAGTTGTGTCCGCCATTATGATTGCTTTAACTGCCAGCCTTAAATAGGGTAAACGTTTGTCACTGAAAGGTTTTCCCTTTAATAGCAGATTATAGTTTACTTACATGTACATATTAACCAGATCGGACTGTTCTTTATCATGTTCCACAGGGTTTCCTATTGAGGCCCCGGATAGCAGTCGCAAGAGAAGTCATGCAAAGTAGTGAAATTGTTAAATGACGATCATGCGGAGCTCGTTGTCTAGTTTTGGTCTTAGCTAACATCTATTTTGGGAACCCTCATGCGGCAAATTGTTCATTCCCAGCTTTGTCTCATCACGATTTTCACTGTTTGCTTAGTTAATTTATTTTGTAATTCTAAAAATTAAACTATGAAACGAACTAGGTTGCTGTCCGAATTTACCCGATGTCCGAAGTTACCTGACTTTACCCTATAGTTATGAATTCAATATCATTACAGCGAAGACCATCCTTATGTGGATGCTGTACGCAGGCTGTCCAGACACTACATCCAGCGGGTACAGTAGGTATAACTATAGTCCACTTCATATAGTGCTTAAGATGAAATTTAACAAAACATAACTCTTATATATATTTTTTAGAACAGCGTGTTTGGTCTCTGACTGACATGCTTTATGTATTTTTGAAAGCAAGCATAAACCTTATGTACAAAATATGTCGTGATTAAATTGTTTTGTGGTCTATCAAGCGTCCTTGGAAAAAGAAACTGTATATTTTTTAACATTTCAGTAAACGCTAAATTAAATGTAAATATGTAATGTCCCTGTAAAACCTTAATTATCAGTCACCCCTAATATTAACTGAATTGTTTCAACATAACCTAATAAACGTGTCCTATCTCACGGCATGTTACCTTTATCGGGTCAGGATGACGTTGCACTTTTTGAATGGCGTCGCTAATGACGCTGAATCAACACAAAAATCAAAGATTAGATCATAATCGCTAGTTTGAAGAGTGTTCAACAATGGGTAAACTGATAAATAGAATACCAGGTTCGCGTCTTTTGATATCAAGTTTACCAAGCTCGGCGATTCAACAAGTGTTCTCAAAGCTGAGCCTGGTAAACTTGATATCAAAAGACGCGAACCTGGTATTCTATTTATCAGTTTACCCATTGTTTCACTCTTCAAACTAGCGATCATGACGTAATTTACGATTTTGAATGTTGCTTCAGCGTCATTAGCGACGTCATTCAAAAAGTGCAACGTCATCATGACCTGATAAAGACAACATGCCGTGAGATGGACAACGTTTATCAGGCAACGGGCAATAATGCAGTTGATATGAGAGGTAACTGATAAAATGAGGTATTGCTCCTAACAGGGGGTACAACTTAAGTTTACTCTTTAGAACTCCTAACCTCGTATCTGACGGATATCTACAGCCCTTGATATGACTATACTTAAAGTGAAGTTACTATTTACATAAGCAAACAAACAATAGTTAAATCGTTGTTCATTGCACAACTATGATAATTTCATTTTGTTGCAGGAATCCCCTATTATATACAGATTTTGTTTACTACAGAACAAACGCTGGGCGTGAATTCAAATCACTTTGTGATTTTGTTCACAAGTTTGCTGACGACATTATATCACGAAGACAGAAGATATTAGTAAGGCTATTGCTTATTGTTTTATTGCGAATGTAATAAATTTAATATAAGATTATCATGAGTGTAAATATCTGTTTATCATATGACCATTTAAATTGATTTTATCGCCTTCAAAGTTTGTTTATTTCAATGAAAATTTGCATTGTTGTCAAGGAGTTCGTCATGACGGTACTTGTTTCCGCCGAAAACGTTATGTAACGTGTGGTTTAAAACATTATTTACATTGGTAATATCTTTAGAAAGCATTTCTTAAAATTGAATCAAAATAAAAAGTTTTTTTTTCAAATACAAATATGTTTACCTTCACATATACTAATGGCCAAAATTTGATGCCTCCAAGTATTTTGGTTGGTATTCGTTTGAAACCTCTAATGACTACACACAGTATATCAATTTAGCTTAAAGAAAATACAAAAAGTCGAAAAATGTATGAAAATGATCAACCTTTTAAACTTCTCCGTCAAATGGATTCTTAAATTGTATGCATGTTAATGGAATTATGACAAACATAGCCAATAACCATTTTTTTCTAAAAATCTTAAATATCTCATTACCCATCGACTTGCAAGGACAAATACATTTCATGTCTTTACCATTATCTCTCACCCAGACCGGATAGGCGGCAATAAAAAACATTAATACTATTGACGGACGTAGATCAACAATCGTCAGAAACAGAGCTTTCGATTGCCATTTGTCGCCCTAGTGGCGACAAATGGAAATCAAAAACACTGTTTCTAGCGATTTTTGATCCGCGTTCGTCGATTGTTAAGAGCTTTTTCGATTGCCACCTATCTGATGTGTCATCGAAGGATCAAGAACATAAAGAACAAAGACTAGCATTGGATGAAGAGATTAAATCAACAAAACGTCTTGACTTTCTAGACATCCTATTAACTGCGCAAGATGACACAGGTAGAGGCCTGACAGATCTTGAGATACGATCTGAAGTTGATACATTCTTGTTTGCAGGTAAATCAAAATCAAAATTATATTTCAATAATCGACACACAATCAACCCATTAAAGCCAAATGAAATTTACCCATATTATCAATTGGACCTGTCCATTTCAGTTTTAAGGGTTGTTGAATGGTATTTTCAATTTTATTCAATTTTCGATAGAACGTTCTGTAAGCAAACAGTGGATACCCTTGTCCGACGCCACGTTCTTTGGCGTCTGATCTGCGTATGCACTGTTTGCCTATGTCACACAAAAAGGACGCTAGACCTATATGGGTTAAACACTTAAGATAACTTATCCATCAATTGTCAATATCTGTATCTTAATACTAATTTAGAACTAAGCTTAAGCACATGTACATATGGCTATATGTATTAAGAAAGTTGCATGGTCCATTAGTTTCACTAACATGGTACAGCTATGTTTTGCTTAATGGATTCATGTTGCAAATAGGAAGAAATGTAAAGTAGTTTATACATGTAATACTAACTTAAAGATAAATTGTGAAACCCTCACCATGTAATTGTATTTGGGTACAGTCTCCTTTATCAACAATGCACATATTCTTTTTTTCCTTTGGGATATGTAGCCCTAACGTTTAAACTAAAGTTTTCAATTTATTTCCGCTACCATGTACCAGTCGTATCTATAAATTTATCATCATTATGAGATCTGGTTGCAAGAACATGCGTCGTTCCAATTACGTAACCAATACTTATTACTATTATCCTAAAGCACCCTGGTCCTTACTTTGCTTAATATTTGACGGATAGGTTATTAATTTCTTTGGTAGAGGTATGAGCCAAGATGCTTCAATTACACTGACTTTTACTCTTGTATGATATTTTGTCACAAAGATTAATCCATGTTTATCTTGAGTCACCTGTAACTCATCAAAGATTTCTGAGTATTATAACACGAAGAAACTCCCAACTTGGCTGAATAATTTAAGTGAGTAACTCGTTTCTTGTGTTACATTTTGTGGTTACTTTTGATTTCCAAACATGCCCATTGTTTATCTTTTATCTCTTTCATGGAAAAGCACATGCTCATTGCTTAATTTAATTAACTCTCTGATCATTATAGTAATGACATAGGACTGGTCATTATACATGTTAAGCATTTAGCAGGCTGACAAAGTTTTTTACTCAGGTGCATGAGTAGAAGAAATCACAGAACCAGTTTCTGTTTGACAAAATCTCCTTATTTGTTTAAAGGTGTAGATAATATACAAGGAATTATAAATTTCAGGTCATGACACAACAAGTTCTGCAATAAGCTGGGGTATATATGCACTGGCGAGATATGACACCTTTCAAGAACAGATATGGGAAGAAGTCAACAGAGTCGCTGGACAACGATCTATACAATGGTATATGCCTTTGGTTTACCTGTTGGATTTCTTTTGCTCCAGTATTCAGTTTTATTTATTGTTGAGTCATTATCTTTGCTTTTTCTCCTTTTTATATCTTGATTATATGTTCTAGAAGATGATGCATTGATAAGTTAGGGGTCTTCCATGCAAACCAAAAATCTATGTGCCTTGATCCACATCTGAACTAAGGGTGAGGTTGGTGCACCATTTAACCTGTTTAAGCCCTCCAGTGAAATATTTTTACTGACCGTTTCCAAGGAGGTGCACGTTTTGTGGATCATTTCTGTTATTTCTGTCTTGATTTGTTAAGCTTTCATGCACGTCTGTTTGTTGATGCATTGTGGTCACCTGCTGGGAAAGGGCTGACCTCTTGGCTCTGGATTGTAACGATGTCTCTTTCCCATTGGAATCCTGGGTCAGGTGTGGTGCTTGATTGTATTGATTACTGATCTTTGCCCTCATTCTTACTTCACTGCGTGTCAAAGTACCTGTGTAGGTGCTTCTTATCTACTTGTGTAGTCTGTCATGATAAGAGACGTTGGGCGGTTCTTAGCTAAGTTCAACCCCTGGACAAATACATTTGGAAATCGGTCAGTCAGGTTGCATTGTTTGCGTATTCACCCATCTTTGAAACTCTCTACACCAATATTATATACCTAGATGCCGTATCTTGAAAAATAAGCATTTCAAATTATTTCAGATGAATCTGATCAGTCCAGATACTTACGCTCATGTGCTATTTGAAATATACTAAGAAAAACAATTGAAGGATATTAAAATTATTTTGACTATATAACATTTGAGAAAATAATTTCCAAACAAAGTATTTTCGTATCTGATAGAACTACCAATATGCAATTCAGTAAAATGCAAAATAAAATTTACGCACCAAATTTAACAACCCTCTTTAACCAAAGTTCACATGCAAAAAATTTAGCGTTAAAATTTTTTGCTTCAAACTTTACCTGGTCATTGCTTATGTTCTAATTCCGACCACAGACAAGTGTTCAACCCCATTTGTCAGTATTTGCACCTAAGAACGAGACAGCTTCTTCAACAAAAATGCACAGGTATGGCATACCCCAGCCAATATGGCCACAAATTGGAAGTAAAACACTGACAACAACTACACCATTAGGTGTCATTCTTTTGACTGAGGGCCAGCAATGATTTTGGAGCCAGTAATTATGGAATACAAACGATAAAAATGAGTTTCAATCAATTTTTAATGTTTGTGACTTTTCAGTATAGAGGGTTGCACCATTTGGACCTGTACTGTACTTTAATCAGTGAAGCTTGGCTTAAATCAAACATTCAGTTTGATTGCAGATATCCAGAACTATGAAATGCATGCAAAATTGGTTTTGCTTTTATTGTAATGAATGCTAGAGGATGAATTGAATCTAAGTATCCTTCAATTGTTTTTCTGAGTATATGTACGTACATGTATCTTAAACACTTGCATGTATCTTAAATTATACAAGCCAAAATCAATCTTCAATAATGCAATCTAATCACCAACACGCTTTATTGTTTCATAAAAGACCTGTATACCCTTTCCCTCGTGATCCAGATATTGAACCCTTATCATGCTGAATTTTAATTTGTGTTGTGTGTTTGTGTAGGAAAAGACTGTTTTATGTTGTTGTTTTTGTATTGCTTTTTTGCGAAGTCAGAACTAAAAAAATATTTTCTTGCCAAACAAACAGAATTTGGAAGAATATTTTCATGACAACATATCTAGCACGCATATTTTCCAAGTAGCATACTAAAGATAAACATGTCTACCAGTAGACGTACACAACTGCAGCAAAGTTTAGAGATGAGGGTCTGTTTTACTGTTTTGAATTGATTTTGTGTGTTTGCATTGATGTTTTGCTTCGCTGTCGACATTTTTTCAGTCATGTCGAGACGCTTCCCTGTTCACCTAGATTGAACCAGTACTTAGTAGAAAATCAAGTGTCTTGCTTAAGACATGGCAAAGAGCTTCCATTGAGTCGTCTAAAAAAGCAATTCTTTAATCATAGGTGTAACACACTAGCATTTAGCAACTGAGGACATCGATTATTCAAGTTGATACTTTACATCCCAGTCAAAAAATCAGTCATGTCGAGACGCTTCCTGTGTTGAACCAGTACTAAATAGAGTATAACGTGTCTTGCACAAGGAATCAAGCCCCCACCCCCCTCTATCTTAAGTTCAGCACTCTACCACTGGTTGGCTCCACAGGTAACTACAGAGTTTTGATGGTGCCATTCATGTCAGCCTGTTTTTTGGGGGGTTAGTTCAATAATGTGTAATCACAAAACATATATATTACATCTACACCATTTATATCGGATTATCATGTGCAAAACATTTCAATAATCCTGCAAGTGTATGCAGCTTTGCGTTTAAGGTTACTTGTGGCATGGCTGTATATAGCAAATACAATACCAAAGGAATCACAGATAAAAGCTCGCTACATGCAATCAGATCTTTATATCGCTGTGCAATCTGACTCCATATCTTTATAGCAGCAACAACCGTTCTAACATGGACCAGTCTGCCATGCTGACCTTAACTAGAATCCACATACGTTCTTAGATGCCCTGGCTAGTGAGCAATATGTATGTAAACAAGTAAGACTTAGGTGTTCTGTTTAGATTTGCTTGCGAACGTTTATTAGGCATACTTACTGTATAAAGCTGGTCACATTTGTAGTTGCCGTTCAATTGTTTTGCACGATTAAAGCGTACCGTACCTATGCTGTTGTACCCAATGTACTGTTGACCACTCTATGTTGACCGTGAATGACAGTACTCTGTCTGACATGCCCAACGTCTGCTACCTGGTCGCACTATACAAGGGGTTAAAAACCAAAGTGCATTTGGCCAGTATGTTTATATTGGCTGGCTAAGATCGTCTTTGTTCTTACGCTTTCATTCACTCTATCAATTAGAGCTAGCTACCAAGATATTGGTCAGATCCCTTTTCTACATCCCTATTTTGCTGCACTGTGTAACGGACTCTGCAAGCAGAAATAAACTTCGAGATTTATTGATTTATTATGCTATGACTTGCACTCCAAACAAGGTCATAAACGAAAACATGCAAGATTAAATGTGAAATGATTTGTATTTTCAGGGCAGATTTGTCTAGTCTAACCTACTTAGCATCATTCATTAAAGAGGTCATGAGAATGTACAGTATTGTTCCAATGCTAGCACGTGTTATTGATGAACCAATGACGTTTGATGACGTCAGCATCCCCACTGGCTCCATCGTTAATGTAAACATACATGCTATTAACCATAGGGAGGATGTGTGGTTAGATCATGACGTAAGTGTGACATCACATTAACCCAGTTTTATTTTTCTAATTAAACAAGAACATATATGTGCCACAATCTATGGAGCAGAAAGGTCAAATCCTATTTTTGAGAAACTACTTAAATAAATCATGCAGTTCTTGTCACGGCTTGGGATAATAAATAACTTTGCACATTTTTGATGGCTTAAGGTTTTGAGCAATAATTGAAATTAAAGAAAGAAGCTGACTGAAGATTACAACCACTTAAGCTTGATAGTTATGACTAAAGTAATTCTTTCATTTGTTCAGAAAATTTGACAAATGCTAAAAACTTTCATAAGGGATTATGAAAAACTGATCATTGTGACATGTCCTTTTTATTTCATAAATTAAGTATTTGACCAAATTTCAATGTGAGAAGTGTTTAGTTACATATGTCCTTAATAACAATTACACTTTTTTAAACCACAGATGATATTGTTACTTTCGTATGGTTTCACCTTTCCTCATGGTTCTATTTTACTCTATATATGAGTATCCATTGACAACGTGGGATCGTTTCAATATCATTTAAATATAACGCCACCATCTTGATGGTTTCTGGGATAGTCACAAATTTGCGTTTAAATTCATTGGGGCAGCAGATTGCACAATAACTGGTGCATAAACAATCATATGATTTGTGTTTCAGAAGTTCCTACCTGATAGATTTTTGGAACAGTCCAGTTTGGATAGAGATCCATTCAGCTTTATTCCATTCTCAGCAGGATCAAGGTTTGTAGCCAAGTTGAAACCCATAGTTTTTAAGCTGTCCAATTTATGCCAAAAGCTATACCTTGTCATTACAACTAAATAGAATATAACATTTAACCTCCATGCGAGAGAAGTTTCTTCATGGCTTGTTACCAAGTAAAGCTCAACAAAGCCTCCACAGCCTCAGAAACTAGCTAGAATATTGATATTTTACAGGCAACAAGTTTAGCTAATATACGAGGGTTGTCCCAGTAAATCTTGGACTTTTGTTATAACACAAGGCTGTGTACAAGTAACTCTATGATATCTAAAGGATGCGTTTATATACATATGAGAAACATCTTGTATAAATATGGGTGGAATCGCATTTAGATAACAAATTTATGAACCTTTACTTGATGGTATGCCCGCGTGAGCGGCGCACGTCAACATTTTTTCAATGAAACTCATTTAGTCCAAAAGGTAGTGTGCATTTAATCAAATTTCGCTTTTGTATTTCATACATTGCATTGCCACATCAACTAGAAACTATGCAAGGTAAAGTGTTGAAAATTTGAAACGTTTGTGGTCATTCACATTTATTTTGTAAACGATTTTACATACCTACTACATTTCTATTTTTCAGAAAAAGCTAACATTATGAGAACGGTACGGCGCAAAAATTAGACTTTTAATATTTTTGGCTAATTAAACACATAAAACTACGTTCTTTTAATGTTAAATGATTGAAAGAACAGTCACTAGTATCGTAAAATGGATTTCGTGTAAAATTATTGTATCAATATCACAAAGACAAACTCCTTTTCGTCAATTTAACAGAACACATGCTATTTTTCTGTTAGTTATTTTAATTGTTAATATGTTATCTCGTATTAAATCTAAAAGATCTCGCTTGTGTGTGCTTAACTTATCTAAACTCACATATAGCCATTACTTGAACCAGGGAGACTTATTCAACAAATAGATGACAATATTTGTTACCATTTAAGCTTATATAAAAAGAGTAGATTCAAAACATTTGACCACCCTCTTTGAAAATACAGCAAAATAATTTGTGACGTGCTCCGCATACGCTGATACACCCTCAAGTAAAGGTTCATAACTTTGTTATCTAAACTGTGATTTCATCAACATTTGTAGAAAATGTGTCTTAGATGTATATAAACATATCATACAAATTTTATAGAATTCCTGATACACAGTCTCATTTTACAACAAAAGTCCATGATTTATTGGGACAACCCTCGTACTTTGCAAAGAGTGAATGAAAAGGGCACTGATCAGACTAGGAAATGCCCATTTGTTGTTAGCATGCAACAAAATTAGCTTTAATATACCCTTCAGTGCTCCAACTTAATAAAGCCAATACCTTTGATACTGAAGTTGCATTTTTAGATCTACATTTGTCAATTTCTAATGATATTGTTTCTACCAAAATTTATGATAAACGTGACGACTTTGATTTTGAAATGGTCAATTTCTCATTTTTAGATGGTGATGTTCCTCGCTCTACGTCCTATGGAGTCTATATCTCTCAATTCATTCGTTTTGCTAGAGCATCAAGCTATGTAACTGATTTCAATACTCGCAATAAATTATTAACTCAGAAACTTCTTAAACAAGGCTATCAGTATCATAAACTTTGCAAAACCTTTTCTAAATTTCATAGACAATATTATGATAAATATCTAAATTACAAGTTGGACTTAAATCTCTCTTGCGTCAAAGACTTTTGGGACCTGAATTCTATGGTGTTTAAATTGAAGAAGATTGTTGGCTCTAATAATTTTTCAGCGCAGTTCATTAAAATAATTTCCCATAAAAAAAAGATTGGCTATAACATATATGTATTGCAACAGACTGCATGCTTGGTGGTCAACCCAATCACGGTTGGTAACTTTGCTTTCATCTTTAATTGCACGCTGGTGGGTCGGACTTCAGACTCTATGATGGTTCCGACATAAAGACTTATCTATTGATGAGATGGTAGGGACCTGATCCTTTGGCTGTTTGTTTGGCCCACCGGGGTTTACCTGTTGGATTTCTTTTTCTCCTGTATTCAGTTTTATTTACTGTTGAGTCCTTATCTTTGCTTCATCTCCTTGTTATATCTTGATTTATATGTTCTGAGAGATGATGCATTGATAAGTTAGGGGTCTTTCATGCAAACCAAATACCTATAAGTCTTGATCCACATCTGAATTAAGGGTGAGGTTGGCGCTGTTAAACTGGTTTAAGCCCTCCAGTAATTTTTTTCTGACCGTTCCAAGGGGGTACTTCTTTTGTGGATCATTCTGTTTTTTCTGTTTTGTGTTTGCTATGCCTTTGCGAGCGTCTGTTTATATGTGCCTTGTGGTCACCTGATTGGTAAGGGTTGACCTCTTGGCTCTGGTTTGGTGTGTCCAACTGTGAGTTTCTTACTTTCCCATTGGTATCCCGGGTCAGGTGTGGTACTTGATTGTATTGATTCCTGATCATTGCACCCTTACTTACTTCAATGATGAGATCCAATAGCCCTATTGAAGCTGCAATTTTAAAAAGAACCAACTGTATTTCTTTTGCCCATCTTAGGCAGTGCAGACAAGAGAAGGTATGCTTAGGTATTGCGATTCCTCCTACTTTTGTGATACAGTATTGGAAAGCTACTGTGATCCTGAATCAGGCATCCACTGTATGAAATAAAATGCATTTGCGATTTATAAATGTGTTCTATACTAATGCCTGTGTACCATTTACACTATCATACACTCTTTCCGGAACATGCGCAGTGGCATGAGTAGGATTCTCTACATGTAAACTGCTCAATACCAATCATCATATACAGAAAGGAAGTAGAGCTTAATCAATCTATCATCTCGCTTGACAGAGAGAGCTGGTAGCTTTACTTTAGGTTTATACCTGCTTTATTTATTGTGTCTAAATTGTGCGTGTTCTGATGTTATGTTTAAATCTTTATACAACAGCAGATTCCAGGCGAATATTTGGCCTTATGAATACAATTAAGTCCCCTGGTGTACTCGTCTTCTGTCTGGGATATGGCGGTGATTCTGTTGTCATTGACTCCTCATTATTTGCTGCTGCTTACTTTGTGTACATGGTCTTTGTGTTGCAGTTTTACTTTGTTGTGTAGTTCTTAGTGTGCTCTCTAGTTTTGCAATAATCTTGCTAAGAAGCGAGAGCTGGTTGCCTTGCTTTAATTGTGTTCTTCCTGTTGTTTGGGTGTCTGTGTTCTGTTTCTCTTCCTTGTGGTGCCGGAGGATGGTCTGTGATTTGTGGTTATGCAATTTCCTGCTTATACTCACGTGTCCTTTGGTCAGCGTGATTTCACTGTGTCTCTGTTTTGCATACTTATGAATGAATACTTAGGAATAAATTAGATAAGTAGTATTACCTTATAAAGTACAGACTTATTTCCTTTTATTATCAAATTATCTGATCAGCTATGGTGTTATAAAGAACCAGCTCAGTGGAAATAGGTGTGTTGTGTATGCAAAATAAGTAAGTGAGTATGATCAGAAAATACCACAATCACACACTAAAGACTAACCAATGACACACGTACAGTGTGACGTCGTGTCATGTTATTAATTATGAACATCCACATTTATAAGATTTTGAAAATTGTCTGATTACTTGAATCTGTTTTGGATATACGTCACAGATTAATATTGCCACTTTCTGCTGATTGACCCATTAAGTATTTAAGGAAGTAAATCGTGAAGATGAGATATAAAGCGCTGAATGTACTTGTTTGCTTAGGTCCCTGCATATTAAGGGTTGATGTGTATAAATATTTGTTTAATATTCAGTTTAAGCGTATTGTATATTTCTAAACTATCGTTGCAGAAATTGCATTGGACAAAACTTTGCCATGAACGAAATTAAAGTCATGCTTTCACGAATAGTACAGACGTAAGTTGCGTTAAAGCTCATCATTGTTCTGTTTGATACACTCAATGAAATTGCAAACAATGCTCTAGCCTCACAAGCAAAGGCGTATTATTGCAGTGAACACCTTGGAAATATGACATTAAACGACAGTCATGAGATATTGATGACAGTGAATTATGTATGGCATTTGGAAGCAACCAAAAGAGAGCGTTATTATGCCTACAATGACATTGTTATTTTGCATCAGTTTAGTAAACTGTCAATAGTCATTTTTTGCGAGAAACTGGTAAACGCTTTGTAAAATAAAATTTGGAAAAATGACAAATGGTTTAGTATTTATTCCAAACTGAATACACCATATATAAAGTACAATTAAACAAATGGAAGGGATTTGGTCGCAAAACATGAACTGATTTAGTTATGGTGGCTATATTGGGAACGTGCAAACAAAGTGGCTATTTTACTGGCCATATAAGTACCTTCCCACTCAACATCTTTGTATTGGTATCTGCTGAGTTATTGATAAAAATAATACATATATACGATTGATCATAAATCATTGGACCCACACAAGATAATTATTATTATAATGGTCAATTTGACGGTCTCCATATTAAAGAACATGTACACTTATGATATTTTTAAATGTAATTTATAAATGGCATTTGAAGACATCTCGTTATAAATGGCCATTAAGTTGCATCAACAAAAGCTGATAGACTGAGAGATAAAAAACCAATACTTCAAAGCTTCGCTCAATATTCGTCAGTGTAGCATTGGTTAAGTTAATTTTAAGCGGTATATGTCTCTGAATGGCTTGTCCAATTTCCAAATGAAAGCTAAATACATTAATTACAGCTTATCAAGGCTGTAATGAAACAGAATTATGGTCCAGACAAAAAAACTAATTTCTTTATATAACCAAGACATTCATAATCTTGAGGTATCCAAGCATGAATTGAACGTTTAAAGAATAAAGCAACTAAAACAAGAAGCCATCCTGGTTCATGTTTTCCTGCATATGGCAAAGACCTGATGTCTTCATCAGATCTAAGAGATCAGAGAATCGTCTAATGTCAATTATAGATCACATCAAAAGTAAACCATTAGTTTATTCTTGGATGTCATATGTTTGTATGCAATAGTGACATATTTTGATCATACTCACTCGTAATTAGGTAGGGTAAAGTCGATAAATTGGAGAGTCAGCTAAATTCAGACAGTGACATATTTTAATTATTGGAATGAAAAATAAATTTACTAAACAAACAGTGAAAATCCTGATTGAGAGCTGTCTCACCTGAATTTTCACTGTTTGCAAATGTGTGTCCAAATTTACCCACTGTCTGAAGTTACACGACTTTACCCTAGTTGACATTTCCATACACGTTCAGTCTTCAAAACACAATGTAGGATTTTATTATATTCATTTTATCAATTCTATCTTTATTTCCTAAAAATATTTAAATATTTTCAATCCTTAAATGTTTTATTATTTTATTTTCAGTTTTCGTCTTGAGCTGGACAAGAAACATAAAGTTATTCCCAGTCCATCATTAGTTATGCGTGCCAAATATGGAATCAAAGTTTACCTACATCCAAGATAGGGTTACTCTACAGGGGCTGTATACTACAACTCCATGACATTTAAATATAGTGACATATTCCCAAGCGAGGATATTACATGAAATGATCAAAACACCAATGTTGGTTTAACATCATGTTGTTGCATCATTATTTAAACTCTGACTCAACGCCATAATGTTCCTGCTAGGGGTCATTTTGTTGCATCATTATTTAGACTCTAATGTTCCTGCTTGGGCTGTCTCTTCATTGCATATTGCATGAAGCAATGGAAGCGGTTATTATATGTTGCAGTAGTTTATTAAGCCTGATACAATCGCATTATGCTTAATGCTAAATAAATCATGTGTATTCGTTTTTATTTCAAAGATTTCAGCGCCTTTCATATGTATACTTCGTCGATTCTACGTCAAATTAACTTTGAATTGACGTTGTGTGCTTGCTAAGATGACCCTTCATTTTCTTCATTTAACTTATTGACTGCATTGATCCTGAAACTGGGATAAATATTGCAATTGTTCAAGTGTTTTGTTTATAAACATTTCAGTACAACGTGTTCTACCAACATTTTAGCGACTTGTAAATGCATTTTATTCAGTGCCATTTGTCTACTGATTTATTTGAGCCGCAACATGAGATTTCCGACAATGTGGTATGGGCAACCAGCAAAGGCTCAGACCAGCCTGCGCATATGCCAAGTCTGATCAGAGCATTAGCTGGTCGCTTTAGTATTCTATGACTGTTATATTGCTGACCAAAAATAGCAAGTGAGTATGATCAGGAAATACCACAACCACAAACCGCAGACAACCCCGTTGCACAGCGAGGAAGAGCCGCCCAACCACCATGAGACACCAGGAAGACAAACCAAGCAAAGCAACCAGCTCCCTCCTCCCCACCAAGACGACCGCAATACTAGAATGGACATAAAGTAACGCACAACAAAACATAGAACAACCACAGACCCCCACAATGGGAGTAACTATAAACAAAAAGTCAACAACAACAGAACCACCGCCTTAGAACGGACAGCAGCCTAAGCAAACATTATTTGGAGTTTCTAAGTTAACAGGAGGCTGCACAGGCTCGTCTGAGACTACTCATATCAATGGAAATTACATGTCGCGGCTCATTTAATTCTAGTCTATAACTCTATAGCTAAGAGCTATATATATTTAGATGGACCATACGTATAGTCAATGATTGAATAAGTTGGTTTAGAATTGTCTATTTTGAATGTAAGGATTTTGTTGTTTCGTTTGATGCTTAACGTCCCAGTCAACAACTATGATCATTTCTGGACCAAGCCACACTTTTTCCTCTGTAAGCTTGACTCAGCGGTTAACCAGTACCTCGTGCACATACTTTCACTGGTAATTGACAACAACTGGAAGGGAGGAGAAAGGCAATGTTGAACCTATTTCATATCAATCTCAACGAAAGTATGGGACCGGATTGGGATCAAACTCGTGACCCCTGGATCTGCAGTCAGGCACGTTTCAGAAGTCAGACACGTTACCGACTGCGCTTTGGTTAATACCTATCAGAATGCATATTGTTTTTCTTAACAAACTACCAAATGAAATTTGTTTGCATATATATTTCATATTTTGCCCATTGTATAACGTGGCGCCTCTAATTGGATTTCTGACAAAATTGATATGGGATCCACAGTTTATCCCATTTCGCCAATGCCACAGGCAGGTAAAAGTAAAAATTCCAATAACTGGTCCACCATACCCAGCCAGTACACAATGTCTGGCCACCAGTGGCCCTACAGCGAAACGCCATTCTAATGGCATTTCGCTAGTGGGCCAATGATGTTCCGCTTTTTATGCGTACTGGGTAGTTAGATGGAAGCTAAGAGCTATATTTAAAAGTTAGTGTTCATTTATTGGTCAATAACATGCGTGGATCCGGAGGGGGACAGGGACCCATCCCTGAAAAGTCACAAAGTTATAGGGTTTCTTAGCAATACTTGGTCAGATCCCTGAAAAAATACAAAGCTACCAAGCCAGCATTCAATGTCGGACCATCATCAGACCACCAGCGAAATGCCATTTAAATGCATTTAATGGCATTTTGATGACGGAATGATGATGGCCCGCTTTTAGAGGCGATCCTCTCTCCCCTTATCACTTAAAAATAAAAGAAATAAATGTTGTCAGCAGAGTTTTGCACCCTCTGACAAACACTTCTAGATTCACGCATGAGTATTGAAAAGAAAACGTATATGCAGCTAATATTAATTAAATAAAATCATAGCTCCTGTCGATTTGCTTTGCAAGTGTGGCTACGAAAAAGATATTGCTTCTTGATATCTTTTTTATTGACATTTTACTATTTTTGCCTGAAGCCCACCTCCAAAGCTAAATTGGCCTCACTTTCTTTTTTTAAAATGCAGTATTATTTTTAAGAAGAAAAAATAACTTTCGGATTATGTGAGGTCCTATAGTACGTTGCTATACCAGCAAACAGAAAAGTCACAACAGTCAGTTAAAACGTGATTGTCCGAAGGTTTATTTTATAAAAAACGTGTCACAAACATAAATCCCATTTCCCAAACCCGTAAGTTCACCTTGGGTATCATACTGATATTAACAAAAGCCTATCAACAATGTTTTAGTGCCAAAATGCTTAGATCAATCAAAACATACTAATCTGCACAATTCCAATATCTGACCTTTCAACCTAACTCAGAGGTGAGGGTTGCGTGTAAGGTCAATTGTATTGCTTGCATGTAGGTCTATACACCTTTTCTTTTAATTTGGTAGGCAACATAACCACTTTGAAATTGAATAATAAGTTTGACCTTTTTACCCAACCCAGTAGGGGTCGAGGGTGTAAGGAAAGAACATTTGGTTGAATAAAGCTCTACACAACATTCCCGTTAATATAATATGCAGCTTGACTACTATCAGAAAAAAATGTTTTGACCTTTTGTCCCCGTCCCTTGGATGGAGGATGTGTCTGCGGGCAAAATATTTGCAACCATGTTACTGTATGCATCGTTCCCTTTAATTTGATATGCAACATGACCATATACTAAAACAGTTGAATTCTGACCTAAGCCCCCACCCCCTTAGTCTATCCAGGAGATCGGACCAAGGCCTTCAAACTAATATAACGTTTGATGTGTTTCATATCTATCGTACCATTGACTGCATGCAAAATATTGGTAAAATATTGATAACTGACTTAGATATTGCGAAAATTAAATACTTAACGTTTGACCCCGCCTAAGGAATCGATGGGATGGGGTAATTGGTTTGACATGTATGCTAATCATCAGGCACTGGGCAATCATGGTCAGATATATTAGCTTTGGAATAATGATGAGTTCATTTTATTAAGCGTATCTACAAAAAATAAAGATAAACGAGAGGATCATTGTGACACTGGTACGCTCACCTCAATTCTTAGCCCTGGATGCACTTTTGTTAAGCATATTGGAATCATTTGAGCAATATAGGGAACATGGAGTATCGTATCATAGATCTTTTTTTCTATATTTAGCTCTGGCGGCGATTTTGTTTTGCGGAGCGGAACTGTTTTAAAGAGGCGCTTATATGAACATTTGTGTGACTTTTTTTTTAATTTGGACCAGTGGTTCTAGAGAAGATTTCGTTTAAAACATTCCAAATCTTTAGCTCTGTAGGCCATCTTATTATCCAAGTATTTTGGTTGGTATTCGTTTGAAACCTCTAATGACTACACACAGTATATCAATTTAGCTTAAAGAAAATACAAAAAGTCGAAAAATGTATGAAAATGATCAACCTTTTAAACTTCTCCGTCAAATGGATTCTTAAATTGTATGCATGTTAATGGAATTATGACAAACATAGCCAATAACCATTTTTTTCTAAAAATCTTAAATATCTCATTACCCATCGACTTGCAAGGACAAATACATTTCATGTCTTTACCATTATCTCTCACCCAGACCGGATAGGCGGCAATAAAAAACATTAATACTATTGACGGACGTAGATCAACAATCGTCAGAAACAGAGCTTTCGATTGCCATTTGTCGCCCTAGTGGCGACAAATGGAAATCAAAAACACTGTTTCTAGCGATTTTTGATCCGCGTTCGTCGATTGTTAAGAGCTTTTTCGATTGCCACCTATCTGATGTGTCATCGAAGGATCAAGAACATAAAGAACAAAGACTAGCATTGGATGAAGAGATTAAATCAACAAAACGTCTTGACTTTCTAGACATCCTATTAACTGCGCAAGATGACACAGGTAGAGGCCTGACAGATCTTGAGATACGATCTGAAGTTGATACATTCTTGTTTGCAGGTAAATCAAAATCAAAATTATATTTCAATAATCGACACACAATCAACCCATTAAAGCCAAATGAAATTTACCCATATTATCAATTGGACCTGTCCATTTCAGTTTTAAGGGTTGTTGAATGGTATTTTCAATTTTATTCAATTTTCGATAGAACGTTCTGTAAGCAAACAGTGGATACCCTTGTCCGACGCCACGTTCTTTGGCGTCTGATCTGCGTATGCACTGTTTGCCTATGTCACACAAAAAGGACGCTAGACCTATATGGGTTAAACACTTAAGATAACTTATCCATCAATTGTCAATATCTGTATCTTAATACTAATTTAGAACTAAGCTTAAGCACATGTACATATGGCTATATGTATTAAGAAAGTTGCATGGTCCATTAGTTTCACTAACATGGTACAGCTATGTTTTGCTTAATGGATTCATGTTGCAAATAGGAAGAAATGTAAAGTAGTTTATACATGTAATACTAACTTAAAGATAAATTGTGAAACCCTCACCATGTAATTGTATTTGGGTACAGTCTCCTTTATCAACAATGCACATATTCTTTTTTTCCTTTGGGATATGTAGCCCTAACGTTTAAACTAAAGTTTTCAATTTATTTCCGCTACCATGTACCAGTCGTATCTATAAATTTATCATCATTATGAGATCTGGTTGCAAGAACATGCGTCGTTCCAATTACGTAACCAATACTTATTACTATTATCCTAAAGCACCCTGGTCCTTACTTTGCTTAATATTTGACGGATAGGTTATTAATTTCTTTGGTAGAGGTATGAGCCAAGATGCTTCAATTACACTGACTTTTACTCTTGTATGATATTTTGTCACAAAGATTAATCCATGTTTATCTTGAGTCACCTGTAACTCATCAAAGATTTCTGAGTATTATAACACGAAGAAACTCCCAACTTGGCTGAATAATTTAAGTGAGTAACTCGTTTCTTGTGTTACATTTTGTGGTTACTTTTGATTTCCAAACATGCCCATTGTTTATCTTTTATCTCTTTCATGGAAAAGCACATGCTCATTGCTTAATTTAATTAACTCTCTGATCATTATAGTAATGACATAGGCCTGGTCATTATACATGTTAAGCATTTAGCAGGCTGACAAAGTTTTTTACTCAGGTGCATGAGTAGAAGAAATCACAGAACCAGTTTCTGTTTGACAAAATCTCCTTATTTGTTTAAAGGTGTAGATAATATACAAGGAATTATAAATTTCAGGTCATGACACAACAAGTTCTGCAATAAGCTGGGGTATATATGCACTGGCGAGATATGACACCTTTCAAGAACAGATATGGGAAGAAGTCAACAGAGTCGCTGGACAACGATCTATACAATGGTATATGCCTTTGGTTTACCTGTTGGATTTCTTTTGCTCCAGTATTCAGTTTTATTTATTGTTGAGTCATTATCTTTGCTTTTTCTCCTTTTTATATCTTGATTATATGTTCTAGAAGATGATGCATTGATAAGTTAGGGGTCTTCCATGCAAACCAAAAATCTATGTGCCTTGATCCACATCTGAACTAAGGGTGAGGTTGGTGCACCATTTAACCTGTTTAAGCCCTCCAGTGAAATATTTTTACTGACCGTTTCCAAGGAGGTGCACGTTTTGTGGATCATTTCTGTTATTTCTGTCTTGATTTGTTAAGCTTTCATGCACGTCTGTTTGTTGATGCATTGTGGTCACCTGCTGGGAAAGGGCTGACCTCTTGGCTCTGGATTGTAACGATGTCTCTTTCCCATTGGAATCCTGGGTCAGGTGTGGTGCTTGATTGTATTGATTACTGATCTTTGCCCTCATTCTTACTTCACTGCGTGTCAAAGTACCTGTGTAGGTGCTTCTTATCTACTTGTGTAGTCTGTCATGATAAGAGACGTTGGGCGGTTCTTAGCTAAGTTCAACCCCTGGACAAATACATTTGGAAATCGGTCAGTCAGGTTGCATTGTTTGCGTATTCACCCATCTTTGAAACTCTCTACACCAATATTATATACCTAGATGCCGTATCTTGAAAAATAAGCATTTCAAATTATTTCAGATGAATCTGATCAGTCCAGATACTTACGCTCATGTGCTATTTGAAATATACTAAGAAAAACAATTGAAGGATATTAAAATTATTTTGACTATATAACATTTGAGAAAATAATTTCCAAACAAAGTATTTTCGTATCTGATAGAACTACCAATATGCAATTCAGTAAAATGCAAAATAAAATTTACGCACCAAATTTAACAACCCTCTTTAACCAAAGTTCACATGCAAAAAATTTAGCGTTAAAATTTTTTGCTTCAAACTTTACCTGGTCATTGCTTATGTTCTAATTCCGACCACAGACAAGTGTTCAACCCCATTTGTCAGTATTTGCACCTAAGAACGAGACAGCTTCTTCAACAAAAATGCACAGGTATGGCATACCCCAGCCAATATGGCCACAAATTGGAAGTAAAACACTGACAACAACTACACCATTAGGTGTCATTCTTTTGACTGAGGGCCAGCAATGATTTTGGAGCCAGTAATTATGGAATACAAACGATAAAAATGAGTTTCAATCAATTTTTAATGTTTGTGACTTTTCAGTATAGAGGGTTGCACCATTTGGACCTGTACTGTACTTTAATCAGTGAAGCTTGGCTTAAATCAAACATTCAGTTTGATTGCAGATATCCAGAACTATGAAATGCATGCAAAATTGGTTTTGCTTTTATTGTAATGAATGCTAGAGGATGAATTGAATCTAAGTATCCTTCAATTGTTTTTCTGAGTATATGTACGTACATGTATCTTAAACACTTGCATGTATCTTAAATTATACAAGCCAAAATCAATCTTCAATAATGCAATCTAATCACCAACACGCTTTATTGTTTCATAAAAGACCTGTATACCCTTTCCCTCGTGATCCAGATATTGAACCCTTATCATGCTGAATTTTAATTTGTGTTGTGTGTTTGTGTAGGAAAAGACTGTTTTATGTTGTTGTTTTTGTATTGCTTTTTTGCGAAGTCAGAACTAAAAAAATATTTTCTTGCCAAACAAACAGAATTTGGAAGAATATTTTCATGACAACATATCTAGCACGCATATTTTCCAAGTAGCATACTAAAGATAAACATGTCTACCAGTAGACGTACACAACTGCAGCAAAGTTTAGAGATGAGGGTCTGTTTTACTGTTTTGAATTGATTTTGTGTGTTTGCATTGATGTTTTGCTTCGCTGTCGACATTTTTTCAGTCATGTCGAGACGCTTCCCTGTTCACCTAGATTGAACCAGTACTTAGTAGAAAATCAAGTGTCTTGCTTAAGACATGGCAAAGAGCTTCCATTGAGTCGTCTAAAAAAGCAATTCTTTAATCATAGGTGTAACACACTAGCATTTAGCAACTGAGGACATCGATTATTCAAGTTGATACTTTACATCCCAGTCAAAAAATCAGTCATGTCGAGACGCTTCCTGTGTTGAACCAGTACTAAATAGAGTATAACGTGTCTTGCACAAGGAATCAAGCCCCCACCCCCCTCTATCTTAAGTTCAGCACTCTACCACTGGTTGGCTCCACAGGTAACTACAGAGTTTTGATGGTGCCATTCATGTCAGCCTGTTTTTTGGGGGGTTAGTTCAATAATGTGTAATCACAAAACATATATATTACATCTACACCATTTATATCGGATTATCATGTGCAAAACATTTCAATAATCCTGCAAGTGTATGCAGCTTTGCGTTTAAGGTTACTTGTGGCATGGCTGTATATAGCAAATACAATACCAAAGGAATCACAGATAAAAGCTCGCTACATGCAATCAGATCTTTATATCGCTGTGCAATCTGACTCCATATCTTTATAGCAGCAACAACCGTTCTAACATGGACCAGTCTGCCATGCTGACCTTAACTAGAATCCACATACGTTCTTAGATGCCCTGGCTAGTGAGCAATATGTATGTAAACAAGTAAGACTTAGGTGTTCTGTTTAGATTTGCTTGCGAACGTTTATTAGGCATACTTACTGTATAAAGCTGGTCACATTTGTAGTTGCCGTTCAATTGTTTTGCACGATTAAAGCGTACCGTACCTATGCTGTTGTACCCAATGTACTGTTGACCACTCTATGTTGACCGTGAATGACAGTACTCTGTCTGACATGCCCAACGTCTGCTACCTGGTCGCACTATACAAGGGGTTAAAAACCAAAGTGCATTTGGCCAGTATGTTTATATTGGCTGGCTAAGATCGTCTTTGTTCTTACGCTTTCATTCACTCTATCAATTAGAGCTAGCTACCAAGATATTGGTCAGATCCCTTTTCTACATCCCTATTTTGCTGCACTGTGTAACGGACTCTGCAAGCAGAAATAAACTTCGAGATTTATTGATTTATTATGCTATGACTTGCACTCCAAACAAGGTCATAAACGAAAACATGCAAGATTAAATGTGAAATGATTTGTATTTTCAGGGCAGATTTGTCTAGTCTAACCTACTTAGCATCATTCATTAAAGAGGTCATGAGAATGTACAGTATTGTTCCAATGCTAGCACGTGTTATTGATGAACCAATGACGTTTGATGACGTCAGCATCCCCACTGGCTCCATCGTTAATGTAAACATACATGCTATTAACCATAGGGAGGATGTGTGGTTAGATCATGACGTAAGTGTGACATCACATTAACCCAGTTTTATTTTTCTAATTAAACAAGAACATATATGTGCCACAATCTATGGAGCAGAAAGGTCAAATCCTATTTTTGAGAAACTACTTAAATAAATCATGCAGTTCTTGTCACGGCTTGGGATAATAAATAACTTTGCACATTTTTGATGGCTTAAGGTTTTGAGCAATAATTGAAATTAAAGAAAGAAGCTGACTGAAGATTACAACCACTTAAGCTTGATAGTTATGACTAAAGTAATTCTTTCATTTGTTCAGAAAATTTGACAAATGCTAAAAACTTTCATAAGGGATTATGAAAAACTGATCATTGTGACATGTCCTTTTTATTTCATAAATTAAGTATTTGACCAAATTTCAATGTGAGAAGTGTTTAGTTACATATGTCCTTAATAACAATTACACTTTTTTAAACCACAGATGATATTGTTACTTTCGTATGGTTTCACCTTTCCTCATGGTTCTATTTTACTCTATATATGAGTATCCATTGACAACGTGGGATCGTTTCAATATCATTTAAATATAACGCCACCATCTTGATGGTTTCTGGGATAGTCACAAATTTGCGTTTAAATTCATTGGGGCAGCAGATTGCACAATAACTGGTGCATAAACAATCATATGATTTGTGTTTCAGAAGTTCCTACCTGATAGATTTTTGGAACAGTCCAGTTTGGATAGAGATCCATTCAGCTTTATTCCATTCTCAGCAGGATCAAGGTTTGTAGCCAAGTTGAAACCCATAGTTTTTAAGCTGTCCAATTTATGCCAAAAGCTATACCTTGTCATTACAACTAAATAGAATATAACATTTAACCTCCATGCGAGAGAAGTTTCTTCATGGCTTGTTACCAAGTAAAGCTCAACAAAGCCTCCACAGCCTCAGAAACTAGCTAGAATATTGATATTTTACAGGCAACAAGTTTAGCTAATATACGAGGGTTGTCCCAGTAAATCTTGGACTTTTGTTATAACACAAGGCTGTGTACAAGTAACTCTATGATATCTAAAGGATGCGTTTATATACATATGAGAAACATCTTGTATAAATATGGGTGGAATCGCATTTAGATAACAAATTTATGAACCTTTACTTGATGGTATGCCCGCGTGAGCGGCGCACGTCAACATTTTTTCAATGAAACTCATTTAGTCCAAAAGGTAGTGTGCATTTAATCAAATTTCGCTTTTGTATTTCATACATTGCATTGCCACATCAACTAGAAACTATGCAAGGTAAAGTGTTGAAAATTTGAAACGTTTGTGGTCATTCACATTTATTTTGTAAACGATTTTACATACCTACTACATTTCTATTTTTCAGAAAAAGCTAACATTATGAGAACGGTACGGCGCAAAAATTAGACTTTTAATATTTTTGGCTAATTAAACACATAAAACTACGTTCTTTTAATGTTAAATGATTGAAAGAACAGTCACTAGTATCGTAAAATGGATTTCGTGTAAAATTATTGTATCAATATCACAAAGACAAACTCCTTTTCGTCAATTTAACAGAACACATGCTATTTTTCTGTTAGTTATTTTAATTGTTAATATGTTATCTCGTATTAAATCTAAAAGATCTCGCTTGTGTGTGCTTAACTTATCTAAACTCACATATAGCCATTACTTGAACCAGGGAGACTTATTCAACAAATAGATGACAATATTTGTTACCATTTAAGCTTATATAAAAAGAGTAGATTCAAAACATTTGACCACCCTCTTTGAAAATACAGCAAAATAATTTGTGACGTGCTCCGCATACGCTGATACACCCTCAAGTAAAGGTTCATAACTTTGTTATCTAAACTGTGATTTCATCAACATTTGTAGAAAATGTGTCTTAGATGTATATAAACATATCATACAAATTTTATAGAATTCCTGATACACAGTCTCATTTTACAACAAAAGTCCATGATTTATTGGGACAACCCTCGTACTTTGCAAAGAGTGAATGAAAAGGGCACTGATCAGACTAGGAAATGCCCATTTGTTGTTAGCATGCAACAAAATTAGCTTTAATATACCCTTCAGTGCTCCAACTTAATAAAGCCAATACCTTTGATACTGAAGTTGCATTTTTAGATCTACATTTGTCAATTTCTAATGATATTGTTTCTACCAAAATTTATGATAAACGTGACGACTTTGATTTTGAAATGGTCAATTTCTCATTTTTAGATGGTGATGTTCCTCGCTCTACGTCCTATGGAGTCTATATCTCTCAATTCATTCGTTTTGCTAGAGCATCAAGCTATGTAACTGATTTCAATACTCGCAATAAATTATTAACTCAGAAACTTCTTAAACAAGGCTATCAGTATCATAAACTTTGCAAAACCTTTTCTAAATTTCATAGACAATATTATGATAAATATCTAAATTACAAGTTGGACTTAAATCTCTCTTGCGTCAAAGACTTTTGGGACCTGAATTCTATGGTGTTTAAATTGAAGAAGATTGTTGGCTCTAATAATTTTTCAGCGCAGTTCATTAAAATAATTTCCCATAAAAAAAAGATTGGCTATAACATATATGTATTGCAACAGACTGCATGCTTGGTGGTCAACCCAATCACGGTTGGTAACTTTGCTTTCATCTTTAATTGCACGCTGGTGGGTCGGACTTCAGACTCTATGATGGTTCCGACATAAAGACTTATCTATTGATGAGATGGTAGGGACCTGATCCTTTGGCTGTTTGTTTGGCCCACCGGGGTTTACCTGTTGGATTTCTTTTTCTCCTGTATTCAGTTTTATTTACTGTTGAGTCCTTATCTTTGCTTCATCTCCTTGTTATATCTTGATTTATATGTTCTGAGAGATGATGCATTGATAAGTTAGGGGTCTTTCATGCAAACCAAATACCTATAAGTCTTGATCCACATCTGAATTAAGGGTGAGGTTGGCGCTGTTAAACTGGTTTAAGCCCTCCAGTAATTTTTTTCTGACCGTTCCAAGGGGGTACTTCTTTTGTGGATCATTCTGTTTTTTCTGTTTTGTGTTTGCTATGCCTTTGCGAGCGTCTGTTTATATGTGCCTTGTGGTCACCTGATTGGTAAGGGTTGACCTCTTGGCTCTGGTTTGGTGTGTCCAACTGTGAGTTTCTTACTTTCCCATTGGTATCCCGGGTCAGGTGTGGTACTTGATTGTATTGATTCCTGATCATTGCACCCTTACTTACTTCAATGATGAGATCCAATAGCCCTATTGAAGCTGCAATTTTAAAAAGAACCAACTGTATTTCTTTTGCCCATCTTAGGCAGTGCAGACAAGAGAAGGTATGCTTAGGTATTGCGATTCCTCCTACTTTTGTGATACAGTATTGGAAAGCTACTGTGATCCTGAATCAGGCATCCACTGTATGAAATAAAATGCATTTGCGATTTATAAATGTGTTCTATACTAATGCCTGTGTACCATTTACACTATCATACACTCTTTCCGGAACATGCGCAGTGGCATGAGTAGGATTCTCTACATGTAAACTGCTCAATACCAATCATCATATACAGAAAGGAAGTAGAGCTTAATCAATCTATCATCTCGCTTGACAGAGAGAGCTGGTAGCTTTACTTTAGGTTTATACCTGCTTTATTTATTGTGTCTAAATTGTGCGTGTTCTGATGTTATGTTTAAATCTTTATACAACAGCAGATTCCAGGCGAATATTTGGCCTTATGAATACAATTAAGTCCCCTGGTGTACTCGTCTTCTGTCTGGGATATGGCGGTGATTCTGTTGTCATTGACTCCTCATTATTTGCTGCTGCTTACTTTGTGTACATGGTCTTTGTGTTGCAGTTTTACTTTGTTGTGTAGTTCTTAGTGTGCTCTCTAGTTTTGCAATAATCTTGCTAAGAAGCGAGAGCTGGTTGCCTTGCTTTAATTGTGTTCTTCCTGTTGTTTGGGTGTCTGTGTTCTGTTTCTCTTCCTTGTGGTGCCGGAGGATGGTCTGTGATTTGTGGTTATGCAATTTCCTGCTTATACTCACGTGTCCTTTGGTCAGCGTGATTTCACTGTGTCTCTGTTTTGCATACTTATGAATGAATACTTAGGAATAAATTAGATAAGTAGTATTACCTTATAAAGTACAGACTTATTTCCTTTTATTATCAAATTATCTGATCAGCTATGGTGTTATAAAGAACCAGCTCAGTGGAAATAGGTGTGTTGTGTATGCAAAATAAGTAAGTGAGTATGATCAGAAAATACCACAATCACACACTAAAGACTAACCAATGACACACGTACAGTGTGACGTCGTGTCATGTTATTAATTATGAACATCCACATTTATAAGATTTTGAAAATTGTCTGATTACTTGAATCTGTTTTGGATATACGTCACAGATTAATATTGCCACTTTCTGCTGATTGACCCATTAAGTATTTAAGGAAGTAAATCGTGAAGATGAGATATAAAGCGCTGAATGTACTTGTTTGCTTAGGTCCCTGCATATTAAGGGTTGATGTGTATAAATATTTGTTTAATATTCAGTTTAAGCGTATTGTATATTTCTAAACTATCGTTGCAGAAATTGCATTGGACAAAACTTTGCCATGAACGAAATTAAAGTCATGCTTTCACGAATAGTACAGACGTAAGTTGCGTTAAAGCTCATCATTGTTCTGTTTGATACACTCAATGAAATTGCAAACAATGCTCTAGCCTCACAAGCAAAGGCGTATTATTGCAGTGAACACCTTGGAAATATGACATTAAACGACAGTCATGAGATATTGATGACAGTGAATTATGTATGGCATTTGGAAGCAACCAAAAGAGAGCGTTATTATGCCTACAATGACATTGTTATTTTGCATCAGTTTAGTAAACTGTCAATAGTCATTTTTTGCGAGAAACTGGTAAACGCTTTGTAAAATAAAATTTGGAAAAATGACAAATGGTTTAGTATTTATTCCAAACTGAATACACCATATATAAAGTACAATTAAACAAATGGAAGGGATTTGGTCGCAAAACATGAACTGATTTAGTTATGGTGGCTATATTGGGAACGTGCAAACAAAGTGGCTATTTTACTGGCCATATAAGTACCTTCCCACTCAACATCTTTGTATTGGTATCTGCTGAGTTATTGATAAAAATAATACATATATACGATTGATCATAAATCATTGGACCCACACAAGATAATTATTATTATAATGGTCAATTTGACGGTCTCCATATTAAAGAACATGTACACTTATGATATTTTTAAATGTAATTTATAAATGGCATTTGAAGACATCTCGTTATAAATGGCCATTAAGTTGCATCAACAAAAGCTGATAGACTGAGAGATAAAAAACCAATACTTCAAAGCTTCGCTCAATATTCGTCAGTGTAGCATTGGTTAAGTTAATTTTAAGCGGTATATGTCTCTGAATGGCTTGTCCAATTTCCAAATGAAAGCTAAATACATTAATTACAGCTTATCAAGGCTGTAATGAAACAGAATTATGGTCCAGACAAAAA
Organism: Loripinus fragilis; assembly: GCA_964019695.1. Lineage (NCBI taxonomy): Eukaryota > Metazoa > Mollusca > Bivalvia > Lucinida > Lucinidae > Loripinus > Loripinus fragilis. The sequence continues at coordinate 21,811,050 of OZ026523.1, forward strand.
AACTAATTTCTTTATATAACCAAGACATTCATAATCTTGAGGTATCCAAGCATGAATTGAACGTTTAAAGAATAAAGCAACTAAAACAAGAAGCCATCCTGGTTCATGTTTTCCTGCATATGGCAAAGACCTGATGTCTTCATCAGATCTAAGAGATCAGAGAATCGTCTAATGTCAATTATAGATCACATCAAAAGTAAACCATTAGTTTATTCTTGGATGTCATATGTTTGTATGCAATAGTGACATATTTTGATCATACTCACTCGTAATTAGGTAGGGTAAAGTCGATAAATTGGAGAGTCAGCTAAATTCAGACAGTGACATATTTTAATTATTGGAATGAAAAATAAATTTACTAAACAAACAGTGAAAATCCTGATTGAGAGCTGTCTCACCTGAATTTTCACTGTTTGCAAATGTGTGTCCAAATTTACCCACTGTCTGAAGTTACACGACTTTACCCTAGTTGACATTTCCATACACGTTCAGTCTTCAAAACACAATGTAGGATTTTATTATATTCATTTTATCAATTCTATCTTTATTTCCTAAAAATATTTAAATATTTTCAATCCTTAAATGTTTTATTATTTTATTTTCAGTTTTCGTCTTGAGCTGGACAAGAAACATAAAGTTATTCCCAGTCCATCATTAGTTATGCGTGCCAAATATGGAATCAAAGTTTACCTACATCCAAGATAGGGTTACTCTACAGGGGCTGTATACTACAACTCCATGACATTTAAATATAGTGGCATATTCCCAAGCGAGGATATTACATGAAATGATCAAAACACCAATGTTGGTTTAACATCATGTTGTTGCATCATTATTTAAACTCTGACTCAACGCCATAATGTTCCTGCTAGGGGTCATTTTGTTGCATCATTATTTAGACTCTAATGTTCCTGCTTGGGCTGTCTCTTCATTGCATATTGCATGAAGCAATGGAAGCGGTTATTATATGTTGCAGTAGTTTATTAAGCCTGATACAATCGCATTATGCTTAATGCTAAATAAATCATGTGTATTCGTTTTTATTTCAAAGATTTCAGCGCCTTTCATATGTATACTTCGTCGATTCTACGTCAAATTAACTTTGAATTGACGTTGTGTGCTTGCTAAGATGACCCTTCATTTTCTTCATTTAACTTATTGACTGCATTGATCCTGAAACTGGGATAAATATTGCAATTGTTCAAGTGTTTTGTTTATAAACATTTCAGTACAACGTGTTCTACCAACATTTTAGCGACTTGTAAATGCATTTTATTCAGTGCCATTTGTCTACTGATTTATTTGAGCCGCAACATGAGATTTCCGACAATGTGGTATGGGCAACCAGCAAAGGCTCAGACCAGCCTGCGCATATGCCAAGTCTGATCAGAGCATTAGCTGGTCGCTTTAGTATTCTATGACTGTTATATTGCTGACCAAAAATAGCAAGTGAGTATGATCAGGAAATACCACAACCACAAACCGCAGACAACCCCGTTGCACAGCGAGGAAGAGCCGCCCAACCACCATGAGACACCAGGAAGACAAACCAAGCAAAGCAACCAGCTCCCTCCTCCCCACCAAGACGACCGCAATACTAGAATGGACATAAAGTAACGCACAACAAAACATAGAACAACCACAGACCCCCACAATGGGAGTAACTATAAACAAAAAGTCAACAACAACAGAACCACCGCCTTAGAACGGACAGCAGCCTAAGCAAACATTATTTGGAGTTTCTAAGTTAACAGGAGGCTGCACAGGCTCGTCTGAGACTACTCATATCAATGGAAATTACATGTCGCGGCTCATTTAATTCTAGTCTATAACTCTATAGCTAAGAGCTATATATATTTAGATGGACCATACGTATAGTCAATGATTGAATAAGTTGGTTTAGAATTGTCTATTTTGAATGTAAGGATTTTGTTGTTTCGTTTGATGCTTAACGTCCCAGTCAACAACTATGATCATTTCTGGACCAAGCCACACTTTTTCCTCTGTAAGCTTGACTCAGCGGTTAACCAGTACCTCGTGCACATACTTTCACTGGTAATTGACAACAACTGGAAGGGAGGAGAAAGGCAATGTTGAACCTATTTCATATCAATCTCAACGAAAGTATGGGACCGGATTGGGATCAAACTCGTGACCCCTGGATCTGCAGTCAGGCACGTTTCAGAAGTCAGACACGTTACCGACTGCGCTTTGGTTAATACCTATCAGAATGCATATTGTTTTTCTTAACAAACTACCAAATGAAATTTGTTTGCATATATATTTCATATTTTGCCCATTGTATAACGTGGCGCCTCTAATTGGATTTCTGACAAAATTGATATGGGATCCACAGTTTATCCCATTTCGCCAATGCCACAGGCAGGTAAAAGTAAAAATTCCAATAACTGGTCCACCATACCCAGCCAGTACACAATGTCTGGCCACCAGTGGCCCTACAGCGAAACGCCATTCTAATGGCATTTCGCTAGTGGGCCAATGATGTTCCGCTTTTTATGCGTACTGGGTAGTTAGATGGAAGCTAAGAGCTATATTTAAAAGTTAGTGTTCATTTATTGGTCAATAACATGCGTGGATCCGGAGGGGGACAGGGACCCATCCCTGAAAAGTCACAAAGTTATAGGGTTTCTTAGCAATACTTGGTCAGATCCCTGAAAAAATACAAAGCTACCAAGCCAGCATTCAATGTCGGACCATCATCAGACCACCAGCGAAATGCCATTTAAATGCATTTAATGGCATTTTGATGACGGAATGATGATGGCCCGCTTTTAGAGGCGATCCTCTCTCCCCTTATCACTTAAAAATAAAAGAAATAAATGTTGTCAGCAGAGTTTTGCACCCTCTGACAAACACTTCTAGATTCACGCATGAGTATTGAAAAGAAAACGTATATGCAGCTAATATTAATTAAATAAAATCATAGCTCCTGTCGATTTGCTTTGCAAGTGTGGCTACGAAAAAGATATTGCTTCTTGATATCTTTTTTATTGACATTTTACTATTTTTGCCTGAAGCCCACCTCCAAAGCTAAATTGGCCTCACTTTCTTTTTTTAAAATGCAGTATTATTTTTAAGAAGAAAAAATAACTTTCGGATTATGTGAGGTCCTATAGTACGTTGCTATACCAGCAAACAGAAAAGTCACAACAGTCAGTTAAAACGTGATTGTCCGAAGGTTTATTTTATAAAAAACGTGTCACAAACATAAATCCCATTTCCCAAACCCGTAAGTTCACCTTGGGTATCATACTGATATTAACAAAAGCCTATCAACAATGTTTTAGTGCCAAAATGCTTAGATCAATCAAAACATACTAATCTGCACAATTCCAATATCTGACCTTTCAACCTAACTCAGAGGTGAGGGTTGCGTGTAAGGTCAATTGTATTGCTTGCATGTAGGTCTATACACCTTTTCTTTTAATTTGGTAGGCAACATAACCACTTTGAAATTGAATAATAAGTTTGACCTTTTTACCCAACCCAGTAGGGGTCGAGGGTGTAAGGAAAGAACATTTGGTTGAATAAAGCTCTACACAACATTCCCGTTAATATAATATGCAGCTTGACTACTATCAGAAAAAAATGTTTTGACCTTTTGTCCCCGTCCCTTGGATGGAGGATGTGTCTGCGGGCAAAATATTTGCAACCATGTTACTGTATGCATCGTTCCCTTTAATTTGATATGCAACATGACCATATACTAAAACAGTTGAATTCTGACCTAAGCCCCCACCCCCTTAGTCTATCCAGGAGATCGGACCAAGGCCTTCAAACTAATATAACGTTTGATGTGTTTCATATCTATCGTACCATTGACTGCATGCAAAATATTGGTAAAATATTGATAACTGACTTAGATATTGCGAAAATTAAATACTTAACGTTTGACCCCGCCTAAGGAATCGATGGGATGGGGTAATTGGTTTGACATGTATGCTAATCATCAGGCACTGGGCAATCATGGTCAGATATATTAGCTTTGGAATAATGATGAGTTCATTTTATTAAGCGTATCTACAAAAAATAAAGATAAACGAGAGGATCATTGTGACACTGGTACGCTCACCTCAATTCTTAGCCCTGGATGCACTTTTGTTAAGCATATTGGAATCATTTGAGCAATATAGGGAACATGGAGTATCGTATCATAGATCTTTTTTTCTATATTTAGCTCTGGCGGCGATTTTGTTTTGCGGAGCGGAACTGTTTTAAAGAGGCGCTTATATGAACATTTGTGTGACTTTTTTTTTAATTTGGACCAGTGGTTCTAGAGAAGATTTCGTTTAAAACATTCCAAATCTTTAGCTCTGTAGGCCATCTTATTAGACGGAGCAGAACCATTTAGGCAATTTTAGTAGAGGGCATTATGAGGAACCTTTCTGTAAAATTATTTTGAATTTGGACCAGTGGTTATTGGAAGCAGTTCTATGAAGTTATTTTGAATTTGGACCAGTGGTTCAGGAGTAGATGTCATTTTAAGCTATTTCTTATCTACCGCTCTGATGACCATGTGTTAGACAGAGCGGAACAATGGAAGTCAATTTTGGCAGAGGGCATGATGAGGAATAGCTCTATGGAATTATTTTGAATTTAAACCTATGATTCAGGAGATGTCATTTAAATATATTTCTTATTTACATCTCTGACAGCAATCTTGTTCCACGAATCAGAACCATTAGGCAATTTTGGTAGAGACTATTATGATGAATTTCTGTACAATTATTTTGAATTGGAACCTTTGGTTCAAGAGGAGATGTTGTATAAATATTTCTCATCTATAGCTCTGGCACCCATTTTGTTTGGCGGAGCGGATTGATTTAGACAATTTTAGTATAGGGCCTTAGGAGGAATATTTATTATTTTATATTTTGGCAAGTGATTTAGGAGATGGCGACTAACTTTGAGCCTATGGCTCAGGTGAGCCTAAAGTAAATGTTTTGAAATTTCAAACCACAATACCCGCATGCATTTTGGGTTTTATTATGTCTCGACAAAGTTCGAGGGATATAATTTTTGTGTCAATCGTGCGTCTGTATCAATGTTATTGAGCGGTATTTAAGAGGTTTTGTTGATATTTCGGAAACAGGTGATTATGATTTGTGGAGATACTTAACACCAATAAAAGTTTTCCTTGTGTGGTCCCCTAGAATACCCTGTTTATCTGATGACAGGCTTGATGACAGCGAGCAGACAGGCTTAGCTACGAGTTAGAAATTGTGATGAATTTTGGACATTGTATGTGCCGCTGCTCCTTACGGCTGAGACTAGGAAAGCGGTAGCAGGCACAGTTACATACATACATGTGTTATCTACTTGTGTGACTATAGTTTTTTCTTGGATGTTGCGAAAAAGCGGTGATACACATTTTTATACATGAATGGGTATGGGTATGCCCTTGTCTTTTTTATATAGTATAATATATTTTTCTCTCTAAAATCATTATACAAAGCCCTGTGGATCAGACAGCAAACAAAACCACTGGGGACCTTAAATGTATTTTACTGGTATCAAATCTTCGCCCTGGGTTTGCTGTTGTTGCAGCACAAAAAATGTTAAATGTGAAAAACTCAGCCTAGCTGGCAACAACAACCGCTTCACGTCAGAGCTGTCATTGAGTCTGAGACTTTACCCACCATCGTGCAATTAAGAGGAAAACATAGCTACGAGGGGCATTTGGAAAGATCTTAGCATGGCATCATAACTCCTCAATGCGTTGATGAAATGCTATCAAATAATACATTTTTGGTAACTAGAATTCAATGGCTACTTGATGGTTTAATTTTTGTTGAAAAAGAACTCGGCATACACGTGCAGTGCATGCTCAAAATGAGTAGGGTTTATACACTGACTGAAATTTTAAGCAGAATATTTGTAAAAATAGGAAAGAAATTTGGGGACCTTATTTACGATCATGGTTTGATTTATTAACGATTTGGTGCCAACTAAATTTTTATGAAGATATATTATGCGATCACTGCTTACACGACTTACACCTTTACATTCGGAAAATGTTGAATAATAAAGTAATGGTAAACTTTCAAAAATAGGACTTTTTTCGATTTTTCTTTATACTTTTACTATAAATTGTGTCACTACAGGAACACGAAAAATGCCTATTAAGTATATGTTTTGCATTTTTTGAAGCGAACAATGCATAAAACTCATTTCGTCGCGCAAAAAGTGTGGCTTGTTTAGCTCTGTATTCAAGAAAACTATTCCTAATAACACTACCCCTACTTTTCAAGAAGTGAGTGGGGTAACTTAGCCCCTCACATTTTGTCGATGGCACCAGAACTTCTCATGGTATCGCGTAAACCATCACAAAATTGATTGTTTTCTACTCTCAGGGTATTTTTACCTTTTTGTTTGTCACCGTTTTCAATGGAAATGAACCATACGTCAACTCATAGCTAAACTTACTCTGCCCCATGGGAAGATTATAAGAGTTATCTTCCCTTTGTTCTAGTTTTAAAAAATTATATTGGTTTCAATACAAATAGCATAAAGTGTGCTTGACAAAATTACTATCGCACAGCATTTTTTAACTACTGTCGGTTATATATTTTCAAATATGTGCATTGTAACATGTGGTTTTTAGTCGAAAAAATTAGCGCATTGCTTTGCTTTCTAGACAGTTTTGATATTGTTGTTCCGGTATTTAGTTATTAGAAACTTCCAACACCGTCATCAATTGTATGATAACTGTACCAGATTGTGGCATACCAAATGGTACAAAAATTATCTAATTTCATGAACTACTGGTAATGTTCTGCACACTTTTCTAAAGGTAAAATATTATATTTTCCACCGAAATTTTGCGTTTTCCAGTATACAAACCGTACATGTATTCAAAATAATATTTTTCGTGTCTGCATTATAATATCCTCATGAAATTTGTGCCATAACATAGAGGAAAGAGAGCTCTTTAAAATGATATCAAACATGATAGGATTTGTAAATCGGTTACTGAGATAAAAGACCATGCTAAGAACTTTCCAAATGCCTCTCGTATAAACCATGATCGAGTTTACAACCAGGCATGCAGACGGTCGCATGATATCCAAGTTATATCCAACTTTATTAACAACGTTTGATTATCGTTTTGAATTGATCATTAAGAATAGGTCTTCCAACAATTCTTTAAAATATATAAACTAAATCACTGTAAAATATAGGTTCTGATATGCCCTGTTGCAGAAGAGTTTTTAAACAATTTGGTATTTAAGAATTACTTCTGAGTGTCTGTGGTAGAATTGAGAAAATGCCTTTCGAATTTTATGATACCTATAACCTTATCTTAATAACTTAGCAGTCAAAATAGGTTTCTGTTGTTGAAGTCATCAACATTAGAACACACTCTCACAAAACGAATAAGCTGCAAAATACTGAACGAATAACACTTATTACAAGTGTAATGCATTACATGGATTCGTGTAGTGTATTTTGGTCTCGGTTTGGTCTCTATTCCATATTATTATCATGAAACTTTTTTGTCAGTATTTCGAGAGAACATTGCGTAGAGCGCATGCATGCCGAGAGTCAAAATTAATTACAATAAGTCATCACGGCACAGTTCTATTGAGGACCTTTTGGTCCGCTAACGTATACTTTTTTTTAAAAAAACTTAATAACTTCTCAACAAATAAGCACACCAACTCACTTCCTTGTCTTACTCCCCACAAGAGTAAAAATCTGGAAAATTTAAGACCCTATGGCCCAAACCTAGGTACCAGGGGAGTATTTGTTATATCCCCATCAACACTTTTTCAATAGTGAAAGTACACTGACCCCAACACAACTTATATGGAAACTGAAAGTTACCTGCATGTTAGCAGCATTATCTCTCACTTTTAGTCTGTAGATTAACAATTTTAAATGCTCACTGGAAACAACTGTCAACTGCAGCTGACGCGATGTCCTTCACCACAAGCAGGGCTGTAAGCTAGGAAGTTTTAGTTTCGTATTTCATTCAAACTTGTAGAAATACACATCCATAAAGCCTTCTTAGCTGAAATATGTTCATATATCATCTTTTTGTAATCAAAATATGCTATTTTGGACCCCTATACTAGAATATATTAAAATTCCCCAATTTCGAGACTGTCCCCTGATGCACTTATATGTATTATGTCTGTAATACTCCATTACGTGACCATGTCGGACAATTGAGGACATCGAGTGTTCGTATCTCATTCTGCCAGAACACTACCTGTATTTTCAATTCCTTAGCAGGTGGCAGAGTCACCATAGTAACCATGCATAGCTTAAGGCGTTTAATCCACTGGGCTGTTACAATGTTTTTATAGCAAAAAAAGATTAACGAAAATTTGTAGCATTAATATAATATTAGAATAGTATGCCAACATTTTCTGCGCGTGTGCATCGAACATTGATCAGAGTGTACATCAGATTAACATCAAATGAAACAAGCATAAATTTAGTATCATTTATAATTTTAATACATTTCATAACAAATAAAGAAAAACGCGTTGACTAGTCTACCAAACATGTACACAGACACAGTCTGATCATCGGTTGACCTATGTTAGGTGCTGATAAAGTATGTAGAGAGATCTGCTGTATTTTCGCCCTCCCTGATCAGTAAGATTTAAGCCGAATGAACGTTCCCCATTTCATCAATCGGACGGGTTCAATAAAAATTTTACAGCTGTTGGTGTCGGTTTTTAAATTTCATTGAACTTTTAGAGGAACCATCTGAGAGCGAACAGTGAAGACCCCGATTAAAATAAAATAATAATAACTCTACGATAGGCTATTCGAACCAGACCATGTGGAGTTACTGCTTGTATTGCAAGCAGCGTGGACCTAGATTAGGCCCGACACTTCATAATGAATTTGATTACCGTCGCAAGAAAATCGCTTTCTTGTATGCTGACGCGAAGATTAGTCTACACAACCTTTGCAGTCTGATCATCGCGCGGGATATTACAGTTCTTCAATAGTGTGCGCGAACAGTGAAGACCCTGACTTAAACGCCGCATTCTTTGGACGTGCTGTTTCGCAAGTTAACAGATAGCGAAAAATAAAGGCGATGATCAGACTGCGCAGATGCGTATTCTGTTCTGCACCTTTGCTGTTCGGAGGTAACAAAGTCAGGTTTTCTCGCGACGTGTACACGTAAACTGATCATTTCCACTGTCCACAAATGGGAGTGGTAATCAAAACAGTTTAAAACTGTCCATATCACAGTGGAGACACTGATCAAATGTACAAAGGGTTACAGTGCGTCCAAACGGACGAGGAATGATCGTTGTGGCAGCTTTTTCATGCGCTGGTGTGTCAAATGATAAAGTCGTTTTAGACTCGCATATTGTTGCGAAACAAAATTGTTAAGATTTTGTTCAGATCAACTTGAAGTAAACGGGGACTATGACTAACAGTGAAGACCCAGAGGAAACACTGCACAAACGAATTTTCATCGGGGTCTACACTGTATTCTAGGACAGATTCGATCTCCAGAGAAAGAAATGAAATATTTTTATGAAATCCCTCAATATATAAAATGGGCCGTCCTGACATAACCGTTCAAACTTTATGGACAATTCCATTGATCTATAATCTGGTACTGATCGCAGAGAAATAAGTGTGGAATATCGAATTTCGTTGTAAAGGGAATAAAGATCCAACGTCTACAGGTATACATAGATAACATTTGTATATATATGTTGGTGCTTATCGCACATGCGCAAAAGCCCCTGATAAAAGCTCATGTTGGAGAAGCCAGAATATCAATGCAAAACTGTAACAGTACACTCTAGTGAAAACCGTGTAGATCCAAATCAATTAATCACTAATGCGAAAATATGTTAATACCATATGAGAGCATATGAGAGCATTAGCATGCATATGCATGCACACGCAGCATTGACATTATTTTATAAGCGTCTTTTTTTCTTTCAATCTTTTTTTTTTTTAATTTCACCTTTTTCAAAAATAAATTTCAGATATGCGATATACCATATGTTTGGATCCAATAAAAATCCCGTTGTCGTGCCTGATCTGGGTCCATTTTGTTTGGGGGGAAAATCACCAGATGACACAAATCACCTCACGCAACCACACAGCATGGGGTCCAATACGGCGTGTTGGTTTATTGGTAAATACGGCTTATCCAATGCAATTAGTGAAGACCCGAATGAGGTGACTGAGTTCTGTGGCGTTTCTTAAAAGTCCAAATAATTTCAAGATTCTGAGTGTGATATAACATACTTGTAAATAATGGTGCCAGTCGAATTATAATTATATATATTACAAAATTAATGCCTTATTTCATAATTTATAATATGAGAAATATAAATATTACCCGAATTTCCCACTCTTATAAGTTGGACAAGTCCATTTCTGAACCAAGGGTTGTGTGGTGGTATTTATATTTTTATTTAGATTTTAATAGATTCTTTTATAAGAAACCGTGGAGACCATGATCAGACGCCGATGAACAATTAAATTAGCTAATGAGTCCAATTTCCCACTCTTTTAAGTTGGACCAGTCCATTTCTGAACCAAGGGTTGCATGGTGGTATTTATACTTTTTATTCAGATTTAATAGAACATTTTATAAGAAACCGTGGAGACCCTGATCGGACGCCGAAGAACAAAGTTTAAATGAGCTAATGAGTAGTAGATACTGACAAGTCGGCTCTTTTCGCAGTTTTTACACCGTCGCCAATTCTCACATTATATAATTGGCAATAAATTGAAGCCATTCAATTAGAACAATGTGTCAATTTACTATTTGCATGCTGAGTAATTTTGCCGGCTAGTTGTCTGCCGTCCCTTCTTAAATGGGCCTATGAAACAATATTTCAATGTTTATCCCTTAATTACAGAAATACCAACACAGTGTCAACGTTTCTCACTCAAATAGTTTGAATCCAGATCAGTTCGACGCTTTTTCGGGCCTGATCTGGATCAACACTGTTAGTACCAAATTTATCGCCACTAGCAAGTGAAGAATCTTAACCAAGTTAGGTCAATAGAATTTCCCACTCTTTTCATTTGGGCAAGTCCATTCTGTATTAAGTCGGATGGTATTTTTATTTTTTATTTAAATTTTAATAGAATATTCTTGATGCAAACAGCGAATACCCTGATCAAGCGCAACTTTATCGAATAAATAAATAAATAAATAAATAAATAAATAAATAAATAAATAAATAAATAAATAAATAGTCTTTGACGCATAAAAAGCTGAGTTACAGACACGCGATTACTTAAGTGTATGTTTGGTCAATACCTGTTGTTACCTTGGATACAGTTGCTAAAAATAGACTATCGTGGAAAGCCTGTGAAAAAAGTCAAAGCAATTCAAAAGGCTACATCAAATTCTATTTTAATTGTATGAAAAATATACCAATTTGTTCGCAATTGAACTGAGCATAGTGTCCCGTTTGCACAGGGAAAATATATTGACTACTTTAATAACTATGACCGAATATCTACCAATGAGCTGATCTCAAAAAGCCTGTTTAACTATATAATTCAATCATTCTTAGGGTTCTATCAAAAACCATCAAAAAGGACGAAGAGTTTGCAGAGGGAAATTCATAAAAAATATATCAGAATAATCGCAAGATATTTAGGTAAAACATTTGTTTGCACAGGAATTCTGCTTTTATAATTTCAAAAGATATAGTATAAAAACTTGTACCATTTAAACGGAACTTTTACTAGAAATGTTTGGATGTATAAATATGCTAATTATGAATTGTTGAATAAAAAAAATTCTGAGTTTGATTGGTCATGTCTTCAAGAGGGTACTGTTAGTGAAGCTAGTATATTATTTACAAATGTTTTTTATAGAATTTGCTAAATTGTGTATACCAAATAAAACAATTGTAGTACGAGAGGATGATAAACCGTGGTACGATTCTGAAATAAGGAGGAATTCAAGAAAAAGAGACAGACTAAAGAAAACCGCTCTAAAAACAGGTAATACGAATGACTGGAAAAAATACAAAATATTTAGAAATAAGGTAAATAATCAAAAAAAACATGCGAAGGAATCTTTTTATAACAATTTGGATATCATCGTTTCAGATTTTCAAAATAATGACAAAAGAAAGTTTTGGAAAGTAATTCGCCATTTTGTAAAAAGCAATAGTTCTGCATCTTCTATCCCTCCTTTATGTTCAACACTCCCAAACGGCAACAATCAATGGCATTTTAATGATCTAGATAAAGCTATTTGTTTAAATGACTATTTTGCTTCTATTTCAACTGTAAACGATGAACACACCGAATTACCTCCTTTTTCAAAATTTACTGATAACTCTCTGTCACATATACATTGCACTGAACGTGAAATAGAAAACATTATTGAAGTGCTCAATCCTAACAAAGCAAGTGGCGATGATGGAATAAGTCATAAAATGCTCAAGGGTGTCTCCAAATCTGTTTCTAAACCCCTCTGTATTTTGATGAATAGATCATTTGATGAGGGAATTTTTCCTGATATATGGAAGCTTGCAAATGTTATCCCAATCTTTAAGAAGGGAGACAAATCTCAACCTTGCAATTATAGACCAGTTGCGCTATTGAGTTGTATTGGAAAATTACAAGAAAGAATTGTCTTTAAAAATATGTATAACTTTCTCATAGAAAATAATCTCTTATACAAGTATCAATCTGGGTTCTTACCACACTACTCAACAGTTTTTCAGTTAATAGACATTTTCCATAATATATGTCAAGCTTTTGATAACAATATGTTTTCTTGCATTGTGTTCTGTGATGTTTCAAAAGCTTTTGATAGAGTCTGGCACAAGGGTCTTATGTTTAAGTTAAGACAAAATGGAATTGAAGGGAAACTTCTAGAGTGGCTTAATAGTTATCTAAGTCAAAGGAAACAGAAAGTTTGTATTAAGTCATGTTTCTCTGGCTTAAAATCTATATTTGCTTGTGTGCCACAGGGGTCTGTTCTTGGGCCTCTTTTATTCTTAGTGTATATTAATGATATAGCTAAACACCTTCTTAGTTTGAAAAGACTATTTGCAGATGATAGCTCACTATTTTATGCTGCTGCACATATTGCTGATATAGCTGGTATAATTAACCATGATTTGCAACTTTTGACAAGCTGGGCTAGACAGTGGCTAGTTACATTCAATCCACTAAAAACTGAGGCTGTCTTATTTACTTTTAAAACACTAGAATTCTTTCCTCAACTGGTCTTTGATAATATTCCGATAAGTTTTGTTGATAGTCATAAACATCTGGGTGTTACCCTGAGTAGTACTGGCCAGTGGCACTCACATATTGAAAACATTGTCAAGTCAGCATCAAAAATTTTGGGAATTATGCGAAAACTTAAATTTTCTTTGAGTAGAAAAGCACTTAACCAGATGTTTATGTCTTATATGTTACCTATTTTAGAATATGCTTCAGTTGTTTGGGATGGATGCTCTGAACAAGACTCAGTAACACTTCAGAAGGTTCAAAATGAAGCAGCCCGACTTGTCACAGGATTAACAAGATCTGTATCATTAGAAAACCTGTTTAAAGAATGTGGATGGGCAACTCTATCGCAAAGAAGACAACAACATAAGCTTTCTTTTATGTTTAATGTAAATACTGGAATGGTACCCCCATACATACAAGATTTAATCCCTCCCTTAGTTAGTGAAGTTTCAGATTACCCTTTGAGAAATACTAGAAATATAACTGTACCTTACAATCGAACAACTATTTCACAAAAATCTTGTATTCCATCATCCATTAGACTATGGAACTCTCTTGCAGATGATTTGAAAGATTCATCCTCATTATTAACTTTTAAGAAACATATTATTTCAAACTTTAACATATCATGTGTTCCTCCCTACTATATTATGGGAAACAGATATAGCTCTGTTATACATGCACGGCTAAGAAATAATTGTAGTAGTCTTAACAATGATCTTTTTAGAAACCATGTTCGTCATAACCCTTTATGTGAATGGTGTGGTGTGATGGAGGATGCCACCCATTTCTTCTTTCATTGTGTTAAATATATTGGTGAAAGACAGGGTTTCAATGATACAGTTAGGGAGTTTCAACCCTTAACCATCGCTTTGATTCTTTTTGGAAGCGAAAACTGGAATATCGAGACAAATATGGTCTTGTTCAGGGCTATCCACAGATATATCCATGCCTCGAAACGTTTTTGATAACTTCTTTGACTCTTTCGTTGTAGCTAACTTTAAAACAAATTCGTAAACATGTATATGTAAATATGAGTACTTAGTGACTTGAATCAAAAACTTATTCCAAGTTTCAGGGGTTCATATTGGCAGTCATATATATATATATATTTTTTTTTTTTGCTTCTTTATTTTTTTTGTACTTTATTTGTTTATTTATTTATTTATATAATTTTGAATTTATCTATTTTTATTTATTTATACATTTATTTATTTATTTATTTATTTATTTATTTATTTATTTATTTATTTATTTATTTATTTATTTGTTTACTTATTTATTTATTTATTTACTCTTATGTTTATGTATTTTTTTTATTAATTACTTACTATTTTCTAGTTTATATTGCTATCATCCTGTTTTGATCATAACTTGTATTTTTAATCAGATTGTATATATTAAGCCATGTTTATAAGCTATATTCTGTATGTATATAATGTAGGGGAAGGGTCGTAACTAATGTTGTGAGAACTTGTGACCCAACCCCATTGCTGTATCATATTTGGCAATAAAATATGTTTAAACTAACTAACACCTTCCATTATAATTCCCTATTTCCGCTTCAGCGCATCGCAGCTACCTAGATGTCCGTTAAAGTCCCGTATGACCTACTTACCTAAGCATACTTAACGCATTTCCACCTACAAAAAGTTGGACCCCTCTGACAAAAACTTTCTGGATCCACGCATGTTTCATGTGTTCTGTAGATCACAATAACACCTTTGATTATATGTTATGCACCACTCCTGGCAATTTATTAAACATTAAAAATATCATGTTGAAATATCAATACTTACTGTAAATTCGGAAATTATTATCGCGAATAGCGCCAAAAGACATATTTGTGACGCTAAAATATACTCAGAAGAAAAAGTTTAGTCAGTATTTATGTTTTCTCATAGAATCAACAATACTGGATATATCATTGTCAAAGTGTATAATGTTTGTCAAAATTGACCTGAGACATATGAATATTCAATGACCTTTTACTCAGTCTTCGTGAATCTTCGTAAAAAGTGCGCATAAGATTGTTGTACAATTACTAATCTGAATGAAATTAATCACAATTCCCCAATACCCTAGTGGATAGTCGATTGTTTTAGCACTCAAAAGATGAGGGTTCGAGTCCAGTAGCATTTAAGTATTTTTTTTTTCGATTCTTTTTTTTCTTGATTTTGTGCACAACTGGATACATTTATTTCAATTTGGCATGTGTTTAAGTAACAAATGCAGCGGCGTAATTTCAATAAGCCTACATGTGATTAACTCTTTGCACGCTGAATATTTTTTAAAATTTTGTTATCATCTGCCGATTTTTAATCAAAATTAACATTTAAAAAAAAATCTTACAGGAACACTATCACAGTGTCAAATGGTCTGCATTCAGATCAGAACATGCGATCTGTTGGTACTGAACTGGGTCCAAACTATCTGCAAATGTTATCAGCTGACAAGGAAAGAGTGGGGAACTAAGGGAATAATGAGTACAAAAGCGGCTAAATACAAATGAAAGCTCATCATAAGTTGACGTAAATATACGAACAATATTAACTTAAAAAAAGAAAGCAATTTGACAATTATATAGATAAAGGTTCCTTCCAAGTTTCGATCCAGGTATGCTTGATTTGTAAGTAGTCAAGTTACCACTAGGCTATCAGACCATTTGCATAAACGAATCGACATTATCTTCATATTCTCCGTAAAAGCACGACCAAGGTCGGAGTACTCCAAGAAAACGCACGAATATCCCGAAGATTTTGGCGAAAATTAATCAGTCTAAGGTCAATTTTGACAGACTATATTGTTTGTCAAAATTGACCCGAGACATATGAATATTCAATGGCCTTTTACTCAGTCTTCGTGAATCTTCGTAAAAAGTGGGCTTTAGATTGTTGTACAATTACTAATCTGAAAAAAATTAATCACATTTTCCCGATAGCCTAATGGATAGTTGAGTGTTTTAGCACTCAAAAGATGTGGGTTCGAGTCCAGTCGCATTTAAGTATTTTTTGTATTTTTTTTTTGTCGATCTGCTAGTTTCTTTGTCTTTATTCTTGATTTTGTGCACACCTGGATACATTTATTTGAATTTGGCATGCGTTTATGTAACAAATACAGCACCGCGATTAATATGTGTTTAACTCTTTGCACGCTGAATATTTTTGAGACTTTTGTTATCATCTGCTGACTTTTACTCAAAATTAACTTTTCAAAAATACTTACAGGAACACGATCAGAGTGTCAAATGGTCTGTATCCAGATCAGAACGTACTGAGCTGGGTCCAAAATATTTGCAAATGTTATCAGCTGACAAGGAAAGAGTGGGAAACTTAGGGATTATTGAATACAAAAGCGGCTAAATACGAATGAAAGATGTAAAGCTTATCACAAGATCATGTAAAATATACGAACAATATTAACATAAAAAGAAAGCATTTGGCAATTATATAAAAAGTTCATTCCAGGTTTCGATCCAGGTATGATTGATTTGTAAGTAGTCAACTAACCACTAGGCTATCAGACCATTTGCATTAACGAATTGACATTATCTTCATATTCTCTGTTAAAGCGTGACCAAGGTCGGAGTACTCCATGAAAACGCACGAATATCACGAAGATTTTGGCGAAAATTAATCAGTCTAAGGTCAATTTTGGCAGACTATACATGAGTTGTATTATCGTAACTTTACATGTTCCTGTTTATTGACTTTGTGTGACAAATAATGCCTCTATTAGACTGTATCAACCAGGGGCCACTAACTCGTAGACATCGTAAGTTGACCAACTTAAGACGACCTTAAGGTTAACTTAAGGTGACGACCGTAATATTTAAGGTGGCGCTATTCCGATAACATAAAGCCGTCTTAGCACCTTCTTAACTTAAGGTTATCGTATCTTTTAAGATTTACCTGTGTTATATCTATTCTCTCGTGCAAAGCGTGTTGTTTACAGTATTTAGAACCGACTCAGCAGAAAAGATAAATATATGGGTCGCGACGCGAGAAAAGCAGTCTTTGGGTAGGCTAAAATCAGCATACTCAGCTACAGAGATTAGCTAGAACATTGAACGTTTCGTGCTGCGAATTCAGTTGCAGCTGTCTGTGCTCTCTGTCTCTTCCTCGCGGTGCCGTCGGTTGGTCTGGAGTCTGTGATCGTGGTATTTTCTGGCCACTCTCTAACTACTATATTTTACAGTTAACAAGGATAATGACACTGATCAGACTGAATGGTTGCACAGGCTATTCGGTGCGAATGTTTTTCGAGTGTAACTATTTCTGGTTTTCTCGTGGCCCATATTGTTGATATCAGCCAATTGATATCAATATTATTCATTTTGCATGAACCCTTTATATTTGTGAAACCCCTAAAAGAGTATTTTTGGCAAACAGAGAAGACCCAGATGAAATGCTTCATTTTATCAGGGTATTTACTGTCTGTAAAGGTAAACTATCTTCAGACAAAAGAATACAAATATTTTTGAAAATTTCAACCTGTCAACAGCCAGATATTTACAATGGACTAACCCAAGTTTATTGTATCAAGTCAGAAGGAAGGCTCCATTACTATTAAAATGGTTAAGCTTCGCCTAGTTCCCTGACAAGTTTCAAATGTGCATTATAAGCAAACAAAATATCTAAGTCCTGGCGGCTTGTCAGAGATGGTTTTCTCGTGGTAGTTTAGTTTTATTATTTACTTAACAAACAATTAAAAGATCTTCATCATTGTGATAGCTTACTGAATACAAAATGAACTTTAAGCAACATTCACAGTCGAAGAACTGGCAAATGAATGCTTTGTGAAAATTTGAACAGCCTAGGGACACAACATCCAAATATTTTCTAAATATCGTTTAAAAAGCAGTGGTCGATTTACTTTGAAGACCAAGAGTTAAATCTCATGAGTACGTCGAAAACTCTGATCAGGCTGCCGAGTTCTAGGCATCTGCAGGGCTGTGTGTAGCAGTAGTCGACCCGCTCATATACATTCAAAAATGAACACAACCAGTGGTTTGGGGAACAGAAGAAAACGACCTTTTATTTTATTTTTGAAATCCACCAACCAACCTACCTACCCACCAGTGTACATACACCCTTGATTGGCACAGAACGATACCTTTGTGGCCATAGTCTTTCATTCCCTAATTATTTTGACCATGATCAGTGAAAACTAACATAAAATGGCCTACAGGTTTAATTACCAAATACAGCACACAATCACTGAACATACATATCGCAATTTACATGAACATACACGTGCGTGTTTATCTGCTACATGCCTACATGCATTCAGGAAATTTCGCCAGAGGTTGGGGTCAAGGCCCAATATTTTTATTTTCCAGGGGGTTCCAACTCTTTTCGGGGGAAGGGGGGGGGGGTCCAATTGCTATTTCATAAAGAAACGTGTGGATTTTCCAGGGTGGGTGGTCCGGACCTCCTCCCCCCCCTCTGGACCTGCGCACAACCTATATACATGTGTCTCTGTATAAAGCCTTTAAAATGTAGCAGGCAGTATTTTTTTCTAAAGATATAGGCTTTCATAGTCTTCTAAAAATATTATGTCGCCAAAATCATTATTTTATTGCATTCGTTCTTGGAAGTACCTCTCGTAACCACTAAGACGGCGCTAAGGTGACTCTATCGTGACCGTAACTTTACGATGATCTTAAGTCATCACCGTAAATTTAGGTGTGTACGAGTTAGTGGCCATAACCGTTAAGGTGAACTTAAGTTGAACTTACGGTGATCTTAAGGCTTAAGATGTCTACGAGTTAGTGGCCCCAAATTTTTTCAAAATACACGATGTGCACGTGCTGTGGTAAACTGGCAGGGTTATTTTCTCATATGCTGTTCGGTATTGAAAGAGAGTTTTTCCTATTGCAATTATCCTGAGAAATTCAGTGTTAAAAAACATAAGTCGCTGTCCAGGCTATCAACAAACTACAGAAATACCGCGTTTTGACTTCTTGAAGCAGGTACGCGTGTTGCTGACGTGCCACGTAGTTTTAGATGCTATGAACGAACAATTTATCGTCTGCATACACGTTTTCGACAGTCTGGCAGTAAAAATGACAAACCTCGGTCAGAGAGCGCCAGTTAAAGTTAGGGTCATAGTGACGTCAACATGACGTAATCGCTTCATGGCCGCTTGGAAACTTCTTAAAGGCCTTAGACATGCAACAGGTACGAGAATTTCCGACTGATGTTTGAGTTTTGAAATTTGAATTTTGATACTGACCCCTTTGTGTAATTTTGACGAAGAAAAGGGGTTTATTTTCAAAATGTTTTGTTAGAAATGTTCACATTTATAGGAAATTAAAAGAATTTCATGTTGAGTAAGGTTTTTGTCAATATTAAGACTGACTAGCAAAAGTTTTGCACACAGTGTCTGTACTGACTAAACTTTTTTTTCTTCTGAGCATATAATGCTGAAAAATATAGATGATTCTTGCTTTTAAACTCTCAGATGTTGTATTTATCCGGCTTATAAATTTTAAAATGCCAACAATTGTTCACATTTTAATATATATGAGCAAGATACATTTAGTGCTCATTTGAGTTGAGCATGAAAAAAGTTTTATAACCTCGGTACCTAGAATTTATATTTGCTGTTAAGAGACTTAACACTTTTTTGGTTATAGACATGCTTGTTTTTCGCCACGAGCTACCAAGGTAACATTTACAATTGGTACTAGGGTGTTGTTCTGTTTTGTTTCACATTCCGTTTTTTAATGCCAGATAAATATGAAAACATTGACAAACATCTATGTACGGTCAGCTTTGGATTTTTTTTTTCACACTGATTGCATTTCTGAAAAAAGTGTTTAAAGCACATTTTTCAATCATATGTTTACATATACAAAACATTCATGCGTGGGTCCAGAGGGGGGACAGAGGGTCCGGACTCCCCTTGGAAAATCACAAAAATATAGGGTTTCTTAACGATACGTACTGGTCCCGATCCCCCTTAAAATCACAGAGCTACCAAGCCAGCATTCAATGTTGGGCCATCATCGGCCCGCCAGCGAAACGCCATTTTAAATAGCGATTCGCTGGCGGGCCGATAATGGCCCGCTAATAGTGGTATTTTGATCCTTTCTTCCCTCATCAAAAAAAAAACTGTGTCAATGCTGGACCCCCTCTGACAAAACTTTCTGGATCCACGTATGTGATTCCTATTTTTTGTTCTATACTGAACAGGAATTATATACTGACGGACTTTAACAATGCAACATTGGATAACAACTTTAATTTATGTCTCAAAAAAAAGACTGAAGGCAAAACGATAATTTCGGTTGTGTGTTAAAGAGTATTCATTTTTATTCCACCTTTACCAACTTTAGCATGAAATATCTCGTGATGTGCAAGGTCTACACTGATGTGGATGGTATAAAATAGTTATACCATGTTTGTCCACCTGTACGTGGAGATAATCCACTCGCTAAAGCTTGTGGATTATCTCCACGTACAGGCGGGCAACCCATGGTATAACTATTACGTAACACATGAAAAAAAAATGCAAATTAGGATATGGGCCAATGGCTTCATGTGACAAAATGTTATCATTCAAAGATTCCATTAAGGACATATGCTACTAAATACTTCCCATATTGAAATATTTTCAATACTTTGCATACAGTTTGTTTTATGCATGGGCTATCCATTTATGAAATAAAAAGGATATGTCACCTTGCTTATTTTTTCAGAATCTCATATTGAAGTTTACAGCATTTGACCAATTTTCTAGAAATATAAAATAATAACACTAGTCCTAATTATCGAGCTAAAACGGATGTAATCTTCAGCCAGCTTCTTTCTTTTAACTTAAATTACTGCCCATGATCTCAAACTTTTAAGAAAATGTGCATGTTAACTTGTTATCCCATGCTGTGACAAGATACTGCATGATATATTTTGACAATTCGTCAAAAAATGGAATTTGTTTTTAGAATAAATCATGTATTAAAAAATCTGATATTGAAAATCTTGAAAATTTATTTTTAATTCATGGACTATTATAATACCTTTCAGAAAAAAGAATAAAAATCTGGGGTCACCGAACTAATTCTCTTTCTAGAGGGCCAAATTTAACCCCACCCCCATAGGTTTCATGCGTAATTCAATATAAAAAAGTTCGGGGATGGCCATTTCGTTCGTTTTGATGATGCCATTTTACTAGTATATGAAGTAATTTAGCATTAAAATGTT
Organism: Loripinus fragilis; assembly: GCA_964019695.1. Classification (NCBI taxonomy): domain Eukaryota; kingdom Metazoa; phylum Mollusca; class Bivalvia; order Lucinida; family Lucinidae; genus Loripinus; species Loripinus fragilis. The sequence goes on from OZ026523.1 coordinate 21,832,484, forward strand.
AAAAAAGAAAGAAAAAACACATTGAAAATATGTGCGCATCCGGGAATCGATCCTGGTCCTCTGGCTTTGTAGCCAGACACGCTAACCACTAGGCCACGAGGTCAGGTCGTGCGCCGCTCTAAATAACCATACAAATAGTATAGACTCGGCAACTATCGTATTCGTAACCAGGGTTATTGTGTACGTCGTTTGATTTCGACTGAGCTACATGTATCTGTCTTTAGTGCTGAGACGATCAGTTCTGAAAAGATGTCAATAGATATTTCGAACACACCTTAATTAGTTATTTTGTGAAAAAAATGTCGGAACACCGATATGACATAAGAATATCGGAAGCTGTGTTGATCCGAATCCGTTAAGGGTCGAAAGACAGGACCCAGACAACTTTCCCCGTTTGAAGACGCGGGAAAGGTGCGCATTGGAAATATCCGCATATGTCTTTAAGAAACACGAGAAATCAATTTTTTGTCATGTACCTTATTAGTCATCGAGGAATCACTCTCATAGTGTTTGGCAGGCCTGCGATTCAGCTCGATTGCTTATTTGACGTTTATCTGTTTGTACCCTTTCATCTCCTCTACTTAAGCATTGTTTCAGTTGCCTTAATTTATACGAAGCAGTAAAGTCATTAGGTTAAGTGGTGCAATTAAAACTAAAGTGTTTTCTGATGAAACAAACTCATGATGAAATCATCGAAGCAAAGGTAGTTTACAGTCAACTTTCTTTTGAAAAATATAAAAGGAAGAGAATGTTGCGTAATTAAAGTCCGTCAGTATATATTTAGAGAGCAGTTATACATATTCTATATGTATTTCATTATTTTCCGCAGTCTCTGTAATCAAGCAGGCTGGACCTGGTCGCAAATGCCGAAAAAAGCTTTTTTTCTAACGCAGTGGCTCAAAAAATCAATATCGCGAAACTCCGGGTTAAATTATAGTACGTAAACTACCGAATGGTCAGCCTATAGACTATACCTGTAAAGTCCGTGACATAGTTTTGAGAAATACACATTGAGCATTACATAAGGGAAATCGAAACTTACCTGAGTGAATCAGAAGGTGACACCGAAAATAATGGATGATCTCGATAAACTTGATAAAGAAGGTAAGATTTTATTCAGTAGTATAACACAGTATGATCTTTTTCCTGATCCGTTTAGACTTATCGACGGATCTTGGACACGTTATAATGTTTAGGTATAGGGAAGTCATGTGCTCTGTACAGTATTACACGAAAACAATCGTTAGACCCCATTGATTTTTGATTCACGACTTAAAATTGTTTATTTTATGTGCTATTTATTTATTTGAATGTATGTTTAATTCTCATACCATAAAGTTAGGGGGCCTTAAATAAAACTTTGACTTGATCATGATCTTGAAGAGTCTGAATGTGGTCAGAAAGAGGCTCTTTTTGGGTGTTGTTCATCTTCGCAAGCCAAGGGTACTAACTCCACTTCGTTCCTTACGTGCGTAAGGAACGAAGTGGAGTTAGTACCCTTGGCTTGCGAAGATGGGGTGTTGTTATTTTGAGTGGATTATCTATTCCTGTATAATCCGTTTCTTGTTTACTGTCGTGAGTTGGCTCCCGGTACCGTTAGTTTAACATGTGACTGGGCCCAGGGCGACGACAGTAAACATGATTCGCACTATAGCTGTGTACTAGATATGTTTTGGCTTGGTTTGGTTCGTTGCTTAACGTCCAAATCAAGAGCTATGGTCATGTCGGGACGGTCAGTTCACCTAACCACACTTTTATATGTGATAGCTAAATTCCCTTGGGTCCCTGCACTCTGATGAGACATTCTGATGTACTTAATATTAAGGCTGCAGGCAGTCTCTTATCAATATAATCCAAACACCACCTATTATCACAAATATAGGTCGTTAAGTTGAATGGACTTCTTTCCTATCCATATTGATTGGACGAGTGATTTTCCAATTTAGGGATGTTGGGTTGTCATTAAAGTTTTCTGCAAAGTTTACTAGAACATTCGAAAAGCAGCTGATAGATGTCCTGAGCAGAACGTGGAACACGACAGAACGCGGCGACTGACCTGGATCTGCAGACAGGGTTTCTGGCGTCGAGACCCATTTAAGAATTATGTATTTTGACTAGCACAAGGTTGGCCAGCTCATAAGTTAAGGTTTTGGTATGTATGCGCAGTCTCTATTCGCTGCTCGCATAACGAACTCATAGATTTAGACGAGCACAGAGTGGTCGGTTCATGAGATTTTGGTAGATTTTTTGTGTCTTACAATAGCAGAATTTAGAGCGCAGTTTTGGCCAGTGAAATGCATTTACCCCCCCCCCCCCCCCCCCCTCAAACTCTCCCCACAGTATTTTCCTGTACCGTTTGTTCTTAATTTGCGGCTCTGTTGTCGATTGATTAATTGCATATTTTATTTATTTATTTATTCATTTATTTATTTTTACAGACGAGGCATACAAATTTCCTCTCGATGTTGCTTGTAAAAAGAAATCAGAGAAGGAGCTAAATGAAAAAGACGAAGAAAGAATCGGAAGTGTTCGGGCGCTGAGAAAGTGGGCGCTTGAAAGACAGGACTGGTTGAAGACTCCAGTAGGTAGGTATATTAGGGTGCTGGGGAAGTGGGCGCTAGAAAGGCAGGACTGGTTGAAGACCCCAGTAGGTAGGCAGATTCGGTTTAGGCGTTTATCACGGGGCAGGTTCAATATTAGCAAAAATTGTCTGCTGATGTCGTCTGCTGTATTTTTGTTTGCTGCTTTCGAAGCAGCAAACTTTCAGATTGACTTTTTCGGAAATCCGGTCATGCGCACTGCACGGTGAGATTCTGTCTGACGCAAGATGTTTCGCTTATTTCGTCATACTCTTTGGACACATGACTCTTCATTAATACGCGGATCATTGCTATTATACCACCCTTACCAACTTAAGCATGAAATATCTCGTGATGTGCAAGGTCTACACTGATGCAGGTGGTATAAAATAGTTATACCATGTTTGTCCACCTGTACGTAAGATAATCCACTCGCTAAAGCTCGTGGATTATCTCCACGTACAGGTGGACAGCCCATGGTATAACTTTTACTTAATAGTCGGATATAACGTAAGACGTTCAATAAATGAGAAACTATATTACTGGCTTTTATTTGGGATCCTTTGGCGTAACGATATTTAGGAATCCGCGAAAAAATGGAAAATTGCCATATTTTGTTTGTTTGTTTGATTTGATTCTTTACACGTCCCATCAACAATCTTTCAGTTAAACAGGGACGGGTCTTCCTGGGTTGAATCAGTGCTAAGCTAGGATAAATGTGTCTTGCTCAAGGACCACAACCCAGTGACGGCGGTGAGGCTCGAACCCGCGGCCCCTTGGTCTCGAGTGTAGCTCTCTACCACTGAGCCACTGCATTGCCATATAAGGTTGAGCTGAGCTACATGTAATTATACTCGGAATCGCTGGATGCAAGTCATTAAAGAAATAATTTAAAAAAGTAAACCTCTTACCTTAAAATCTTTACGTATTAATCCATGTATCCGTAATTACGTTTTAAAACTAAAATTACAGTTAAATGATTTATGTTTTAATCCATTTATTACAGAAGCACACTGGTAAAACATACGTTTTCCATCGTCATTTTAACAAAACAAGTTGACACAAAAGTGACCTACGCAAGCATCTGTCTGATTAATCCGAGCCTTCTCTGATGTTTAAGTGGCTTTTACATATTTTGATATTTGCCACTAATGTAGTGGCAAATATCAAAATAAAGAAAAGCCACTAAAACGTCAGAGAAAACTCGGACTACTGTCTGATCTGCATGTATATTTCACACTTTTCTGATGCAACACTTGTCCGATGCTGATTGATTAACCCTTTACCTGCAAGTAGCTGTAATTCTTTGCATGCTGGATAATAAGTTTGCATAGTCATCTTTTTTTTGTTATCTGCATTGGACAGCAAAGCACAATTGCATATTTTTGTGGTGTCTGTCAGGACAGAGTGTCAATCAGTTGGATTTAGCCCACGGGCTGACTGATCTTGGTTCAGAGTGCGGCTACCAGCCTGTCAAAAAATTTTATTTGGAGTACAATAAATTTCACAGTACCGCTTTGATGTTTACCTTTAAACACAATTCACGATCTAGATCTGAAAATGGTATGATTTCAGGGAGATTCAGGCTTGACATTCATGCGCGGATCCAGAGGGGGGGACAGGGGGTCCGGACCCCCCCCCCCTGAAAAATCACAAAGATATAGGGTTTCCTAGCAATATTGATCTGGATCCTCTAAAAATCACAAAGCTACCAAGCCAGCATTCAATGTTGGGCCATGATCGGCACCCAAGCGAAACGCCATTTAATGGCGTTTCGCTGGCGGGCCGCTGATGGCCCCCTTTTAGTGGTACTTGGATCCTCCCTCCCCTCATCAACTAAAAAAAAAAAACGTTTGTGTTGGACCCCCTCTGACAAAACTTTCTGGATCCGCGCATGACATTACCGAGATAATGTACGCACAGACGCACATACCAAGAAATAAATTGATTGTAGCACGATTTGCATAACGGTGTATTTAATATTTACATTGGCATTTTCATGAAATGAGCCATTGCACGCAATGTAGATGAAAGTGCATGTCTTAATTCAGGGTAATGGCCCCACTAGGTACTGTCGAGCCAACCAAGAGTGACAGTGATGTAATAGTAAATTGTACATTCCACTTTTGCCCACACGAATCGATAGATCACGTGTTTATTAATCCTACCTTCGGACAGGATTAATACATTCTAAGTCCTTGATAACTTTGTTAACAAAACCTCACGTCACTGTCACTCTTGGCTGGCAGGACAGTAGTCTTGTATTTGAAAGCAGTAAAGACCTTGAGGTGACCGCGACATCTCAGAAAATTTGCTTTCTGAACCCTACATCTGTAGATGTATGTGCCCGACTTTGTTGCATGCGACCAACAAAGTCGTTACAGCCTGCGCACTGCATAGTCTTATCAGCGCGTTTTGTGGGGCCAGACCTGGGAAATCTGTCTGCTGATATTATTATATAGCTGCAGAGAAAAGGGCAGAGTCGATCACGGATCCTTATATAAGGTCCGTGCGGACAGCATTAATTTTAGATCAAAGACGCCGCAACGATGATGTTTTAAGGTTAGGGTAGCATGTGGACCTAGCAAGTTAGAACATAGAACATAATTGACCCATGATGGCCCCACTGTCATTCTCCTTTTCATGAAATCTTTGAACTCTTATTTTCGCTCATCGCGCGTTCGTGAATGCAAACATATAAATATAAAATTGTGGAGTGTTGGACGCTACACGAGAAGGCTTGTGACTGTGTGGCTATGAGCATGTGCATCCAACACACTTGTTTGCTGTAAGATAGTATGATAGATCCACTTGCGACATCCAAATTTTCAAAACTTAACTAAAGCCCCTACCCAAAGACAGGTTTTCTGATGAAATGTTCGCATTCTCTCGAGCGACGGTGAGAGTTAAAACATAGTAACTCTTCAAAACTAGATGAGGTACAAGATTCTTCGACATTTGATCTGGTTCTACCTTGATCATACCGAAGTGGAATAACCATGTGATTCTCTCATGTGATAGGAAAAAAACCTGTTATGTGACGCACGCGCTCGTGGTCTTACTTAGCTAGTATCTCTTAGCTGAAAAAGTACATATTGTTTTTTGTTGCTGTTGTTTTCTCTCACCTTTTCATTAGTTCTACAGGCCTCCAGATAAAATGCGTATTGTAAAACTATTTTTTTAATTTCTCATCCAAAACATATGTTGTGGGTACACAAAAGAACCGTCTCAATGAGACGGTTTTGAGCACCCAAAACACAGTAAGAAAATACTTACCATTTTACGCTAATAAAATTTCCTTATTTAGATCTATGGTTCTAAATATGATTTTCACATTGATGCTTAAAGAATGATAGTTAAAACGCGAGAAATGTAAAGAAATATCTGCGTCGATGGTTAAAAAATAATGAACCTCTTCCGCAGGAAATAATTGCTGATATTTGTAGTTACGGTCAACCAAACTAATGTTTGTCATGCGCGGATCCAGACAGCTTTGTCAGAGGGGGTCCAACTACATGTATGACAACTTTTTTGTTGTTGTTTATGTTCATGACTGGAGAAGAGGAGAAAGAATCCAATGCAACTATATGCGGACCATCATCGGCCCACCAGGGAAACGCCATTAAATGCGTTTCTCTGGGCCAATATTGAATGCTGACTTTGTAGCTTTGTGATTTTTCTGGGGATCGAGACTATAGTATTGTTAAGTAACCCTTTTTGTGATTTTTTCCGGGGGGGGGGGGGGGGGGGGGGGGGGGGTCCGGACCCCAGTCCCTCTCTCTGGATCCGCGCATGTTTGTAGGTTACGGTCAACTAAACAGGCATGTATGAAACTAGCTATTCAAATATAAAGCATTTGGGCGCAGGGCATATTTTTATTCGTTCTGACTAGAGTTTTCGTGAGATTCCAGCAATCCTGTACCCTAGAAGCATCACTACAGATATTTTAGGATAGCATAGGTTCCATGCACGGATCCAGGATTTTTGTCAGGGGGGGGGGTCCAGGAAACAGCCTGGACAACGTTTTTTATTTGTGTCCTCAACTTACCAGGAAATAACCTCCAAATCCATAATACGGTGGTGTAAACCAGTTCATTTGATTGTAATTGGCTTGGGTGACAGTGGCGCCTGCTCTGGCCGCGATATCCTCACCAGTTTGGTTTATGAGAGGTACAATGTCAGCACTGGATTATAGGTTGATTTCGTAGCTAGCCATGTGCAGATCCAGAGGGGGATTGGGGGGTCCGCACCAAACGAAACTATGATATGTGCGCTAACAGCAGACTCGGATCAGCCTGGTGCTCAAGGGTCTTGTTAAACTACGCTGTCTGCATGGGGAAAGCTTAAGGTCCTTTAAATAGCTATCAAGTGCCCATATAGTAATTCCGATCAGCCTGTACCTCTCGACGTCGTGCTCACAAACGGACAGTTTATTTTGCCACGGTGCGGCACATTAATGTTTAATGATCATGGTTTTTGACAACCGTTTGGCCCTGTCTACTCGCTACAAGCGGGAATGTTCAAATAAATTGGTGTTGCTAAATATGGATTGCGGTTTCTTTTACTTTGACGAGAATGTCACTTATTACTCCGTATCATGTTCTGCGAGACCTGGTGGTCTTGCGATAGCGCGACTCCAGATGTGCTTTTGCTAACTTGCTACTTGCGCGGTTGTAATGTTATTTAAAACATGCGACGTCAATGCTGGATTCAAGTTAGCGACGTAAGCCGTTAGATTGGCAGGCGAAAAGTTAGCATTAAAGTATCGTAGACAGCTACTCTGATTAAAAAAAAAACAAGCACCAATGAAGGGAAAAAACGATGTGTATGATCACAGTACGAACTAATACATGCCATTCGTAAATAGTATATACGAACTATTCGAGTGTACGAACTAATACAAGATTTACCGTATAGTAAATTGTAATTCAAGAAAGGATTTTTTGTAGCTGCCGGTATTTGTATTGTGGTATTTAAATCCTTTTACAATTCATAGATGGGTAACTAGATGTGAAACTGATCTATCGCAAGCTATTTAATTTTTTAATGTAGACTGGCCCCAGTCCTGAAACATTGATATCTCAGAGAAAATCCTCATACTGATGCATATAATTTTGATGTTTAGTCATGGACCCATTATTAGGAGATTTCTGTGTTATTATTTCAATTTCATTGGAATTATTTTGAATTTTCATATTTCTGAAATCAAGCACTTCTTAGGATGCACATTCATGACCCGGTTTGTGCAGTCTAGCTAGTCATCATTTGTGCTTATTCATATAAATGTTTTAATCCGTTCTCTTCGCAGTCAAATATTTTCAATCATATCAGACTGTCTCATGAGTTGAATCAGTACCAAGCAGAGGAGATTAATAAAGCACACACCACAGTAGGATTATCTCTCCTTCTAAAAGGAAACTTTATTCGAGCTATTATCGCGCTCACGCACACTCTATATAATACACCTTAGCAACCCAATTCACGATGATTTTCCTTCGGATAATAAGTGATGCTTGAACCACCAACCCAATGATCTCATGTAGATCATTATTACAATGAGCCACTGTACTCCCCTTATCTAATATTGAATGACATATAAGCAGAGAACATGATAGTCATAAAAGAAAATCACTCTTAAATGCAGGTTTAATTGAAATGATCAAATGGTTTTCTTTGGCAGCTTGAAAAATTGTTCAGGGTAAGATGAAATTACCTAAACAAACTCAAAAATTTATGGATAGACATCAGGATGATGTTTGAAAATTAGCAAGAGCAATTGTTGATCCTGAAGTCAAACGTAGTATCATTTTAAAACCTTGAGGTGGTGGATTCTTTGGTGGTGTGATCATTCGAAGTCTGATTCGATGGGATGGAAATAAGTTGATGAGAAAATTTAACAAGAAAACTAAAAAACCTAAGAAAAAAATCAGTAAAAAAACCCAGAAAACAGAAAAAAGAAAGGTTGATGATCGTTTTGTAACAAAACGTAAAAGTAAAAGTCCTGCTTCATGGCAAAATTTAGGTCTTGATTCTCCAAACACAAATGCAAGACGATCTTCAATTAATTTAGCAAGATTTACTCCTTTGAGAGCACAAGATTTGTTAAAAAGACATGGATTTGGTGCTACCATGCACATGTTAAATCAAAACAAATATCCATCGCCACCTCATTCTGAACGTCGACGACTTCATTTCTAAAAAAAACTATAAAAGGACTGTACATTTAAATTATAAACACACTCATAAACATGGCTGTAACAACAACACGTCGTAGAAAATTGCAAAATAAAATGAGAAAAAAATCTCTGATTAAAACTTATGGTACATTTTTAGAAGGATTGACTCATTTATCCAATAAATGTCGTAAGAAAATGATTCAAGAATCTCATAAAGAAGTCATTGATTGTGTAGGGGAATGTTGCATCAATCTTATAAAAGGCAATGTACGTCTGACAAATGCTCAAAAGAATCAGTTACGAGCTAGAAAGCAACATATACGTTTACTGAGTTCTAAGCAAGTTCCACTTGACACAAAAAAGAAAATTATTAATCAGAAAGGTGGAGCCTTGTTAGGATTATTGTTAAAACCATTAATTGCTCCGATCATAGGTTCTGTCTTGGGTGAAATTATCAAAAAATAAAAAATATGGATGGTCGTAAAATTGCTATTGTACCATTTAAACTTTGGGAAGACATGAAACGCTGGAAAGAGGAACAAATTCACAACCAGTCTTCAAAGAGACTTATCTTCTGTCATGGCCAATGAAGATTTGTCTGAAGCTGAAAAATCTCAATTGTATGGCCAAACCTTGCACAAATTTAAGACAGCTCATCAAAAAGCTTTAAAAGAAACATCTCTTTTTCTCCAATCTGACCCTAGTTCTTCCAAAATGAATCAATTGGTCATAGATAGTGTGCCTTCCACCATGAAACGTAAAGCTCAGCTTTTAGTTTCACTTCTAAAAACAAACCCAAATATGTCCTGGGAAGATGATGGTACAGTTAAACTTTATGGCAAATCTATTCCAGGGTCCAATATTATTGATTTGGTCAATGATGTCATTAGACATCGTAAAGGCAGTGAGCCTACAGGTTGGCAAGCTTTTGCAGAAGGTTTAAGAGACATGAATATTCCCCAAGATGTCATTGGAAATAGGGAAAGGTGGGACTGGATGCATCGTGCTCCAGAAACTCCTGAAATGGATTATATCACTCCCAAACAAAAACGCACCATCAGAAAAACAGCAAGTCGTATTCCTGTTTCTGTCAGGTCTGCAAAGAGTTTGAGTGTCAGAAAACGTATCAAAGACCATTTTTCCTCTCCGGCACTTTTATCTGCCACCAAACGTATAAAAGAATAATTTTCTTCTCCATGGGTCAGTTACAATGAAGCTTGAACAGTTGTATTACAATCCTAAAAGTCCTGCTGCGTATGCAGGTGAACAAACTTTGTAGAAACTTGCTAAACAATCATCCAAAAATGTTAAACTTCAAGATATTATAGACTGGTTAAGAAAACAACAAACTTATACTTTACATAAACCTATTCGTAAAAAGTTTTTGCGACGCAAAACGGTAGTGGCTGGAATTGATACTCAAAGGCAAGCAGATTTGGCAGACTTATCAAAATTATCAAAGTTCAATGACAAACATAGATATTTACCTTGCATCATAGATGTCTTTTCAAAATATGCATGGGTGGTACCTATTAAAGATAAAACTGGGAAAACTTTAGTTATTGCTTTCAAATCTGTTTTGAAAAGTGGACGAAGTCCAAAAAGTTTGCAAACAGATAAAGGAACTGAATTCAAAAATAAAGAATTTCAAAATTTCTTGAAAACTAAGAAGATTCATTTCTTCACTACTGAAAATCCTGAAACCAAAGCCAGTATTGTGGAACGTTTTCAAAGAACTTTGAAAACTCGCATGTGGAAATATTTTACTCATCATCGCACTTTGCGATATGTAGACATTCTTTCCAAATTAGTACATGGTTACAATCATGCTTATCATCGAAGTATTAAATGTGCACCTGTGTCTGTGACTCTTAAAAATGAACCACAGGTGTCAGAAAACTTATATGGACAATCAAGTTCTAAAAAAGTGAAACCAAAATTCAAAGTGGGTGATTTTGTATGTATCAATGAAACAAAACGTACATTTGATAAAGGTTATTTACCAAACTGGACACAAGAATTATTTCAAATTTTAGCAGTGGTCAAAACTCAGACTCCGATCACCTATCAAATGAAAGATCTTGAGGGTGAATTAGTCAAAGGCACTTTCTATTCACACGAGTTACAGCGTGTAGAGAAAGATCAAATTTACGAAATTGATTCTGTTTTAGATCACAGAAAACGTAAAGTAGGAAAAAAGTGGGTGAAAGAAATTAAAGTTCACTGGAAAGGTTATCCTTCAAAATTTGACAGTTGGATTTTAGAATCTGATCTTGTATAAAAGCATGAAAATGGATCTCAGAGGATCATTTGTACGTGGTGACACTGCTTCAGTACACTCTGCAGACGGTCGTGATCGAATTGTTAAAAATCGTTTCTTTTTTTTTGCTCAGATCATTGTTGTATACATGATCATTATCACATCATTAGTTCAAATCAGTCTGAGAAGTCCAGATAAAGAATTGTGGTTAATTTTACTCAGTAGTTCTATTGGTTACATACTACCATCCCCAGGTTTAAAATTTAGAAAACAAGCTAATCCAATTTCTGCTGACGAAACAGATTCACCCAAACTCAAACCATGAATTACTTTTATTTGACACTCTTGAGTGATAGTTCACTCAGTTCATTTTCAAAAAATACACAATGTGACTTTAAAGTGAAATTAGATCATTCCATACAAATTGAAAAAGATAATTGGGAAGTGGGTTTGGTAGAAGTCATAACTCCAACTGAAGTAAATAATATCACTAAGGAAAACAATTATGTGATCTTAAGATTTTCTGATAGAAAAATGTGTGAGGAGATAGATAATTGTACAACCTATGGATTTTATATAGACCAAAAAATTTATATCCAAAATGGTTATTATGCTTCTCCACGCCATTTGGTTGAAGAAATACAAAAAAGTATCAATTTCCGATATGGACGGACACTAAAAAATAGCAATGCTACCATTTCAATCACTTATGGTGAGAACAGTGCTCGAGTCAAACTTGATGTTCAAGATCCTGCAAAAGTCAAAATTATTTTCCCAAAGGCAATTGCAGAAATATTAGGTGTAGATAGAATTAATTTTGATAAACCAGTAGCAAATGAAAATTACATTTTCAGATATGGTGTGGATTTGAATACAAAAATTCATCAACTTACATTTACTCTGATTTAGCAAGCTATACATTTATTGGTGATGTTACTGCACCGATTTTGAGAGTTTTGCCATTTGAAAGTAAAAGAGAAAACAATCATTTACATCAAGAATTTGTCAATGTACACTATGTACCGGTGGCAAAATCTTTCATAGATCAGGTGCACATTAGTATAAAAGGTGATACAGGTGAAAATGTGCCATTTATCTCTGGGAAAACGTTAGTGAAACTACATTTTTGACAGAAAGAATAATGTTGAAACAATCGAGAAGCATTATGTCTCTTCAATCTGGGAAAGGAGACTTTCCCGTGTACAGAGGTGTTTTAAGACAATATGGCAATGGTTTAGGATCCATTTTTAAAGCTGCAATGAGAACAGTGATTCCAATTTTAAAACCTGTCGCAAAAGCAAGTTTAAAAAGTGTGAAAAAAGTAGCTAAAGATCAAGGGATTCAAGCTCTAAAAGATATTGTGGGTGGTGAAAATGTAAAAAAAAGTTTTAAAACAAAGAGGAAAAACAGCTTTGAAATCTTTTGGTCAGTCTACTATAAATCAGTTGGCTATAAATTCAACTCAAAAACGCAAAAAGCCTCAGTCTCAATCTAGACACCGAACTGTTAAGAGGGGTTTTAAAAGCAGAGCAAAAAAGTTTAATCCTATTAAACGTCTGGTATTTGAAAAAGATATATTTGACGAAAAATGATTCAACAAGGTTCTTGCGATTGCACTAAAACGGAATTGGATATGGAGTCCATTCCACCCACCATGACTACCATGCAAGGCACTCAGTGGAATGATTATCATCCCATCGCTTCTCTTGATAGTCATCATGCACCCATTGAATTTCTAATTCCACCTCACAGGCTCACACCAAGTTTTACACTGATTTGTCTCAAGCCTATCTGTATATCAAATTCAGAATCCTAAAGCAAACGGGTGAAGATCTTGACACGGATGCAAAAGTATTTCCAATTAATAACTTTTTTCACAGTATGTTCAGTGGCATCGATTTGTATATCAACAATAAATTGATCACAAATAATTCAGACACATGTCCATACAGAGCATACCTTGAAAATTTATTTCTTATGGTTCTGATTTCAAGGTAATCAACTGAAAGCAGCAGAAATTTGGTCTGAGGATGAAGCTGGAGCTTTTGAAGATATAACAAATACATGTATCACTGATCGTGGCAAACGCGTAGCAAAAAGCAAATCCGTTGAGCTTCAGGGTAAATTACATTTGGATCTTGCTATGCAGGAAAAATATTTGCCTAATGGTTTAGAATTCAAACTTAGACTTAATCGGTCATCTCCTCAATTTTGTCTAATGAGTGATAATTATCCTGCAAAAATCAAAATTGATACTGCTATCTTGAGAGTACGAAATGTACAGCTTCTACCTGCCATTAGCAATGAACTGAATCAAACTATTGCTCATCATAATGCTAAATTTCCGATCAGAAGAGTTGAAGTCAAAACTTTTACAATCAGTAGTGGCACAAGATCTAAAATTGAAGACCATCTTCTCACAGGTCAACTTCCAAAACTAGTTTTTATTGGTTTAGTAACAAATGAGGCATTTAATGGGACTTTGGAAACTAATCCTTTCTTTTTCCAACATTTCAATCTAAGTGAAATGGATGTCACTTGTGATGGACATAGTGTCTATGGAAAACCATTTGAACCTAGATTTGAAAATGATCAGTATCTCAGATCTTTCCTATCAGTTTACCAAGCATTAGCAAGTCAGAATCAGGTCCAAAATTGCAACATTGATTATGAAGATTACAAAGGAGGTTACTGCTTTTGGGGATATGATTTGACACCAGATCAAGCAGCCGATCAGTCTCATTTGCAACCTATAAAAACTGGGAACCTCAGATTGGAGCTTCAGTTTGCAACATCACTTGACAAGACGATCAACGTGCTTGTGTATGCAGAGTTTGACAACCTGATAGAAATCAACGGACTTAGAGAAGTTACCACAGATTACTAAAGATGAATGCAGGATACTTCATTGAACAGGACTTGATGTACCAAACAGATGCATACAGTGCAACAGTCCAGCCATCAGATGAGAAGAGTACCTTACAGAAAGAAGAAGTAGAAGACAATGAGAACATCGATTGTCTTATGAAGAGACTTCTAAAACAAGCCATATTGGCTTGTCTAAAGATGGCAGTTGGAGACTGTGCGAAGCATGAATGTCATGGTTGCAAAATGAACCACCCAAGTCAGAAATACCACGATATCTGTCTATAGACTTCTCCAAGAGAATGGATTGAAGATTATGGATGTCATGATCCAGCCTTAGAGGGCCTAAACATCTACGATGTGATGAAAGACTTTGACAATAGAATATGGAACTATCTGTATGGCGACAATTGGCGACACCCTATGGACTTTACAACAGGGATCAATCACCTGACGCCAGAAGAAAATCAAGAAGCCTATAAAAACTGGCAGTACTTCAAGAAAAATCAAAGTGACTTAACAGAACAGTGGAAGACGTACTGGGTCAAGAAACTCATACAATCCTATGAAGAAAAGGAAACTGAAGAAAACGAGAACCCAGAAACAGAATAAAAATGAACACTGTTGAACTGATCAAAGTCATAAACAATATACCTGTGAAAGGAGAAGTATGTGCCAAGGATTTACTACCAGAGAAGAAACCACTGGATATGAAGGCTTACATTGTGAATACAGATATATCCACAGATCCAGGAGAACATTGGGTGGCAATCTACTTCAGAAGAGATCAAGTTATCTACTTCGATTCATATGGAAGACCACCAGAAGAGCAATATGTTCTACCATTTATTCAAAGAAACTCTTCAAGATGGATCCATAACAAAGAACGTTTACAGAGTCCATGGAGCAAAGTATGTGGAATGTGGTGTATCTACATCATTCACCAGCTCAACAAAGGACTAGATCTAAACACAGCCATTCATCAAGAACTATATGGAACTGGAGAAGATTTATACCAGAATGACAGAGATATCGGGATGTGGTTCAGCTATAACTATGCCAGAGTCATCCTATCCCAGAATGGAATGAGACGCATGACTCCTCCTGACTTTTTATTCAAACACAGAATACAGGCTTGTAAATGTCATAATTATTCACAGCACCTTTCAAAGAAGTATCCTAAGTATAATATGTTGTAAATATGTTAAGGGAAATAATTGTAAACAATGAACAGAGGGACGGCCCTAATCCTCTGTCATTGTATTCAGTTATAGTTAGCGGGGCAATAAAGTTATAGAAATGTTCACCAATCTTTGTTGTTCTTTTCATTAAAAAATCAGTAGTAGTAAGCTTGAGACGGCTAGCTATACACTAGTTAATGCTACAGAGTAATGCCTCTAGGAGATGAGGTCTTGATTGACCAAGAGACTCTAAAGATGCATAGAACTCAGTAGCCTTGACTATTACACACACCATATATCACCACATACTATAATCCCTAAAATGACTAAGTTATTTTCAAAGCTGAAATTAACTAAGTTATTTTATATATCACCACAGCAGGACCTTTATTCCCCTCAAAAATGACTAAGTTATTTCCAAACAGCCCAGGAAACAATCATAATCACAGACCAACCAGTAGATATGACCAGAAAACTATCATAATCATAGCCCCAACCAGAATAACCAAGTCATTCCCAACAGCCCACGAAACTATCACAATTATAGGCCCAGTCAGAATAGACCTCAAAATACACTAAGTTATTCTCAATAGTCCAGGAAACTATTACAGACCAACCAAAAATTAACTAAGTTATTCTCAATAGCCAAAGAAACTATCACAATCATAGACCCGACCAGAAAAGACCTCAAAAATAAACTAAGTTATTTTCAAATAGCCCAGGAAACTATCACAATTATAGGCCCAGCTAGAATAGTCCTCAAAAATAAACTAAGTTATTCTCAATAGCCCAAGAAACTATCACAATCATAGACCCAAGCAGAATAATCCCAAAAATAAAGTTATTCACAGCTAGTCACTCAAGCTTACCAGGGTAGTCATCTCTGGCACAAATTTTTAGCCTGAAAAATTCTAAGTTCTTTTCAGGCTTAAAAAAAATTGTGCCAGAGTGGCACCCATTACTACTTACATGCTTAATTAGTGCATCTGAAGGTAAATTTTGACCTCAGAAGATTCAAAGATTGGTTGGACGAGTCTAATTAGTAGCATGTGAATAGTTACTCGGATGGTAGTGGTTATTTTAAATTGAATGGTTACTTAATGTGTTATTGATGTTGAACAGAAACCTGATACTTCACCCATCTTTCAATTTTATGTTACTTCATGTACTCATCTCACTTTTGATCCGTCTGAGGTTAAAAGTTTTCAAAACTTGAATATTGTACCTTGGATGGTTTCCTAGGGATCATAGGGCAGTAGTTCGTGAGGAAAACTGGGCAAACTGTCCTTTTAAAAGGAAACTTTATTTGGATAAACAACATTTCTTTTTCAGTCACCCATGACTAATGGAACTAGTTTCCCAAGCGTATCCATTTTGACGAATCGATTTCGAACTTAATCTCTTAATCTACTGCATGCACTATTAGGCGAAATTGTGGTGGTTTCTTTTTATTATTATTATCATCATTTCTCTGTCGACTGCTGTTTTTGTAAAATTAAAATCTTCGGAAGACTCTTTCAGCAATACTACCAGAGTGTAGCTCAGTTTGCATCCTGATCAGACCCGACAAAACGTCGGGCCCGACCTGGGTCCAAACTGTTTGCAGACGTGTAGCACTAAAAAGTTGGAGGTTGTTAGGTGTGTTTTATCTTGTAGCAAGTTTCAATTTCTTTCAAATTTTAACGTACATTATGTAGCAAGTGGTTCAGAACCTGACGCGGAGTTCATTGACATCTGGTCTGGTCCTGCACTGCCATTAAAGGGTCATTCTTGCATGGGAATTCGTTACGCGAAGCTGTTTGAAGCCACAAAATCCATGTTCAAATCATGAGATTCGCGTGCTGTTTGAACATGGCTTTTACTTGAAAAAGCCTAAACTGGGCCCTGATTTGCAAGCATGACGTTACACTGGAATGCGTTGCGGCCGTGACTGATCATTTCGCCGTTGCTTTCGTTCGCGAAAACGTTGCACGCGTATATATGACGTTGTGGCGACGTAATGACGTTCGAAAGTTGACGCTGACGCCATTTTGTTTTGATAAATCAAGTGTAAGAAAAAGGATATTTAATGTTTTTAGCGACGTTTTCAGCGCTGTTTATGCTGAAATCAGGTAAAATATGCAAGAATAACGATCACACATGTTTGTTTCATTGCATTAACGCTTGCCGGGTCCCTCGGACGATGTTTGAACACTCGGCCTAATGGCCTCGTGATCAAACAGCTTCCTCGGGACCCGGCAAATGTTAATGCATGAAAAAACATGTGTGATCCCTATATTATGCTTAGATGGACTAATTATAACTTTTCTTGTAATGTACAGTCACTACGCCTTGTCCATAGAACCTCGTTGTATTAGTTTCTAACTAACATATCAACGTTTTGCCTACTAGTGTCGTCTGCTGATAACCTTTGCAAACATTTTGGATGAAAATCAGGCCGACAAAATGTCGGGCCTGATCAGGATGCAAACTTTTTGACAATTTGATTAGGCGTAAAATATATTTTCGAAACTGTTGATTGCAACAAAAATCAACAGATGACAAAAAACATAAACTATTACCCAGTATGCCAAAGAGCTTAAGTTAGAAATAAAAACTGTTTGATGAAACCTTATACTGTATAAACCTTTAAGTAACCCTTTTCATTTTTGATAACTTTGGCAAACAGTAAAGACCTACACTTAACAACATTTCTAATTGGTCACTTTTTAAACTCAATATTTCTGACCAGGCGCTAATAACATTGAAATAAATTTTTGCCTAAATACGAGGTGCAGTTTAATGGGCAAAAGTTTAGCGGTCTTTCAGAAAAGTTGTCTTTCAACCCACGGTTTTTGGTTAAAAATGCATAAATATGCTTTTTTGAAGAAAAATGGTTTTTAGTGAAGTTTTTTCTTATCAAATTTAATTGCAGTTTGTAATAAACTGGTTTGGCCGACCTCGAAAAACGCCAAACGCTTGAAATTTTGACTCAAGTAGATTTTTTACGCATTTTTTAAAATAACACATTTTTCCAGATTTTTGAAATTCATTAGTAGCTCGTGCTAAAATTGCTGCATGCATTTTTTTTTATCTGAACAAGATAGCCCAAATAGAATAGAACTTGATTCGCTCATTTTGTGATGACAAACATTTCACTGCTGCTGCGCACTTCCGGTTTGAATGTAAAACTTAAAAAGTCAATTTGACGGTACTTTGCTTTATTTTTTTCAATTTCCAAACTAGAACAGTGACATCTAGTAGTAATGAATAATCGCTGAAAATTTCAATGGCGTTTCGCAGATTATCAGGCGCACAGAACCATGAGAACAGTGCCAACTTCCTATATGTAAATTACATGCATAAAGCTGAATTTCTATGATTTAGCTCCTGGTAGTGTTTGACTTCATGCTTTTACATAGAAAAGAGGAGTCTGATTGAAGCAAATCATTTGAAGCGCATAATATCCATTTATATTCCATAGGGAACAATGTTAAACACATATGATAAATTTACTCTATTTCAATATTTCAGCCAAAGGCCTTTTTCAAGAAAAAACATGCACTTTAGTATCAACTACATAGTCTCTGTTCCACCATATAATTGTTGGTATTTGGGTACTTGTGAGCATGATGGATTTCATGCCTGGCAAGGGTGAGCATGAAATAGGTATTTTTTGCCACTTGTACGGGAAAAGCGGTGCGACGTCGTGGCGTTACGTTCATGTCAACGTGATGTCACACATCAATATAAACAAATTCAAAATGGTGGAACAGAGACTATGTAGTTGAAACTAAAGTGCTTGTTTTTTCTTGAAAAAGGCCTTTGGCCGAAATATTGAAATAGAGTAAATATATCATATGCATTTGAAGCGTGTTCGTCTTTAATCACGGCACTCAGAAACATCTTCAAACAAACAAAAGAACAAATGGATGGAGTCTCTGTGGAATATTTCATATTGTAGAAAGAAATGTGACTTTTTGAAATGAGGGTACACCGTCTATGCAAGAAGTAATGAAATGACCTGCATAGTCTCGGCAGCGCCTTGGTTGATTTATAGAAGCATGAATCTTGTATAACCGAATCTTGCTTTCAAAACTAGGGTAAAAGTGTAAGGTGACTAATATATTGATATATTAAACTAGTTACTGGAGACCCACGTTGACATCTTAACTCTTTGCATGCTTGGTAATTATTTTCCATGTTTTTTGTGTGTGCTTTTTGTCCGCCGTTTTTTTCTCTCCTCAAAATCACCATCTTCGAAAAACTACTAGTAGGTAAAGAGTTTATTCCAGATCGGAATGCTTTACTAGGATTTTGTACTTACATGTGCTTGAAATCTTGAAATATATTTCCATTTGTAGACATAGAGTTTCTCTTGCGCTTTCTTCGTGTCCGGAAGTTCAGCCAGCTTGCAGCCAGAAAGACACTTGAGAACTATTGGACGGCACGAACTAAATCCCCAGAATGGTTTGCTGACGTAGACACGTGTGATCCCGATATACAAGAGTTAATTGGAACGGGGTATGTCAGAAATGAGACCTTGTAAAATTGGAAACTCAGTATTCCATATGAGAAATAATAATACATAATGCAAGTTCCGCTTTATATAGGTAGGAAATTTTAAATCATATTAATATCTCAATATGCTAAAATATCACAAAACATTACATTTTACCTTGACCTTTGTACCTAGGTCATACCAGCATTCCAAAGCCTTCGTTGTCATCTACAAACCATAGGCAACTA
The DNA here is from genome assembly GCA_964019695.1 of Loripinus fragilis. Lineage (NCBI taxonomy): Eukaryota > Metazoa > Mollusca > Bivalvia > Lucinida > Lucinidae > Loripinus > Loripinus fragilis. The sequence goes on from OZ026523.1 coordinate 21,852,273, forward strand.
ATGTCCCAAATATGAACCACTAACATGTAAAATTGATGGAAACACAAGACATATTGACAGTATTAAGGTATTTTGACCTTGACCTTTATAGGCCAAATCAGCAGTCCGAAACCATTGCTGACATCTACAGCCTTATGCAACGAGTGTGCAAAATTGCAACGCCTACAGTGAACGATTGGCTACTACCCCAACTCGCTTAATAAATTCAATAAAACATGAGCACCCATGTAAGATCCTCTATGTACCTTTAAACAGCATCTTCACGTGCCCAAGCTGAAAATAATTTGCCAGGAGAGCTATCAATAGAGTTTTAACATCAGCTCTCATGAGTCAGGGCTGTGGTGAGCGATCGAGGACCACAGAGTCCTCTTATTTGCTAGTTTTTCTTAAAGAGCAAATGAGCCACGACATGATTGTGATTTCCAACAATGTGGTCTTTTGACAAGTGTAGACTAAGACGAGCCTGTGCATGCTCCTTTTTAGCTTAGAAACTCCAAATGATGTTGGGTCAATAGCTTAACACTCATAGAATATTCAAGTGACTAGCAAAGGCTCTGATCAGACTGCGCTTATGCGCAGGATGATCTGAGCCTTTGCAGGTAGCACATACCACATTGCTGGAAATTTTATGTCACGGCTCAAATATAAATGCCTGCAGATGGTAAAAAATGAAAACAAGGTCTTGTATTTGTTGTTGCGTTTCAGATATTTTCTGGTATGCCCAGGCACAGACAAAGAAGGCAGAATTGTATGTTTTGAGAGAGCAGGTAGGCACCGAATAGAAAAAAAATTCCCGCGTGTTTACACCACTGACCCATGCGTGGATCCAGAAAATTATGTCCTGAGTGTCCTTTGTTGTTGTTGGTTTTTTGGGTTTTTTTTTGTTTGTTTGTTTGTTTTTTTTTTTGTTTTTTTTGGGGGGGGTAGTGATCAACTTTTTTTATGTGATCAACATCTTTCACAGAGGGCCATACGGACCTCCCTGGAGAACCAATTGGACCTTAGGGGTCCCATTGCTTTTCTAGGGTGTCAATAACAGTATTTCCTACAGCATCTTTGGGTTTTCAGGGAGGTCTGGACCCCCTCCCCAGCCTGGGTCCGCGCATGTGCTCTTTTGACAGATGCTGTTTTATCCAAGTAACGAGCTGATACAATACAGCTAGACAAATGGCAGAAAAAGGCATCTGCATTATAAACTTTTTGACAGTATTGCAATGTTAAGCGAATATCGACACAAACTCAAAAGTTTACTATGTGGCATTAATGTGCTCACTATGCAAGTACGTAGTCTCTGTTTAAAACCCCATTAAACCCTAATTCATTTTCTTCTTTTTGGTTATTTGTTATCAGCAAAAGTAGGTGTCAAAACGTAAGTGAGCAAGTGGTCAGGAAATATCACAACCAAACACTGCAGCCTAACCAAGGGTGCCGCGAGGAAGAGCCACAGCACACAAACAGTCACATAACATCAGGAAGACGAATAAAGTAAAGCCACTAGCTCTCTCTTCCTCGTCAAGATGATTGCAAAACTTGAAAGGACATTAAGCAATGCACGCTAAATAACCGCTGTACTGGAACAGCACAGTCTGCGTGGGTTTGTTGCAGTCGACAAGGGCACAAAGTAAAACTATTTTGGTTTACTGTGATCCATTCTATCAGTATGTACTTTACAACTATTAATTTTCACGATAATGTTTTCATTTTAAATTATCATTTATATTGTAGTGTAGTCCATTCTGGCTCAAATATGGCCTCTGAAACCTAAAACTATCTAAGTACTAGCCAAATTCTGGTAAGCCACTGGGATTTTTATGTGTCCAAAATGTGTTTGCAGATTAATGTGTGCGCTAATTAAGTATATAGTTATGATTTAATGACATCACATAATGAAGAATACTAACATGTGAATGAATCGAAGAAAAGAAGTTTTTGCATATATCTGTTTATTGATTGCAAATTTGCACACCATTTCGTAGCTGTATGCAAAATTTGAGTAGACACGGGCATTGTACCAGTAGTCGAGGGTCTAAAATATAATAAGTATGTGTGCAGTCAACGACCTGATTACTGGGTCAGAACACCAGATATACAATTTTATGCGTACAGTACTATGAAAAGAAGCTTGAATAACTTTCAAAATGCTCTGCCCTCAGATAATAAACTTTCGCACATTAAATAATTGATATTTTGCATTTTATCTAAAGTAAGCATATATTCCAGAACATATACAAAAATGACTTTCATACTTTTTCAAGAAAAATCACCTTTTAAAACATACATAACTCGGCGCTGTATCAACTATCTCTTAACTCGCATAAATCTTATTAAGCAGATACACAGTGACAATACTCGGCGAGGAATATTTTCAGAAGTAAAATTACCCTTTTCAACAGCTGGGTACACTAAAATGGTAATTTTTCTGCCATCTTCCACTGCAACCAACCCGCGGTGACTCCGCTGCTCAAGTACAGTGGTTCTCTAGCTTGAATTCGTTACAAAATAAGGACCAAACACAGGGGGAACAATGCAGCCTGAGAAACAGATTAAAAAAACTCGCAATGACTGCTAAAAATGGCAGATTTTATCTTCTTGAAAGGGAAAATTCGACAAAATATAAAGAGAACCCGACAAAAATTACACCCGCCAAATATAAGTGTTTGACAGTATCTTTGTTACATAGAGGATCTTACATGAGTGCTCCCCTTGTTGCAGATATGGAGGATCTTACATGAGTGCTCCCCTTGTTGCAGATATAGAGGATCTTACATTAGTGCTCCCCTTGTTGCAGATATGGAGGATCTTATATGAGTGCTCATGTTTTATTGATTTTATTAAACAAGTTGAGGCAAAGAGATACAATATGAGGCTTGCGGAGCATTTTATCTCTTTCTTGCGACAAGTTTGATAAATTCAATAAGACAAGAACACGAATGTTGGATTCTATTTATCATATGACATAAGGACCACTTTGAAATCTCATTTCTGACGTAAAAACGTTATAATTTTGTCATCGTCTATGCAACGTTGTTAAGGACCTCATAAGGTTTCCAATAAATCTGTAAACCACTAGTGGTTTATTGATTTTATTGCATGGCGTTATTTCACTCCTAGACGCGACGTCATGATAAATTATGAAAAAAAGGCGATTACAACGTCGCATACATATGGCGAAATATCGAGATTTGCAAGCCAAAATCGCGATTTCAAAGTATTTTAGGTTCATATATAGAGACTACTAGGTGAGTTTCTTTTGATATCAAGACTTTGAGAATGCTTGTTGACATCCCGATGCTTGCTGAGCAATCCAACATGCGTTCTCAATGCTGAGCCTGGTAAATTTGATATCAAAAGAGGCAAACCTGGTATTCTATAGCTACTATCGATTATGACGTAATTATCGATTTTCGTGTCGATTGAATGGCATTGACGACGTCATCTAAAAAGTGCAACGTCATGATGACCTGATAAAGGCACATGCCGTGCTACAGACAACGTTTATCAGACCAACGTGAAACAATGCAATAATATTAGCGGTAACTGATAAATGATAAAAATGAACATTTGAACATTTGATTTTATTTAATTTGCTGCTAAAACGATAAGATACTCTGAGTTGTCTCACTATTGCCTCACATTTGATCTTTTTCCCAACTTGATTGATACTTCATAGGTACTCATGTAAGATCCTCTATTTAAATTTCAGAATGTCTAGATCCAGACTGGGCTATTAAAAAGTTTGGTGTAAACAAAATCTTCAAAGCCATGATAGCTATATTCGATTGGCTGCTTATGGATGTGAATGCTCAGATCAACGGTATCGTTGCTATAGAAGACATGACCGGCTTCAATCTCAGACATTCCATGCAAATATACAACACAGAAAATAGCAAGAAATTTATGGCTATATACCAGGTAGATTACACTATGGGCCTCGACGCCAGAAACCCTGTCTTCAGAGGGTTGCGAACAACACATGCGCAGACCAGACTGCGCATGTGCGCAGTCTGATCAGCGCATTTGTTATTCGCTTATTGGAAAGTATCCTATGTCAACTTGCTACAAGCGAAATCGCAATTTTCTAGCTAGTCTCTGAAGCTGAGGAGAATGATTTGAATCTCGCTTTGCCGGAAACCTCGAAGACAGGTTTTTCTCGCGACGTGGCCCACATAACGTCAAGACATACGTATGGTCCTTACACCTCTGTGACAGATTATAAGAATATATTATGAATGTGAGGTTGGGATAGCAAATATTTGTCCTGACTATAGCCAATTGCCATCATGAGGCTTCCCATCATCATAGAAATAAATGATTCATTTTCTTGCTTACCATTAAATACCATAGCAGGGCTTTAGTTTAGAGTGTGTAACAAAAAAATGATTTTCTTATTTCTCAACCAAAACATATGTTGTGAGTACTCAAAAGAACCGTCTCAATGAGATAGTACTTTTGAACACCGAAAACATATATTAAAACTGATGGGTAAGAATTTATTTACAATTTTACGCTCAAAAACTTTGCTTATCTAAAGCTATACATATTTCTACATTTAAAAAAAAGGTTTAAAGAGGTTCATGAATACGCTGAGATGCGACACAACACAATGGCATTATTTTAAATCCACTAAATGTATATAATTGCATTTCTAATTATTTTTAACAATGAAAAAAAATATCTTATAAAAAATCTATCCTCTCTGATAGTCAAATTAAGTCCCTGACGTCCAAGCCAAGAGCTACTCCAAGTAAAGTTTATAAAATGCTAGCTTATTGAGATAATCAGTTTAACTACAGAAAATACATTAGAGACTGGGGACAGTATACACTTTAATAGAAGTCCATTGTAAATGCCAATTATTGTGTTTTGCAGGACGCATATCCATGTCGAACAAAGGGAATGTATTTATACAACGAGCCCCCAATCTTCGATCCAATATTAGCTATAATGAAACAATTTATGAAGCCAAAGCTAAAAAAGCGGGTAAGTATAGCACAAACTGTAATATATATATATATATACACGGAGGGATATAGTGAATCAACTGAGCCGATAGATGCTGTAAATATTTTGCCTCTAGCGAGATTCGAACCCACGACCTCGGCAACACCGCCTAGCACTACACCAGACATCAACGCTACCAACTGCGCCACTGAGACATCCCCAAAAAAGGATGTTCAGGAAGCGCTGATATTGATGACGACTGATGCAGTATACGTCGTATATTATTTGATGTTTGTGAAATTATATTTCCCACTTTGAATATATATATATATATATATATATATATATATATATATATATATATATATATATATATATATATATATATATATATATATATATATATATATACAGAGGGATATAGTGAATTAACTGAGCGGATAGATGCTGTAAATATTTTGCCTCTAGCGAGATTCGAACCCACGACCTCGGCAATTTTTCAGCGCTTCCTGAACATCCTTTTTTGGGGATGTCTCAGTGGCGCAGTTGGTAGCGTCGGCGTCTGGTGTAGTGCTAGGTTCAGCGCTTCCTGAACATCCTTTTTTGGGGATGTCTCAGTGGCGCAGTTGGTAGCGTCGGCGTCTGGTGTAGTGCTAGGTTAAAGAACCTATATATATATATATATATATATATATATATATATATATATATATATATATATATATAACCTTCATGTTGTCCCATTCTAGTATAAGTTGGTTTTCTCAATCGATAAATAAGAAATGAGCACAGTAGACGCTGTCTTAAGCGGCCACCCAAATAAAATGACAAAACAAAGATCTTAATGACAAATAGTAGCTTAAAGAAGCTCGAAAGTATTGCAGAATGCTCCACTTGGAGCATTCTGCAATACTTTTGACCTGCATTAAGCGATCGTTAGTCTTGAAAAACCAATTTTGGTATTTTTGAGAGTGGCCGTTTTGAACAGGTTTTACTCATGGTATGACCAGGAAATGCTACTTTACAGACTACAGACCAACCCTCAGCACCACGACACAGCTATACGACTAACAGCCCCATGACAGCAAGAATACAATTAAAGTAAAGCAACCAGCTATCTCTTCTTCAGCGAAATGATTGCAAAACTAGAAATAACACTTAATTACTGCATAACAAAGCAGGGATCAAACACACACAAAAAACACAAACACCAGTGGCAACAATTAACAATGAACCAACACCAAAAGAATCACTTTTCCACGACTCATTTATTAAATTCAATAAAACATGAGGACTTCTGTATGGTCCTTTATGATTTAAACGTAAAAATAACTATAAAATTATGAGTTGTAAGTTAATAAGTGATTGTTACTTATAATTTTAACGTAAAAATAACAATGAAATTAAGAGTTGTCAGTAAATAAGTGATTGTTACTTAAAATTTTAACGTCAAAATAACAATGAAATTATCAGTTGTAAGTACATAAGTGATTGTTACTTACAATTTTAACGTCAAAATAACTATGAAATTATGAGTTGTCAGTAAATAAGTGATTGTTACTTATAATTTTAACGTCAAAACAACTATGAAATTATGAGTTTTCAGTATATAAGTTATTGTTATTTATAATTTTAACGTCAAAATAACTATGAATATATGAGTTGTCAGTACATAAGTGATTGTTACTTATAAAATTGTCTTTTTTGATACCATGGTTGTTAGTTTTCTATGGCCCTTCCTAATAGTGCCGTGGGTTGGTCTGCATATGTGATTGTGTCACTTCCTGGCCATACACACCCACGTTTTGAGGAGCCTGCACAAATGCGTAGACTCACAATAGTTTTTTTTTGCCGCTTGCGTACACAAAGTATGTATGTATATATGAGCCACGACATGAGATTTCACACAATGAGGTATGTAAGTCCACCATATGCTGAATCCAGCCTGGCATTCTCGCAGTCTGATCAGAGACTTTGCTAAGGCCACTGACCGAACTTTATTTGGAGTTTCTAAGCTTAAAAGGCGGCTATACAGGCCTGTCTGAGTCTACACTTGTCAAAATACCACATTGTTGTAAATCACATGTTGCGGCTCAATTATAAAATGTCAGCACAGTAAGTAGACCTCTAGATCTGCTGGATATGCCAGCATGGACATTTAAATTCAGGTTTTGTGTTAGACTGGCTCCAGTCCTTAAAACATTTTTATCAATATGTCATATCATATACTTGTAGCTAGTCTAACTCTGATGGCTCGGTTTTAAGACAGAGCCATCAGAGTTAAACTAGCTACAAGTATATGATCTGACACATTGATGAAAAAATGTTTTACGGACTGGAGCCAGTCTAGTTTTGTGTAAATAAGATAAGCACAAAAATCTGATATGCTTGTCCATATTAAACTTTTATCTTCCGCTTTCATTGTTATATGTACTCATACGTGATAAATTGCGATTGTTTCTAAATCACACTGATCCCCAAAGAAAAAAAAAACATGTAGTCCATTCATTTTCCATTCATCTTCCAATCAGGCTGCCATAGCGTTTAACTAGTTTTACTGCTACATAGAGTCTGAAATACACCTAACTAATCTGTATAGATAAAAGTGTATGTACAACTGCTTTCCAAAATTTTTATCAATAGCGATTTTTGTCTTAATTATTTACATACCCTATACTTGTTTGAGTGTTTGTAATAAATTTGTGCTTTGTTTGAGATATGATTTATTCCTGCTCCTGTATGCACGACATATCTAATTATAGTGAGTAAAAATATGGCTTGTTTTTGCAGATGTTTTGTTTCAAGTTTTAACTTCTAAAAAAGTTGATCATATTTTAGCAAATCAAATTTGCTTATCAAAACTCTATTTCGAATTATGAGATAATAAAGAGAGCAGCAATGAAAACGGTGGTGGGAATATATAAAGTCATCTATACGGTGCATTGTGAAAACACTTTAAGAATTGAAGCTATCGAGTGTATCAACAATGAATCACTTGATTGACTTTGGTGTATGTGCACTAGTAGGTCGCACAAATTATATGATTTAACACAATTACTGTTAAAAGATATTTTAATTGCATTTTGGGTGTTCAAATTTGATGCTACATAGTAAGAGCCCAATTATAAGGAGAAAGGCCAAAAGGAAAGTACAGTACTGCAAAACAGTTAAATGGGCCAAGAGGGTTTGAAATTGTATTAAAATTGGGAAAATGTCATCTTTTCAGATGAAACCATACTCTAAACCTATTTCTTTTGCAAGCCAATTCCCATCTGGCGTCTGAAACATGAACAAATTTATCCACATTACATTGATGGATGTTTAAAATCCACTGGAGTCGTATTGAGGGGACTATCTCATAACTTTTAAAGGTGTCTCTCAACTTAAGCTTGTTAATGAAACAATGATCAGTAAGGCATATCAGGATAATATCAATAGCGATGTAAAAGTCCAATATGAATGCACTATACCCCAAGCATTCAACAAGATACCGCACCTTGCAATATCTCTTTAAAATATTTACGCGTGATTCATATTGGAGTATTATATCGCTTTTGATATTATCCTGATATGCCTTACTGGTGATTGTTTCATTAACAAGATTAAGTTGAATAACTCCTTTAAAAGTTACGAGATAGTCCCCTCAATAGGACTCCAGTGGTTTTTTTACCCATCCATCAATGTAATGTGGATAAATTTGTTCGTGTTTCAGACGCCAGATGAGAATAGGTTTGCAAAAGAAATAGGCTTAGAGTATTGATTCATCTGAAAAGTTGACATTTTCCCAATTTTAATACAATGGCCATTTAATTGTTTGGCAGGACTGTATTTTCCTTTTGGCATTTCTCCTAATAATTGGGCTCTTACTATGTAGCATCATATTTGGACACCCAAAATGCACTTAAAATATCTTTTAAAAGTAATTGTGTAAAATCATATAATTTATGCGACCTACTAGTGCACATACACCAAAGTCAATCAAGTGATTCATTGTTGATACACTCGATAGCTTCAATTCTTAAAGTATTTTCACAATGCACCGTATTCATGACTTTATAGATTCCCACCACAGTTTTCTTTGCTGCTCTCCTTATTATCTCATAATTCGAACTAGAGTTGTGATAAGCAACTGTGAATTGCTAAAAACATGATCAGCTGTTTTAGAAGTTAAAACTTGATACAAAACATCTGCAAAAACAAGCGATATTTTTGCTCACTATAACTAGATACGTCGTGCATACTGGAGCAGAAATAAATCATATCTCAAACAAAGCATAAGTTTATTACAAACTTTCAAACAAGTATAGGGTATGTACATAATTATGACAAAAATCGCTATCTATAAAACTTTTGGAAAGCAGCTGTATTGCTGCTTGTCACTTTGTAAACACTCTTGTACATTGCAGCTTCATATCAAAAGTATTTTGACACTCACTTTACTCATTTTATTACATTTGCAAAATTTGTTTGTAGACAAAAATGTTTACATTAATAGTTCTTGACATCAAATGTATAGCAAACGTCATTGCATTTCTCCAGAATTATAAACATAATATTTACATGTAATTCTTGCATTTGCTTGCATTAAAGGTGAACCCAATGTAAAATCTTAACAATTTAATTAGTGCAAAATAGCTAGGTTTGTTCTTTGTTAACATAATTCTTGGTATCATTTTCTCAAAAGAAGGAAATAATGAGTTATGCTCAGCAAATTAAGCTCTTTCCAGACACTAACCCTTTCCAGACAGGTACATAAGAATCCCATTCCCATATTCTCAGTGAGGGAACATACAGTCCCAGTTTCAGACAGGCCTACACAAATAAGACACCTTTGAATATAACACTTACATAGCGAGTACCCTCGGGGTTCTGGAACACTCTGAACATTAACTATGTTTTTTTTCCTCTTTAAATTATTGATACTTTGTAATTCTAGTTTCCTATTTGTAACGATAAATTGCCCTGCAAAAGTAGTGAAGATCTCATTATTTCTATTTAATTTTAGATCCATATGGTAGGAAGAAATCTGACAAACTTGTATGATAAAGTAGATATGGATATGCTACCTAAAGAGTATTTACCCGATGACTATAAGAACAAAGTTGGATCAGCAAAAGATGTCATAGGTAAGATGTCATGGGCCTACATAAGCAATATTTTTGAGTGTAAATAGTAATTAGTTGCCTAGCCCACAATGTAAGCTTATGTTTTGGGAGCTCAAAAGAATTGCAGCTTATTGATATGGTTCTTCTGAGTACCCACAACATGTGTTTTGGTTGAGAAATTAGAATAAAATCAGAAGCTGACAAGTTTGTATGAGAAGTTGATATGGATATCCTACCCAAAGAGTATTTACCAGACGGTTATAAAACAAAGTAGGATCAGTAAAACATGTCATAGGTAAGATTGTAACATGGGTCTACAGAAACAATTTTTTGAGCATAAAAAGTTTTTTTCTTACCCAACTGCATAAATGCATGTTTTGAGTTCTGGAAAGAACCGTCTCATTGAGACAGTTATTTCTAGTACCCACAACATGTGTTTTGGTTTGGAAATAAGATTAAAATCAGAAAGCTGACAAAGTTGTACGATGAAGTTGATATGGATGTGCTACCCAAAGAATATTTGAGCCAGTGCATGAGATTTCCAACAATGTGGTATGTGTGACCAGCAAAGCCTCAGATCAGCCTGCGCATAAGCGCAGTCTGATCAGAGCCTTTGCTAGTCACTTGAGTATTCTATGAATGTTAAGCTACTGACTGAACACCGTTTGGAGTTTCTAAGCTTAAAAGGAGATTGCAGAGGCTCGTCCGCATCTAAACTTGTCAAAATGTCAAATTGTTGGAAATCTCATGCCGCGGCTCATTTACCCTATATCTATAAGAACAAAGTATCATCGATATGTAAAGAATGTGATAGGTAAGATTGTAACATGGGTACATACGTAAAAAAAATGAGCGGCAACAGGGATTTTTTTGCAATTTTGGGAAGGGACCCTAGGGCTTCTGGAAGCTTATTTTAAAATATATAAATGAATAAATAAAACAGCGGTGAGCAAGAAAAAGAACCCATTATTTGTGTGAGGGTAGGACAGAAAAATCAGTCCCTCTGGATTACCTATTGTCATCACTCGGCAAGCATCATGATGCCAAACGGCAATCCTCGAGACTGATATTTCTATTCTTCCCTCACACTAATGATTGATTCTGATATTAAACATTCTTCTGCATAACAACTGAATTACAGGGTTTGGACAGTAGCTGCTTTTATTCAATTCGCATTAACAGTATCATTATCAGTTAAAAGAAGTTTTTCTAGTCAAAGCATTTTTGGCAGTTAAAAGGCAGAGAAAGTGACTCAATTTTGGCGAACTGTTTAAATGAGCTGTACAGTAGCCATTGAATAACGGCTAAAAATGTTCCTCAAATATGGAGCATAACTTTTTATGTCATCAGAAAATTGCCAAAAACTGTTCCTTAGACCATATGAAAGTTAGATGATCATAATACAGCCATTACTCACATAATAACCGGAAGATTATACCTGTGGAGGATCTTACATGAGTGCTAATGTTTTATTGAATTTATCAAATGAGTTGAGGAAAAGTGAAAAAATGCAAGGCTTGTCAAGCATTTTATCTCTTTTTCACAAGAAGATTAATAAACTCAATATCCAGGACCACGCGTTAGATTCTATTTATCACATGTCAAAATTACTTAAAATCACAATTTTGGCGTGAAAATGTGAAGATTTTGCCATCTTTTATACAACATTATGATAGACGTCATTACGTAACGTTAGACAATCTGTAAATCACTTACGCGATAACTGTATTCAAAAATTTCATTTGGGGAGGTACATCATCTGATATATGGTCGGAAATTTAGTTTTACGGCAACTTGCCAGCCGAGCCATAAAAAGTGATTTCCTAACGTATATCCAACGATATACCTCCCCAAATGAAAAGGAGATCTAGCGATAAGGCGTATATTTTCCCTAGTTGACATGATTACAAAACCTAAATTTTCAAATTGCCATAATGTTTTTAAAATTGGACTGTTTCGATACTAAAATATGCATAGAAAGCATCAAAATAGGTTTCAAGGCGATCCGTCATGTACAAAGCCGTAAAAACTTGCGCCTTCTACTCCCTTCCCTCATTTTACGTCTTTAGACTGGGTGCCGTTTAGACGATAGTTTTAGTAAATCCATTGCATGTTTTCAAAAAGTAAACGTGATTAAATATTTAGGATATGAGTGCCCCTCATTTCCAAAACTTTGCGGTATCCCTTCTGCGCATGCGTACGAAATATACTTAAAATTGTGACGTTTGTCATTGAAAAGATGAAACTGGCGTCTTTCAGTTTGTTTTTAGATGCTTTCCCCCCCTAGACCCAAGATGCCCTTTGGACAATTAAATGTCGCTATACAAATATATAACATATGTAAATGGCTTCTTGGGTCTAGGGGGGGGGAAAGGGGTTGTATAAGCGAAAGAAGACATTAAATATCTGACAAAAATAGACCACTTTGCAAGATGGTCGTTTTTATTGTACATCAACTGTATAAATAGTTTTACTGTACATAGCGTGGTTCCCTGTTTAACGGTATAGTTCCCATATATGTTACCGAATAACAAGCACAGTTGATGATCGAAATAAACTCTCATTCGATAAGAAGTAGAGTTATTACATGCATGAAGGAAATTCCGTTTTAAATATACAAATTGGGGGCAATGGTGCATCGACGGCTCGTCTATGTATATTTGTTGAATGTGCCTAGTTTTTCCAGTCGTTATTTCAACAAAATAAAACGAACGTCTCGTTTAGGGAGATTGCTCGCCTTATCGCTAGAAATTCTTTTGAATATGGTTATCCCCATTCTAATGCATTTGTGCAGTTTCCTCTCAAATCGGAGCGTTGCAAGCTACATAAAGCTGCACACCATCTAACAATTTGTGACGTAATCAATGACGTCAAACTATTTCCGACAGTATATCGCAGAATATACTGTCGCAAATTTTTGACGTTATCCAATCAAACGTCGCGTTACAAAAGCAACTGCATTAGAATAGTGGTTTATCGGTTTAAATGCATTACGTTATATCACTCCCAGACGCGAAGTCATGTCATAAATGTGTTTTATTCCTGTTTCTTGTAGCCTATATGCAGAGAGAGATGCAGAGACCAGAAGTGCGAGAAGAAATCCGAGCTATAAGCAGTGGCAAATATTGCATTGACTTCTCCAAGAAACCATCAGAGCAAGAACCTCAAGCCTCGTTTAGAAAACTCAATGTTTCATAACATGGGACCAGTCAATAACTTTATTTATTGATGTATGTAATAGCTGTTCATGACATATGTATTGATGTATGTAATAGCTGTTCATGACATATGCTAACAACACTAATACCTATCACATGCCTCTATTTAAGAGTGCATTTATGAAAAAAAATCGCATTTCTCAACAAAACATTTGAGGTGTGTTCTCAAAAGTACAATCTCACTAAGATGGTTCTGTTGAGCACACAAAACATATACAATTTTATGCTCAAAATTTTTGTTTAGCTGAACACATGGTTATTTCATTTTATATCAATTTTTTGACCCATCTCCATATGACCTCAGTTGTTGGTAAGGTGTTAAACACAAACACATACATACATTGATTTTTAGTGCCAGAACCAATTTACGCAGTTTTGAAATGCATGTGCAAATAAAATAGTCCCCGATCTGCCTGCTCCTGTAGAAGCAGTCTAATCAATAAATATGTTAGCCCAAATTATGAATAGCCTATCACAGGGTGGATAAGATCTGGTGATTTCATTTTAACCTTCAACCAATTGACTTAGAGAGATAAAATAGTCATTCAAGTCTGGCTGCTCTGAGGATAAGTACATAATCAGTTATTATTTTAGGCACATTATTAATTGCTTACTCCTAAAAGACATCAGTGATTGCAGAAAAATGTATAAATATGTATAGTTATTGTACGAAGCAAATGTTATGTTAACCAGTAAGACTTTGATTTTGTGATGAATTGGTCAAATGCCTTTGTTACCTCCATTGCTTGTCGTTGTTGAATGCTATAGTTTCGGTTGAATTCAGTGTACTACAAAGCTATAAAATATTTAAATAAGTTCTATATGAGATTTATCACATTGAAATCCAAGTTTCGAGTTGTAAATATTAAGAGGATAAAACATTCTTTTCAGTGTATAAACGATTGCCAAGCCAAGTGCGATATGCATTGCAGCCCGAACAGCAAAGCAGTGACGGCTGCAACACATTATCACACGAGAGCTTAGCAAACGTTAATATGGAAAAGAATGTTATATCGTCATTGTTATTTACCTTCCTTTCCAGCACACCAGGCTGAAATGGCAATGAAGGCCCTCTGCTGAAGCCAGCTCCCAGTGATTGGTCGACGATTAGCCACATTGTAGCACGTTAAATTTAGATGAAACGTACAACCGTGACTTAGTGGTAGAGTGCTTGACTTGAGACTGAGGGGCCGTGGGCTCGAGCCTCACCGGCGTCACTGCATTGTGGTCCTTGAGCAAGACACATTTATCCTAGCTTAGTACTGATTTAGCCCAGGAAGACCCGTCCCTGTTAAACTAAAAGATTGTTGATGGGACGTTAAAGCTGCATAGTCTGTAACTTTTGATCTTTTTATTTTTAAAGTAAAGTTTCTATTTTTCAAGAATACAGTAAAATACTCAAATTCACGTAAAGATTTTACCATTTTCGTAAATCTTAACAAATTATCACAATCAAAACAAGAGGTATTTATGTTAAAAATCAACTGTCTAGAGTTATTGGAGGGACGCAAATAATTACTTACAAGAGAAAAATCACCTGTTTTTATAAGATAATTCACTTTTCCATGCAGTTTTAAGCTGTACTGAACATATTTATTGTGAAAACATAACTTAATTCTATTTTTACAAATGATTTAAAAAGAAAAGAAAATTTTTCGAAAAATGTTCAAAGTTACAGACTATGCAGCTTTAAGAATCAATTCAAACAAACAAACAACTGTCAGCGATTGAAACACATCGAGTTTCTATTGTAAACTAAATCAATGCTAGATTAAAACATACGAAATATATTTTGTTTGAATATATTTACGTTTATGAATAAAGCAATGTAAATGTAGATTCAAAAATAGTCAAAATGTTGATTCATGTTTGTTTATTGCAAACAAATAAAACTGTATCATCAGCAAATAGTTACATTTCAAATAAAAAATATTTTATATAATTATTTGCTTCGTCTGTGCAGTTACAAAATCGGCCAAACTTGTTTGCAGTTATGTTACTGGTATTGATAACAGTCAATATTGAGTCATGCAGCGTGGTGAAATGTTGACTTAATACTTGAGTAAGAATGAACAGTTTCAAATAAAGATGGATGCTGGAGTCAAAGATCTGTGTTCGTTGCATTTTTAGTGCATACTGTGGACGGTATACGAGCTAGACGCGTGAGACTAGTGCCTTTGTCACGTGCAGAAAATGAAGAAACATGTAAACCAGTGCATCCACACATATTCTCCGTCGCTATCGCTGTTTGCACACACAAGTAGATAATGGTTCATATAAAAAGCCAATTGACAGTCACATAAAACGCGATTCACTGTTCAGGATAAATAAGTTGTCTATCAATAGCCATTTCGTCCCTCACCTAAAATAAATCAGGTTATGTAACTCTGCAGGCGATTAACTTGTCTGCCAATAAGCCCTCATGAATTACCTCTCATAATAAGCATTAAACTGGAAGTTGATAACAATGTGCCTCCATATTTTATAGATTATTTAAAAAAATCAACATAAAGCTAGTTTGCGTTAATATTTTAAATAAGACAGTAAATCAGTGGTTGTTGCACTCGACTTCAAACCAAAACAGCATGGGTTTGAGTCTAGCCTGAGAACGTAATATTTTTGTCGGAAATTTGTGATTGCTATTCATTGGTTTTACTGATAAATATTTAGGATCGAAAACATCCAAATCAAATCATAAGTCAGAAATATATAGTAAAAACGGGCATTCTGGCCCAAAAAAGTGGCTGAGAATTCTCAGCCCATCTGGCATGGTTTTGAGTTCAAACCCCTGCTCATGAAGTCCTCATGTCCTCTGGCTTTGTTAAGGAACCTCTGCCTCATTTTTAGCAAAGCTAGTTCTTGTTCTTGTTCTCGTTCAAGCGATATTAAAGTAAAAATTGTCTCACCCGATTTATGTGAATATATTTTTTGTACAACATCAAATAAACAAGCATTCATTTACACTCTATTAAAAGTGTTTGATAAAATATACACAACCGGATATTTTATTGATTGACATTGAGATAAAAAAATACTTTACTATTTGTTGTTATTGATTAAATTTGATAAATATCGTATCGATGCTTAAGCGACACACACACACACACACACACACACACACACACACACACACACACACTCACACACACACACACACACACACACCAGTCTGCTCACACTTCTAGTATGATCCTTGCATTTCGAAAAAAGATTGGGTGATGAGCACACATATGGAAAAATTGTGTGAGACCTTGGTCGCACGAAGGAGAAAAAATTATTTCCCTCCAAAGTGCAACAAGGCCAGGAGGGTTTTGCACTATTTTTACTGTAAGGGTTCGAATCCCAGTGATGTATTCTTTTCATTAACAATGTTTTAGTCACGTTTTGAGGTTAAAATAAACACCGAAGTGTTCAATTTTTGGGTACATCTTAATACTGAATTGTACACACTTTGAGTTGAACTAAATATCTAAGTGTAGCTGCTTTGGTGTTTAACTAAATAACAAAGATAACATACTTGATGGGTATACCTAAATACCGAAGAGAATCCACATTGGTTTTAGCTAAATACCGAAAGAGTGTCCACTTTTGGGTAAACATAAATACAGAAGAGAACCTACTTTTGGGGTCAGTGATAACTATCATCTAAGACATCTATTTCATCTCAAACGGGTCTGGTTTCGCCTTAAACATGCTTGGCCTTTTTTACTCTTTTGCAGGTTGGGTGTGTGTTGGTGTGTGTGTTGGTGTGTGTGTTGGTGTGTGTGTTGTTGGAGGGTCTTTGTGTTTCCAAGTAATCCCAAACACTGAAATAGCAGCCATGATTCTCATATAAGCATATTTGGATCGAGTATCAAAACCTTGCCAGAGGGGCTGAAAATTCTTGGCCACTTTTTTTGGCCAGAAACCCGTTTCTACTATATATCAGAAAGTTACAATGATATATGTGTAAGGTTCAAAACGTTAATAGTGACTATGATCAGGAAAGGCCACAATTCCGCATTACAGACTTATCCACAAAAAGACAATTAAAGAAGTCTTCCTCAGCGAGATGATTGCAAAACTAAAAAGGACACTAACTGATAAACACCAAAAACACCTCCAAGTGACAGCATACACCTTTATTAACATCAATGGTTGACTCCACAAAGTTAACTGACATTACGTTGGTTCCATGACGTTGATGACATCACAGTAAGTTATAAAGTGATTTTACCTCTAAAACTAAATGGTACATTATTAAATAGTGATGTCCCTTATCAATGAGTTACTTCCCATTGATACAATTTCAGTCAAATGAAAACTAGCTTCTGCATCACAAAACAAGGACCAAACTCTTAACCCCAGCGAAAATGACCAATTAATGACGTGTTGGCTGCGTGCGTGCGTGCGTGCGTGCGTGTGTGTGTTTTGTTTTTTTGTTTGATTTGATTCCTTACGTCCCATCAACAATCTTTCAGTTATTAAGAGATGGGTTTCCTTGGTTGAACCAGTACTAAGCTAGGATTTATGTTCTTGCTCAAGGACACAACACAGTGACGCCGGTGAGGCTCGAACACATGGTCCCTTGGTCTTGAGTCAAGCACTCTACCACTGAGCCACTGCGCTCCCATGTGTGTGTGTGTGTGTGTGTGCGTGCGTGCGTGCGTGCATGCGTGTGTGGCCTGGTCGTAGACGCCGAAGATGTTTTTCTTGCGACGAGACCAATTCAACATCGTCACTCAGTCAGACATACAGTCAAAACAGTCGGCGAGGTCGAAGGCAATATTTGAAGATAAAAAAGATAGATAGGAGCTCTTCAAATGTGCATTTAAAAGAGTGCACTTCATATAATCGCAAGATAAACATACTTAAGGAAAAAAGAAATGCGTCATCTTGTTATGTCGATTTGACGTTAACATGAAAGGCTATTTAGAGTTCAATCTAGTATTTTATCACGTGACATCGCGTCTGTGAGTGATACAACACCATGCAATAATATCGATAAACCTCTTGTGAGATGTAGAATTAGTAACGTTACCTAATGACGTCCATTACAACGATGCGTAAAAGACGTTTTCACGCCAAAATGCGATTTTAAGTAGTTTCAATGTCCTGTGATAGATATAGTGGCGCTCCTGTATTATTGAATTTATAAACTCGTTGATATTTGTCTTTATCAAACTAAATACTCTTATTCTTGCGTAGAACCCTATTCGTATATCTGTTTAACCCATAGTCAAATGAACGAAAACATATATGTTCAAATCAGAAGATTCACATGCTGTTTGAACATTGGTTTAAACTTTAAAATACTTCAAATCAGTCACGAGTTATTTACATGACGATTTAGGCAGAGAGCGCTGCGGACCAGACTGTCATTTTGCCGATACTTTTGTTCATGAAAACGATGCGCACGGCTATGACGTTCGAAAGTTTACAGTCGACGCCATTTTGTTTTGAGAAAGTCAGTGCAAGAAAAGGAATATTTTAATGTTCTAGCAGCGTTTTCAGTGCGAATTTAGTTGGAATAAGGTAAAATATGCAAGAATAACGATCACACATGTTCGTTTCATTTCATTTACACTTTCGGGGTCCCTCAGAAGATGTTTGAGCACTCAGCCTATCAGCCTCGTGTTCAAGCCCCTTCCTCGGGACCGGGCAAATTTTAATGCATGAAAAAAAACGTGATTACTAAGGGAGATAACAATGTGTAAGCGGTATATTAGTGACAGCAGTAAATATTCATGTTTATTAGCCAACATGCCTGATAAAAAAAAATCTATAAATTCAAAAACCTCTATGCTTCTCGTGCAGCTCGTGTTCGTGAACCACATAGTCCGAGAACCCGCAATAGGTTTAATAAAGTGGTTGAGGCCAAAAGGTTTGAAGGTGTGTTATTATGTAGAAAAGAGTGCTAAATTCAAAAATCACACTCTTAAAAAATCGGCTGGTACACAGGTAAGATGATATCTGAGTATTGCAGGGAGCATTCTAGCCACTCAGACACAGCGACAACAATGGTATGAAGAGTTTAATACAGTATGCTCCCTTATGGTGACAAATTAAAGAAGCTCTAGCGATAAGGCGTATATTTTCCCTAGTTGACATGATTACAAAACCTAAATTTTCAAATTGCCATAATGTTTTTAAAATTGGTCTGTTTCTGTAGTAAAATATGCATAGAAAGCATCACATCATTCATCGTTTACAAAGTCGTGTAAACTTGCGCCTTCTCCCACCCCTCATTTTACGTCTTTAGACTGGGTGCCGTTTAGACGAGATTTTTAGTAAATCCTTTGCAGGTTTTCAAAAAGTAAAAGTGCTAAAACATTAAGGATATAAGTGCCCTTCATTTCCAAAACTTTGCGGTATTCCTTCTGCGCATGTGTACGAAATATACTTAAAATTGTGACGTTTGTCACTGAAAAGATGAAACTTGCGTCTTTCAGTTTGTTTTTAGATGCTTTCCCCCCTAGACCCAAGATGTCCTTAGGACACTAAAATGTCGCTATACAAATATATAACATATGTAAAGGACGTCTTGGGTCTAGGGGGGGAAAGGGGTTGTATAAGCGAAAGAAGACATCAAATATCTGACAAAAATAGACCAATTTGCAAGATGGTCGTTTTTATTGTACATCAACTGTATAAATAGTTTTACTGTACATAGCGTGATAGGACGACTGTTTACCCTTGTTTAACAGTCTGTTTCCCATATATGTTACTGAATAACAAGCACAGTTGATGATCGAAATAAATTCTCATTCAATAAGAAGTAAAGTTATTACATGCATTAAGGAAACCCCGTTTTAAATATACAAATTCGGGGGCAATGGTGCATCGACGGCTTGTCTATATATATTTGTTGAATGTGCCTAGTTTCTCCAGTCGTTATTTCAACAAAATAAAACGAACGTCTCGTTTAGGGAGATTGCTCGCCTTATCGCTAGAAATTCTTTGAAAAACCTATTTGCAGATGAAGAGTAAAACCATTTGCATGCAATGCTTTGTCAGGAAACTTCAGACACAAGACAAGAAGATAAAGAACAAAAGTCTTGTTTGGACGCTTACTTTATCTGCCAATAGTTAGAGTTAGATCTGAAAAGGGTGCTTGCTTATCCGCTTACATCCGTTCCTTTGACTTTTGCCCATACTGATAGACTTAAAATATCTACTGACATATCAACTCTTTTCAGTAAGCTCGGGGTGAGGATAATCACAGATGCTCTCAGAAATTTAGATGTTCGTATTGTCGATGGAATGTTCCTGGTACAGTCTCATGTAGATTTGCCTTCAACTATTGGTGGTGAAGCAAATGTGACTGTCTTGTCTAATCATGTAGATTTTGCATGTGACACTTATAAATATCCATCAGTTAATGGTATTACCTGAGAAGATCATGGTTTGGTATATGGAGATGTAAATGTATCTGGACCTGAACAGGGCATACCAAAAAAGTTTACTCAAGGTTTAAAGTCAGAACCATTTAATACATCTCAGTTGGGATTACTGGCAGAAGTGTGGTGCCGAAAAGAGCATGCTAACGCCATGTGAGCTGTATTTTGGATTGATGAAGTCTGCTACAGATACAACGTAAATTACAACGTATTTGATGGGCAAATGTCACGTCACTATGTCTTAGACCTGAATTGACATAATGTAGAAGATGAAACCTGTATTGTCTCGCATGTTAAGCATGCTTGTGAACTAATTTTTCAACCTTGTATTGTTGTCAGATGCATCTATACTGACAATCCCACTATATTGCTTTTCCCTACAAATAACAAGGAAGGGGTTTGTCATTCTAAGGCGGTGGTTCTGTTGTTGTTGAATCGATTTTGATTGTTGCTCCCATTGTAGTGTTCTGTGTTTGTTCCATGTTTTGTTGTACATTGCTTTGTGTCCTTTCTAGTTTTGCAATGTGATTATTATCTTGATGGGGAAGATATAGCTGGTTGCTTCACTTTGTTTGTCTTCCTGATGTCTTGTGATTTTAATGTAGCTCTTCCTCACGGTGCCGTGAGTTGGTCTTCAGTGTGTGATTGTGGTATTTTCTGATCATACTCACTTACTTTTTTCATGCTCATCCATTCTTTAAATATTCAGCAAAAGAATGGGATAGGGGTTATCACGCAATTTCTAGGAAATAGAAGGGAAGTCATCTAGAATATTGACCAGCACAGTCTGGTCAGTCGTGGCTGGTCATGTGGTGGTAGCTAAATATACATAGAGTTCACAGCTTAGAAACTAATCGGACTGGGCCAATATCCAGGCAAATTTTAGTCTTATCTGAGCATAATTTATTTACATTGAAAGAACAAGGAACTTGAAATATACATATATTGTACTGTTAAAGCTTGGATTATGCCTACTTTGTGTCCCTTCCCACGGTGTCATGGGTTGGCCTGCAGTCTGTGATTGTGGCATTTCTTGGCCATGCTCTATCATTTATTTGTTGATGACAACACCATTGTATTACATAAGATTTAATTATAAATCTGCTATAGCTTAAACAAATTAAAAATCATCCCATAACCATAGACAAAAGTCATTACTTTTCGTGGGCTTTATAATTTGCTATATTAAAGTGTTAGAAAAGCGTCCTTGACATGTCTTATTCTTTTTATATTGAACATTGATCATTATATATATTGTTTCCTGCCAAAATTTGCATTTTACTACTAATATTACATGGTTTAAATTATAAACCTAGAAGGATACCCCCATTTTAGCGCTATTTTGAGATATTGCCTACCTCGGGTATTCCGTTGCACATAGCACTTTTGTGTACCAGCCGATCGTTTAAAAGTTTGATTTTTGAATTCAGCACACTTTTCTACATAAGAACACACCTTCAAACCTGTTGGCCTCAACCACTTGATTAAACCTATTGCGGCCTGACGAAATTATATTGTAGCGTTTCTTTTGCCGTCAGTATATTTTTATCTTTATGTTTTGTAGGTCCTCTTGAATTAAATTGATCTTATCCAGAGAAAACCGTTTGCTGTATGCGACTAACAAAGCTGCATATCTGCGCAATGTTATCAGCGCCTTTGATACCCTCTTTTAATACCCGAGCTAGTCTCTGTAGCTAAGCAGGCTGAGTAGGGTCTTACCTGTTGCATTTTTCTATCGCTTTGCAGCCCATTATCCGATTCGTGAAATTCTATATTCAGCACGCACCTTTGTTGCCTGTAAAATCCATATTGTCATTAAACATGCGTTTTCTTTGTCTGTAATTAAGCAAGCTGGATTGAGTCTAAAATGCTGAAAAAAGCAGCTTTTTTCTCACGAAGAGGCTAAACAAATCAATATCGCGAAACTCCGGATAAAAAATATAGTACGTAAACTACCGAATGATTAGCCTACCTGTAAAGTCCTTGACATAGTTTTGAGATATAAACATAAGGCAAATCGAAACTTACCTCAGTGATTCAGAAGGTGATACCGAAAATTATGGATGATCTGGATAAACTTGATAAAGAAGGTAAGATTTCATTCAGTATAACACAGTCTGATCTTATTCGCTGATCCGTTCAGGCTTATCGAAAAGAGTAAACACGACATGATGAACAGCAGCTAGGAAATTGTGCTCTATACAATATAACACGTAAGCAATCGTTACAGACCTATATTCCTGTCCCAATAGAATCATTGTAAGGGACAGTTTCAGTATCTCACATGATTAAAGGGGCATTAAAAGGGGCATCAAGAGGGGACAAATTACCTGCATACAACACAATTTCTTATCAATATTTTATCAGAAAGGCCTTACTATGAAAGCCTAGAAGGTCCACTTTAAAAAAAGAAAATGTTTTTTTATCTCGTTATTACGAGAAAACTAACTCGTAATAACGAGATAACTAACTCCTTATAACGAGAAAGTTATGTCGTAATAACGAGAAAAAATACACATCTCGTAATAACGAGATACCTAACTCATAATAACGAGATAACTATCTCGTAATAACGAGATAACTATCTCGTAATAACGAGATAACTAAGTCCTAATAACGAGATAACTAACTCGTAATAACGAGATAACTAACTCGTTATAACGAGATAACTAACTCGTTATAACGAGATAACTAACTCGTTATTACGAGATAACTAACTCGTTATAACGAGATAAGCAACTCGTAATAACGAGATAACTAACTCGTAATAACGAGATAACTAACTCGTAATAACGAGATAACTAGCTCGTTATTACGAGATAACTAGCTCGTATTAATGAGATTACTTCTTTGGCACCAGGTGTCCTGGAAGTCTGCGACAGTGTAAGAGACAGTAGCAGACCAGTGCACTGAACTCGAGAAGGTCCGTAGAAGTCTAAACTGGTCTTAACCTGATTGACACATGGAAATCATGGAAGTTTGTGACAGTCCAACAGTCTGCATTGCTCTTGTTTAAGCTTGTTTGACACGAGGAATTGCTATAAGTATGTGACTGTGTCAGGGATATTCTTATTGATTTCGGAGGGTCCAAAGAGGTCGAAACCAGTCATTAGCAATTTGGCACCAGGGATCCAGGAACTCTAAGACGGTGCCAGACACAGTCGCTGACACGTGCAATAAATTCGAGATGGTCCCTAGAAGTCTACACTGGCCTTAACTTTTGACACAGTCACCTGCTTACAGGAAAGCTCAAATGAGTTTTGACCAGTATGGACCCTCCCAAGAGAAATGCACCGGGCTGGAATTCTCTCTAGGACTGTCACAAACTTCCTAGATTAAAAGTATCCTTCATATGTATTGTTGTGAGACAAGGACATCCCACCCGAGGACCAGAATAATTCGTCAGAAAGAAGGCTCTATCGAGTTTCTGACCAAATTATTCGGGTCCGAGGGCAAGATTTCCTTGTAACAATACATCATGGTGGATACAAATGTCATTATTGTCAACCCCCGGGGGCGGGGCATTTAGCCGGAAATTTACCACAAATTTGGCCCTGCAGTGCGGCTTTAAAAATGAAAAGTAAAAAACCCCGCTATTCCCCGGCCCCTAGGGGCGGGGGATACAAATGACTTGTGCCTGATTATTGGGATTTGAAACTGAAACTGAAAGAAAACTGTGTAAATAACTTGCGTCACATTGTAATTGCACTTAAGTGACGTCAGAAATGTTATGACGTCATTCAACAATGTGAGAATGACGTATTTATACATAATGTTTAGGCGCAGCTTAAAATTGTTATAGGGAGCGCAGTGGATCAGTGGTAGAGTGCTTGACTCGAGACCGAGGGGCCGCTGGTTCGAGCCTCATAGGCGTCACTGCGCGTTGTGGTCCTTGAGCAAGACACATTCATCCTAGCTTAGTACTGGTTCAACCCAGGAAGATCCGCCCCTGTTTAACTGAAAGATTGTTGATGGGACGTAAAGAATCAAATTAACCAGTTTTGCCTATAGAACATCTTGTCTTGAGCGATAAGTGGGTTATAATCCCCTCTGCCAATCGGGTTAAGACCAGTTTAGACTTCTAGGGACCTTCTCGAGTTCATTGCACTGGTCTGCGACTGTCTCGAACATTGTCGCAGACTTCCAGGATCCCTGGTGCCAAAAAAGTTAACTCGTAATTACGAGCTAGTTATCTCGTTATTACGAGTTAGTTATCTCGTTATTACGAGTTAGTTATCTCGTTATTACGAGATAACTATCTCGTTATTACGAGTTAGTTATCTCGTTATTACGAGATAACTATCACGTTATAACGAGTTAGTTATCTCGTTATTACGAGTTAGTTACCGCGTTATTACGAGTTAGTTATCACGTTATAACTAGATAGTTCTCACTTTATAAGTTAAGACTAGTTTTACACTATGGACACCCCCCACCCCGAATTCAATGGACTGGTCTGCGACTGTTTCTGACACAGTTGCAAACTCCTAGGAATCTCCAGTGCCAAACAAGCTCAAATCAGTTTCGACCTCTATGACTGCTCCCGTGTTGAATGCACCGATGTCCGAATTTCTGTGTCATCTTCTCTCAGACTTCCAGGAATCCCTAGTGCCAATCGGGTAAGACCAGTTTAGATTTCTAGGGACCCCTATATACTCGCAGATTTTCAGGATTCCCTGGTGCCAATCGGGTTAAGACCAGTCTAAGATCTCTACTTAAAGCCACTAGGGAATTACTCAAGTTCATGCACTGGTCTGCGACTGTCTCTGACACCGTCACAGACTTCCAGAATCTCCGATGACGAACACTTAAGACAAGTTTCGACCTCTCTGGACTCCCCCGAGTCACAAGCACTTGTATTCGACTGCCCCTGATGCCATTGCAGATTTCTAGGAATCCCTGGTGCCAAACAAATTTAGACCAGTGTCGACCTCTATGGACCCCCTAAGCTCAATGCACCAGTCTGCGACTGTCTCTGGCGCCCTTGCAGACTTCCAGGAATCTCTGGTGCCAAATAATTATCTCGTTATAACGAGTTAGTTATCTCGTTATTACGAGATAATTATCTCGTTATTACGAGTTAGTTTTCTCGTTATTACGAGATAATTATCTCGTTATTACGACTTAATCTTCTCGTTATAACGAATTAATCATCTCGTTATTACGAGTTAATTATCTCGTTATTACGAGTTAGTTATCTCATTATAACGAGATATTTTTTTTTTCTTTTTTAAAAGTGGACCTTCTAGGCTTTCGTACCTTACACCTTTCATGGGACCACTTTATTTTCAACTGCAAGATATGACAAATTCACCTCATAAAGATTTTTCAGGAATATCTCTCTAGCAGTGGTATCACTTTTATTGTCTAAGAATTTACCCCTTTAAACATCTATTGGTTCTTGATTATTGGGAGAACGGGAGAGCTCTCCGTAGCTTGTACAGTAAAACCTGTCTTAAACGGCCACTCAAAAAGACAGAAAATATGTTTTTAAGACCAATTATCGCTTAATGGTGGTCAAAAGTATTGCAAAATGCTCAAAGGGGAGCATTCTGCAATACTTTTGACCTTCATTAAGCTACCATAATACCATTTGTCATTAAGATCCTTGTATTGTCTATTTCTGAGTGGTCGTTACACACAGGTTTTACTGTATTATATATCCAACCTAATGTTCGATCGCTACGACCCTCGGTGTGGGAGCGCAGTGGCTCAGTGGAAGAGTGCTTGACTCGAGACCGAGCGGCAGCGGGTTCGAGCCTCACCGGCGTCACTGCATTGTGTCCTTAAGCAAGACACATTAATTCTAGCTAAGTACTGGTTCAACCCAGGAAGACCCGCCCCTTTATAACTTAAAGATTGTTGGTTGAACGTAAAGAATCAAATCAAACAAACAAAAAAGCTACGACCCTCAAGGCTTGCAGTCTAAGCATTCGATTTCTAACACTGATTGTATGCCCTGATTATTTATACCCAGAAGGCACACAAACTTTAAAGTCAGGGGGGTATAGGGGGTGGGAGTACTCTGCTTTTTTCATACATACGTAGGCTAGGTCCATTTTTGGGGGGTCAACATTTTGATTTTTCATATTATTTTTTTTTGGGGGGGGGGGGTGAGAAAATGAATATTTTTGGGGGTATGAAGAGAACACACTCTTAACTGTAAATTAAATGTTCATTTCTATGTTCAATGTGCTATACTCAAGAGATGCTTAAGCTAGTAAGTTGTTTTATTCTGAGAAGCTTTGTCTCTTAGAAGTCGTGACAAATATCATGATTTACCTCACAGTCATTGCATTTTCAAAGCGAACGCGGAAGTTTTTTCGATAGCCTTTTATCTTTTCTTTTGAAAAGATAGAACCTTAACCCTTAAAGCGCCAATCACAACTGCATCAGATGAAAAAAAATTGCGACATCTTTTCTTATTTTTGTCTCTTAAAAGTCACGACGAATAGCATGATTTACCTCACAGTTATGGCATTTTCAATGCGAAAGCGGAAGTTTTTTCGATAACCTTTATCTTTTTTAAAAAGATAGAACCTTAACCCTTAAAGCGCCAATCTCAACTGCAGCGGACGACAAATTTTGCGATGTCTTTTCTAAATTTCGAAAAAGGTACATGTATAATATTTCATGAGAACGATTCGCCTGCAATTTTATGCCTAATTTGTTATTTTTGAAAAAGCAGCAAAATTTGAAATTGTCCTCTGCTGCGAATTATAGGTGGCGCTTTATTTTTGTGTCTTATAACAGCAGAATTTAGGGCGAAGTTTTGGCCGGTGAAACGCATTTACCCGCCCCCCCCCCTCTCCCGTCTCCTCCACAGTATATCCGGATGCTGCCCTTTCTTATTCGGTGGCTCTGTTGTTGATCCATTGTTAATTGGCTTAGTGTTGCTCCTTTGTGTTTAATCCTGTTTTGTAAGGCAGCACTTAGTTTCCCTGGCGCTTTTCATTTGCGCGCTTCATAGTCAGGAAAAAATCAGAAAAAGATGCTTATTTAAGAAGGAACAGGCATTTTGTGAAGAAAAGGTTTTAAGATATCTATTAGGGGTAACATTAGAAAAAAAAGAAAACTGTTAGAAAATTTAAAGGGGTGTATACTCCGTCCAGTTAAGAGAAACTGGGCGGTTCTTAGCAAAGACACACCCTTGGACATTTCCATATAAAAATCGGTAAGACAGAGTGTATTTATTCACCTGTGAAAATACCTGTATACCTGTAGTTGTTTTGAGCCCATTGTGAGAAAAGGGCATCTCGAATTAATTTCGATAACAAGGAGACTGACTAGTCTAGATATTTGCGCTCTGACATTGTTTCGAAATTTTAACCATTCAAATTATAATACTGAATAAGAAAATAAAATAAATGGTCCGCAATTAAAAATTAATACTATAAATTGGTCAGCACACGAAATGATGGTTCTTATTACATCGGCGTGTGGCGAAGGCTCCGACGAGCCTGCATGTACGCATGACCTCGCCAGGGCTTTCGCTTTTCGCATAAACAAAGTATGCAAGTTGAAGAAGACTTTTAGACATCGAGTCGCTCTGAATACGCCAGAATGAGCGATTATTAGAGGCTTTTCCGGATATGCGGTAAGACCAAATCTCATGTTTGTATGCTCTTTTATCGTGGTCCAGATACTTAACCCTTGTCCCGCTGAGTTCTAATTGGTGATTTATTATTATTGTATCAGGCTTAGAATCAAACCAGTTTTGCCATACAGACAAAAATTGAAGAAAGTGCAACCTACCCTCCCCCAAAACTTTCACAACATATCTATCCCAGAAACTGAAATGCAGCAGGTCTCCAGCAGCATACTAAAAATAACTGTTTACCAGGCATGCTAACGTATAATGTTGGTCACCCTTGTCGTCTGCGCTTCAGTTGGTTGCACGAGTAAAGCGTACATAGGCTATTACACCCGATTTACTGTAGACTAGTCTAATTTGACAGTGTATGACAGCGCTCTGTCTGACACGCCCAGTCTCTGTTAGCTGGTCGCACTATACGTACAATATAATCCATATGTCAGCTGCTAACTATTCTAGACTTCCAAAATTGGTACCAAATGAAAGGTGAGGAATAGTATTTTAACACAATAGTCTGATATAGAAATCTAATTTACATATTTGTGAATATTAATGAAAACACTAAACAAAGAAAGAAAAATTGCAAAAAAAAATAAAATGGGTATATATTCAAAATTACCTATATCTCATCTGCTAATTGTCCTAGACTAACAAGTTTGGTCCCAAATAAATGCTAAGATATAGCACATTGATTGCCATAATCATTTTATGATTATATTCTTGAATATTAATTTAAATGTTAGAAATGAGAGAAAACTGGTAATAAAATTAAGGGGGTGTACCTACAAAATTACTCATATCGTAAATGCTGATATTCCTAGACTACCAGACCTGGTACCGACTTAAAGCTAAGACATTTTACTTTACTCACTAGTCATTATGTGAAATTATCCATTTTTTGAATTAATTAATATTAATGTAAACATTAGAATTGAGAGAAAAAAAACGTAAAGAATTGTGGGGTCTACTTCTAAAATAACTCCTATCTCATTTTAAATAGTTCTAGACAATTAATCTTAGTATCAAATTAAGACTGAGACATAGTATTTTATTCCAATGGTAAGATATACAATCATTTAACAAACATATTGATGAATATTGATAACAACTATAGAAAACGTAAGAAAAATTGAAAACGAATCAATAAGGTTTTATCATCAAAAATACTCATTAAAAACAAATTAAATAATGTGCGTATCAAACAACACTATAATAGAACTTTTTGTGGACAATTTTAGAAAGTAAGTGAGTATGAAATCTAGGATAAATAGCAGCTGAGATATGAGTAATTTGGTATGCACATTCTATTAATTGTTCTCTATTTTTCCTCATTTCTAATATTTAATTAATATTCATGAATACAAGTTTTAGATAATTTGTATATTGGACCATTAAATAAACATGCTGTGTATTAGCAAGAATTGGTACCAAGGCTGGCAGTATAGGATAGTAAGCAGTACATCTTTTGCACACTGTAGTTCCTTCATTTGCGCACGATTCTGCAAATCATTTGCGCAACTTTTTCACACCTCATTAAAATTCAGTAGGGGTAATTAAGATAGTTGAAAGTTGGAACAGCTAGATACAACTAGTTAAATATGAAAATGGTTGGATGATATGTGTAGAACAGACCAATGGCGTCAAAACAAACAACGTCGTATCAAGGTCGTCATCGACGTTGATACAACGTTATTTTGACGCCACACATCGACGTTGATACGACGTTGTTCTAGTTTAAACTTTAATTTAATTTTCGAATAACAACATGTGTACATATAATACAATAAGTTCACATACAGTTCATTTCGAAATACAAAAAAGGGATTCAGAAGAAAGTCTATTAACTTTTGTAAATCTGTTTCCCAGCTATTCAATATTAGAAATACAATAAACGTATGACTTGAATTGACATTAGTATGTATGAAGAATTCAGCAAAAACTCGGTAATTCAATCTGGAATTAACCAGGTTAACTGAATTTTTTCTAATGTCAAAGCTGCTCTTTAATACAAAGTATGAGTTTTGACTTTTGAAAAGGAGAATGAATATTTTACAAATTACAGTTATCCTTGTTGTCTCCACGAGGTTTGGAGATGATCAATTCTATGTACCCAGCTAGCAGAATAGTCACCAAATCAATTAATTGTGAATATACCAGTATTTTTGATAATATGCTTTTGTTGAGTACATTGAGATATGATTTCTGCAAATGTAGTATGATATTGAAGCATCGCTATGTGTATGCAAAACGTATTTTAAATAGTACTTTAATTGCAAACATTAAGGTATGTTTCATACAAATGTAATGCGTTATTGAAGCATTAACATATATATTCAAAACGTTTTGACTTAATTATAAATTCTTGTACTGCTTTAAATATTAGCTTATTTTGATCAAAAGTTAGTGATATATCACCACAGAGTAGAACGTTAACATTAGGTTGTCAGATATCTGACACTGAGTTTATTAAATCACGTCTTTGGTCTGTAAACTGATGACATACAAATAAGAAATGACGAATATCTTCTATATCACCACAAGTACAATGTGAACTATCAACTATATTTTTTAATCCAGGTGTTGACCGAGAGGACTTCATGCAGTTCTTAGTCTAGCATGATATTTTTGACCTAGTATTTTACCTGTGTTATAGTATCGGGGTGGTGTAATCAAGTTGGATTGCAGTCTGTTTTTTAGGATGTTAAGGCTTGGAGAATTCCGATTTTGCTCTAGAATTTCATTCCAATCACGGACAGCAGAAGGCAAAAAAAGATGTATAGTAAAGATGAGAACTCGTACGTAGTGTTTGAAGAGATACGTAAAGGGCATTTTGAAGCACTGCCAACAGAGGCAGCCACAAGAGATGCAAGATAATCAGGCCAAAGTCTATTTTTCATTTTATAAAACATGGTTAGCTTATGGGTTTTCCTTCTTGGTCCCAGTGTTTCCAAACCTGTTTCTGTGTGGAGAGAATCAATGGAGGCTAACTTAGTTGCACCAGTAACTATTCTAGCAGCTTCATTTTGGATCTTGTCCAAATTATTTGATTCATATTATGTGCAATTATTCCGCACCACGTCAGCATATTCTAGCAGTGGACGTATGAATGAGAAGTAAATAGTCTGAAGGGATTTCCTATCTAGTTGAAATTTTGATTTACGCATTATATTAATGCGCTTCCATGTTTTGGATTTGACTAGTTCAAGATGTTCATGCCAAGTCCAATCATTTGTTAAGATGATATCAAGGTGCTTGTGAAAGTGAACTTTGGCAATTTGGGTTTGATTCAACAGAACTGGAGGGTGATATGGGTTGCTATGTTTCCTAGAGAGAATGATATAGTCTGACTTCCCAGGATTAAATGTCACTAGCCATTTATCTGCCCAGCGGTATATTTTAGCCAGGTCCAAGTTTAACTATTCAACAGTCTGAATAGGGCCATCGACAATGATATACAAGCTAGTATCGTCAGCCAAAAGTCTAATAGAGGAGTTAAGGTCTTCAAGAATGTCATTGATATATAAAAGAAACAGTAGAGGCCCAAGAATAGAACCTTGTGGAACTTCAGCCTTTACTGAAGTCCAAGAAGAACTTGCACCAGGCAAAACAACCCTTTATTTCCTGTCATTTAGATAATCAGAGAACCAAGTCAGCAACGATCCAGATTCACCTACAGATTTAAGTTTAAAAAGAAGACCTTTGTCATGTTTATGCCAAACTTTATCAAAGGCTTTACTTATTTCACAAAATATGGCGCGAATTTCCTTACCTTTACATAATGTATTGTAAATATCTATTAACTGATTAAATGTAGAATCACCTGAGACAAAACCCGATTGAAAATCTGTAATCACGTTGGTGTCTCAAAAGAAGTTAAAAAGGTATTTATGCACAATTGTTTCCAACACTTTGCTGACTGTACTTAGTGGAGAGATTGGCCTGCAGTTGGACACCTCAGATGGGTCATTTTTCTTATGGATTGGTGTGACATTAGCCTCTTTCCAAATATGTGGCACACTTCCAGAACTTATAGAGACAAATTAAAAAGATCAGAAAGAGGAAGAGCAAGAAGTTGAGCAAGTTTTTTGAGAAATCGATTGTTTATAAGATCAGGTCCAGCAGCTTTTCCAATAGGAAGTGATTTTAATGTGTCTCTAACCTATTCAGGTGTAACAATGATAGAATCAAGTTTGTGTGTGGCATTTTTCACTGTTTGAGGCAGGGTTGCTTGGTTTTCATCTAACACAGTTTGTTCAGTGAAGAAATTGTTCGAGGTATTTGCTTTGTCCTTTTCCTCAGTATAGATCTGTCCATTCTTATAGACTGGTTCTCTCCCTTTAAGAGCTTGTCAGCATATTAAGACAGGTAACTACTAGCCGCCATTGCGCCTACGTATAGCATACACACTGACGTCATGAGTGACGTAGTATTGGAAAATACCCTTGACATGAAGTGCATTTTTTAAACAAGCCGCTTTATTAAGTTTATTTTGTTCTGGGAGTTTTTTTTTTTCTTTTAGTTAATGATCAAATTATAGCAACTGAAAAAATACTTAAGTTTGTGTTGAAAAATCTTTTCTGGATGATGCGCAGTCGCATGAGTAGGATTCTCTACTTGTAATAAATTAGTAGTTACCAAACGTTATATGCGTAGCGGAAGTGGAGCTTTATTAACGAGGGGAACCAATCTATCCATTCATATTCAATTTAACGTTGTTCTGACGCCACGTGTCTGCAGGGTGCCGTCTCTTCACGCATGGTTCTGGCATTCCTCGGTCATACTCATTTATTTATATTTTACAGACGAGGCATATAAGTTTCCTCTCGATGTTGCTTGTAAAAAGAAATCAGAGAAAGAGCTAAATGAAAAAGACGAAGAAAGGATCGGAAGTGTTCGGGCGCTGAGAAAGTGGGCGCTAGAAAGACAGGACTGGTTGAAGACTCCAGTAGGTAGGTATATTAGGGGGCGCAGTGGCTCGGCGGTAGAGTACTTGTCTCGAGACCGAAGGGTTGCAGGTTCGAGCCTCACCGGTGGCACTGCGTTTTGTCCCTGAGCAAGACACATTTTTCTCGCCCACTTATCGCTCAAGACAAGCTGTTCCATAGGCAAAACGCCGTGCGGAATTTGCTTATCCCATCCACGTGACCTGCTTATCCCATCCACATGACCTGCTTATCCCATCCACGTGACTTCAAATTATAACAATTTAGGCTGTTTTCAGAGCAATTCACGCCTAAATATTATGTATAAATATCAAAACGGCAATTATTAGTGCGCCCGCCATTTTCGCATTGTTGAATGACGTCAAAAACAATTCTGACGTCACTAAAATGCAACAACAATGTGACGCACGTTATTGACACAGTTTGGCGCCACGACGTCTTTGTCAATAGATACTGATACCAACGTTGGTTTCAAACCCCAATAAAAACAAAACCGACGCTTGAAATGCTATTTCGCTTCCGTTTTAGGTGCTAAACTATGTTTACACCCCTTTATGCATCTGGAAAATTCGTTGGTGATTTTATTTTTTAGATTGGAACAAACGCAAAAAATCTAAAAAATATGCGGAACTGACAGAATTCAAATAAAACCTTAAAAAGTCAAAAAGTGGGCGAGAAAAAGTATCCATCATGGTGTATTGTTGTGGGACAAGGGAATCCCACCCTTGGACCTGAATAATTTCGTCAGAAACTCGGCAGAGCCTCGTTTCTGACGAATTATTCTGGTCCTCGGGTGGGATTTCCTTGTCCCACAACATTACATATGAAGGATACTCTTAATCCCTTCTTAGTACTGGCTCAACCCGGGATGATCCGTCCCGACGTTTACTGGGATGTAAAGAACAAATCAAACAAAGATGCTCGTTATATATCACGGGACACATTCATTGTCAGTAAAAGAAAATAAAAACGTCTGCGGAAATGTTCACCATATTCTGTATATAGAGGATCTTACATGAGTGCTCATGTTTAATTGAATTTATTAAACGAGTTGGGAAAAAGAGATGAAATGCGAGGCTTGCCGAGCATTTTATCTATTTTTCGCAACGAGTTTAATAAATTCAATATTTCAAGAGCACGAATGTTAGATTCTATTTATCATATGACAAATACTTTGAAATCTCATTTCTGGCGTAAAAACGTTGCAATTTTGTCATTATGTACGCAACGTTGTTATGGACGTCATAACGTTTCCCGAAAATCGATAAACCACTGGTGGTTTACAGATTTTATTGCATGGCGTTATTTCACTCCCAGACGCGACGTCATATGATAAACAAAGGTAATGTAAACCTTTCAATAACCCTTTTCCTTCTTGATAACTGCAAACAGGTATTTTGGCAAACAGTGAAGACCCAGATGAAATGTCCCATATTGTTTCTCATCAGTGTGCAGTCAACTAAAACTTTGGATAAATATTACACCAGAAACTAGGGACGCATGATCTAACTGAACTGACACCTTATATTAACTCTTTGTTTACTGGGTAAATTTACGCGCGTTGCTTTCCTGTTTTTTTTATCGTCTGCGTTTTTTCTTTCTTTGTTTGTTGTTGTTGTTTGTTGTTGTTGTTTTTTAGTGTTCTTTTTTTGTTTTTGTTTTTGTTTTTACTATTTTTTTTGTTGTTTTTTTTGTGGGGGGGGGGGTCAAAATCAGCTTTTTCAAAAACAGTTTGGGCCCAGATTAGGCCCGACGTCTTTGTTGGGCCTTTTTCTGGGTCAAACTGTTTGCAAAAGCTATCAGCAGATGACACTAGTAGTAAAGAGATAATTCCAGATGGTTATGCTATACTAGGCTTGTAAACATGAAACGTATTTTCACTTGTAGACGTACAGTTTCTATTGCGCTTTCTTCGTGTACGAAAGTTCAGCCAGCTTGCAGCCAGGAAGACACTAGAAAACTATTGGACGGCACGAACTAAATCCCCAGAATGGTTTGCTGACGTTGACACATGCGATCCCGAAATACAAGAGTTAATTGGAACAGGGTATGTCAGAAATGAGACCTTTAAAGATGTGAAACCAGTATTGTATCACATTAAAAGTAATAATTTTCTTTCAAACCTTTTTTGAAGTTATGAATTTTATTATTGGATATCATACCCCATCATTACTCACGAAGCATCTCATAACAGCCCTAAAATATTTTGAAAGTGTCCTTTTTATGATTGAAGATCATTATACAACATTGACTGACTCTAAGGTCATACCGGTGATTTGAAACCTTAGTTGTATATTATACACCACAAGTATTAGCTTTTCAAAAAAGCTGGCGGTCGTTTAGCCATATCATTGTCTGTATTCTTGCCCACTGCATGCTTCCATTTTGAACTTCTAGAGCTTGTCCATGTAGATTTATTCTAAGTTCTGATCATTAACATCTGAACTGTGACTTGTTACTGTTCACAAACCATGAGTACGTTTACTGATGTGAAGTTCGCTCGCACTCTTTGCCAATCAAGGACGTTTTGACTTTGGGACGTTTAACTTTCGCCAGCTTTTTTTGAAAAGCTAATACTTATTGGGTTTATATAAGCGACAGGGCAAATTGACGCCTTCTTTGTGAAAATTAAATTCGTAAACAAGCTTGCCTCGCGCTATAGGTAGCCCTACAGATTTCGCGGACAGTTTACTTCGCGCTGTAGGTCAACCCACGATATTTGGTACCCCCCCTCGTTGTTCGGCAGCGGATAAAATTGACATGAGCACGGCATAAAGGTTTGGTAAAAACACGAATATGATGTGTGTTTTGAATGATGTTTATATAAGCGGCCGGCCATGGCCGACCGCAATAAGTGAGCATTGTGCCAAATATGAACACCCTTAGTAAAAATAACATGTATCTTGTGTAATGAGCAAAATTTTAGCATATTGACCTTGACTTTGACATAAAAGCTGCATTGGTGATCTGAAGCCCATAATGGCATCTACACACCATAAGCAATCCTTGTGCAAAATATGTACACCCTCTATCAAAATGAAAGAGGACTTTGTGTTATGAGCCAAAAGACAGATTATCACATGACATCGCGTCTGGGAGTTATATAACGCCATGCAATAAAGTCGATAAACCACTTATAGTCTAGTGGTTTACAGATTTGGTAACGTTACGTAATGACGTCCATTATAACGCTGCGCAAAAGGTGGCAAAATATTGACGTTTTCACGCCAAAGATGCGGTTTCTAAGTTATTTTAATGTCCTGTGATAAAAAGAATCTTACATTCGTGCTCCTGTAACCTGTATTATTGGATTTAATAACCTCGTTGCGAAAAAGAGATAAAATGCTCGGCAAGCCTCGCATTTTATCTCTTTTCCTCATCTCGTTTATTAATGCAATGAAACTTCTGCAAGATTCTCTATTTTTAGAAGTATTTGACCTTGACCTATGGTTCCAGGTCATAAAGGCGATACATACCTTCGTTGTAATCTACATAACATAGGCAAACCGTGTTCAAATTTTGAACACCCTCGCTCTCTACTGTACTTTTCAGAGAGATGAGCCTGTCATATTTGGCTTGTTGACAGGGTGGAATTTGCTTCACTTGAGGCATATTTGGGTGGTCTGTTTGGTTTGCTTTTTTTACCTCCCAATCAACAGCTGTGGTCATGTCGAGACGGTCAGTCCACCTACTCAGACTTTATATTTGGGTGAGGTTGCGGACTTTAAGTCTACCCTATTCTTCTTTTTTCTCTCCATCTTTCTGGGAGGAGACGCGACATAGCTGAAATACTGTTGACTCACACTTGATGTCTTATTTCAATCAATCAAATGAACACCTTCGGTCATAAAATGAAACATGAGTTCGCATTACAAGCGTTTTAAGCATTATGTGAGCGTTGCCTTTGACTCATATATGTTGTTTATACACCCTGTGCATATGAAAACCCTCAGTCAAAAATGAGAGAGGAGTTCGTGTTACGAGTAAAACCCACTGAAGGACGGACTGGACCAATTACAATCATCTGCCTTTTTTCAAAAAGTGTGGATATTAATGGTTGCCTTTGGTAAAAACATTAGTGCAACAGGTGGCCTCATCTATCATATTGTGTTTCAGGTATGTTTTGGTATGCCCAGGAACAGACAAGGAAGGCAGAATTGTATGTTTTGAGAGAGCAGGTAGGGATCATATATACGGGGGGGGGGAGGGGGGGCGGGCCTCCTGACAACTTTTTTTTTCTCACAGAGAAGTAATTGGACCCAAGGCCCGTCGTTGGTCCATCGTACCATTATTTATAAGCAGGAGATTTATAGCGACTTGTGATTTTCCAGGGGGTTGGGGTCCGGACCCCCTGTCCACAGTACCACTGGATCCGCACATGTGCTCATTGACAGATGTTGAGTCTCGTTTTTCTGATAAAAAAGACCACAGCAAAAAGCCTCTATTTAAACTTTTCGACAGTATCTCAAAAACAAATATCGACAAAAATTCAAAAGTTTCATGAGGCAATAATGTGCTCACTAAGAAATTAAGTGGTCTTGCTTTAGAACCCTACTCAAACCCTTATTTATTTTCTTCTTTTTCTTTATTAGTTATCAACAATATTTTAATAGAAGGTCTCAAGTTCACTAAGCCGAGTAAGCTCCCATTTTAATCCATTTGAATTTCATTGCAGTTGGCCGTAGAGCTTATTAAGGCTGAGCGGAATAGTTTTTTTTCAGCCAATTTCGGGGTTTCGAGGGTTGGTGAAGTTCGAAAGATTATTTAGGTTACCATGGCAGTTTATTTACAAAGTTCCTGTATTGAAGGTGACCATACATGAGCGAAAACTAAATGGTGTAGTCTATCAGGCCCCATACAAGCTAGTCATCTAAAAGCCGCTATCCCCCACCCACTACTTTTGCAGCCAAAAATTCGAAGAACCCCTACCAAGTTTATCAGAGTGTAACAAAATACCTGCAAGCGGCCACAGCCATTCACATCTACATGAGTGTGTAGATTAGCAGGACACTACTATGAAAACTAATATCAGAAGTGACGGTAACGAAAAAACTTGTTCGCTGCATTCCTTACAATAAACACCGTGTATACCAAGGGTCGTCATTACAATTAACACCTATTTCGGGAGCTCTATGCGCTGCTATTTATAGCAATGTGGAATTACCAGCTCTGCTGGAGTCATTTTAACTGGTTCTCAGACTCATTCTTATTAGCGCTATATTAAAAGCATAGGTGAAAGAGGCAGTGATTTGTCCAATATACAGCCCAGAAATATTTTTGAAAACTGTGTTTTTCCATCAAAATATGATCAAAATTTCATCAAATAAATTTTTCATGGTACACTATGACTATCTTATAGAAAGATATTTATGTTCAATGACATTTTCTGCTTTTACAAGGTACCACTTGCAGTTTTTTCTCGTAGCTCACCAAATATTGCTTCAGGGACAAATTCTATGGCATAGAAAAAGTACTGGAACACAGAGATTATTGGGCCTAAACGCGAGAAAAATCCCTTAAAAATTCCTTCTGTACCCAGGATAAACACAGTAATGATGACCCTGGGTACACAGCTGTAACCCATCTTTCACTATACCTTATGAATTCTGATTACACACAGTAATGATGACCCTGGGTATACACGGCTGTAACCAATCATTCATTATTCTTTATGTATCCTGGATATACAAAGTTATTATGATCCTGGGTATACATGGCTGTAACCCATCATTCATTATTCCTTATGAATCCTGGAAACACAAAGTAATGATGACCCTGTGTACACTGCTTTAACCAATCCTCCACTATACCTTATATTTCCTGATTACACACAGTAATGATGACCCTGGGTTTACACAGCTGTAACCCATCATTCATTATTCCTTATGTATCCTGGATACACACAGTAATGATGACCCTGGGTATACACGGCTGTTATCCATCTTTCACTGTACCTTATGTATCCTGGATACACACAGTAATGATGACCCTGGGTATACACGGCTTTAACCCATCTTTCACGGTACCTTTCATATCCTGGATACACACAGTAATGATGACCCTGTGTATACATGATTGTAACCTATCATTCACTATACCTTATGTACCCTTGATACACACAGTAATGATGACCCTAGGAATACACCGCTGTAACACATCATTCACTATACCTTATGTATCCTGATAACACACAGTAATGATGACCCTGGGTATTCAAGGCTGTAACCCATCATTCATCATACCTTATTTTAGCCTGGATACACACAGTAATGATGACCCTGGGTATTCACCACTGTAACCCATCATTCATCATACCTTATGTGTCCTGGATACACACAGTAATGATGACCCTGGGTATATACGGTTGTAGCATATCATTCACTATACCTTATGTATCTTGATTAAACACAGTAATGATGACCCTGGGTATACACGGCTGTAACCCATCATACATTATACCTTATGTACCCTGGATACACACAGTAATGATGACACTGGGTACATGGCTGTAACCCATCATGTATCCTTGATACACACAGTAATGATGACCCTGGGTACAGCGCTGTAACCCATTATGTATTCTGGATACACACAGTAATGATGACCATGTGTATACATTACTGTAACCCATCTATATACTTTCTACATTCATATACTCTGGGTACAAACAGTATTGATGACCCTTGATATACACTGTTGTAACCATTTATTCATTTTACCTTATTTACCCTTGATACACACAGTAATGATGACCCTGGGTATACACGGTTGTAACCCATCATTCATTATACCTTATGTATCCTGGATACACAAAGTAATGATGACCCTGGGTATGCACGGCTATAAACCATCATTTATTATACATTATGTGCCCTGGATACACACAGAAATGATGCCCCTGGGTATTCACAGTTGCAACCTATCAATCATTATACCTTATGTACCCTTGTTACGCACAGTAATGATGACCCTGGGTATACACGGTTGTTACCAATCAATCATTATACCTTAAGTACCCTGGAAACAAACATTAATGATGACCCTGGGTATACACGGTTGTAAACCATCATTCATTTAACCTTGTGTACCATGGATATACACAGTAATGATAACCCTTCACTATACCTTATATATCCTGGATACAAACAGTAATGATGACCCTTGGTATACACGGCTGTAACCCATCATTCATTTTACCTTATGTACCCTGGATACACACAGTAATGATGACCCTGGGTATACACTGCTGTAACCCATCATTCATTATACCTTATGTACCCTGGATACACACAGTAATGATGACCCTGGGTATACACCGCTGTAAACCATTATTCATTCTAACTTATGTACCCTGGATACACATAGTTATGACGACCCTGGGTATACACGGTTGTAACCTATCATTCATTATACCTTATGGATGCATACAGTAATGATGACTCTGGGTAAACACAGCTGTAACCCATCATTCATTATTCCTTATGTATCCTGGATACACAAAGTAAGGATGACCCTGGGTACACTGCTCTAACCCATCCTTCACTGTACCTTATGTATCCTGATAACACACATAAATGATGACCCTGGGTATACACAGCTGTCACCCAGTTTTCACAATACCTTATGTATCCTTAATACACACAGTAATAATAACCCTGGGTATACACGGCTGTAACACATCATTCACTATACCTTATGTATCCTGATAACACATAGTAATGATGAACCTGGATATACACAGCTGTTACCCATCAAACATCATACCTTATGTATCCTGAATACACATAATAATGATAATCCTGGGTATACACGGTTGTAGCTTATCATTCACTTTAACTTATGTATCCTGATTACACACAGTAATGATGACCCTGGATATACACGGCTGATACCAATCATACATTATACCTTATGTACCATGGATACACACAGTTATGATGACCCTGGGTACACGGCTGTAACCCATCATGTATCCTTACTACACACAGTAATGATGACCCTGGGTACACCACTGTAACCCATCATGTATCCTGGATACACACAGTAATGATGACCCTTTGTATACATTATTGTAACCCATCTATACAGTATACTATCTACGTTCATATAATCTGGGTACAAACAGTAATGATGACCCTTGGTATACACTATTGTAACCAATCATTCATTTTACCATATGTACCCTTGATACACACAGTAATGATGACCCTGGGTATACACGGTTGTAACCCATCATTCATTATACCTTATGTATCCTGGATACACAAAGCAATGATGACCCTGGGTATGCATTGCTGTAACCCATCATTCAATATACCTTATGTGCCCTGGATACACACAGTAATGATGCCCCTGGGTATTCACAGCTGCAACCTATCAATCTTTATACCTTATGTACCCTTGTACGCATAGTAATGATGACCCTGGGTATACACTGTTGTAACCCATC
Source organism: Loripinus fragilis (assembly GCA_964019695.1). NCBI lineage: Eukaryota > Metazoa > Mollusca > Bivalvia > Lucinida > Lucinidae > Loripinus > Loripinus fragilis. Next base: position 21,893,902 of record OZ026523.1, read on the forward strand.
ATTCATTTAACCTTGTTTACCCTGGCTATGCACAGTAAAGATAACCCATCATTTATTATCCCTTATGTATCCAGGATACACACAGTAATTATGAACCTGGGTATATAATGGCTGTAAACCATCATTCATTATACCTTATGTACCCTGGTTATACAAAGTCATGATGACCCTGGGTATACAAGGCTGGGACCCATCTTTCATTATACCTTATGTACCCTGGATATACAAAGTATGATGACCCTAGGTATACATGGCTGCAACCAATCTTTCACTATACCTTACGTATCCTGGATACACACAGTAATGATGACCCTTGGTATACAGAGCTGTAACCCATCTTTCACTATACCTTATGTATCCTGGAAACACATAGTAAAAATGATGACCCTGGGTATACACGGCTTTAAACGACCATTCATTATAACTTATGTATCCTGGATACAAACGTTAATGATAACCCTGGGTATACGCGATTGTAACCTTTCATTCACTATACCTTATGTACCCTTGATACACACAGTAATTATGACCCTTGGTATACAGGGCTGTAACACATCATTCATTATTCCTTATGTACCCTGGATACAAAAAGTAATGATGACCCTGGGTACAGGGCTGTAACCCATCTTTCACTCTTACTTATGTATCCTGATTACACACAGTAATGATGACCCTGGGTATACACAGCTGTAACCCATCATTCATCATACCTTATGTATCGTGGATACACACAGCAATTATGACCCTTGGTATACAGGGCTGTAACACATCATTCATTTTTCTTTATGTACCCTGGATACACAAAGTAATGATGACCCTGGGTACAGGGCTGAAACCCATCTTTCACTCTTACTTATTTATCCTGATTACACACAGTAATGATGACCCTGGGTATACACTGCTGTAACCCATCATTCATCATACCTTATGTATCCTGGATACACACAGTAACGATGACCCTTGGTACAGGGCTGTAACCCATCTTTCACTCTAACTTATGAATCCTGATTACACACAGTACTGATGACCCTGGGTATACACAGTTGTAAACTATCATTCACTATACCTTATGTATACTGATAACACACAGTAATAATGACCCTGGGTATACACAGCTGTAACCCATCATTCATTATACCTTATGTACCCTGGATACACACAGTAATTTTGACCCTTGGTATACACGGCTGTAAACCATCATTCATTATTACTTATGTACCCTGGATACACACAGTAATGAATCCTCTTGGTATTCACTGCTGTAACCCATCAATCATTATACCTTATGTATCCTTGATACACACAGTAGTGGCGACACTGGGTATACACGGTTGTAACCTATCATTCATTATACCTTATGTACCCTTGATAAACACAGTAATGATGACTCTGGGTATACACAGCTTAAACACATCATTTATTATACCCTTATGTATCCTGGATACACACAGTAATGATGAATTTGGGTAAACACAGCTGTAACCCATCATTCAATATTCCTTTTGTATCCTGGATACACAAAGTAATGATGACCCTGGGTACACTGCTCTAACCCATCCTTCACTGTACCTTATGTATCCTGATTACACACAGTAATGATGACCCTGGGTATACGCGGCTGTAACCCATCATTCATTATACCTTATGTACCCTGGATACACACAGTAATGATAACAATGGGTATACACGGCTGTAACCCATCATTCATTATTCCTTATGTACCCTGGATACAAATAGTAATGACGACCCTGGGTATAAACGGCTGTTACCCATCGTTCATTATATTTTATGTATCATGGATATACACAGTAATGTTGACCCTGGGTATACACTGCTGTTATCCATCATTCATTATTTATTATGTACCCTAGATACACACAGTAATGATGACCCTGGGTATACACTGCTGTAACCAATCATTTATAATTCCTTATGTGCCCTGGATTCACACAGTGATGATGACCCTGGGTATACACTACTGTAACCCATCATTCCTTATACCTTATGCATACCCTGGATACACACAGTAATGATGAACCTGGGTATACAAAGCTGTAACCCATCATTCATTATTCCTTATGTATCCTTGATACGCACAGTAATGATGAACCTGGGTATAAACGGCTGTAACCAATCGTTCATTATTCCTTATGTACCCTGGATACACACAGTAATGATGACTCTGGGTATACACTGGTGTAACCCATCATTCATTATACCTTATGTATCATGGATACACACAGTAATGATGACCCTGTGTATACACGGCTGTAACCCAATAATCATTATACCTTATGTATCCTGGATACACACAGTTTTGATGACCCTGGGTAACACTGCTGTAACCCATCTTTCATTATTCCTTACGTATCATGGATACACACAGTTTTGATGACCCTGGGTAACACTGCTGTAACCCATCATTCATTATTCCTTACGTATCATGGATACACACAGTTATGATGACCCTGGGTATACACGTCTGTAACCAATAATTGATTATACCTTATGTACCCTGGATACACATAGACACGTAGTAATGATGACTCTGGGTATACACGGCTGTAACCCGTCATTCATTATACCCTATTTACCCTGAATACCCACAGTAATGATGAATCTGGGTATACATGGCTGTAACCAGTCATTCATTATTCCTTATGTACCATGGATATACTTGTACACAGTAATGATGACCCTGGGTATACACTGATGTAACCAATCATTCATTATACCTTATGTACCCTGGATACACACAGTACTGATGACCCTGGGTATACACTGTTGTAACCAATCGTTCACTTTTCCTTAAGTACCAAGGATACACACAGTAATAATGACCCTGGGTATACATGGATGTTGCCCATCATTTATTATACCTTATGTACCTTGGATACAAACAGTAATGCTGACCCTGGGTATACACTGATGTAGCCCATCGTTCATTATTCCTTATGTACAAAGGAAACACACAGTAATGATGACCCTGGGTATATACGGACGTAACCCACCATTCATTATACCTTATGTATCATGGATATACATAGTAATGATGACTCTTGGTATACACTGCTGTAACCCATCACTCATTATACCTTTTGTACCCTCGATACACACAGTAATGATGACCCTGGGTATACAAGGCTGTAACCCATCATTCATTAATCCTTATAAATCATTGATACACACAGTAATGATGACCCTGGGTATACACGTCTGTAACCCCTCATTCATAATACCTTATGTACCCAAGATACACACAGTAATGATGACCCTGGGTATACACTGCTGTCACCCATCATGTATTATTCCTTATGTACCCTGGATACACACAGTAATGATGACCCTGGGTATACGGCCGTAACCCTTCACTCATTATTCCTTATGTACCCTCGATACACACAGTAATGATGACCCTGGGTATACAGGGCTGTAACCCATCATTCATTAATCCTTATGTATCCTTGATACACACAATAATGATGACCCTGGGTATACACAGCTGTAACCCATCATTCATTATTCCTTATGTACCCTGTATACACACAGTAATGATGACACTGTGTACACACTGCTGTAACCCATCATTCATTATTCCTAATGTACCATGGATATACACAGTAATAATGACCCTGGGTATACACGGCTGTAACCCATCATTCATTATACCTTATGTACCATGGATATACATAGTAATGATTACTCTGGATAGTCACAGAAATGATGACCCTGGCTATACATGGCTGTAACCCATACAAACAGTAATGATGACCCTGGGTATACACGGCTGTAACCCATAATTCATTTTACTTTATGTATCCTGAATACACACAGTAATGATAACCCTGGGTATACACGTGTGTAACCCCTCATCTATAATACCTTATGTACCCTGGATACACACAGTAATGATGACCCTGGGTATACACTGCTGTAACCCATCATTCATTATTCCTTATGTACCCTGGATACACACAGTAATGATGACCCTGGGTATACACTGCTGTAGCCCATCACTCATTATACCTTATGTACCCTCGATACACACAGTAATGATGACCCTTGGCATACAGGGCTGTAACCCGTCATTCATTAATCCTTATGTATCCTTGATACACACAGTAATGATGACCCTGGGTATATACGGCTGTTTCCCATCATTCATTATTCCTTATGTACCCTGTATACACACAGTAATGATGACACTGTGTATATACTGCTGTAACCCATCATTAATTATTCCTAATGTACCATGGATATACACAGTAATAATGACCCTGGGTATACATGGCTGTAACCCATCATTCATTATACCTTATGTATCCTGGATACACACAGTAATGATGACCCTGGATATACAGGTCTTTAACCCCTCATTAATTATTCCTTATGTACCCTGGATACACACAGTAATGATGACCCTGGGTATACACTGCTGTAACACATCATTCATTATACCTTACGTATCCTGGATAAACACAGTAATGATGAACCTGGCTATACACAGCTGTAACCCATCATTCATTATTCCTTATGTACCCTGGATACACACAGTAATGATGACCCTTGGTATACACGGATGTAACCCATCATTCATTATACCTTATGTACCATGGATATACATAGTAATGATGACTCTGGATAAACACAGTAATGATGACCCTGGCTATACATGGCTGTAGCCCATACAAACAGTAATGATGACCCTGGGTATACACAGCTGTAACCCATCATTCATTATTCCTTATGTACCCTGTATACACACAGTAATGATTACACTGTGTATACACTGATGTAACCCATCATTCATAATTCCTCATGTACCATGGATATACACAGTAAAAATGACCCTTGGTATACACGGCTGTAACCCATCATTCATTATACCTTATGTACCATGGATATACATAGTAATGATGACTCTGGATAGTCACAGAAATGATGACCCTGGCTATACATGGCTGTAACCCATACAAACAGTAATGATGACCCTGGGTATACACGGCTGTAACACATCATTCATTATACCCTTATGTATCCTGGATACACACAGTAATGATGAATCTGGGTAAACACAGCTGTAACCCATCATTCAATATTCCTTTTGTATCCTGGATACACAAAGTAATCATGACCCTGGGTACACTGCTCTAACCCATCCTTCACTGTACCTTACGTATCCTGATTACACACAGTAATGATGACCCTGGGTATACGCGGCTGTAACCCATCATTCATTATACCTTATGTACCCTGGATACACACAGTAATGATAACAATGGGTATACACCGCTGTAACCCATCATTCATTATTCCTTATGTACCCTGGATACATACAGTAATGACGACCTGGGTATACACGGCTGTAACCCATCGTTCATTATACTTTATGTATTATGGATATACACAGTAATGTTGACCCTGGGTATACACTGCTGTTATCCATCATTCATTATTTATTATGTACCCTAGATACACACAGTAATGATGACCCTGGGTATACACTGCTGTAACCAATCATTTATAATTCCTTATGTGCCCTGGATTCACACAGTGATGATGACCCTGGGTATACACTGCTGTAACCCATCATTCCTTATACCTTATGCATACCCTGGATACACACAGTAATGATGAACCTGGGTATACAAAGCTGTAACCCATCATTCATTATTCCTTATGTATCCTTGATACACACAGTAATGATGAACCTGGGTATAAACGGCTGTAACCAATCGTTCATTATTCCTTATGTACCCTGGATACACACAGTAATGATGACTCTGGGTATACACGGATCTAACCCATCATTCATTATACCTTATGTATCATGGATATACATAGTAATGATGACTCTGGGTATACACTGCTGTAACCCATCACTCATTATACCTTTTGTACCCTCGATACACACAGTAATGATGACCCTGGGTATACAAGGCTGTAACCCATCATTCATTAATCCTTATGTATCATTGATACACACAGTAATGATGACCCTGGGTATACACGTCTATAACCCCTCATTCATAATACCTTATGTACCGTGGATACACACAGTAATGATGACCCTGGGTATACACTGCTGTAACACATCATTCATCATTCCTTATGTACCCTGGATACACACAGTAATGATGACCCTGGGTATACAGCTGTAACCCATCACTCATTATTCCTTATGTACCCTCGATACACACAGTAATGATGACCCTGGGTATACAGGGCTGTAACCCATCATTCATTAATCCTTATGTATCCTTGATACACACAGTAATGATGACCCTGGGTATACACAGCTGTAACCCATCATTCATTATTCCTTATGTACCCTGTATACACACAGTAATGATGACACTGTGTACACACTGCTGTAACCCATCATTCATTATTCCTAATGTACCATGGATATACACAGTAATAATGACCCTGGGTATACACGGCTGTAACCCATCATTCATTATACCTTATGTACCATGGATATACATAGTAATGATGACTCTGGATAGTCACAGAAATTATGACCCTGGCTATACATGGCTGTAACCCATACAAACAGTAATAATGACCCTGGGTAAACACGGCTGTAACCCATAATTCATTTTACTTTATTTATCCTGAATACACACAGTAATGATGACCCTGGGTATACACGTGTGTAACCCCTCATCTATAATACCTTATGTACCCTGGATACACACAGTAATGATGACCCTGGGTATACACTGCTGTAACCCATCATGCATTATTCCTTATGTACCCTGGATACACACAGTAATGATGACCCTGGGTATACACTGCTGTAACCCATCACTCATTATACCTTATTTACCCTCGATACACACAGTAATGATGACCCTTGGTATACAGGGCTGTAACCCAACATTCATTAATCCTTATGTATCCTTGATACACACAGTAATGATGACCCTGGGTATGAACGGCTGTTACCCATCATTCATTATTCCTTATGTACCCTGTATACACACAGTAATGATGACACTGTGTATACACTGCTGTAACCCATCATTCATTATTCCTAATGTACCATGGATATACACAGTAATAATGACCCTGGGTATACATGGCTGTAACCCATCATTCATTATACCTTATGTATCCTGGATACATACAGTAATGATGACCCTGGATATACAGGTCTTTAACCCCTCATTAATTATTCCTTATGTTCCCTGGATACACACAGTAATAATGACCCTGGGTATACACTGCTGTAACACATCATTCATTATACCTTACGTATCCTGGATAAACACAGTAAAGATGAACCTGGCTATACACAGCTGTAACCCATCATTCATTATTCCTTATGTACCCTGGATACACACAGTAATGATGACCCTTGGTATACACAGATGTAACCCATCATTCATTATACCTTATGTACCATGGATATACATAGTAATGATGACTCTGGATAAACACAGTAATGATGACCCTGGCTATACATGGCTGTAACCCATACAAACAGTAATGATGACCCTGGGTATACACAGCTGTAACCCATCATTCATTATTCCTTATGTACCCTGTAAACACACAGTAATGATGACTCTGTGTATACACTGATGTAACCCATCATTCATAATTCCTCATGTACCATGGATATACACAGTAAAAATGACCCTTGGTATACACGGCTGTAACCCATCATTCATTATACCTTATGTACCATGGATATACATAGTAATGATGACTCTGGATAGTCACAGAAATGATGACCCTTGCTATACATGGCTGTAACCCATACAAACAGTAATGATGACCCTGGGTATACACGGCTGTAACCCATAATTCATTTTACCTTATGTATCTTGGATACACACAGTAATGATGACCCTGGGTATACACTGCTGTAACCCATCATTCATTATTCATTATGTACCCTGGATACACACAGTAATGATGACCCTGGGTATACACTGCTGTAACCCATCACTCATTATAACGTATGTACCCTCGATATACACAGTAATGATGAACCTGGGTATACAGGGCTCTAACCCATCATTCATTAATCCTTATGTATCCTTGATACACACAGTAATGATGACCCTTGGTATACACGGCTGTAACCCATCATTCATTATTCCTTTTGTACCCTGTAAACACACAGTAATGATGACACTGTGTATACACTGCTGTAACCCATCATTCATTATTCCTAATGTACCATGGATATACACAGTTATAATGACCCTGGGTATACACGGCTGTAACCCATCATTCAATATACCTTATGTATCCTGGATACACACAGTAATGATGACCCTGGATATACATGTCTTTAACCCCTCATTCATTATTCCTTATGTACCCTGGATACACAGTAATGATGACCCTGGGTATCACTGCTGTAACACATCATTCATTATACCTTATGTATCCAGGATAAACACAGTAATGATGAACCTGGCTATACACAGCTGTAACCCATCATTCATTATTCCTTATGTACCCTGGATACACACAGTAATGATGACCCTGGGTATACACGGATGTAACCCATCATTCATTATACCCTTTGTACCATGGATATACATAGTAGTGATGACTCTGGATAAACACAGTAATGATGACCCCGGCTATACATGGCTGTAACCCATACAAATAGTAATGATGACCCTGGGTATACACTGTTGTTACCTATCATTCATTATACCATATGTACCCTGGATACACACATTAAGGATGACCCTGGGTATACACGGTTGTAACCCATCATACATTTTACCTTATGTACACTGGATACGCACAGTAATGATGACTGTGGGTATACATGGCTGTAACACATCATTCATTATACCTAATGTATCCTGGCTACACACAGTAATGATGACTCTGGGTGTTACCCATCATTCATTATACCTTATGTACCAAGGATACACAAACTAATGAAAAACCTGGGTATAAATGGTTGTAACCTATCATTTATTATACCTTATGTACCCTGGATACACACAGTAATGATGAATCTGGGTATACACGTCTGCAACACATCATTCATTATACCTTATGTATCCTGGCTGCACACAGTAATGATGACTCTGGGTGTAACCCATCATTCATTATACCTTTTGTACCCTGGATACTCAAAGTAATGCTGGTACACGGCTGTAACCCATCTTTCACTATACCTTATGTATCCTGATTATATACAGTAATGATGACCCTGGGTATACACGGATGTAACCCATCATTCATTATACCTTATGTACCCTGGATACACACAGTAATGATGACCCTGGGTATACACTGCTGTAACCCATCATTCATTATACCTTATGTATCCTGGATACACACAGTAATGATGACCCTGGGTATACACTGCTGTAACCCATCATTCATTATACCTTATGTACCCTGGATACACACAGTAATGATGACCCTGGGTACACGGCTGTAACCCATCATGTATTCATGAGTGAAAGGGTTAAATTTGCTGTAAAACGCGATAAGATGCTAGGCATAGCCTTGCCAATTATCTCTTTTCACAACTTGGTCGATGATTCATGAATACTCATGTAAGATCTCTTGTTTCCAACTTGATTGAAAATGCATGAGTGTTCATGTAAGATTTTTTTCCACTTTGATTGATAATTCAAGGGACTCATATAAGATCTCTTTTCCCAACGTGATTGATATTTCACATGTACCCATGTAAGATCTCTTTTCCTAACTTGATGGATAATTCATGAGTTCTCATGTAAGATATCTTTTCCCAACTTGATTGATAACTAATGAGTACTTATGTCAGATCCTTTATTTAAATTTTAGAATGTCTAGATGTCGACTGGGCTATTAAAAAGTTTGGTGTTAACAAAATCTTCAAAGCCATGATAGCTGTGTTCGATTGGGTGCTTATGGATGTGAATGCTCAGGTGAATGGTATCGTCGCTATAGAAGACATGACCGGCTTCAATCTCAGACATTCCATGGCAATATACAACACAGAAAATACCAAGAAATTTATGGCTATATATCAGGTAAGTTACATTACAACATCAAGACAGACGTATACGTCTTTTACACCTCCGTGACAGATAAGGACAACCATAGAGATAATATGATCCCATATAATACAAAATCTATTCGTTTTCAAAGCAGTTCTGTTGTATCCAGCTGTATATTCTATTTGGTTAGTCAACGTCTCTCATGTTACGTTATTAACGTCGTTGCTTGGTTACATCATTATTGTTATGTTACTATGCATCTTTTAAACATGTGTTAACTTAAAGAGTTGTTGAATCGTTACATTGGCAACAAGGATAAAACTGAACTGAAGTAGAAGTGAGAATAGAGTAGAAGCAGATTGGGGAAGATGAAGCAATGCTACATGTAGATAGTGCATTCTGGTGTTGAAGGAAAGATGAAATTAGAAAAGAAAAATGAAAAGAGAAAATGGAAGAAAACATACTGGAAATTGGGCTAGAATATTGTGGATGATACAGATAAGCTGATGTTTTATCTATATAACTTAGAAGAGATAAGTAACAATTAATTATCCAATTTGTGATTAGAACAATACAAGATGACTAAATATGGGTTAAATTTTGATGAGAAAGAGAAAGCAGTTACAGTTGTAGCAGAAACAATGCACTTGCCAATACAACTCTTTAAGCAAAATGACCGATTATCAGTGGTTAAAGCTTGGGAACAATAGTTGGAAGAAATTGAAAGAGATTTCAGATATTTAAGAATAATTACCCCAACTGATGGGAAGGATGCTTTGTTGATATTTGGTGGTAGACAGTTGATGAGACTTGCTTAAAGTCTACCAGATCTTGCGGACAATCTGGATGAATACCAGAAGGTAAGAAAGAAGCTAAATGATTATTATTTGCCAAGAAATAATAAGCATTTTGAAAGATATTTGTTCTTTAAGAAGAGACCAACACCAACACAAGGAGAAACGACAGTTACAGTTTTTAATACCCCCATTTCACCAAGGATTGTTTTGGTCCCAAAAGTACCCAATCCAATTTTTTTGTTGATCAGCTGCATTTCTGCAAAACCAATTTGGGACTTGCTGACAATCACCGTCAATCATCTGGGAAGATCTGGCGCAATGTCCTCCGTCCTTCGAGAGTCGGGGTCAAAAAAAGTGATCTGCTACTATTTTTAAACATGTTCAAAAACAGTAGCCGACGAAAACCCATGAACCTGGAATCGTCTTTGTTGTCCAAGAGTCCCTTGAAGGCCTCCTTGTCTCGCCTGTCCTCTGGAACTTTCGTATGAGTCTCTGCAGCTCTCTTCTACCCTCTGGAGCTTTCGAATTATACCCTCTGCTGCTCTCTGCCAAGGACATTGTACAAATGTCACAAAGAATCAATAGTTACTCAAACAACAGCAAGTCACACTTCTATATTTACTCTAAAGTATTAAGAATTACATTATATTAACAAATTAATACCTATACTCAAGAATTATAAGCCAAATATAATAATAAAACTACACTCTTTCTCAGAAAGGATACTGAAACAAAACACAAATGAAAGCTCTTTAAAAACTCAAAAAAAGTTTACTTCAATTCGGCATATTTTTTCTTGGCCTCTCCTAATGTAATAACATTTTACTGTGCTCTGGCAGAACAAATTTTAGAGCTAAAACAAGCCCTAGAACTGATTATTGGTAAATAACCTTTCCTAACTGTCTTGAAAGTGATGAACTGTTTCGATTCTACTAGTCAGGCCTTAAAACTGCTGACCTTTTGGCCTATCTAAGCTAATTTGGTCGGTTGAAGAACGTCTAAAGATCCTTTAAATCGTCAGAAGAGCGTTTACTTTTGGATATCCACATCTTCATTCTCGTGTACTAGCCCACTCGTGCGCGAAGAATGTAAGAAGAATGGCTGAAATTGGCCACAGAGCGGCAGAAAGCCTCATTACAGTAGTTTATAAAGTGAAAAGATGCTGAGAAGAAAATAGTCAAAGTTCAAAATTGAATGAGAATAATACCAGTCAAATTTATACCGAATTTAAGAAAAAAACAGAGAATTAGAGTCCAAATCTATAGGAAATCTGAAAATCAATAATGTGAAGGAAATACAAGGATCAACAGAACATGTCAGAACATAGGGCATACAACTGCTAAATCAATGCATGGCAAAGTCACTGATAGGGTAATCATGCGCAGATCCAAATAAATTTGTCAGAGAGGTTTTTATACCCCTCCACACTTTAGTGTCGGGGTATTATGTTATACCTTTCGGTGTCTGTCCGTCCGTCCCTCCGTCTGTCCGTCCATCCGTCCTTGCTCACCATTTCCGATCGATAACTTGAGTATTTATTCACGGAATTTTTTCAAATTTTGCATACATATTGTTGTTGGCGATGAGTGGTATGGGATTGTTAATGGGCAAAATCCGTCCATTTTTAACGGAGTTACTGCCCTTTTTCGTATTGGAAAAATGGTTTCTGGCCTGTTATTCCTTTACTGTTCATGATATCTGAATGAAACTTCACAGATATGTTGCACATCAAAGGTTACATATTGTGACTAAGGACCGTCACTCTGACCTTCCCAGTTTGTGAGTTATCCGCCCTTGATAGGTCTGAAAAAAGGTTTTGTACCTCTTGTTCCTTTACTATATGGAATATCTGAATATAACTTCACAGATATGTTTCACATCAAAGGTTACATATTGTGACTAAGGACCGTCACTCTGACCTTCCCAGTTTGTGAGTTATCCGCCCTTGATAGGTCTGAAAAAAGGTTTTTTACCTCTTGTTCCTTTACTATATGGAATATCTGAATATAACTTCACAGATATGTTTCACATCAAAGGTTACATATTGTCACTCTTACCTTTCCCGTTTGTGAGTTATCCGCCCTTGATTGAATTAAAAAAATGTTTTTACCCGTAGTTCTTTACTATGTGGAATATTTAAATGAAACTTTACAGATATGTTTCACATCAAATGTTACATACTGTGACAAAGAACCATCACTCTTACCTTTCCAGTTCATGAGTTATCTGCCCTTGATTGATCTGAAAAATGGTTTTTTACCTGTAGTTCATTTACTATATCGAATATCTGAATGAAACTTCACAGATATGTTGATCATCGAAGGTTACATATTATGACTAAGGATCGTCACTCTTACCTTTCCAGATTGTGAGTTATCCACCCTTGATTGATCTGAGAATTGGTTTTTGGCCTGTAGTTTCTTTTACTTTATGGAATATCTGAATGAAACTTCACAGATATGTTGAACATCAAAGGTTACATATTTTTAGTAAGGACCGTCACCCTTACCTTTCCAGTTCATGAGTTATCCGCCCTTGATCGATCTGAAAAATGGTTTTTGACCTGTAGTTCATTTACTATATGGAGTATCTGAATGAAACTTCACAGATATGTTGACCATCAAAGGTTACATATTGTGGGTAAAGATCATCACTCTTACCTTTCCAGATTGTGAGTTATCCACCCATGATTGATCTGAGAATTGGTTTTTGACCTGTAGTTCATTTCATCCATCCGTGCTCACTGTTTCCGATCGATAACTTGAGTATTTATGCACAGAATTTTTTTTCAAATTTTGCATACATATTGTTATTGGGGATGAGTGGTATAGGATTGTTAATGGGTAAAATCCGAACATTTTCGATGGAGTTACTGCCCTTTCTCCCTTTAAAAAAATGGTTTCTGACCTGTTATTATTTTACTGTTTATGATATCTGAATGAAACTTCACAGATATGTTGAACAGCAAAAGTTACATATCACAACGAAGGACCGTCACTCTTACCTTTCCAGTTCATGAGTTATCCGCCCTTGATTAATCTGGAAAATGTTTTTGACCTGTAGTTCCTTTACTATATGAAATATCTGAATGAAACTTCACAGATATGTTGACCATCAAAGGTTACATATTGTGACTAAGGACGTCATATCACTGTCTATCTCAGTTCTGTTGCTATTTAGGCATTATATATCTCACAAAATAACTTTTGGTGCCCCCAGCAGTGGCGGGATATTATGCAGTGCTTGTGGTGCTTTTATTGTTTTAGTTGATGAGGGGTGTGTGGATCCAAGTAGCACTATAAGCGGGCCATCATCGGCCCGCCAGCAAAACGCCATTAAATGGCGTTTCGCTGGCGTGCTGATGATGACCCAGCATTTAATGCTGGCTCGGTAGCTCCGTTATTTTCCAGGGGATCTGGACTTCAGCATTGTTAAAAAACCCTATATTGTTGTGATTTTTCAGGGGGTCTGGACCCCCGGTCCCCCCACCCCTCTGGATCCGCACATAAGAATAGTAGGTGTTGACAGGCGGGTTCTTCAACAATTATCCAAACAGAAGATGAAGGCTGACAGTATAATACAAACAGTTTCAGAACCACCGCCTCACCAGTCATGTATCTGATAATAACGTTACAAAGAATAAAATAAACAAGTAAGGGCTGTAACAAGAACAAGATATTTGTTATAACATTTGTCATAAACAAATGCATAAGAAGAATGTCAAAAGAACATCTTGTCATCATTTTTAACATAGAGAAAAACAATAGTGAAACAATTAACCACATGATTAAATTGACTTTATATTACAGAATTTAGCAATCATATCATAAGAATTAAACACAACAAAATTTATTTTGGAAGGAAAGAATGCACTATGTATCATGGAAGTTAAACAGTTGTTTGTGAAGTGAATTTGATTATAAATCATCTTTCAGCAAGATATCAACTAGTGATTCAAATATTTAACATTCATAGCTTTACCATATATCTAACTATGTGTACATTTGTTATAAGTAAACAGCATACTCCTATTTTTTTAATAAAAAGTGAGAAATGTAATATCCAGCTGTATCTGCTATTGAACCAGTCAACGTCATTATGACATTACGTTTTAACGTCGTTGCATGGTTAAACCATTGCAGTTTTCCAGGCATCACTCATATTTTCATTTCAATTTAAGAATGATGTTAGCAGTATTATTTAACAAATAATAGGCCTGATATCATGCACCTGGCCTCGAGGTCATAAAACTGGAGTTCATTCTTAAACTCAAAATAAAGCACAATGATTGACTGCATGCGGACACGTGTCAGCAAGCAGCCAATCATTGTGCTTTATTTTGAGTTTTATAACCTTGAGGCCTCGTCATATATGACAACACCGGTTTAAGCAAATTTTAATGAAAAATTCAAAATAAAGTTGAACACTAAAATTCAAAAGGCTGCGTCCCATGCAATTATCCCAAGCTACTGCTACAGTAAGAACTCCTGTGAGATTTCAAAAAAAGTGGTTTATTGTAAATGCCAAGTATTTTGTTTTGCAGGACGCATATCCATGTCGAACAAAGGGAATGTTTTTATACAACGAGCCCCCAATCTTTGATCCAATATTGGCTGTAATGAAACAGTTTATGAAGCCAAAGCTAAAAAAGAGGGTAAGTAGTGAACAACCTTGGGATAAACAAACTTCATGTTATCGCAGTATTGAATAAGATTGGTTGTTGTTGTTGTTATTGTTGTTGTTGTTGTTGGTGGTGGTGGTGGTGGTGATGGTGGTGGTATTGTTGTTGTTGTTGTTGTTGTTGTTGCTGCTGTTGTTTCAATAAATAATTACTGTTGGTTCAAAGATACAGTTCAAAGGTAATAGTTGTGAACAAAGACTGGCGAGTTTAACCTTATTTTGGGTCACACAAGTATTCTCAGTTTACAGTTAGTTATATGGAACCTTTCACTGAATACTGAATATGCTTGTGATAGTGAATACATCCTGCTAAGAAAAATGGAATCGCCTCATTACCATGCATCTTCAAACTGAAAGTACTGGATATTTAATATGTTATTTTGATTATTCTTTATTGTTTCTTTTCTCAACTAAAGTGAAAAAATAGAAGCTAAATGAAAAAAACATATCTCTTCATGTGATAAGTATAAAAGACATAATCAGGAAAAATGTTTGAAATTCCCATTTATTATATACAATCGAATGAAGTACTGACAGTACTATAATTCACATTGGCATTAGTCTTGCAGTAAGAAAGTTCATGTATCTGCGTTAAAAGTATGTCACTTGCCAATTGTACAATTACCTCTTGTGAGTGCTTAAACCAAGTTACTCAAATAGAAAACCATTGTACGAGTTATTATGTTAATAAATTTAATATTTATGTGATTTCTGTCTTGTTTTTTTGTTATGTTATCGTGCGCGTCTGTTAATTGGTGCCTTGTGGTCACCTGCTGGGAAAGGGCTGACCTCTTGGCTCTCGTTTGTGATGTCTAATTGTGAAGTTGTCACTCTCCTATTGGTATCGTGGGTCAAATGTGGTGCTTGATTGTATCGATTCCTGACCTTTGCCCCATTTCTTCCTTTGTTTCAGTTCATAGTGCTGGCAGGCAGACTGTTCTCTGGGGTGGAGGCAGGGGGGTATTCGTATTATTGACTATGTGTTTGCTTTCTTCATCACATTGTTTACTATTTTGTTATTTTGTTTTCCTTTTGATAAGAAGCATAAATTCAGCCTGAAAAAGTAGTCAAGGTCTTATTGTCTTTATTAAATTTTAGATCCATATGGTAGGAAGAAATCTGACAAACTTGTATGATAAAGTTGATATGGACATGCTACCCAAAGAGTATTTACCCGATGACTATAAAAACAAAGTTGGATATGCAAAAGATGTCATAGGTAAGATTGTTACATGGGTCTACATAAGCAAAATTTCAGCGTAAAAATAGAGGATCTTACATGAGTGCTCATGTTTTATTGAAATTATTAAACAAGTTGGGGAAAAGATATAAAATGCGAGGCTTGCCGAGCATTTTATCTTTTTTTTTTTGCAACGAGTTTAAAAAATTCGATTATACAAGAGCAGAAATATTAGATTCTATTTATCATATGACAAATACTTTGAAATCTCATTTCTGGCGTAAAAACGGTATTATTTTGTCATTATGTACGCAACGTTGTTATAGACGTCATAACGTTTCCCGTATATCTTTAAACCACTAGTGTGTTATCGATTTTATTGCATGCCGTTATTTCACTCCCAGACGCCACGTCATATGATAATAGTTCTTATTCTCTTACCCAAGAGTGTTTATGGTTCTCAAAAGTACTGTCTCAACATATGTTTTGGCTGAGACAATTTAAATTTCGCACTCTTATCTGGAGGCCTGCCACAAGATGCATTACCATATAAGCATTTTCATGGGAAATAGAGAATACTAGATGAGTGTATTTTGATATCAAATTTACCAGGCAAGAATCTTTGAGAATGCGTGTTGTATCACGAGCCTTGCCACGCGTTTCAACATGCATTATGGAAGCTGAGCCTGGTAAACTTGATATCAAAAGACTCAAACTTCAAACTGGAAAAAGAACAATCTGATTCTATGTGTTAGGTAATAGTTATACAAAGGGTTGTCCGCCTGTACGTGGAGATAATCCACGAGCTTTAGCGAGTGGATTATCTTACGTACAGGTGGATAAACATGGTATATCTAGTTTATACCACTTAAATCAGTGTAGACCTTGCACATCACCAGATATGTCGTGCTAAAATTGGTAAAGGTGGTATAAAGTAGATCAACTCCTTGCATGTTGTGTAATTTTGAATGCATTTTTGTCGTTTGCTGACTTTTGTTCAAAATATACTATTTCAAATATTTCCTTCAGTATTGCGATAAGGGCGCAAGAACTATTAGATTTATATCTGACTAAACGTGTTTAGGCATGATCTGGGTCCAAACTGTTTACCATGTGCACAGATTGTGTCAACTTAAGTTCTACTTACAGTGTATAATTTTCTTATACAGAGTAATTATCACAGTCAAAGGAGCCAAAGCTAAGGTTCTCTTATTTGTTGATTTCCACGTTGAAAATGTAAAACCACAGGCGATGGTTAGAGATTTTCAAAATTGCTGTCTTTAAAATCTTACAAGATGAAAACGTGTCTTGTGGAATCAAACGGCGATCATAACATAAATAACCATGTCTTTCCCAAGGAACTCATGAAATGTTGGTATTTATCGTATAATTATGAGTGATTACATTCTTTAAACATGCCTGTGCACAGCTATCTAGTCGGGCTAAAATTTAGCCTGAGCTTCTAATTATGCCCATACATTTTGTGAGAGAACAGCAAAGGCTCAGGCGAGACTGTGCAAATGCACAGTCTCGTCTGAGCCTTCGTTGCTCGCATAGAGCATTAAGTACCTAATTCCATGAACTGACTACTTCATGTTTCCTGTAGCCTACATGCAGAGAGAAATGCAGAGACCAGAAGTGCGAGAAGAAATCCGAGCTATAAGCAGCGGCAGATACTGTATTGACTTCTCCAAGAAACCTTCGGAGCAAGAGCCTCAAGCCTCGTTTAGAAAACTGAATGTTTCTTAACACGGGACCAGTCAATAAATTTATTTATTGATGTATGTTGTTCATGACATTTGATATATGACTTTATATTTCTTCAACAAATCACCTGTCTGATTTTAGCATACTCTGTACATGAGACATACAGCCGAACCTGTATTAAGCAAGCACCTAAGGGATAGTCAAAATGTGCTTGCTTAAGACAGGCGCATGCTCTCATAAACTGTTGACGTTTAAACCTTTATTAGCAAGATAAATAAATACACCTACACGGCTGCAGAAAAAAGCTAAGACAATACAATTTTGCAGCTATATATGGTGCTGATTTAAAAGGCTGGTTTGCATCTTTTTTTATTTTTATTTTTACCGTTTTATTCTTTACTCTCCCCGTCATCTGACATACAGAGGATTGGGGAGGTCAACCCCCCAATCCCTAACATACTCCAAATATGGTATTTTTATGGTTAATTGCCACGCTTGCTCACCTCTTTCATTCATCTGTTATGCATTTTTGAAAACAATTACGAGACTGTCGTATACAACAACGAAGGTGTTTTTTCATACTGTTTTAATTTTCTGATGGATGTTGTAATAGCTTGGGGGGAATACATAATTATAATGATTTGCACCCTTACTTACTTAGAAAAAAGCCTTAAAATTATCACACTCAATCCAGCAAGTGTAATGAGCACACATATTTCATGCTTATGGTTCTATTCACTTGTTGGGTGAAATGTGTTAATCATGGCTCCCTCTTGCTTGTGTTCTAGAAGAAATATTATATAAAGTACAATCACGGAAATTATGCACATACCCTCTACATCCAGACAGATGTGTTGAGTCAAGTAGTGCAGACCTTGCTCAAACTTCAATTTAGGAAAATGACTTGATTATACAGGGTATGCATTGCATTTCACTTTGTTCTCATCTTTCATTCGTCCTGTTATCTATTGCTAGAGAGTCTATATTTCCAGTTTGGGAAAAATACTATTTAATCAGTGTGTCTGAATAATTAGGGTAAATCATATTTTTTCAGTCTGCGTCTTTGTTGTTCGGATGCAACAGCAAGTATCAAACTCTCACGCGATGTCTATAAGGGAGGGGTGCCAAAAGCGTAGCCAGAACGCTGAAAAAAAGCGCACATCAAAGGTAGACTACTAGATCAAGCAATGATTCTCTGCATTTGCGTCCCTTTTCAAATTGGGAACTTCTCTTAAAGGAAAGAATTTGCTTCCAGAGGGAGCGAATTCTATCGTTTAAGAGCAGTTCCTTATGGTATGGAAAATCACTTTTACCACATTAGGTGACCTCCATTGAATGTTACTATTTTTATTACACACGTACATAACTGCGTAATGGGAGCTACGCCAATGGGTGCAGTGGCTCAGTCGAACAGTGTTGTGCTTGAGATCAGCTAGAGTCTCACAGGAAGCACTATGTTGTGTCCTAGAGCAAGACCTTTTATCCTCTGCTTAGAACTGGTTCAACCCAGGAAGACAGGAAATTGTCCATACATGACTGATAAATGTTGATTATAACGTAAAGCTTCAACATAAACAAACAAACATGACAAATCATTTTCCATAATGTACTAGAGCCTTCATCCAAATTCACTTCGCACATCTGTGCGAAGTGAACTTGGATGAAGGCTCTAGTAGATAATTGGTGGTCACAACCAATGTCAAGGTATGTACAATCATTGTGTAAAGCAGTTGTTACTTTTAAGAGTTAGAATTGTATTTTGCCATGAATTGATCAACTGCCTTTGTAGCCTTTATTGCTAGTCATTATTGAGTCTTATAGGTTGCGCTTGAGTTGAGTGTGGAACAAAGCTATGAGATAAATAAATTAGTTTCCATATGAGAGGTATCACAGTGAAATCCAAGTTTTTTGTTGTATATTTGCTAGATTAAAATATACTATATAAAATATATTTTGGTTGAATGTTTATACTTTTTTGTTTAAAGTAATATAAATGTCGACTGCCAAAATACAGTTTCATTTTTGTTTGTTGTAGACAACTAAACCAGTATCGTCTGCAAATAGTAAAGCTACATTGCAAACGATAAGGTTTTTATATATCATATAAAGCATTGACTTCGTGGCTCTTCCTCGCGGTGCCATGGGGTTGTCTGTGGTTTGTGATTGTGGTATTTCCTGATCATACTCACTTACTTTTTATTCCGTCTCTGTAGTTTCTGAATAGGCCAAGATAAGTTTGCAATTGTGTATTACAGGTTATTGCAACATTGAGTCATGGTAACATAATATTCCTTTTTTTCTATCTAATTGGACTTCGAGTGACTTAAAAGAAACAGCTGAATATGTGTTGGAAATAATAGTAAAATTAATAACAGATTTATGGTATGGCACCAAAAGGAAGAGACGCCACATAATGTTCTGTTTGTGTAGCTGAAGATTACTTTGCATGAAAGTGTCGCTTATTGAATATGTAACTTAATAGAAAACGCTGGACAAATGACAGTTTATCTATCAAATAAGTTTGAAGCACATTTTATCAAAATCTATAAAGAAATAAAGAAGACATATGCATTTGAAGATAATATGAATGTTTCTTTAATTGAAACCGCCATGTTTGTGAGTTATGATGTCATAATCTCCTGATGGGATATGCAAAACTAAAATACATGTAAATAAGATTTTAAAAATAAGTTCCAACCTAGTTTTTTTGATGCATAAACCTAATAAGGCATTAAAACATGTTTTAAGGCTAATGTATTTCAGAAATTGTATGATTTTATGCTCAAATAAAGATTTTATGCATCTGGATATGATTTCATGCATCGCATTTGTATATCATCATATATTCAAAATGGCGGCAAAGACAGATGTTATGAAAACATTATTTATATCTTTCTTATATCGATCAAGTTTGTTTAAACTGATGGATAAGTTGCACCAGGTTTAAGAATGATAACTCTGATGCGTCTACCTGTGTTTCATAGACAAGTGTTTCCTTTCCTGTAAGATGTTTGAGTTCCGTGCACAATTAAACGTCTATGTAAAAATGCAGAATTCGAGCATCAGCAGTTTTTTTTCAGGACATTGCTTGGACTTTTTTCTGCCTGTGAGTGGCAAGATCTATTACTCACCTATCAAAAAAGTGAAAAGACAACCTACCTTGATAATCTCGTTTTTTCAGCATTCTCCGTTCTTTGAGGGACAGTCAAAAAATTCAGGCTGAAGCATACGTTACCTGGGGAGTGTGATGGGGACAAAATAGTCAACACAAGGATGCATCAGCCTAACGAACATAGACCAATGTTGAATCACATGCAAAATTAAAGTCGAATAAAGTACCCATCTACGCCTAAAGGGCCCAGAAACGACAAGTGCTAAATTTCTAACGGTACTATTTTCGTGGGCTATCAAAACAGAAGACTGTTTTTGTGTACTAACAACGCTTGTTGTATGTTGTTGGTTTTATTGTTGTTGTTATTGTTTTGTTGTGTATTCTGCTCGCTGCTGCCTTCTTTAAATTTGACGGGGCATTTTAATATATGGAAACATTATATATTATTACCCTTCTCTATAATTATTTGCCTCTAAGAAAAAGGAAAATCTGGCATAAACGACATGTACGTTCATTGTTTCAATTGACGGACGTAAACAAGGGCCTGGTTGGGGTATATCGGTAAGCGATTTTTGGACATTAGCGATATTTAGACACAAAAATAACGGTAGCGATTTTTTCGGTTTGAAATTTAACGATTTTCTGCCTATAATATAATAAGGATGAACAAATAGTGTGATTAAACATATTCTAAAATTAAAGAGTGCGTAAATTGAATTTACTGATTAACAGGTGGATTTTATTGATTTTGCAAATATTTTATCGTAAGCGATTAAGTGACCAAAATTTTTAATGATTAGAGATTATCAGACACCCCAGCCAGAACCTCATTAACCCTTAATCACCAATATATCTATACTAAGAAGAAGCAATCTCCTTTTTACGTCTGCTGCATGTATATTCATGTGCACTTTAGACAAGATTTTATCATGGAAGCAAACACTTTGAACCAGAGCGGTATGATCCGTGTCCATATTGTTTGCAATCTAGGCTGCCCAACGAGAGAGCAGACGACAAAAGTCGTTGCTCGCGGGAAAATTTTTAAAATTCTAAGCCAAGCAGAATTACCGACGAATATTTAGCCTTAATTTTCTGGATGACATTGACCTTCCATTCTGACAAAACAATAAGAGCATTTTCCTCGTAGCGCAGCTCCTAGACTGGCTCCAGTCCTTAAACAATTTTTCATCAATGTGTCATATCAAATACTTGTAGCTAGTCTTACTCTGATGGCTCTGTTTTAAGACAGAGCCATCAGATTTAGACAAGCTACAAGTATATGATATCGTCGTTTCAGTGCTGTAGTGTTCTAAGTGACATTTTGGTCTAAATGAGTTGTGCATACCTTTGGAAAGGGTATCAAATGTTTTATCTACTGGTGAAGGTTTCATTTGCCTATCTCCTCCCAGTAGGCTTAAAATCGCTGTGCCTTTCTGTTCTATCTACAAAAAGACAATTTCGTTCAGTGCTATAGTTTTTTAAGTGATTTTCATCCAATGGCAAATGATGATTATGTCACGTTACTGGGTGAGTTCAGTGTCATACTGTTCTATCTACATAAAGCCACTTCTCTTGGAGAAATTGCTAAAAATTGCAGTCACCTCCCCAACATAAATTTAGTTTCCTAAATTGAAGCGGTTTGTCGGTCTTATGACGATCTTATGGCTATATCAGCTCCTTTTGGGTCCAAATAATCCACTCAGTCAAATAATATAACGCAAATTGATCCATGGACAGAATAAAAAGCTGTAGAAACAGATCACCTCCCTTACACATATCTAAACTGCTTTTATTATAGTAATATGTCGATGTAATTACAAATCAAGGGTTAAATCTCCTACTTTTAGGTCAAAATAATCAGTTCAGTCTAAAATATTATACAAATTGACCCCGTTGACTGAAAAAACTAACTGTAGAAATAGATTACTTCCCATGCAAAAAGTTGAATGGCATAATCCGTGCGGTTTGTTACTGTTATGCCAAATAAATGACTTAATCTGCTACTTTTAGGTACAAATAATCATTTCTGTTCAGATAAGTATAAGAATTGACTCCATAAACAGAATAATAAGCTGTAGGAAAATATAGAACACCTTGCACTGAATGCAGAGGCGCTTTTAGGGCGTAATGTTCTATCTGCAAAATGTAAAATGCCCGTAAATTCCAAATTACTGTAAAAATTTCTTCAAACCAATGTCATTTACACTATATATATATATGTATGTATGTATGTCATGAAGTTAAAATAAAATATGTTTAAACTAAACTTAGATCAGACGTAGATCAGAGCCATCAGAGCTAGACTGGCTGCAAGTATCTGATATGACACATTGATGAAAAATTGTTTTAAGGACTGGAGCCAGTCTATATGCCAGGGCGTTAGCCTGTAATAGCCTGTGAAATATGTTACTGTAACATACAAAGAAGTAAAGTAAAAGTCAGCAAGCTGGCTGCATAAGCTACATAAAAGAAGAATTTTGAACAGAATTACAGCTTTCAATGCTGTTATGTGCGTTAGATAGATTAACGTTTCCATTGAACACTGTAAATGTGACTGGCATCATTTACTTTTACAGCGGATTTGTACATTTTTTCAATTGTTTTGATTTTATTTTACTCATACACTCATTGGACTAATAGAAAAACAAAGTCTGCATTTCTATCTTAAATATATTGTCTTAAATGAGCAGTTAAACAACCCTACCCCAATTTTTAAGGGGTCAATTTAAATATATATTTTTGAAAAAAATATATGAAAATATTTGACCCTGGTGGATGTCTTACATTTTTGGGGCTGTCTTGCTAATATAATAACGACTCAGAGATTTTCAGGTTTGACATCATGAACAGAGCACTTATTAAGTATTTAACATATGTTACATTGCATAATAAATGGGCAAGGAAATTGTCTTGATGTATGAGATAATATTTCAGAAAAAATACTATTTTCACATGTTTTCTATATATATCTAGCCTCTGGTGCCTTAATCTTAGGTATTATAGTCATTGCTGATAACAAGCCCATGTAATTGTGTTACAGATGGTATTAATTATCTTTTTATCGCATATTCCTAATGAGTAAAATACTAAAATATATAGAGATACAAGACAAATATTGATAATTTCACATTTAAATGAGACAATTTAATAAATGCTCCCATTGAGTATAAATATTCAAAATTAATCTTTATTGAAGTCAACCTCAAATACAATGTCTATCATTATGTCTGCTTCTGTGGCAAAATAATCGCCCATTTTATTACAACCAGTAGTATCATCGCATAGTATTAGAGTACGGTCCTGTTCCATCCCAACCCCTTGGGAATTGTTAAGACATATCCTACATTAAAGGACAATTCAAGCTGCGTCAATAAGAGATGTTTGCACTCTGTACACCAGGGGTAAGCCTGTAACAACCTGATTCATGTGTTACCATATGTTAATTAAGAATAAGTAAATTGAAAGTCTGAGCTACAGAAAGAGGACATAAAACTATCTATTTAGTTTTTTTATTCGTGTAATTGCATGCTGAACGCCTTTGCTACATATGGAAGCTTTTTAACAAAACTGCAGCTTCCTATGATGGTATGTGCGTTATATTAATTGAAATTACCTTTTAAAATTGGTGATTGTGACAAACATCACTTATAAGCGCTTCCTTTGTTCCTTATCTTTATCCTTCAAAGAACTTAATTGAATTTTATTTGTATGTGTGGCCTTTGCCAGTATCAAACAAAATGACTGATCTATAACTTGAATCCTCAACATTCTTCAAAAGCATACAATGAAATATGACTCTTGTACATGACTCTTCCTGTTAAGTGGCAAGAGCAATCTTACTACAACTGCCTCTGCATCCGTGCTAGTCCAGTGATAGCATATAAATATAAAAAGTTTAGAAATGACCACTTCGGTTGTTTTGATGATGCCATTTTACTAGTATATGAAGCAATTTAGCATTAAAATGTTAAAAAAAAAAAGAAAAAACACACCGAAAATATGTGCGCAACCAGGAACCGATCCTGGTCCTTTGGCTTCATAGTCAGACACACTAACCACTAGGCCACGAGGTCAGGTCGTGCGCGACTCTAAATAACCGTACAAATAGTAGAGACTCGGCCACTATCGTATTCGTAACCAAGCTAATTGTGTACGTCTTTTGATTTTCGACTGAGCCACATTTACCTGTCTATAGTGCTGAGACGATCAGTTCTGATAAGATGTCAATAGATATTTCGGACACACTTTTATTACTTTATTTTGTCAAGAAAATGTCGGAATACCGACATGACAAAAGAATATCCGAAAGCTGTGTTGATCCGAAACCGTTAATGGTCGAAAGACAGGACCCAAACAACTTTACCCGTTTCCAGACGCGGGAAAGGTGCGCATTGGAAATAGCCGCATATGTCTTTAACATGTACATTCCACTTGAGCAAACACGAATCCGCAGTGATATATCGATTTTAAGTCCCTGATAACTTTGTTAACAAAATATGACGTCACTGTTTACTCTTGGCTGGCAGGACAGTAAAGAGTTGCAGTGAACTTGTTAAAGATACACTCATAGCTATCCAGTTGGTAAAAAATTCTAGTTTTTTTGGCCTGAGCCAAAAAATGTTTTTAACAATTTGTATATACAGTTGTGCTAAGACTAAAGGTAACACCCTTGTGCACGAGGAGTGCTCAAGGTTTAAGCTTGGTGTCCACTACTGGTTCACTAGCTAGTTCACTAGAGTGGACTACATAGTTTAAATTTGTTCACGCCATGTGCACTCCATGTCTTACCTATGAGCCAGATTGTTTTAGTGTAACATACATATGGGGTAGTAGAACTTTAATCTAGCATTTTAATGAATGAAGTGAATAAAAAAACATCATGAACTCAGGGCATTTATGTTTAATTATTAAGAATCTGTAACCTTTAAAGTTTACAGAATACATTTTAAATATATTTTTATAACTCGATTGGAGAAGTATTGGACTTGATTTTCGCTAGTTCGAGGCTCACTTAAGGCACCCTGCCATGTCCTAGCAAGACACCTTATCCTCTGCTTATTATAACAGAGAGAGAGAGAGAGAGAGAGACTAATTAAAAGATCTATTTTATCCATGCTCATGATCGGTTCTAAAATACTTAGGTTAATGATGTTATCATTTTATGTACGAGTAGCGAAGGCTCTGGTGAGACTACATGCATATTTAGTTTCAATATTTCGACTTCTCAAGAAAAATGGCTGTAGGTATAATACCCGCTGTAATTGCCACCTGCGAAGCGATTTTATTGCATAATCTAGAGACTCAGTGTGAAACCAGGGTCTGATCTGGGTACAAACTATTTGCAAAATGGCAAATGGTACCAGCAGACGACAATGTATACCCTTATGCGACTTTTTCTTCGTTACAAAATTCAAGGTCTCTAATCCAGTCAGTATTGGATACGAATCGCGCCCGATGTTCAGTTGGGCCTGATCTGGGTACAAACTATTTGCAAAGCATTCTGTCCGATAGCCTGGGTCCAGTCGTCAATATTTTGACAATATTTTCTAATGCTTATATTCTAAAAAAATACATCAAAGGTATCCGTTGTCCGTTATTGATTGACCAAGTAATGGAAAAATAAAAAAGAAGAAAAAATGATCAGACTGGAACCCAGGCTAACTGTCCGATGGCTTATGGGATACGTTTACGATGTGGTCAGCTCTACCTGGCACAGCGGGAGTTTGATCATCTGTGTGAAAAAGCTCAAACTTAAAGATCTATGGCCCAAAGCGATTTTCTCTCATGTTCTTATCGAGAGAGAGAGAGAGAAAAGTGCATTTCCTGTCTTATTATATTTTTACTGAGACAAAATGATAAAATTAAGCAAGAAAAACATAACAGAATTTTGTGTTTATACACTGCCCAAGCTGAGTTATTCACTGAAATGAATAATAATTATAATAATAATAATAATAATTTTAATATAGGAATCCTGCAAACATTGCAGACTCCTGTCAGACTCAGCATTTTGTCGAGCCTGATCAGTGTCTAAATTGTTTGAAAAGGTTATCACCGTAAGACAATCACATGCAACCAAATCGGACCGACGCACACGTAAATCTCGGGATTTTATGAGGACATTACACAGGTACTTTCATATTTCACCTATACAAGTTATTCCTTGCTCACTGCGACTTTTGTCGTCTGTTGATAACCTTTGTAAGCAGTTTGAAACCCAATCAGGATCAACATTTTCTCGGTTCACAGTTTGACACTGATGTGAATAACAAAGGCTGTTGCTCGCGGTAACTTTTGTCGTCTGCTGATAACCTTGGCAAACCGTTCGGACCCTGATCAGGACCAGCAGTGTAGACCCAAACAGATTGACACTGATGTGAATAACAAGGAGCGTGGACCAGACTGTGCGGATAATCTTTTTCATAAACAGTAAAAGAATGTTTGTTGAAACTTAGATTCATTTTAAAGACCTTGTAAATGGCATGGTCTTTATCTACATCTATACTTTAAGCAAGCAGCGGTGGCATTTTTCACTAAGATAATCTTAGGCTCATATAGCAATGGATATTTTTACATTTATAAAAAAGACACTGATGAAAGAATATGTGCAAGCTGTTTTGAACCTTCATGTTCTATAATGATTCCGCATTTTAATTTTGCAGACGTGTGTCATAAATTAATGACACTGTTTATACAAGCAATTAAAGATAACCGATAAGATTAGTATCGCTTGACTGGTTATTTATCACACCTTTATATCTATGTGTGGTCACTTGACTTTAACCCTTTACCTGCTTGTAATGTATTTTGTTCGTTGTCTGTTGCTAACATTTGCAAACAGTTTAAATCTAGATCAGGTCCGACAAAACATCGGGCCTGGTCTGGATTTAAACTGACACTCTGATAATATTCATGAAAAGAATTTTGAAATCTAACATTTTAAAACAATATCAGCAGACAACAATATCAAATGAAAATTACCCAGCCTGCAAAGAGCCAACACAATACATTTCATCTGTGGATTATGTATTTAGAAAACAGTAGAGACCCAGATTAAAGGCCACATTCCATGAGGAGTGAGTGAGTGTTTGTGTTTTACGCCCCATCAACAGCCTAGGACAGGCATTACATTAGGGTCTACACTTTTTGCTAAGATAAAAACAACCTTCATGGCCAGAAATATATTAGAAATTAAACAAATTTTGTGAAATCAAAAGAGCTGCTAGTTATTTATATTTACTCGTAATTTATGATCCGTGATATATACATGTATGATCTGGCTATACTATTATTTCGGCTAACTGGTGGCAAATCAAACGACATTCAAAAAACAATTTGATACTGAAGCTGTATATTGTAATAGAATTAAGCAACTTCGTTTATTTTCTTAAATTTATTACAATTAGTATGTACCCTGATCAGCCGTGACATAACGCGTATAGTTTAACCTATGTTATTCTTACACAATATTGGTGTGCTTGCATTAAATTCTCAATCGTTTAACTCTTTATCTCTTAGTGTCGTCTGCTGATAACTTTTACAAACAGCTTTGACCCAGATCAGGCCCGACAAAACGTATTCTTGAAATAATTTTTCGAACAAGTTGATTCTGAAAAAGAAATCAGCAGACGACAAATCAAAACTGGGCTTTGATAATCCAATTATCGCTGGGGTGGGGATATTTTGTGATATCAGCGAAAACATTTACATTTACGCACTCGCTCCAATCGCTTGTAAATTGAGTGACATGACAGGCCATTGATTTGTATGGGTTACATGTAAGTAATGCAAATCCTGCTGATCCGTGATGTTGAAACAATAAGTATGGGCCGGTCAATTTTGAGTTTTAGGGGTAACAGGTCAACTTTTGTAAATTACCATCGTGATGAATGTATTTCCCTATTTTTTTTTATTTAAGCAAACCGTCAGTGCAGACCCTGATAAAGAGCCACCTTATGCGGCATTTCATCTGGGTATTCACTGTTTGTGAAGGCATCTGTCTTTCACTGTCTTCTTCAATACCAGGTGGCTACTGATAAGAGACTGCCTCCAGCCATAATTGGCCAATCAATTGTGTGCAATGTAATAATTCTCTCCCGGTAAGTCTTTTGACTGTCACAGTGCTCCATTATGGGTTTAGATTTATTTTTAAGGAATTGTATTTTTGTACCTCACTATTGTATTTGCTCAAACTATTGTTATAAGTAAATGACCAAAGTGTTGCTAAAAGATTAGAAACTTATATTTAGTGTCCCAATCAACTGAAAAGAAAACCGGAGGTTGAATCCTTTTTAAAGCCCCCCATACAGAAGCCATAAAATGAAATGCCATGAAAAGTAACTGTTAAATCAGCAGGTGGTAGGCAAATGTCATCAATAAAATACCCAATATGCACCATTAATTATAATTCAGGTTATAAAATTATTAGTTTGTAATACATTTCTTATTTCATCAAAACAATTTTCACAAAATAATAATAATAATAATAATAATAATAATAATAATAATAATAATAATAATAATAATAATAATAATAATAATAATAACAACAATAATAATAATAAATGGAATTTAAAATAAATGAAACAGACACACAGTGCTCATGAGAAATAACTTATTTTCATTTTTAAAGCGCCTGCAAAAGTGCATCTGAAAATGATGTCTGCTTAAGTCGTCTGCTGCATTTATTTGCGACATCATTGATCAATATAAGTGTAGAGGCGTACAGTATGTACCCAAATCAGACCGCCACTTTTAGGAGCACTCTTATCCGTGTCTACAATGTTAAACACTTAAACAGACGACAAAAGCAGGCAAAAAACAAAATAAAATAAAAAAAAAAGTGAAACAGAAAAAGGTGGCTACGAGAAAATAATATATTTTCATTTTTTAACATAAAGCGCCTGCAAAAGTGCATCTGAAAATTTTGTCTGCTCAAGTCATCTGCTGCATTTATTTGCTGCATCATTGATTAATATAAGTGTAGAGGCAAACAGTGTGTACTCAGATCAGACCGCCTATTATATGGACAGTCTTATATGGGTCTACACTGTTTGACCAAGATGCTTCTTAAACGTTTTAGCAGACGAAAAAAGCAGACAACATTTTTGTGATTGCCGCTAAAGAGTTAATAAAGTGGGTGTAGTTCATTTACTCCCAACAAATAATAAAATGTTATTAAGTGCATGTACATTTAGATCTATCTGCTTCTACACTGGCTGAATGGGCGGATGAATGAATGAAAGAATGGATGGAGAATCTATTCCATATATTTTTTTTCATTAAAATTTGGTATTCATGTCTAAAAACCATCTACATGTCTAGATAGCAAAAGGCGCCTTGTTTATGCAGATAAGACTATTGATTTGTCTAGTTCACATGGTGTCCACTACCTAGTGCACTATAGTGCACTATGATGTTCACTAGTAGTGAACTTTGAAGTCTAGATGAAGTTTATCTGTAGTGAACACGGAGTGCACTTGGTGTTACCTTTAGTCTTAGCACGACTGTATGTGGTGCAATGACTTTTGAACACATATACTCTAATTTTATATGTGCTGGTCATACATGTGCCTATTTAGTGAATGTGTTTAATTTGCTAAATTTCTAGTACAGAGGATCTTACAGGAATGTCCACGTATTCTTGAATCTTTTTAACGAGAAGGGGAAAAGAGATAAAATTTTAGGCTGTGAAGCATTTTTTCGCAGCGAGTGTAATAAATTCAATAATACAGGATCATCAATGTTAGAAACTATTTGTCATATGACATCAGGTACTTTAAACTCGCGTTTCGGTGGCAAAGCTCATGATTTAGCCATATGCGCGACCACTAGTGGTTTATTGATTTGAGTACAGGGCGTTATTAACCATTCTAGCATTAAATTGGCTAAGCAAAACTGTTTATGAACGAAAGCCATGTTCAAATCATGAGTTTCACGCGCTGTTTGGACATGGGTTTTAATTTTACTTAAAATGAGCTGGGATTTGTTTCGTTGAAAATACATAGAAATGGCTCGTGTTCAAACAGCTTCCTCGGGACCCTGCAACTGTTAATGCATTAGAAAAAAACATGTGTGATCCCTATATTCGTAGACGCGACGTCATGTGATAATTTTCAATAATGAATAGTTCAGCTTTTTGTATGAGTCTTACAAGGTTGAATAAGTGTGTACTAAGAATACCTAGATTAGCTAGTATATAGGGTAAAGTCGGCTAAATTCGGACGGTCGGCTAAATTCGGACAGCAATCTTGTTTGTTTCATATTTTAATTATTGGAATAAATAATCAATTAACTAAGCACACGGTGAAAATCCTGATGAGACGGAACCGTCTCATCTGGATTTCCACTGTTTGCAAATGCATGTCCGAATTTACCTGCTGTCCGAAGTTACCTGACTTAACCCTATACTTGGTTGTTCAGGACTACATGCAGCTGTTAAGGCATGGAATAAAGGCAAGTTCGAAACGTAGAATTAAACAGGCTTATAGCAATGGTCTCCTCTTTAGTTGTACGACGATGCATCAAGCCTGGGACTGAGTGATTAGGGGATAACTGTATTCAAAATTTTCATTTGGGGAGGTATATCGTCGAATATACGGTCTGAAATTTAGTTTTACGGCGCACGCGAGCGGAGCCTTCTTTAGCTCTAACCAATGGCGTAGCCAGAACGCTGAAAAAGGTACGCACATCAAAGGGAGACTACTGGATCAAGTAGTGATTCTCTTTAATTTTGTCCCTTTTCATAATGATAACTTCTCTTAAAGGAAAGATCGAATTCTTTCCATTTAGAGCAGTTCCATATGGCATGAAAAATAACTTTTACCACTTTAGGTGACCTCCCTTGAGTGTTACTATTTGTATTACGCGCGTGGGTGACTGCGTAATGGGAGCTATGCCAATGTTAACTGTATGTGAGTTAAGAGTCGTTTTCGCTGTTTTATCGAGGTTATGCCTCAAACTCAATGACAACCCTTATCTAAACCGTTCATCTGTGTGTTGGTGCCCGATGCTTGTATTTGCATATGCCCGCCCTGGCTCAACTTGTCCTTTTCTTTAGCTCTAACTGTATGAGAGTTAAGAGTCGTTTTCGTTACTTCATTAAAGTTGTGCCTCAAACCCAATGACAACCCTTATCTAAACCGTTCATCTGTGGGTTAGTGCCTTATGCTTGTATTTGCATATGCCCACCCTGGCTCAACTTGTCCTTTTCCTTAGCTCTAATTGTATGAGAGTTAAGAGTCGTTTTCGTTACTTCATTAAAGTTATGCCTCAAACCCAATGACAACCCTTATCTAAACCGTTCATCTGTGGGTTAGTGCCTGATGCTTACCCTGGCTCAACTAGTCCTTTTCTTTAGCTCTAACTGTTTGAATTGAGTTAAGAGTCGTTTTCTTTGTTTCATCAAAGTTATGCCTCAAACCAAAGACAACCCTTATCTAAACCGTTCATCTGTGGGTTGGTGTCTGATGATTGTCTTTGTCCTGGCACACCGTGGCTTAACTTGGGGGATTTTAAGTTCTGACTCTCTGTGAGTCATGCGCTTTTTTTGTTTCATCAAAGGGTGTTAACAAATTTATGCCAAATTGAGTTTCCCATCTCTATCAATTAGAAGAGCTCATTTCCTATTATAACAGACTTATCTATTGATGAGACTGTAGGGGTCTGATGCTTTGGCTGTTGTCAGGCCCACCGGGGTTTACCTGTTGGATTTCTTTTGCTCCGGTATTCAGTTTTATGTTCTGTTGAGTCCTTAACTTTGCTTTATTTCCTTTTTATATCTTGATTTATATGTTCTAGGAGATGATGCATGGATAAGGTAGGGTTCTTTCATGCAAAACAAACATCTATGTGTCTTGATCCACATCTGAACTAAGGGTGAGGCTGGCACACCGTGAAACCGTTTAAGCCCTTTAGTCGTTGATGTTGATTTATTGTTTATCTTTGTTCCCATTGTTTGTGGCAATTGTATATTTGGTCCTTGTTTTGTTATGCATTACTTAGTTTCCTCTATAGCGTTGCAATCATCTCGCTGGTAACCAGAGAGCTGGTCACTTTAAGTTAACTGTGATCATGCTTGTGGCTGTTATTGTTCTGTGTGTCTTCTTCAAGGTGCCATGGGTTGTTCTGCAGTGATCATGGTATTTCTTACTGTTTTAGTTTGTTTCATCACAGCTGGTGAATTTGATATGAGCCACGAAATGTGATTTCCAACAATGTGGCATTTTGACAAGTGTAGACTCAGACGAGACTGTGCAGCCTCCTTTTAAGCTGAGGAACACCAACTGATGTATGGTCAGTAGCTTAACACTCATAGAATATTCAAGCAACTAACAAAGGCTCTGATCAGACTGCGCGTATGCGCAGGCTTATCTGAGGCTTTGCTGGTCGCACATACCACATTGTTGGAAACCCCATGTCGCGGCTCATATGTGTCTTCCTCATGGTGCCGTAGGTTGTTCTGTAGTGATCCTGGTATTTCTTACTGTTTTTAGTTTGTTTCATCACAGCTATTGAATATGATATGATTGTTTCCTTGTGACGATATATTAAGTTAGAAGCATAACTGTGAGCTTCATAATTTGTATACTTTAACAACAGCAGCATCTATGGCGAATACTTGGTCATTAAACCGTATTTAATCCCAAATGTAACTGTAGCTGTTCATAATGATGGTGCTGGTTCTATTGTTGTTGATTTTGGGGATAACTGTATTCAAAATTCGCAGGATATACTGACGCAAATGTATGACGTTATCCAATCAGACGTCGCGCGCGTTACATTTGCAAGTGCATTAGAATAATTGTTTGTTGCTGCTATAGCAAAGCGTAGATCCTGGTGTTTTAGTATCCTATCTAGTTTAGCTATCCTCTCGCTGCAAACAACAACAACAACAACAACAACAACAACAAAATTTTTACTAGTCTGACGTTTTTCTACCAAATTAACCTGAATTTTGACAGTGATAGACGTCCATCCTGTCTACCTTTTATATAAAAATGGATTATTCCTTTTGAATTGATACACTAAAATTGGGATGATCGATTGTATATAATAAGGGGTCACAGCTTATAATTTTCAAATAGAATTGTAAGATTGGTAACATTGTACACCATGATGGAAAACCGCATCATGCAGCATTTCATCTGGGTCTTCACTGTTTGTCAAAGTGCACATTTACGAAATACTAGTATTCAAATGGTAAGTATACCTATTTGATAAATATTAGGAGTGTGGTGGCTCACCAGTATCTAGTGTTAGACTTAAGATCGAAAGGTCGCTGTTTTGAAACTCACGGGAGACACTGCATTGCATCATTAGGCAAGCCACATTTCTACTTAATACTGGTTCAACCCAGGGAGACAGGAATTTGCCCCAACATGACTGGCAAATCGTTGACTGGGCAGTAAAGCATCAACATCAATAAAACCTATTGAATATGTGAGATGTCTATCAGTTACAAGCAAAAGTATTTGCACAAAGTACTGGTTAACCGCTTAGTTACGCTTGCCCAGGGAAAAAAAGTGTGGTAAGGTGAACTGACAGTCCCGACATCATCATAGCTGTTGACTAGGATGTAAAGCATCAAACTTAACAACAAAAAAACAAGCAGCATTATCCCTTTTTCATCTTGATTATTCATGCTAAGATCCGCCCACTATGTATAATTATCAGTCACCTCTCATATTAACTGCATTGGCACACGTTGCCTGATAAACGTTGTCTATCTCACGTGCCTTTATCAGGTCATGGTGACGTTGCACTTTTGAATGACGTCATTAATGACGCTAAACCAACACAAAAAATCGAAAATTCCGTCATCATCGCTAGTTTGAAGAGGGAAACAATAGGTCAACTGATAAATAGAATACTAGGTATCAAGTTTACCAGGCTTGGCTTTGAGAACGCATGTTGAATCTCTCGGCAAGCCGCTCGATGTCATCAAGCCTTCTCAAAGCCTTGCCTGGTAAACTTGATATCAAAAGACACTCACCTTATATTCTCTATTTATTTATATGATTTTTTTCCGTTTTTACAAATAAATTACTTTTCAAGTCCATCAGGTTCAACAGAGAATGGAACCCCTCAGAATTGATCCTAGAATCCAAAAGAGCGACACAAACTTTAGGAGAGCACTTGAACAAGGCCTGGAGGAAGCCAGAACGCAAAGGGCGTTGTGGAAGCGCGGCAGAAGCGCCAATGTTTACTATGCCTAAACAGCACAGTCGCCGCAGAAGTGTGTTGGTCGTAGCGAGGTCGTAGCAAGAGCGTACAGAGCGTAACAAGAGCTGCATCAAGGATGAATAACTCGGCGATTACGCCACGATGTGACGGCAATTACGCTACGATGCTCACGATGCCGCCGCGATACTGCTACACTCTTGAAGATCTTACTGCGATGTGACTACGCTTCCGTTGCGCTTCTAGTCAATGGTGATGTCGCTACGTAAATTTTGAGCAGGTCAAAACAATCGCCGTGAGGTGGCGATCATGGAGATTCTGATACGCTTCTACTACGACCTAGGCGCTTCTACTACGCTTCTTCTGCGCTCTTGCCGTTTCTGCTACGATTCGTGTCATTTTGACCAAAATTTGAATCGTAGCGGAATCGCCGTCCAGTGGAATGGGGTTTTTAAGAGCACCTGAGGATCTTCACAGCTTGAGTGCAAGCAGTGACTTGTCTAATATATGTTACGAAAGTGCCAAAACTGAGGATAATGTTTCCTTATATACCACACTCATGTAATTTATATATAGATATATGATATATCAATAATGTCGCGACATTGCGAGAATGTTCAGCTGCAGACTGTTTATCTTTAATTAATGACCTTGGTGTCTTTCTATTCACAAAAGATTGGCGCAGAATGCGTAAAATGAACCCGTCAGCTGAAACATCTGTGTATAGTAAAAAATAGTACGTGATAATAATCATGAAATACCACAATCACAAACCGCAGACAACCCAATGACACCTCGACGAAGAGCCACTGAACCATCACGAGACACCAGGAAGACAAATCAAGCAAAGCAACAAGCTCTCTATTCCTCATCAAGATGATTGCAATACTAGAATGGGCATAAATTAACGTACAACAAAACACAGAACAATTACAGACTCCCACAACAGGAGTAACAATAAACTTAAGTCAACAACAACAGAACCGCCGCCTTAGAACGGACAGCAGCCTAAGCCACCGGGGGGGGGGGGGGGCTTAAATGCATTTTACTGGTACCAAATCTTCGCCCAAGATTCTTCTGTTGTTGAAGAACAAGAAATGTTCAGCTCGCATGGAGGCCTTCTAACTAATGCAATGTATCACCATGGAGAAGCACTCTAATCAAATTAACACACCAATTTGAAAAAAGGAAAAGTGCTCTTGACTCACAGATAGTCAGAGCGAAAGAAAGCCTCAAGTTGAGCCACGGCGGGTCCAGCTACAGATAAGCATCAGGCACCAACCCATCGATTAAAGCTTTACGTCAGAGCCGTCATAGTGTCTGAGGCCTGACCCACCATTGTGCAATTAAAGAGGAAACCAAAGCTATAAACCGTGATTGGGTTTAAAACCAGGCATGCAGACTGTCGCATGACATCCAAGTTATATCCAATCCTTATGTAACGTTTTACAATCTTTTTAAATTGATCTCTAAAATTAGGTTTTCTAATAATTCGATTGAGTTTATAAACTAAATCACCATAAAATATAGTTTCTGATGCCTTATTGCAGAAGAGTTTTTAACCCTATGTTGTATTTAACAATTAACTCTGGGTGTCTGTGGTAGAATTTAGAAAATGCTTTTTGAGTTTTATGATATCTATAACCTTATTTTGATAACTTAGCAGTTAAAAATAAGTTTCTGTTGTTGAAGTCATCAACATTATAACACACTCTAGCAAAACGAATAAGCTGAGAAATATAACACCATAGGAAGGGGAGCGAGGAACATCTCCATCAAGGAACGGGAAATTTAAACTTAAAATCATCCCGTTTATCATAAATTTTAGAAGAAACTATGCCATTTGTTATTGACAATTTCAAGTCCAAAAACGTAGCTTCAGTATCAAAAGAATTCGCCTTATTTAACTGAAGTTCAGTAGGATATATCTGACCTACCATTTGTTAAAAATAAGGATTATCAATATTAAGTGAGTCATCTAAATATCTGGAGGTGGAGTTAAAGGCTTCAATAATATCAGTTTAATTATTGTCTGACAGAGACAATATAAAGTCTCTTTCATAACAAAACAAAAACAAATCTGCAACAAGAGCAGCACAATTAGTACCCATTGGAATATCTACACTTTGTCTATATAATATCGAGCCAAATCTTATAAATATAGTGTCCAAAAGATAATGGAGAGCATCACACATTTTTTGACATGACCACAATCTCACAGTATGTAAACTGAAATAAACATCCTGTACCCGTTCCTGCTAGCTCACGCCTTATACATTATGAATTACAGCACACGTGCGTAACCAGTTGTCGGAAATCGTGATGTGAGAGTTGTTGGTGCAGCTGTAATTGCGAGGGCCCACCTATTAAAATTCATTTTTCCATAGATCTAAGTAACTGTTACAGTTACAACCATGTAATCATGTATACATGTGATTGCCAATTCCACTAAAACAGTGCAATCTGGCATTTAAGCTCGTTTTCGACACAGAACGGCTCTGATTGTGAGCAAGTCGTTTTTTAACAAAGCAAAATGCAAAGGAGGAAACCGTTAAAATCATGGAATAAAACGGAATAAAATAGATAAATTGGCTTTTCTTACCTTGTTCGAATGTGTATTGTCTGTATCGCTAACAATATAAATCGAAACGTGTACATGTACCTAAATACACGCATTTTCCGACTACTGGTTACGCACCAGTGCTGTTATTCATGTATATAAGGCGTGAGCTAGCGGAGGAACGGTACAGGATGTTTATTTCAGTTTACATACTGTGAATCTATATCGTTTAGGTTGTTCAGAAGTAAAAAAAGTCATTTTTATCATTATAAGCGAAATAAAGTGACCCCTCGCTGTTAAATGTTTGTTCAATTAATTCTGTTGGTTTTTCTTTGACTAGATTATGAGGCAATGTATTTTAAAGAATAGAGAAACCATATGTAGACAAACCAGATGCTTGACAACCTCTAGACTTCAATTTATTAAGAATTTCGCCTGAATTTACAATAGACCAAAATAATGTTTTACCATTTCTTTCATAAACTGTTGTGCAATATTTAATGACGTGAA
Organism: Loripinus fragilis; assembly: GCA_964019695.1. Classification (NCBI taxonomy): domain Eukaryota; kingdom Metazoa; phylum Mollusca; class Bivalvia; order Lucinida; family Lucinidae; genus Loripinus; species Loripinus fragilis. Next base: position 21,932,603 of record OZ026523.1, read on the forward strand.
TTTTAATCGCAGTGAGGCAAGACGTCAAAAGAATAGACAACTCAGTTGTTGTACATGCACTAGAATTAGCAATAATACGCGAGTTATAGGGCCGTTTATGAAGCTTGGGTAACCAGTATAACGTAGGAAGCTTGCTATGGTCCTCATCAACAAACAACCCAAGCTTAGCTGCCATATGGCATCGATGCCTATCAACGATAGACATCTCATCATGTTATGCTCATATGTTTTAGCAGTGCTAAGTAGACCCGAAACCCTTTTTTCTAGAACAACATATCAGTATTGACACAACGTATACAGGTATGATGATATTTTACACATTAATACGTGTAATTCTATATACGGTGTTTGTGTAAGTTTTAAAATCATTTGGGCAGGTGGGTTAGCAGGAAGTACTTTTAAAGACTTTGTTTTATTGCGAAAAGCTACGTTGTCACAAACAAGTTAAGAGAAATATGGATACTACACGTGTTTTTCAACGGCTTGTTACTGACCAGTCTTTAGGGTCAGACAACCTATTCAAGTTATTTTCGTTTCAAACTGTGTTTTATCATACACCATACTCATATCGTTGTTGTAGTTGCGCGTTTGATCATGAATATCTAACTTATATATCCGACTCAGGTAAAATAAATGATGAAATATATGAAAGGATCGTCCACAGTATCGAGAATGGTAAATGTCCCCATGCTGAGCAAGCGCCAGAAGAATTCCTTGTACATACAGGAATTTATGGAATACATATCGCGCTAGCTGTAGGAAACGTACGAGCAGCTAAAGGCCATATTGAGACTTACAGTCAATTGGAAGGACTAATATTCAATCTGAGACCATACGATATTGCTGTTTTTAAACGAAAAACGACTCTAGCGTGTTTAATCTTTCATTACCTAAGAAGATCGAACCAACTGTCTATAATAACCTTTGAGACTATCGCTTGTATGAAGCAATCCGTTGTTGATCCAAATCAAATGACAATAGAGAAAGTTTCGCGCTTTGAAGCTTATGTTGATATTGGTGATGCTGACAGTTTAAAGAACATCTTTATTTATCCGGAGGATGCCTATTGTTTGGTGAATGCTTTGAAATGTATCTTAAAGTACAGTGTACATGAATTTCTAGAATGTGTTCTTCAGTTTATTGGTCAGCTTGCTACCATCGATGACGTTATACATTCTCAAATAATTCCCTGTGCAGAAGCTGCAATTATATATAACAAGCACATCGTATTGGAACGGATATTGAAGCATCTCGTGTTACCATCATTGACTACTACTTGTCATTGGAATCCACCATTAAGATCATTCCCGGAATCTGGCAATATTTCCAGACAGATAATAGTCTCAGATATGAGGTACCGGTTAAACAGTTTGTGTATTGTATTCGACAGATCGGAATGTAGGGATGTTCTATCTAAATATGGGATTTTCCAAATTATTAATGTGGCTTCAAATGAACTAATCACCAGCCGACTGTTCCACTTTCTTCCCTGGGATTATTTTAAGGATGAATTTGCCACTGTCTTAAGAAATAATTTGCATTCGGAACTAAATAGCATTCAGAAAAATCTGAACACTTGCCTAGTAATGTCTTTTAGTAGTTTAACATTCTTTAGCGTCACTCTCTCGGCAGGAGCAAGTGTAAATTTTCTTGATGATTACAAAAGAACTCCATTATTAACTATCCTCGAGGAATTAAACAGTGATGAGACTGTCATGGATAAAATAAAACTACTTATAAATGAGAATCCAGATCATGAAACTCACAAAACTGCCGTCATGCGAGGTCTATTGCGAGATTCGGCACCTCCAAAACCGTACATGTATGACAAAATTTATGACAAAACGGTTTTCAAGCCTGGGAACTATATTGTTGATGCTAAGCAGCATGGATGTTACGGTTATGATGATGATGATAACTTTTGCTTGAACTTTATGGGACCTTTCCTAATGGAGTGTGGTTTCCCTGTGTCAAGACAATCTTTGTTAGACTCACTGAACAGAGATCTGCACCCTTCTGTACGAGCATATATATTGAAATATATAGAATCACCAATGCCATTAAAAGTTATTTGTCGAAATACTTTACGCCAGCATTTCAAGGGTCGTCTCATTCACAGATTTGTAGAACAGTCACGATTGCCAACGGACATTAAAAGCTTTATTCTGCTGAAAAGTTTATTGTCGACGAAAATCTTTACATAGATTCTTTTGACAAATATGAAACGGCTGATTTCGTCTGAAGCAAGTTTCGCAGTCACCAAAGATTAATTTCATCTATCTTGCATGCAAATTTAGATCAGACGTAGATCAGACTGTGACATAGGAAGCAGTCTGTTCCGCGGCCACACTGTCTGCTATAGAACCTTCCAAAATAAAATAGCAGATGACAAATCAACCGTTTCAGGTGTCCTTGGCGCATCACCGTTCGTCTGCCACGAAAAAATGCATCTGAAAATATCGTCTGCTGCACGTAAATACTTACGTCAAGGAATAATTTCGGCATATTGACAAACAGTATAGACCAAGATGAGACTGTTTCTGGAGAATATGCAGATAATATGACATTTTCTTAATTCAATTCTTTTTCTTATCTGCCCATGGATGTGCGGGGTTTTGTAGATACCCTTACAGATTATATGCCAAAACTGTCATATCCCCCTTTTTCGCTTAAACAAGGGATGCGTTTGATTCAAAAGCATCCAAACAGCTTAGATCTAGATCAGACTGCTCTATGAGGAGCAATATTATCTGTGTCCACTCTGTCTGCTGGAGAGGCTTCAAAAATGCATCACATTCTGCGGTACCTTACAGTTTGAAGCTATGACAGCAAGCAGTTACAATGAATATTTTAACCCATAAAGCGCCACCTATGATTTGCAGCAGACGACAATTTCAAATTTTGCGGCTTTTTTCATAAATAACACTTGGCATGATATGCCATGAGAATCGTCTGCTGGCAGACGATTCTCATGAAATATCATACCTTATTTTTTTCGAAAATTGGGAAATATTTCGCAAAATTTGTCGTCTGCTGCAGTTGTGATTGGCGCTTTAAAGAGACTAAGTCTGCAACTATGAACATTTTTCGATTTTTTTATTTTCTTTTTAAATCATTTGTAAAAGTAGAATTAAGTTACGATTTCTCGATAAATATAAAACTGCACGGAAAAGTGAATTATCTTTATATAACAGGTGTGTTTTTCTCGTATTGGTAATTATTTGCGTCCTCCAATAATTATAGACAGTTAATTTTAACATGCTGTTGTTTTGATACTGATAATTTGTTTAGATTTACGAAATTGGTAAAATGTATACCTGAATTTTATTTTTTTTACTGTGTTCTTGAAATAATAGAAACATTAGTTCTTAAATTAAAAGATCAAAAGTTACAGACTATGCAGCTTTAAGGGTTAACATTTTTTTTCAATAATGACATTGTTTGAGTACAGTTTGCAGCGGAGAATAAGGGAATGTCGTTTGCAAAGGTTTGATGAGCTAAGATAATGGAAAATTAATGAAATTTCTTCCACCAAAACGCACGTGCGTCTGTAAACAAGATTGTTGGTATCGTAGCGAATAGTCTTGCAACGGTTCGAATAAAGGGGGTGAAAGGGACCATATTTAAAGATCGTATGCAATGCGATAGTTGGCATTAATTTGTAAATATATAGGCAGATCTTTAGCTATAAGGTGCGTACATTTTTTTTCTTATTTCTCACTCGAAACATATGTTATGAGTACTCAAAAGAACCGTCTTAATGAGACGGTTCTCTAAGACAGTTTTTGAGCACCAAAAACACATGTTAAAACTGATGAGTACGAAAATATTTACAAGATTTGTTTAGTAAACCTGTGATATTGGTTATCTTAACCTACGATATTGGTAATCGATTAAAGAACGTCATTTTCAAAAATAGGTTAAGGTGTATATATAAATTAATTATTTCACAACGAGCAAGATTGATTGTGAACGTTATGCATTAACTTTTCAAAATGGTACTGGATATGCGGATATGCAACTTTTTGTGAGTAAAACTGCGATTATTTTCGAATCATCGGACCGTTTGAGTACCCACAACGTATGTTTTGGTTGAGAAATAAGAAAACTCTTTTTAGATACGCAACCGCATCTCAAGGCCTGGGTTATATTTGTTCATTTATGATATTAGAAATCAATGCGATAAAACATACTTAACTACTTAAGAAACCTGACACTTTTTACTTGCTTCAAACTCGTAAATAACAAAGCCTGTATTCTTAATATCAAGACATTAGAGAGTATTCTTTAAAAAAATTATTTATCAAATATAGAACATGACGTCACGAGTCAAAAAATACCGTTTTTATCACTTTTGCCTCGGGAGTGTATGTCTAGATATTTTTTGAAAACTTTTTTCATGTATGCAAGGCAAATACCAGTATAGACAAAAGTGCATTTTAAAAATTTGCAATTTCTTGTTGTGACGTATGATATGTTTTGTTTTAAGTTATGCTTTCGACGTTTTCGAAACGGCAGTGTTTTTTCCGCTGTTTAAGCAATTCTATAAACTAAAATGAATTGGAGTCAACCAATTATTGTAAGAGTATGCATTTTCAAGAATCACAACTTATCTTTCGCGTCACATTAAAGGGTAAAAGCGGAATGAACCAAATTTAACGTCAATTAAGAAACAACGTAAACTATGGAAAATAACCGCTTTTTCTTTGTCAACGTATGTCGCTGTTTAGTGTGTGCTGTTTACTTTGTTATATTGCCAATTGGCTGCACTTTACTTTAATCGCGTATGAATGTCAAGCTTTCCAGTATACACATATCAGCATGTAATTGTAACGCTTGACGTCAATAAATGGACGTAGGCGGCAGCTACGGAGTTCAAAACGACTGAAACATTTGCAAAATGCATTCCAAACATCATATAGAATTAAAAAATTTGATAAAGTGGCAGTGCTTTTTAAAAGCTCATAAACGCTGATAACGTAAAATTGACGTTAAGAAAGTACAAATAGGCTTTTGGGTTGAACAATGCATGCATGCTTTATTTGAATGCCCAGAAGATGTCAATAAAAGAACAAAGATTCACACTTAATCTGTTTCTGGTGAATTTTGCGTAATTTCTTTGTTCTTGCAAAAATGAGTTTAGTGGTTACGTGACGTTTTGATAGCTGACGTCTGAAATTAGTTCATCTTTTCAAATAATCCCAGTGCATCTTCGTCTTCCTTTGTTCAACTTTACGCAATAGAAAGACAAGTGTGCATCATATTCATTTACTACAAAAAATGACACACAATATGAGTCCGGTTTCTTTAGTAGTTAAGTATACTTTACTTAATTTCAACATCTTTACTGAGAGGAACTGGAAACTTAAGTTTTGTTTAAAATAAAATGTAATTGATTTACCACCCCCCCCCCCCCCCCCACACACACACACACAACTTGTAAACTGAACATTGAAGGATGACCTAGTAATGTAAGCAGCCATTATGTGAGTTAAGTTTGTTAAGAATGGCAGATTTCAAAGAAGGAATTATATTTGATTTATTACGTTTTACCGAGACAAATTTAAAACAAAACTTAAGTTTTTAGTTCCCGCTCTCAGTATATTACATGCGCGGAACCGAAATATTTGTCAGAGGGGGTCCAACTTTGACAACATTTTTTTAGTTGATTAGGGGAGAGAGGATCCAAATACCACTATAAGCGGGCCATCATCGGCCCGCCAGCTAAACGCCATTTAGATGACATTTTGCTGGCGGGCCGATGGTGGCCCAACGCTGAATGCTGACTTGTAAGCTTTGTAGTTTTACAGGGGATCCGGACCAATATTGCTAAGAACCCTATATTTTTGTGATTTTTCAAGGGGGAGGGGGTCCGAAACCCTTGTCCCTCCCCTCTGGATCCACGCATGTATTATACCTTAACAGTCATGCTTTTTACCAGGGTCGCAAACCAGGTATACTTGTGCTAGGGTTTACGTCAAATATAATTAACATTATTGTTTCTAGTTTCTAAATGTTGAAAGCAACCTTGTTAGTTTTATATTTTAATTATTTGAATAAAAAATAAATTAACTATGCAAAGAGTGAAATATCTGTTTTTTCACTGTTTCCAAATGTATGTCCGAATTTACTCGATGCCCGAAGCTATCTGCCTTTACCCCATTGGTACAAAGAATTACTTCGTCGATCAAACATAACAACGTAAATAGACTGGAATAGATATCTAGGTCTTCCATTCAAATGTTCAAGGATGTTAACTTGGATTATCTATTGTGCAAAAATCAGCTCACTTCCTCATGTTCCTCGTACACTAGAATAGCCCACTTTCCCCAAGTAGTTTAACACCTTTTGACAGTCAATCTGACCATTCATTAGAAAAGGGAAAACGCCAATCAAAAAGCAAATTTGTCTGAATAAACAGGCATTTTCAAAAATTGTAAATCAAGATGTGATGGAATTGTCCTTTTGAATTATATTTATTAATTTTATATATTTGGTTAGGACAGTGACCTATAATAGACCAATGACCCTCTGATAGTTTCAAAGTTCCACAATGAAACCCATGATCCTAAAGGACAAGAAAATAAAATCTACACTATAGTGAAGGGCAGGGAGACGTTCTACCGCCGCCACACAGTTTTGTTGAATTTGTTGCAGCCTTTGAAACGCAGCAATTGAATTTGGTAGAAGAAAGCAGCCAGATGTTTTTGAACAGTTACATGGCCAGTTTGAATGTACATAGAGCTCTTATCTCGCTTGGTGCGAATGTGAATTTTTTGCATGAACCAAACAAAACTGCATTGCTGTTCTTAATTAAAGCATGTCGACAGGATTCGGGAAATGTACATAGAAAGGTGCAACTGCTTATCAATGAAAACCCAGACACAAATATGCATAAAACAGTTGTTTCCCTTGGATTAGAATATGCTTTTATTTCTAAAGATCATAGTTTAATAACAGTTATGGCGGGGGAATATTATACAGATGCAAAACAACATGGATTGCATGGTTTTGATGATGGCGATAGCTTTTGTTTAAATTTTACGGGACCATTTTTAATGGAATGTGGATTTCCTATCTCACGAGACAATTTAATGGCCTCCCTAAATGCTGAATAGGGCTTATCCGGCAGTGCTGTTTACACAGGTGTCAGATACTACACACAGCTGCAAGGGGTACAAGAAATCAGGGAACCTCATAGTTTTCCTATAGAGTTAGCCTGATCTCGCAGCCATTTGCTTTGTTTATTTCAATATTTACACATATTAAGCAATAATGGCTAGCATACAGTTTCATACAAGGTCTGTTAAAGACTTGCAACACTTTTTGAAAGAAAGAGGAGTGATTTTCAGTGACCAAAAAGAAAGTTGATCTTGTGGAATTGTGCGAAAATTGTATAAAATTAAACATTGAGGTAGACCCTGATGGTTTATTTCGACTTATGCATGTATAGAGACATACAAAGTGGACCCATCAGTGTTCTTGTAATGCAGATCAGACTGCTACATTAAGAGCAGTCTGATCTGGGTCGACAAGTGCTGTATATGTAGAAGAGGCTTTTTCTGCAGATGACAAAGCAGACAACTTTTGCTGTGAGTGGAGGTTTTAGTGCTATGGGTTTATGCTATGTCTTTTTTTAATAATCAGAATGGATTCCTATTTGAACGGTGAATGTGCAGTGCATAAAGATGTTCTCACATTGATTAATATCTTACAAGTATGACGCGCGGGCACAGGAAAATCCAAGATCTGCCTTGGGATACATATGACTTGGCTGTGCCCTTATAAAGTAGCTAGGACCCACTCCACTCCACTCCAGACAATGAAAACTGTCCAGACTGGGCGGATGCACAGGCTGATCTGAGTCTTCACTTGGTACTTATGCGACGTATTTGATAATTTAACTCTTAACTGTTTATATACTTTTGACTCACAAATTAGTGTTTGGGCAAACACATTGTACGAATGCTAAGACAAAAACGATATTTTGAAATTTTATTTGGATATTATAACCTGCGGGTTAAAAGATATAAAATATATAAAATGTAAAGCATCAAACCAGATCATTACATATTGAAACGATTAAGTGATGCTGAGAGTTTGCATCGGGCTCAGGTCTGACATTTTGTCGGGCCTGATCTGGGTCCAAACTGTTTGGCACTCTGATGACAAGCCTTAATCAATCTTTAAAAAAAGGATAATTGTGATAAAATTCAGCAGACGACAAAAATGCAAAAAAAATATCAAATGAGCTGTATTTTATTATAAATATGAACAAAATAAACATATGTAAATACTAAAATGGCACTTACTTTTGAACATACATAATGATGATGAGCTATCTTATCAGCATTGAGTTGATCATGAGGTCTTGCGCAGGCTTTAACCCAGAACCTGCACCGCTCGAGATTCATCCAAGGCTTTGGAAAAGGGAAAAAAGTTACACCCACCATGTGCGGTTTTTGACGATAGAGGCTGTCACTGTTACATTTTCCCCAACGGCATCTCTTTGTTGGCATTGTCTTTAATTCTTACAAAATAACATTTATCAATTATGCCCACAATAAACTCTCCTAATTGATTAAATTCACCTAACAGTAAAGGAATTTGACCTATTCTCCTAGTGTAAAGCAATAGAAATGGCAGCAGCAGCTGGGAATCTTGTACCCTACAGGTAATCTCTACACACAGCATATAGACTGCCGGAGTAGCCCTATTGCATCCCTCTGTGCGCTTATATAAACAGAATTGTTTAGAATCACCTCGACCATTAAAGATGATGTGTAGAAATGTTATGAGGAAAAACTTTAAAGGGAATACAGTTCACGAGTATATGGAACTTTTGAAATGTCTACGGGGCATTATAGACTTCCTCGCGGTGCCACAGGGTTGTCTGCAGTTTGTGATTGTGGTATTTCCTGATCAAACTCACTTACTATTTTCGTTCTTTTAAAGCCTCTGGTTGACGCCAACCAGGCTTTAGGTAAGAGCCATGTCTATAAAAACGAACTTCAGACATCAGGGAATGTCAAGATCACAGATCACCACTGCGCAGACTTATCACAGCATTTGCTATCGGTCTTGACAAGTGGAGAAATTGGGTTTAAACGTGCATGACACACCATGATTTGTCATAAGTGTGGATATATAGGTGGTCATAGGTAACAGTTTAGAGCGTAACAAAATCATGAATTATTTTCCTATCTACCATTCTAAACATTTGTTTTGGTTCTCAAAATTTACACCTCAATAGGGCAGTTCATTTGAACACGCCAGCTGAAAATTTAGATTACTTATTTATAAATATCCTCACTTACATTACCGTGGCAATTGTCTTTTAACGTTTATACAAATTTGGAGACTTTAGACTGTGATGTTTTGAAGAGATGCTTCTGGCTGATTCTGTGTTTGACCATGACAATTACGTGAGAAAAGAAAGAAAAAAAACAGAAGAAAAAGAACATAAAACAATACTTGACGATTACCCGGGACTATAAAGATATTGGAATTATGATATAAAGAGATACTCGTATCTTAAAAAACATAAGCACTAGAACAAATCTAACAGCAAGGATGGGAGAAAACTTGATTTCTTTGAGTTAATATTTACATGGCATTCGTGCGCGGATCCAGAAAGTGGTGTAAGAGGGGGTACAACCTCAATTTTAACACCATTATTTTTTTTCAGGTTGATGAGGGGGAGAGAAGAGAGGATCAAAATACCACTAAAAGCTGGTGGGCCGATAATGGTCCAACATTGAATGCTGGCTTGATAGCTTTATGACTTTCAAGGGGACCCGGAACAGTATAGCTAGAAAAAACCCTATAGCTCTGTGATTTTCCAGACCCCTTTCCCCTCTGGATCTGCGCTTGGCATTCGTGGGCGTAGCTCAGATTACGTAGTTATGTACGTGCTTAAAGGAAAATTGTGTACATTCATGGGAAATCCCCTTATGTAGAAATAGTGTGTTGCATACCATAATGGACTGTAATTTATTGCGAATTGCTTGTAAAAGGTTACAATATTCGATATTTTTTTATATTTATAATGGAATTGTGTATTTTATATCTAGATTTTTATATTTTTTATTTGTATTCAATGAAGATCTATTTATATTGTATAATTCTCATTTGCAATCTTTAATGTTTTATTTATATTCTATAGTTTTATGATGTATATTCGGTAGCCATCTATTTATATTGTGTAATTTTCATTTGTATTCTATATATATATTGGTTATATTTCTATTATATTATTTTATGATTTGTATTCACTAATGTTAATTTATATTCTATAACTTTCATTTATATTGTACATGTGTATATAAAGTATTTGTATTCAATAGTTGGCTATTAATATTCTATATTCTCATTTGAATTGAAAATATTCATCTATATTCGATACAATTTCACATTTGTATTGTATAATTTGCACTCTGGGGTATGTTTTTGTTTTACATTGTAGCAATGCATGCCATTGGTAAGGAAATGGCACTGTCCACATGAGTGTCCTGTAATGAGGATTCTTGTTTGCACGAAGTCATACGAGTCTCATATCACATAAAGGATATTTCGTAATTAACGATGTAACAAGACATTAACACCAGAAGCGTCAAAAAGTTTATAAGATTTTTCTTATCTGCCAATTGTTGACTTCAGTGCTTTATTGGTCCTTGTTTCTGTCTCCTGTATTAAGATCTAAACATTTCCAGGTTCAAATAAAAAAACTAATAATCAGAGATGTGCCTAGAATCTGCGTGTGAGCATGACATTATGTAAAGAAACAAGAAAAGAAAGATTTATTTTCATTTTTGTGGAGGTTTTTGACCCATACGAAGAATTAAGTTGAAACAATACAAAATGATAATAGTATGTGAAGGTACTGTACTGCTACTGCCAACTTACATAGCTTCAATTCAGAAACAGTGTCAAGACAGGTTTAATTGAGTGAAAACTATTAGCAAATGCTAATTTGCTAGATCTATTAAATGCCCTGTAGGAAAAATGATGTTATTAAAATGTTCTTAAAAGGGTACCCTTTGGAAGCAAAGAATGTACCATAGAACTGAAACTAGAGTGTGCCTATTTTCTGGGCCAGACTAGCTAGTTTCGGCCATTTAGGCCTCATCAGTGACCCTCTAATAATTTCAAAGTCCCACAATGAAACCCATGATGAAATATTGTTTATGGCTTTGGGCTTAATTCAACTAATAACAATCAACCGATAGATGCTTTACACTCTAGAGTCACCGTTAGTTGTGACTTTTGTCACTTGCTGAAAAATTTGCAAATAGTTTGGAACTTATCAGGCCCTATTAAATATCAGTCCTGATCGTGATCCAAAATGTTTGACCCCTGCACTCTAAAAGACAGTTTTCAAAAGTAAAAGTTGTTTAAAATCTATGCAAACTATAACAACGGATCCAGCACTATCCTGTATGAAAAACTATTGTAAAAGAGCAAACGTGGCATTTAATTAATTTAAGGACATTATCATTGTATTGCAGACACATGGAGGAATGATCCATTGGTGGAAGTTTGTCGGCTTAGATAATCAAGATGAAGCCAGCCTTTTACATAGTGCATGCATGGTACAGAAGTTTATTTCATGTTGACTGTTTTACAAGGTTTAGATGTTTAGTAATTTGATACTATTCACTGCTTTAGATATAGAGTTGTGACATAGTCAGTAAACTAACTAACACAGTAAACAGACATGTAATGGTGTAACTTTACTGGCTGTTTTTTCTATGTTGTTTGGAAAATGACAAGACAGAATGTGCAAATCTGACAGGACGGTTTTGTGTAAAAAAGACAGGAAGTAATGAGTAAATCTGAATGGAAGGTATATGTAATCGTACTTGAGTGACGATTGATCAGAAACTGTACGAATGTAGAAGACGAGCACAGAATTAATCACAGCAAATCCATTTTATTAACCCATTGCCAAATGGAATTAACCATGGTCATCAATTGGACCAGTCCTTTTCCGTTTTAATAGTTGTTTGGTTGTATTTTTCATTTTTATTCAAATTTTAAAAGCACATTCTGTAAGCAAACAGTGTAGAACCTGATCAGACGCTACGTTCAGTGGCATCTGATCTGGTTATTCATTGTTTGCCGATGTCCCATTGAAAGGACGCTAGGCTTATATGGGTTAAATGCAGCACACGGTTTGATGATATATATACAAAGATCTTATAGAGTTGGAAAAAAAATGGAAGTGAAAATTGTGTTCAGGAATTTAGTCACTGGTCAATATATGCCAGAGTTTGCCTATAATGATGAAATATTTCAATTTAAAACAGTGTTTTACAAGTCAAAATATTCCTACTGTTGCTGCAGTTGTGGGTTTCATAATGAGTTTTTAGATTATATATCTAATGATGGGAGCATACAAGAAGAAATATATGAGGAAATAGTTCAAAGCATAATCAATGGGAAATGTGCTCATATCAATGAGGTACCAAGCCATTATCAACGTCAGACAAGTGTATCTGGAATGTATGTTGCTGCTGCAGTCGGAACAGATAAAGCAATCACACATCATCTTAATTATTTCAACGACCACACAAGTGCATTATACCATTTGAAACCCCACTATATAGCATTGTTGAAGAAACAGCTTAACAATGCAAGACTGTTTCACGAAGTTCATAGTTTATCTAGTATTTATGCAACAAATCGAAACAGTGATGTCATGCTCTACTCAAGCAAAACTAAGGAATTATTCAGCAGAATCAAGATCACTGAAATGGCATATACTGATTTATGTGTCAAAACTGGGAATAAAGCTTTATTAGAAAATGTATTTAGTCAACGGGTTATACCTGGGAGTTTAAATAATGCATTTGATATTGCAATTAAGTATGATTTTGTAGATATTCAAGAATTATTCTTACAATACTTTGAAAACATTCGAATTTCTCTAACATCATTATTTCGATGTGTTGATTCAGCCATATTGTACAATAGACCAAAAACGTTAGAATACATTGTAAAGCGTTTCTTTTTAACAAAATATAAAAACGTTGATTTTAAACATAGAGTCAATGAGTCATGTGTTCTGCTGGAGAGAAATGAATGTATGAATGTTCTTTTAGAGTGTAAAGTGTTTTTGGAACCACAGTTGACTGTTGAGGAAAAGATGTATAGATTGCTTAATCTACTTGATATACATTACGATGATTTTAAAGATGAAATTTCTACTGTTTTGGCTGAGGTTTCAAATAAACATAAAATGTCCATAATACAGTACCTTGAGAGATTCGTGACTTCTAAACCCAGGGCAGGGTCAAAAATAGTGAAAACTATCCTCATGTTGTCTAGGGGTGACCATTCGTATCACATGATTGATGAGAAATTGTTATTGTTTGTGTTAGATAATATAAATATGTACGACAGCTGTGCTCGAGAAACACTGAAATTACTTATATATGAAAACCCCGATATTGAACAACTAAGATCTGCTGTTCATCTTGGATTACAACAGGATTCAAGATTAAAACCTTTACGCTATGTGCCATCTGATTTTGCTGGCAATTATCACATGGATGCTAGGGAACATGGCTTGTTTGAAGACAATGACCCGGACGGTTTCGTCTTTAACTTTATGGGCCCTTTTCTTATAGAGTGTGGATTTCCTTTTACAAATTCATTGCTTCGACAATGTCTTGATAAACAACTACATTCAACTGAACTTGATTATCTACAGCAGTGTCTGGTGTCTCCTAGAAGACTGACACTGGGCTGCCGTGATTCTCTTCGGAAGCATTTTAAAGGCCACAAAATCTACAAGTATCTAGATATAACAGAGTGCCCTCAATCAGTCAAAGACTTTATTCTCATTAAACGTTTACTCGAAACAAGCGACTATTGAACACAAACCAAAGCACAAGTTGAACAACCAGAAGAAAATGAAATACACACTGTATAACCAATACCCATACACAACTTTTACACACCCTCAAGATGTGTTACCTTAACAATCTTAAACGCACAACCCCCTACCTCGTCTTAGGATATCAAAAATAGTTTCCTAAATTATTACTTTATGTTTTTATGAGCCTCCGTAGATCGAAAATGATATAAGTAACAAATTCTCATGTGCTGGCTTAAGTATGATTTAAAGCTAGTCTGTATTGAATCTCAAGCCATGTATTGTCATAGAATCAATGCCTTTAGTTCAGAGTGCGTATTAGAAAAAATAATTTTCTTATTTATCAACCAAAACATATTGTGTGAGTACTCAAAAGAATAAGACGGTTCTTTTGAGTACCCAAAACATATGTTAAAACTGATGCGTTAGAAAATATTTAGAATTTTACGCTCAAATGTTTTGTTTAGTTAAAATGATATTTTGACAAGAAACATATGGTTCTAAATATCACTATTGATTTACAGAGTAGTCTAGAGTAAAATAACAAATATAAGCTAACATTTGTGTTCCTGTATTATTGAATCGATCAAACCCACATGCTATCTCTTTATCCTCAACTCTTTTTATAAGTTTAATGAAATATAGGCACTCACTCATGTAAGATGATCTATCCTTGCTAGTGACAACTTTTGTTGTCTGCTATTAATATTTCCAAACATTTTCGACCTAAATCAGGTTCCTACAATGTGTTGAGCCTGAGATTTATCTAAACTATTTTACATTCTGATCATATCATTGAAAGAATTTTTATTGAAAAGTTGATTTAAAAAATCAACACTAGACAAAAATCACAAAAATAGCCTAGCATACAAACAGTTGAGCAATTATACAGTGAGCCACTTTAGTTACGCACCACCTTTTCAGGGCCCATATTTCTTGACGAAAATGCTGGAATCAAACATTTTATATGATTATTTACTTATTGACATTTTATCTGTTTGATGAAATCGAAAAAAATATCAAAATCACTCATGCACTTTATTCTGCAACGTCAAAGGCAATTTTGACAAAACTGCTCGTGCAACCTGAACGTCTATATTTTCTATGCGTTTTGTGCCAGGAATTATCCATAGTGATCGTTTTGACAGAAAAAAACACCAAAATAATTGTTTTATTCAAATCAAGCCCCTGTTTTGGGTCGTTGAAGTTAGTAACACTGATACATTTTGAAGAAATGCTCGTTTTGACGTCATATTAACGTCAGTTACAATGATCAAACAGGTTTCCCTCGCAAATTGTTTCGTTATGAGTCACTTGTTGACATAGAAGTATCAAAACACGAAAACATCTTATCGTTGACACGTCTTATGGCCTTGGTAGTAGTGACGTCATCACTTACGTCAACACAGTGACGCCAATAAATCCATTCATTTTTTTCGAAAATAAACGGCGGATACGTGGTTATTTAAAATGACATTATAAAAAAGTGTTTTGATAACTAACTTACCCAGAATCATACGAAATTTTAAATAACTTTAAAAAGTCATAAAATCAACTTTTTTCAAACCTTGGTCGGTTGGGAACAAAATTAGTAAAACGTTTAAAAAAACTAATAAAGTAAACAAACACATTCCAGTCTTAGATATTGCCAAGATTAAATCGGCTCTTATCTCTGGCATTGCAAAAATTCGACCCTGAAAAGTGCAATGTGATCTGAGTTTAATTCGAAATAATGCAATGTGAAATGGTGTTTTGAGGGTAGTGCCCTTCAAGATCCATTTTCTCACTTGTTTCTAATTTGATCACAATAAAATAGATAGACAATGTTTATCAGGCAATGTGCATCAATGCAGTTAATATGAGAGGTAACTGATACAACCAGGAGATGCCACAATAACAGAATGCAGACAACTCGCGGAATCATGCAGAAAAGACAGAAAACAGATATCCACAACACAATCAAAAGCAGCACAACCATCTTTCTCTTCCTTAGCCAGATGATTGCTAAACTAGAGAGGGAACCAGGAACTATGACACAAAACATGTAACCAACACCCCTTCCCCCACAACACAATGACAGAAACAACAAACAATGAATAAACACCAACAGAATGGCCGCCCTTTAACGGACATCAGCCTTGGCCACCGGGGGGTTAATATATATTTTACTGCCCAAACATTCACCCTAGATTATGTTGTCGTTTAAAAAAATGAGACCAGACCACAAACAAATACACTTACAAGAAGAGCACAGCCAAAGTGAAGCACATACCTCTGCTTGAATACACACAACTGCCAATAAGATGCCAGGCTTGTCATGCATTTTATCACTGTAATACATTCAATAATAAACAGTGTCACCAAACCACGTGGTGTGTGACGTAAATTTTTGGTACCACCGGCAGCTAAATCATCAACAAGAAGCATCGCCTCGGAACTTCAATCAATCGTAAGTATTTTATTTTCCAGCCGATTTCAACGACATATAGCCTATTCTAAGGGGAAAAGTGAGTTCTTTACAACGGTGTTAATGGATTTGTCACCAGATTAATACTTTAGGCCTGAAAACGAGGCAAATATTTGGGACTGGCTTGCCGTGGTTGCACGGTGTTTTTCACATTTTCTGGACATTTGCCTCGTTTTCAGGCCTAAAGTATTAATCTGGTGACAAATCCATTAACACCGTTGTAAAGAACTCACTTTTCCCCTTAGAATAGGCTATATGTCGTTGAAATCGGCTGGAAAATAAAATACTTACGATTGATTGAAGTTCAGAGGCGATGCTTCTTGTTGATGATTTAGCTGCCGGTGGTACCAAAAATTTACGTCACACACCACGTGGTTTGGTGACACTGATAAAGGAACAAAATGCTAGATTCTACTTATCACATGACGTTAAAATTGTTTTGTAAATCGTAGCAATCTTGATGTGAAAACGTCTAGATTTTGTCATATATACACTAGATGTTATGGACGTTACTAAAAAAATAAATCTCTAGTTGTTTATGGATTTTAACTTGTTGTATAAATTGAAAAAGATTGTTGGCACTAATAATTTTTCAGCGCAGTTCATAAAAATATTTTCCCATTATAAAAAGATTGGCTATAGCATTAATGTATTGCAACAGACTGCATGCTTGGTGGTCAATCCAATCACGGTTGGAAACTTTGCTTTCCTCTTAAATTGCACGCCTGTGGATCGGACTTTAGACTTTATGACGATTCAGACTTAAAGACTTATCTATTGATGGGATGGTAGGGAAGCTTTGGTTGTTGTCAGGCCCACTGGGGCTTACCTGTTGAATTTCTTTTGCTCCTGTATTCAGTTTTATTTACTGTTGATTCCTTATCTTTGCTTTATCTCCTTTTTAAATCTTGATCTATATGTTCTAGGAGATGATGCAGTGATAAGTTAGGGGTATTTCTGACCGTTCCAAGGCGGTGCTTCTTTTGTGGATCATTAATGTTATTTCTGTCTTGGTTTTGTTATGCTTTCGTGTTCGTCTGTTTATTGATGCCTTGTGGTCACCTGCTGTGAAAGGACTGACCTCTTGGCTCTCGTTTATGATGTCTAATTGGGAAGTTATTACTTTCCCATTGGTATCCTTGGTCAGGTGTGGTGCTTGATTTTATCGTTTCCTGATCCTTTCCCTTTTCTTACTTTGATACATGGCGTTACGTCATTATGATAAAAAAGACTATTTCATACCAATGTAAAAATTACCATTTCATATAAGGTCGTCCATATTTATTATGTTCCACCGTTTTTATTTTAGATTTAACAATTCCTTGAGACCAAATAGTAAAGCACAGGAACTATGGAAGTGAGGAACGCTTTGAAGAAGTTGGTTTGTAACGAGTATCTGAAAGTTTTTGAATACAAGGAAGACAATTTTTCGTTAAAAACTGTGTTTTATCATATAACGTCGCGTCTGGGAGTGAAATAACGCCAAGCAATAAAATCGATAAACCACTAGTGGTTTATAGATTTACGGGAAACATTATGACGTCCAGAACAACGTTGCGTACATAACACGTAATGACAAAATTTTAACGTTTTTACGTCAGAAATGAGATTTCAAAGTATTTGTCATATTATAAATAGAATCTAACATTATGCTCTTGCATTATTGAATTCATTAAACTCGTTGCGTGAAAGAGAAAAATGCTCGGCAAGCCTCGCATTTTATCTCTTTACCCCAACTCGTTTGATAAATTCAATAAAACATGAGCACTCATGTAAGATCCTCTATTTATCGATCGGCTTATTCTTATTGTTACTGTGGGTGTGGATTCGAACATGAATACGAATATGACAGCAAATATATAGATGATGATATGCTGGACAAACTATTGGATAGTATTATGAATGGGAAATGTCTACATGCCAAGGATTTTCCAACCAAATATCTTAGAACAACATCTGTGTCAGGACTATTTTTTGCATCTGCTGTCGGTATACTTTTTCCTTTTAATTATCAAATGAACACAAGCCAACTATTCAAACTAAAATTGAACCATATTACATTGATAAACAAGAAATATCAGCATGTGGTACTATATTGTAAGTTTGGTAAGGGAAGTGATTCGTTGTATTAGACAATTTTACCCACAAAGCGAACTGCTGATAGCGGATAACTGACTGCGGATTAAAATTTAGGGAACATCTCAACATTCATTTTGATACCAAAATTAAAAAACCGACCATCGGCCGGCGATTCAGACTTTATTCAATGACGAACTGTATATACACACTCGGTTTGCGGCAATCAAGAGCTCAATTTTTTTAACAAAACTGTTTTCTATGCCCCCAAAGGAAATTTGTGAGGCGTATAGTAATCGCACTGCCCATCCCGCCGTCCGTCCATCAGTCCGTCCGTCCTGCTTCCTGTCCAGTGCAAATCTCCTATATTCTTTGAGGTAGGAATTTCAAATTTGGTGTGTGGATGCATATTGAGATAGCAAAGTGTCTCGTAATATTTTCAGGTCACTGTGGCCTTGACCTTGATCTAGTTTTCAGAATAATCGTGTCTGGAGCATATCTCCTATATTATTTAAGAAAGGAATCCCAAATTTGGTATTTGGATGTATCTTGAGATGACAAAGCGTCGCGCACCATCCTTGGGTCCCTGTGACATTGACCTTGACATCTGACCTAGTTTCTACAAACTGTTTTGAGTCTGGTGCATATCTCCTATATTATTTGAGGTAGGAATTCGAAATTTGGTGTGTAAATGCATCCTGGGATGGCGGAGTGTTAGGTACCATTTTCGAGTCACTGTGACCTTGACCTTGACCTCTGACCTAGTTTTAAGAATTATTGTGTCTGGAGCACATCTCTTATATTCTTTGGGGTAGAAATTCCAAATTTGGTGTGTAAATGCATCTCTGGTGGCAATTTGGTGTGTGAATGCATCTTGGAATGACGGATTGTCCTGTTTCATTTTTGGTCACTGTGACCTTAACCTCTGACCTAGTTTCTAGAATTGGCATCAAGTCTAGTGCATAACTTCTATATTCTTTGAGGAAGGAATTCCAAATTAGGTGTGTTGATGATTCTTGGGATGACAGAGTGTCGCGTACCACTTTTTGGGTCACTATGACCTTGACCTCTGACCTAGTTTTAGAACAATTGTGTCCAGAGCATTTCACCTATATTATTTGAGCTAGGGATTCCAAATTTGGTGTGCATTTGTATCTTGGGATGGCAGAGTGTCATGTGGTAAATGTGTTTTAGGTTCGTTTTTCTTTCTTTATCACAAGTCAATCACCATCAAGGTAAGCTGGGCTGGCCAGGACCTTGCTTGTACGCCAGAAACAGTGGAAGGTAGTCTATTTATTGAAACTGTATTGCCACTGCATTGGAGGTCAGCAATGCAATACATTGCGACAGTCAGTATGCCTGGTAGAAAACCAAATCACGGTTTAACTATGGTTTCCACTTTAATTGCACCACGATGGAGCAGACCTCAGTCTCAGATACTTTCGTCTCTATGTTGGCTCCTTATGCTTGTTTTCAGCTGGACCCACTGTGGCTCAACTTGAGAGATCATAATTCTAACTCTCTGTGAGCCATTTTCTTTGTTTCACCAAATCATTGATAGTTTGTTTCTCTGTGATAAAGTTTTGCATAAGTTAGAAATCCTCTATTCGAGTTTAACACGTCTGTGTTTTAAAAGAAACTCAGCAGAATCCAGAGTACAGATTTGGCGCCATAACGCATCTAAGCCACCAGTAGCTTACGCTGCTGTCAATTCTTTGGCAGTGGTTCTGTCGTTGTTGATTGCTCCTAACTTTATAACCAGACGGTATAGTTTGATCAAATTTTGCATACGTATACATGTCAACATTGTCCAAACACTGGCATGCGTAACAGCTTCGTTTGACAGACAAGGTTTTGCCGAGCATCAGTTAGGCGGGTAATGGTCAGTTAGTATAAATGCTCATTAATCTTAAACCACATGGCATATTTCGATCAAAAGCATACTTATTATTTATTCATTTTAACATTGTTTAGACGCTGGTATGCAAAACGGTGACGACGCTTTGTCAAGCATCATTTTGGCAGGTCGAGGTATTTTAGTGAAAATGCTCATAACTTTGAACGACATGTTATACATGTATTTTGATAAACATTTCATACTAATCCTTGACACTGGTATAATATAATTATTTTGAATCTTGAAAAATAGCTGAGAATCTGATGTTGTGTTAAGAAGTGGTGTTCTTATTTTAACTCTGGTAGTCATTTTGTTCAGCTGATCAGAACCGATTGAGAAATTTTACAAGATGACCTTATAATAAACCTTCGTCTGATTTGTTTTTGAATTGGGACCAGTGGCTCGAGAGAATATGCCATTTAGAGATATTTCTTATCTACAGCTCTGGCAGCAAGCTTGTTTGGTGGAGCAAAGTTATTAACTTAAAGGAAATTTTGTTACAGAGCATTATGAGGAACATTTCTGCGAAATAATTTCGCATTTGTACCAGTGCTGAGTTTCGCCTTTCATTTCAACTTGTAGAAATACTCACCCTACAAGTCTCTTTAGCTGAAATTTACTCATTTATCATGATTTTAAACTCAAATGATATTTTTGACCCCTATACTAGAATATCTTAAAACTATTTCAGTCCCAATTTCAACACTATCCCTTTCTCAACCAGTCACAGCAAGATAGAAAACTAATTCGAATCTCAGGCGAATGTATGTGAACCTCAACTGCAAAATATCCCCAATAATGCCCTCGCTTTCTTCAATCTCGGCATAGTCAGAGCAGTAAAATCTTATTTAACTTTAAAATGTTGTTTCTAAGATATACGTTCACCACGGGTAGTGCACATTAAGCTCAGTTTATTGTTGCTCTAATTGTGGGGGTTTTGTGTTTTGTGCTAGTTTTTCTATGCAGTACTTGGTATCAATTCTAGTTTTGCAATCATTCCGCTAGGGAAGAGAGAGCTGGTTGCTGTCTACTTGCAATCATGCGACTGTAAGTGTTCCGTGTCTCTTCCTCACGGTGTTGTTTGTTGGTCTGCAGTATGTGAATGTGGTATTTTCTGGACGACTCTTAGGTTTAAGAATTGCGCTCAGCATCGCCGCCTGCCCGATGGTATACCTCACACATCGTGAACAGAATAGCCTTTAGATTAAAGAAAGATGGACCAAATATCGCTTTTAAATCTTGAACTGCGCTTACAAATATATTCATTCTAAAAATAGTTGCGCCACCATGTGCATGCTATTTCATGAGCACCACAGATCATCACGTATATGACTGTGAATGTTTTACATGCCATAGAACAGTCTGATAACTTCAAAAAGACCGTAGCTGAAGTTCAAAACCATCCTTAATCCACATTGTCTAGTGTTGAAAACGGGATACTTTATAAGTCAGTTGTTAACGTATTTGCATGCTGGGTACTTTTGTATGCCTTTTTGAAGTCTGCTCAGTTTCTCAAATTTGGTAATTTAAAACATAAACCAGAATACCACCAGAATGTCAAATTGTTACAAAGTTCATGTTGTCGGTCTGATCTGGCTCTAAACTTTAGCCGGAGACACAACTCGCAACCAACGCGGGAAGAGTTAATCTCGTCAGTTACATTGGCAAGATAGAAGCATGTGTGGTATGGTGCAAAATCTTGAGGCATTCGAGGTCGCCATTTCTAAAAAAGTGAATTCAGCATCCAACTAAGTACAGCTGTTCGGTACATGTTTATGTAGGTTATTCCACATGCATCCGCTGAGGTACATGTACATGTAGGTTATTCCACCTATTCTATATACATTCGCTGAGGTACATGTACATGTAGGATATTACACATAAGAGCGAAATCATCGGTGCATTAGTCAATGTTTAATGGAAGAATCTCATATTTTAATGTGTCCTAGACAGTATGGGTGAAATTTATAAGAACAATGGACGCCTTTCTTTACGCCATTAATCGGAGGATATAGTCATGACTGTAAAGCATGTAAAGTGACGAGCAAAGGTTATTATATGAAAAGCGTATAGACAACGGATATACTCTGCCAACTTAAAACTGCAGACGCATAGACCGTACCGATGTACATGTAAAGTTATCCTGTGTATTCTGAGAAAATCCCCAAATATCTTAACCAGACCGTGTAATATAGCGATTATGTTTTTGTGGTCAATAACTCCTATTACCCCAAGATGTCGTGTTTGCTCAGAGGATGTTATATGTAACCCCAGGGCAGAGTATTGTTCATATATATGAAGTTCTTTATTCGCTTAAAGCACATGAAAATAGTGGCTGAAATATTTGTAATTCCCAGAAAAATGTCATTTGAGTTTTGCGGTCACATTAGGTTCAGTGACGATATATATAGCAGAACATTCTATAGATACAGCCTTTTCATAATGCACTAAAGCATATAAGACAACATATCTGCATAAAAGTTTGCTTGGTAAAAATTAAAAAGTTGATCGCAAATGCACAATACACTGCACCCATAAAGTCAGTGTAAGGTGTAAGCGTAAGGTGTCAGCCTGTGGGTAAAAATGTCTATTACCCTATAAGCAAACCAGATGAAACTTCAAATGAATACAACATCAAGAAATTATCTTATCTTGAAGCGTGTGTTGTTGGAGGGGATAAATTTGTACTCAAAGGTGTTCTGTCATTACCATATAGACATGAAGCTCAAGTTGAAGCATTCGCCAGAGCATTGAAGTATAATTTAACAGATCTTCAAGATTGCTTTTTGGACTACTTCAAACAAATTGAGCTAGCACCGATAGCATCAGTGAGATATCTAGGCTCTGCCATACTGTATGATCGCCCAGAGTTGTTAGAAAAGATTTTGAAATGCATTTCCTCAGAGCCGCAACCAGTATCATTTCGACTTGGTGAGCATTGTACCCTTCTTAACAGGCTAGAATGCAAAATTGAGCCCTTTTCTTTGTTTCATCATGGTGTAGTGATTTGATTAGAGTGTTTTTCCATGATGATACATTGCATTAGTTTGATGGCCTCCATGCGAGCTGAACATTTTTTGTACTTCAACTACAGCAGAATCTAGGGCGAAGATTTGGTACCAGTAAAATGCATTTAGGCTTAGGCTGCTGTCCGTTCTAAGGCCTAACTGATTTTGTCGAACTCAAGGTTTCATGTCTGTGTTTATATTTTTTGCATTATCACTATATAACATGCCATTCTTTACACATTCATAACTTTTATTCTTTTAGAGATCTGAATCTGAAATTTTCAGACAGAACTCTTTTATGTCTGTGCGTCAACAGTGGTTGCTTTATGGGTCTTCTCGCTTTTACAACGCCTCCATTTAGTGACCGTGTAACCGTTCGAATTGATATTGGTCCATGCACCGGCCACTGGTCTCGAAGTCTACGTGCCATCAATGAAGGGTTTGAACGTGCCAGTCACTCAAGATATCTATTCTCACGCTCGTCCGTTTTACATGGTCGTCCTGAGCGTTGACGTTCAGATGCAGTTCCGTCAGCCCGATAACGTTGAAGAAGTCATATGATAATTGACTGGTTCACCCTTAATTGTTCAGCAAGATTCCATGTGCTAAGACCGGCATTGTTCATGCCCACAATTTGCTATTTTTGGCCTTCAGAAAGTTTTCTTCTAGCCATCCCTTCGTCAATGTACAGCCATGCATCAAAACATTATTATTGGCTCCATGCATAACGAGATAAAGCATGTGAAGCAAACTGGTGTTTCAAAATCGTGCATAGTAGTGTGATAAACCGGTTCGTAAGATAACATGATACATGTAAAAATAAATACAAGGAAAAAATAAATTAGAAATTAGAAAAGTTATGCCACACTTCAGTCAGGTGATGCTTAATTATGGCTGACTGTATATATACCAAAAATGAATAGAAAGCGTATATTGCCCTTTTAACGAGCATTGCTAGAGCATCTAGCTATGTTGCTGACTTCAACACTCGTAATAAATTGTTAACTCAGAAACTTCTTAAACAAGGCTATCGGTATCATAAACTTCGCAAAACTTTTTCTAAATTTTATAGACGATACTATGATTTGATTTCTACATTCCAAGTGAGACTTAAATCTCTCTTACGCCGAGGATTTTCGGAACCTGATTTCTATGGTGATTTGGTGTATAAGTTGAAGAAGATTGTTGGCTGTAATAATTTTTTTCAGCGCTGGTCATTAAAATAATTTACCATTATAAAAAGATTGGCTATAACATTAATGTATTGCAACAGACTGCAAGCTTGGTAGTCAACCCAATCAGGGCTAGCAACTTTACTTTCCTCTTTAATTGCACGCCGTTGGGTCGGACTTCAGACTCTATGATGGTTCCGACTTAAAGACTTATCTATTGATGAGATGGTGGGGGCCTGATGCTTTGGCTGTTTGTCGGGCCCAGCGGAGTTTAAGCCCTCCAGTAAACTATTTCACTGACCGTTCCAAGGCGGTACTTCTTTTGTGGATCTTTTATGTGTTTTTTTCTGTCTTGTGCTTGCTATGTCTTTGTGCGCGTCTGTTTTAATGTGCTTTGTGGTCACCTGCTGGGATAGGGCTGACCTCCTGGCTCTCGTTTGTGGTGTCTAACTGTGAATTTGTCATTTTCCCATTGGTATTCTGGGTCAGGTGTGGTACTTGATTGTATCGATTCCTGATCTTTGCACCCTTACTTACTTTGGCAATCGAGAAAGCAATGTCAAATAATAAATAATGAACCCAAAATGGATAATGCTTTTAGTTTTTTTTAATAAAAAAATAGAAGTAAAATACGTCATAGAATTGTATATAAAAGAGACTAGATCTGTAACTATGAACAATTCTCAAAAAAATATTTTCTCTTTAAATCATTTGTAAAAATATAATTAAGTTAAGTTTTCACAATAAATATGTTCAGTACAGCTGAAACTTGCATGGAACAGTGAATTATCTAATAAACACAGGTGATTTTTCCCTTGTTATAGATTATTTACGTCCCTCCAATAATTCTAGACAGTTGATTTTTAACATAAATGCTGTTGTTTTGAAAGATATGATTTGTTAAAATTTATGATAATGGTAAAATGTTTACCTGAATTTGAGTATTTTTACTGTATTCTTATCTTATCTTGAAAAATAGAAAGTTTATTTCCAAAATTAGAATATCAAAAGTTACAGACTATGCAGCTTTAAGTATACAAACCGATATGTCTTATATATACATATAGATATGATATATCAATAATGTCACGACACTGCGAGAATGTTAAGCTGTTTAGTTGCAGACTGTATAGATGTTCCTAGGTCTCTGATTAATGACCTTATTGTATTTCTATTCTCAAAAGATTGATGCAGAATGCGTAAAAATGAACCAGTCGGGCTGAAACATCTGTGTTAGTCAACGTTGGTAAAGTAAATGTAAATGAATGTCCGGCGAAACCCTTTTTTCTAGAACTACATATCAATTGTAAATACACTCACGCTTCAAAGCTTTTCGTTGCTCTGTTTTGATATAACGAATACAGGTATGATAATATTTTACACATTCAGACGTATAATTCTATATACTGTGTTTATGTAAGTCTTAATCATACGAAACGAACAGAAAACAATCAAAAGTTTGGGCAGCTGGGTTAGCTGGAATTACTTTTAAAGACTTCGTTTTATTGGGAAAAAGCTACGTTGTCACCAACAATTTAAGAGACATAATTCTAAAGAAATATGGATACTACACGTGTTTTTCAACGGCTTGTTACTGACCAGTCTTTAGTTCCAAAAAACCTATTAAAGTTATTTTCGTTTCAAACTGTGTTTTATCATACACCACACTCATATTGCTGTTGTAGTTGCGCGTTTGATCATGAATATCTAACTTATATATACGACTCAGGTAAAATAAATGATGAGATATATGAAAGGATCGTCTACAGTATTGAGAATGGTAAATGTACCCATGCTGAACAAGTGCCAGAAGAATACCTTGTTCAAACAGGAATTTATGGAATACATGTCGCGCTAGCTTTAGGAAACGTTCAAACAGATAAAGGCCACATTGCAATTCACCTCAGTCGATTGAAAGGACTGATATTCAATCAGAGACCATATGATATTGCTGTGTTTAAACGAAAAACGAGTATAGCGTGTTTAGTCTTCCATTACCTAAGAAGGACGAACAAACTGTCTTTAATAACCTCTAAGACTATCGCTTGTATGAAGCCATCGGGTGTTGATCCAAATCAGATGACAATAGAGAAAGTTTCTCGCTTTGAAGCTTATGTTGATATTGGTGATGCTGACATTTTAAAGAGCATTCTTATCTATCCGGTGAATGCCCCTTGTTTAGTGTATGCTTTGAAATGTATCTTAAAGCACTGTGTACCCGAACGTCTAGAATGTGTTCTTCAGTTTACTGGTCAGCTTGCTACCACCGATGAGGTTTTATCTTCTTACATAATTCCCTGTGCGGAAGCTGCAATTATATATAACAAGCACATCGTATTGGAACAGATATTGAAGCCTCACATATCACCATTATTGACTATTAGTTGTCGGTCGAATCCACCAGTAGGATCATTCCTGGAATTGGGCAATATTTCCAGACAGAAAATAGTCTCAGATATGAGGATCCGGTTAAACAGTGTGTGTAATGTATTCGACAGACCTGATTGTAGGGCTGTTCTTTCTAAATATGGGTTCTTCCAAATTATTAATGTTTCTCCAAACGAACTAATCACCAGACGACTGTTTTGCCATCTTTCCTGTGATTATTTTAAGGATGAATTTGCCACTGTTTTAAGACATAACTCACATACGGAACCAAATAGCATTCAGAAAAATCTAAACGCTTGCCTAGTATCGCAATTTACAAGTTTAACATTATTTAGAGCACTTATCTCGGCAGGAGCAAGTGTAAATTTTCTAGATGATTTCAAAAGAACTCCCTTATTAACTATCCTCAAGGACCATAACCTTGGTCAGGCTGATGTCATGGATAAAATAAAATTACTTATAAATGAGAATCCAGATCATGAAACTCACAAAACTGCTGTCATGCGAGGTATATGGCGAGATTCGGCATCTCTGCATACGTATGACAAAACGGTTGTCAGGCCTGGGAACTATATTGTTGATGGTAATCAGCATGGATGTTACGGTTATGATGATGATGATAACTTTTGCTTGAACTTTATGGGACCTTTCCTAAATGAGTGTGGTTTCCCTGTGTCAAGACAATCTTTGATAGACTCACTGAACAGAAATATGCATCCTTTTGTGCGAGCATATATATAGAGGATATTTACTTCTTTGAGGTGAATACCAAATATATTTTATCGAGTGCGGTGAAAAAAATCAGCATTTTTCACGAGTGCGTAGCACGAGTGAAAATGCTGATATTTTCACCGCACGAGATGAAATTTATTCGGTATTTGCTCAAAAAAAGTAAATTTTCTTTTTATTTTATACTCAACGGAAATACAGAAATCACAACCTTACTTTTTACTTGGTCGTTTCTCGTTCGATTTGACTTTTGCAGTGTGTTTATTGGGTATAACATTGGGTGTAAACATAGTTTGCACCTAGAAAATGGCTTAGAATCATATTTTAACGAATGAAACGCAAGAAATCAGCATTTAAAGAAAGTCTATTGAGTGTGCCTTAGGGTAGGCGTCACGTGCAAACTGGCGCTACGCCAGGTCAAACATTGACGTCATTATGTTTGATGTTGACGTCACAACATGTGTACCGTTATTTTTGACAAATATACTTCACTTAAAACCTTATGTAAAAAAATCCCAGTCACAAAATTGCCGAGGAAGCCTTGTTTCGCTACAGTTCTATTCTATTCTACAGTGAAAATATAAATCGTATCAGTCACTAGTGAAAAAATACGATATTTTTTCACTGTAGAAAAATACCAATTTTACTCACATTTGATATGCATTGAATTCACTGCTTGTGATAAAATAAATTGAAATATTTCGAATCGCCAATGCCATTAAAAGTTATTTGTCGAAATACTTTACGCCTACATTTCAAAGGTCGTCTCATTCACAGATTTGTAGAACAGTCACAATTGCCAAGGGACATTAAAAGCTTTATTCTGTTGAAAAGTTTATTGTCTTCAAAACGATTTACATAGACACTTTTGACAAATATGAAAATGTTTGTTGATCTCGTCTGAAGCAAGTTTCGCATTCACCAAAGATTAATTTTATCTAATTGCATGCAAACTTATATCACTCTCTCTCTCTTGTACATGTTTTACATTGTATTAATCATTGTTAAAATTCTTATTACCATACATTTTTCCTCGTCAAAATTTCTCAATATGATAACACGCCTTTGTAATAATGTCCAAAAATAATGAGAAATGATCTTGAATAACAATAATTATTATTTTTCTCTTCAATAAACGTTGATATTTTTTACAGCATTTATATTTCAGTTGAACAAACGAGTAAAAGTTACAAGGCGGAGTTATCATAATTTGTATTATATTGACTATATTTCTTTCATGTTTGCCATTTTGCGCTTTTACATCTGAAATTGAATAAGCGCCATAACATTTGTGCAGCTGAATATTGTCAGGAGATGAACAAGATAAGCTTTTTCAAACTCATTTTCTCAAAACTTGTGCAATGGTAGATAGAACACTATAGCATTGAAGCGACGATATGACAAATTGATAAAAAAAATGTTTTAAGGATTGCAGCCAGTCTACACAGCTCGTTTGTGCATTTCTTCTGTGCATCGCATTTTATTGTAGTTTCCAAGTTATGATAAATAGACTACACCTGTTTTAATTCATTATTATATATTATTCTTGGAAGAATCGTGTTCTCAAGATGATGCTACTGAAATAATGGACAACTTGGTCAGCCAGAAAATTCCTGCGTTATAATAAATATGTGTATGCCTGCTGATCACCATCCAATTAAATGTTTCGATGGTACCTATCCAATATTTGTCAGTTTTCTCTGGTCTCATCCGCGCGAAGGTCCGTTTTCATCTATGAATCATTTAAACATTTTACATCTCATTTTTCTAAATATCCAATGAAAATGAAATAAGTCAGACCAAGTTATTTCATTTTCATAGGATATTTAAAAACGAGGGGCAGGGAGGGGGGTTCCGGCGAGCGAACCCCCTGAACCCCCTCTGGATCTGCCACTGTATAATATTCCTGAAAGATATTTTAGAAAGTGATTTAAAAAAAAAACGACAAAAAGTTGCCCAGTATGCAAAGAGTTAATAATGAACTTTTGCTGACCTGGCGTATCTGATAAACTTTTCAGCTTCTGAAATCGCTTCCTTATCAGCAACAAACTGTAATTACAGACTGGGAGGTATTCTAAGTTGTTTTACGGGTGCTACTAATGTATCTATCAACGAATGTAAATCATTTTAATAAGGCTACACGTTTATATCGGGAAAACATAAAAAATCTTGTCTGAAACCACAAAGCATTGGCAAAACCTTTGCAGTATTTCCTAATGGTCCTCTATTAAGTTTGTTTAACACCTCGTCGCTTACATGTTTCCATGGGTCCAGTGCACGGTAGTTGTGGTCGAAGTTTGTTCAAACCGTAGTATGGCCCTGGCGCCAAATGCGACATGTTTTTCATTGTCTTATAAAGAGAAAGCTTCAGAACATTCTTGTCTGAGAATACTAGGCCTAAAGCCTTGATATATGGTTAGTGCCTCTACCAAGCTTGTCCGGGTGCCAATTAGGTCCCATCTCGGGTGTCACATGATTGCCATGTGCAAATAAAACCTTTTTTTTATCTTAACACCATATGGCCAATGGTATGTCGCATCTCAGAGCCCAGCGGAAAGTAAAGACTGATCAGATGCCCATGCCGATCGTGACTCACAACCACATTGTTGTTGTTTTTTTCTAGTGTCATCGCTCAAATGTGATTTTCGGCAGCCTTAACCTAATTATGTATGTATGCAGGATCTCGCTGCTTTAAAGCGTTCGCACTAAGCTACCCAAAGACGCAGAGTAGAGACTTGAACAGACAGCTGGCTTTGCTTACTGTGTCTTCATTAGACCCACGTGTCGTTTTGCAGGTTTCATATTCAAGTGGCTCAATGTTTTTGCTTCTTTTTACCAGCAATTTTTTTCTAAAACCGACCTGTCTTGGTTAAAGTTATGGTGCGGTTCTAATCTCTAATGCATTTTGCTTGACTCACTCTCTTTGAACATATTTAACACAGCTGCAATCCGGCGCCTTGTTGATGCCTGGCACATGCACATATCAATTAAGAAAATGCATGAGCTCCAGATAAACTGTCATATGTATCTGTGCATATATATATGTTCGTAAGAACAGTTTGCGTGGAGCGCAGCGGCTCAGTGGTAGAGTGGTATACTTTAAATCGAAGGGTCTACTTCGAGACTCATCGGAGGCATTGCAGTGTGTCCTTGATATTGAGCAAGACATTGTATCATCTGCTTGTTACTGGTTCAACCCAGGAATACAGGGAAACGTCCCAGCATTACTGAAAATTTGTTGACTTGGGCGTAAGCATCAACTGCATGGAGGGAGGTTACTGTCTAAAAAGAAATCCCATAAAAAAAGCATACATTTAGAAGTTTCCTATAAAATTTGGGGGTTTTCTCACGTCTGCACAAAATAAGGATCCATGCACTCTGTAGGACAGTCAAACATAATTGTAAATGCTTCTGCCTTAATAGTTGGGCGGTGCAGGTGCTTTGAAATTAAATTAAGCTTTATAACATTATAAGCTCCCAGATTTCATTACGGTGCATATCAGAAGCACACGGCTCATGATAATAGTCTTAAAGATGTAACCCTTTCAACGCTAGACCAATATGTATCCAGGATCGAAAACAGGGTATATCCAGATCAGCTGGCTTCTCAGAAGCCAGCTGATCAGGATCTACACTGTTTTCCACTGTGCTTTTAAAAACATGCTAAAACTGAAATCCTGCAAGTTAATTGGATTTGGATAAAAATAGGGGAGGAGTGTAGAACATAAAAATATACGCAGCATGAAAAGGTTTAAAAGTGCACATCAGATTCTCATGATAAACAGACAGCCATTCTATGATTTAGTTTCAACAAGCATGTTTTTATTCATTGTATGTCAAAACAAGCATTAAAAGCAGTCTTCATTTATTCTACAGCTGTTCAAACATACATGCATGCGCTGGTCCGCAACAAAACCAACATTATTTGAGCACATTTATGAAATTTTGGTATGTAACAAATATACGGAATCAAATATGTGAGTAGCGAAGGGTTTTTCTGAAGCTCTGGGCCCGGAATTACAATGTCTCCTTAAAGTTGAGGAAGACTTAAGTTAAGAATTGATTTTTCAGGAGGCGAAAAATGACGTTTTAAACATAAAATCAAAATAATTTCATTTTTTTCTGTAGATCACAATGATATCTTTGACCACAAGTACTGCAACGATCTAGGCAATTTATTTAGCATCTAAAGCATGTTGATATCGATATTTTACTTAAGTCTTCCTTAACTTTAAGGAGGCATTGTAGTTCCGGGCCCTGGTCGTCTGTGAGTTAAGCCCAATACATGTATACATATTACCAAAATAGACTGTATTGTTGCTTTTTTCAAATTCAGATAAACTAAAGATATATATGTACTTCAAAGAGTAGGCTGGCTGAAACATTGTCATAGTTTGACGAAAAATGTCAATATTTTATAAATTTGCAGTCGTAATCATTTTGGCTTTCTTTTATCAACGAATTCTCGCCTCTTCTAGTCAGATGCTTAAAATAGAGCTGTCAGAATTAGACAATAGCTACAAGTATATGAAAAGAATGATAAAAAAAATTTGAGGACTGGGGCCAGTCTATTCAAAGATGAAAAAGAGCCCCTTTTCCTGGAATAGTCGTTTATTTCATGAATCACATAGTTACCTCGAATCTGAGTTCATGAGTTCATAGAGAAGTGAGTGGTAATAAAACCAGGTCCAGCATTTGATGTTATTTACAGAACATTAATCACTCTGGTATTAAGATGTCGATTCACTGTTTGGATAGCATTATCTTGTAATCAAGTAATACAGTCTGGTCTTTTACTTATGTTCCTGGCAAAAACAACCGCGTCTTGCTATAAGCAGCTATAATAGTTCAAACATTAATTATCTGAGCTTTAAAAAAAATCACTACGCTTTAATACATCAGGGTCCTATGACTAATTGACGAGAACCCAAAACTCCTCCGTGGCCCCTACAGCTACCACAATATGAGAAAGGACTATTCCAATATGAAATACATGTAGCTCGGGGGGAAGATCTTGTGGAACCGAAGCAAAGAGGACTTTTACCTAAGGGTCTCAAAAGATGACCACTCCAGGTCGGGTCATCGAACATACCAACGGCATCGCTTCACTGCAGGTCTAGCTTTGAGTTTGAAGCAAATACTCCAAATAGATGCTGCGAACTCGGTCAAATATCAATCATTGAGAGCTACCATAGACGTACAATACTCTTTGGGCATTCTTTGCACACATTTCGGAAAGGGTTCTGTCAGCTCAATATTTAGATTTAACCATCAATGAACAGGGTTTGGTTTAAACATATTTTATTCAAATTAATTTGTACATGGTAAATACAAATTGAAACAATAAGATGAGGATAAGAACGGAAGCATGTAGCTTATATAGTTCTTCTCCAATGCGAAGTAAGATGTAAGTGGAAGGCAGATTATATAGAATACTGTACATTATAATATAGAAGTCAGTCAATGATAACAAATATAGGTGCTTATTGAGTATGTCCCTTTCAACGTGTAGTGGTGGAATTCATGATTTAATAATTAAACAGGGTTTGGGTTCAACATATTTCTGAAGTTCCATCTTAAGCTGCTAAGAACCTAGATTTCATTCCCAGTTAGGCTAAAGAACACGAGGCAAAATTGACACCGAACTTCATTATCGGATTCAGTCCTCAACTAGTAGGGATGTTCCCATATCTGCAAATAGGCGAATAGAAGAACTGGGCCCGGAATTACAATGCCTCCTTAAAGTTAAGCAAGACTTAAGTTAAGTATTGATATTTCAACATGCTATATTAAATGCTAAAT
Source organism: Loripinus fragilis (assembly GCA_964019695.1). NCBI lineage: Eukaryota > Metazoa > Mollusca > Bivalvia > Lucinida > Lucinidae > Loripinus > Loripinus fragilis. Next base: position 21,966,021 of record OZ026523.1, read on the forward strand.
GAATTGCCTGGATCGATGTGGTGTTTGTAGTCAAAGATATCATTGTGATCTTCAAAAAAATTAAAACTATTTTGATTTTAATCAGTTTTAAACGTTATTTTTCAAATCCTGAAAAATCAATACTTAACTTAAGTCTTCCTTAACTGTAAGGAGGCATTGTAATTCCGGACCCTTATGTTTTATAAAATGAGGCAGAGGATCAAATGTGCACATAGACTTGCTCCAGTCCTTAAAACATTTTTTCATCAATGTGTCATTTAATATACCTGTAGCTAGTCTAACTACGATGGCTCTGTTTTAAGACAGAGCCATCAGAGTTAGACTAGCTACAACTATTTGAAATGACGCATTGATGAAAATATTTTAAGGTCTGGGGCCAGTCTAATATACACATGCAACAATATGCACAAAGCCCTCCTTTCAACGCCAATGCTGACATATCCAGTCGAGCTAGGAGTCTTGACTTTGGCCAGAGCCTTCATCTACATCTATACACTGTGTATACGAGCAGAGAATGCTCTGGCGAGTCTGCGCATTTGTGCCGGCTCGCCTGAGCCTTCCCTACTCGACAGTGCGATATGCAACATCTCATGTGCTGACTTGTCTGTCGTTATTCACTGCAGTAGCCCGATAAGACTGGCTCCAGTTCCTTAAAACATTTTCAATCAATGTGTCATGGCATATACTTGTAGCTAGTCTTACTCTGATGGCTCTGTATCAGCATAAGACTAGCTACAAGTATAGGATATGGCACATTGATAAAAAATGTTTAAAGGACTGGAGCCAGTCTATAGTCCGGTGTAAGGCGAGCAATGTATTATTTTCTTCGTCCTACTTTTTCATGAAAATAACAGACATCACGGTTGAAATGAGGTCATTAATGTTTTTCGAATTAACGGATTAAGATTTCCGTACATAAAGTTGAGTTTCAGCGGTTAACCGGAGTGTAAAGTAATTGAAAATCCTTGAAAAGGCAACAACCGTTGGCGTTTAATGAGCTAAACTCTTGAAAGGGAGGGATGTGTGGCAGGCACATTTCATAAGTCCAACCTTTTGTATCACATCGTTCATTAGGCCAGAATTTTTATATTAGTTGATTTACAAACCCTCCTACTTTCATTTTCCAGAAAGTAGGAAAAAAATAAAATTTAATTTCTAAAAAAAATATTTTTTTTTTATCCGCCGACTCTAAATATTATTTGTTTTGTTGAAAAAAAAAAAATATTTTTGAGGTTCTGTCTGTATTTTTGAGAGTGACACTGTTAAAAGAAATTGTCCTGTCCAGATTTTTAGGAAAATGATAAAATATTTAAAAATTTAATACAGACTTTTGGTTTACCATACTAGTTTTACTGTTTTTCTGGATATATTAATAAAAAAAATAAAAAAAAGCTCTGAAAATGAAAAAAAAAAAAAAAAGCTCTGAAAATGAAAAAAAAAAAAAAAAAAGCTCTGAAAATGACCAGTTAACTGGTCATTTTCAGAGCTTTTTTATTTATTTTTTTTCGTCCCCACGACCCTTAATCTGAAAAAAAAATTCCCGTAAATCAACTAATAAAAAAATTCTGGCCTTAGAAGTGAAATGATATGTGAAAGGGGCGTAGCTACCATATACGTAAAAACGCATTTGCGTACACATTTGAAGCGAAAATTTGGGATTATTCAGATTTCTGTCTAATAAAAAATGTGTATGGGGCTATATATGACGACATTGTCTGTCATAAGACCCCCTTTCTGGGTTAAGCACCCTTTAACGAAGTGAAAGATGTCATATAATTAATATTGTCCACCATTACAAAGAATTGCTTAACATGGAAAGAAATGTTGACCCTGCTTCTCATCTGGGTCTATAGCTTTATCTTAATGCCCCCCCCCCCTTTTGGAATCATTTCAATAAATTTATATTTATGCATTAACCACATCCCCACAATTGCGGACGTTCATTTTTAGGCAAGCTACACACTTAAGATTAGACTGTCCGCCGTCTAACTGATTCACAACAAACAATCAGCAACTCGATGTAAAGTCATTGAAGAAAGTCAACGCAATTCAAAAATCAAAATTCTGACTTCTTATTAATAAACCAATGGAGGCCACAATTTTGAATATTTAATTTACTCCCTGTAAATTTTAAATTTTGAAAAGCTATTAAAAAACCTCGATTTCATTACAGCTTTTCTTTAAAATCAAACACTTTCAACAGAAGAATCAATCAAAATGCAATTAAGATTAGAATAAACAGCAGGAAACTAGTTATTCTGTTTATGCATATTATGACTGTGTGACGTCACGCAGCATAAGAATGTTTTCAATTCTCTACTATACAAAACATCTGCAATACCCTATTGGTCGGATTTGTCGCACTTTGCATTGTTTGATAAGGATTTGCACTAAGAATTTGCACTAAGGATTCACTTGCGTTCATATTTTCAGTCCCCTTACTTTCCGTGAACCACAAAAACTGTGTGCTTGTTCACTCTTAAGACATTTGTGCTTTTTATGTGACGTGGGTATGGGTATGGATACCTTGTTTCTAACTTAAATGAGCATAACAATCAATTTGTATAAAGTCATATGAATTGTGTTTCGTCAGCTACCTTTAAATAATGTACCTCATTCTTGCATTCTTAATTGATATCACACGATACATTTTTTTCTACGAAATGAAACTTCTAATTCAATGACAATTTGGTACTTATCTCATATTCGAGCGTCGAAGGCCTGTGCAACACAATACAGGGAAATCGATGAAGGCTCGGGCAAAGGTTAAAGGTCTATAAACCTACTAGATGTTTTAAAATGATTAAAACGCATATGCGATGAGTACCAAATTCTTATCGACTGGCTCAGTTTTATAAGTTCCCATGAACGTAAATAAGCATCTGGTAACTTAAGAGTAATTCGAGTTAATTACATTTCCATTTCCAAAACTGCCATCAGATGCCGTCTACACAAAGACTCAAGAGTAAAATTCATTGTAGGCTGGCTAGAGTCCTTAAACATTTTTTCATCGATGTGCCATTTCATATACTTGGAGCTAGTCTAACTCTGATGGCTCTGTTTTTATCAATGTGTCATATCATATACTTGGAGCTAGTCTTACTCTGATGGCTCTGTTTTAAACCAATGTGTCATTTCATATACTTGGAGCTAGTCTAACTCTGATGGCTCTGTTTTCACCAATGTGTCATATCATATACTTGTAGCCAGTCTAACTCTGATGGCTCTGTTTTCACCAATGTGTCATTTCATATACTTGTAGCTAGTCTTACTCTGATGGCTCTGATTTCATCAATGTGTCATTTCATATACTTGGAGCTAGTCTAACTCTGATGGCTCTTTTTACACCAATGTGTCATTTCATATACTTGGAGCTAGTCTAACACTGATGGCTATGTTATTATCAATGTGACATTTCATATACTTGGAGCTAGTCTAACTCTTATGGCTCTGTTTTCACCAATGTGTCATTTCATATACTTGGAGCTAGTCTAACTCTGATGGCTCTGTTTTCACCAATGTGTCATTTCAAATACTTGGAGCTAGTCTAACCCTGATGGCTATGTTATTATCAATGTGACATTTCATATACTTGGAGCTAGTCTAGCTCTTATGGCTCTGTTTTCACCAATGTGTCATTTCATATACTTGGAGCTAGTCTAACACTGATGGCTCTGTTTTCACCAAGGTGTCATTTCATATATTTGTAGCTAGTCTAACTCTGATGGCTCTTTTTTCACCAATGTGTCATTTCATATACTTGGAGCTAGTCTAACTCTGATGGCTCTGTTCTCACCAATATGTCATTTCAAATACTTGGAGCTAGTCTAACCCTTATGGCTATGTTATTATCAATGTGACATTTCATATACTTGGAGCTAGTCTAACTCTTATGGCTCTGTTTTCACCAATGTGTCATTTCATATACTTGGAGCTAGTCTAACACTGATGGCTCTGTTTTCACCAAGGTGTCATTTCATATACTTGTAGCTAGTCTAACTCTGATGGCTCTGTTTTCACCAATGTGTCATTTCATATACTTGGAGCTAGTCTAACTATGTTGGCTCTGCTTTCATCAATGTGCCATTTCATATACTTGGAGCTTGTCTAAATCTGATGGCTCTGCTTTCATCAATGTGTCATTTCATATACTTGGAGCTTATCTAACTCTGATGGCTCTGTTTTCATCGATGTGCCATTTCATATACTTGGAGCTAGTCTAACTCTGATGGCTCTGTTTACACCAATGTGTCATTTCATATACTTGGAGCTAGTCTAACTCTGATGGCTCTGTTTTCACCAATGTGTCATTTCATATACTTGGAGCTAGTCTAACTCTGATGGCTCTGTTTTCACCAATGTGCCATTTCATATACTTGGAGCTTGTCTAAATCTGATGGCTCTGCTTTCATCAATGTGTCATTTCATATACTTGGAGCTTATCTAACTCTGATGGCTCTGTTTTCACCAATGTGTCATTTCATATACTTGGAGCTAGTCTAACACTGATGGCTCTGTTTTCACCAATGTGTCATTTCATATACTTGGAGCTTGTCTAACTCTGATGGCTCTGTTTTCACAAATGTGTCATTTCATATACTTGGAGCTAGTCTAACTCTGATGGCTCTGTTTTCACCAATGTGTCATTTCATATACTTGAAGCTAGTCTAACTCTGATGGCTCTGTTCTCACCAATGTGTCATCTCATATACTTGGAGCTAGTCTAACTCTGATGGCTCTGTTCTCACCAATGTGTCATTTCATACACTTGGAGCTAGTCTAACTCTGATGGCTCTGTTTTCACCAATGTGTCATTTCATATACTTGGAGCTAGTCTAACTCTGATGGCTCTGTTTTCATCGATGTGTCATTTCATATACTTGAAGCTAGTCTAACTCTGATGGCTCTGTTTAAACCAATGTGTCATTTCATATACTTGGAGCTAGTATAACTCTGATGGCTCTGTTTTCACCAATGTGTCGTTTCATATATTTGGAGCTAGTCTAACTCTGATGGCTCTGTTTTTATCGATGTGTCATTTCATATACTTGAAGCTAGTCTTACTCTGATGGCTCTGTTTTCACCAATGTCTCATTTCATATATTTGTAGCCAGTCTAACTCTGATGGCTCTGTTTTCACCAATGTGTCATTTCATATACTTGGAGCTTGTCTAACTCTGATGGCTCTGTTTTCATCAATGTGTCATTGCATATACTTAGAGCTAGTCTAACTCTGATTGTTCTGTCTTAAAACAGAACCATCAGAGTTAGACTAGCTCCAATTCAATGAAATGACACATTGATGAAAAAATGTTTAAGGACTGAAGTTAGTCTATCATTATCCATCCCTTTGTAGATCATTAAACTTTTCCATTAAGTTGGTTACAGTTAAATTAGGATGGTCCCGTGTATATATTGAGAGGTCAAAGGTTATAATTTCCAAATTAGAATAGGGTCATTCGATAGAGGGCATCTCAAAAAGCCAAACTTGTATTATATACCACATAGTCTACTAGGTCATACCAGTGCTGTCATCTACAAATCATAGATAGATCAAAGGTTATAATTTCCAAATTAGAATAGGGTCATTCGAAAGAGGGCATCTTAAAAAGCCAAACATGTGTTTAATACCACATAGACTTCAAGGTCATACCAGCAATCCCAAACCAGTTCTGTCATCTACAAACCATAGAAAATCAGTGTCCTAAGTATGAACCACTTATATCTAAAATAAAACCTGTTGTCAATACATGTCATACAGGCAGAATTTAAGTGTCCTGACCTTGACCTTTGAATCGAATGTCATATCAGTAGCGTGCAAAACATGACTATCTACATCAAAACTTGTAAGAGATATTTGCTTTACAAGCCATACAACCAGAATTTGATTATATTGACCTTGACCTTGGCCTACGACTAAAAGGACGCTCATGGTTTCCCAAAGAAAGAAAGAAGGCAACGATCAGGAAACGATACAATCAAGTACCACACCTGACCCAGGATACCACATGGGGAAGTAAAAAACAAATACAATAAACATCGCCAACAAGAGACAATAGGTCAGCCCTTTCCCAGCAGGTGACCACAAGGCAGCAATGAACATTCGCAAAAGCATGAGAAACACAAGACACAATAAAAGCACCGCAAGCACTGCAGAATACCCCGCCACTGCTGGGGGCACCAAAAGTTATTTTGTGAGATATATAATGCCTAAATATCAACAGAACTGAGATAGACAGTGATATGACGTCCTTAGTCACAATATGTAACCTTTGATGGTCAACATATCTGTGAAGTTTCATTCAGATATTTCATATAGTTAAGGAACTACAGGTCAAAAACATTTTCCAGATTAATCAAGGGCGGATAACTCATGAACTGGAAAGTTAAGAGTGACGGTCCTTCGTTGTAATATGTAACCTTTGCTGTTCAACATATCTGTGAAGTTTCATTCAGATACTCCATATAGTAAATGAACTACAGATCAAAAACCATTTTTCAGATCAATCAAGGGCGGATAACTCATGAACTGGAAAGGTAAGGGTGACGGTCCTTGCTAAAAATATGTAACCTTTGATGTTCAACATATCTGTGAAGTTTCATTCAGATATTCCATATAATAAAAGAAACTACAGGCCAAAAACCAATTATCAGATCAATCAAGGGTGGATAACTCACAATCTGGAAAGGTAAGAGTGACGATCCTTAGTCACAATATGTAACCTTTGATGATCAACATATCTGTGAAGTTTCATTCAGATATTCCATATAGCAAATGAACTACAGGTCAAAAACCATTTTTCAGATCAATCAAGGGCAGATAACTCATGAACTGGAAAGGTAAGAGTGATGGTTCTTTGTCACAGTATGTAACCTTTGAAGTGAAACATATCTGTAAAGTTTCATTTAAATATTCCACATAGTAAAGGAACTACGGGTAAAAACATTTTTTAATTCAATCAAGGGTGGATAACTCACAAACGGGAAAGGTAAGAGTGACGGTTCTTAGTCACAATATGTTACCTTTGATGTGAAACATATCTGTGAAGTTATATTCAGATATTCCATATAGTAAAGGAACAATAGGTCAAAAACCTTTTTTCAGACCTATCGAGGGCGGATAACTCACAAACTGGGAAGGTCAGAGTGACGGTCCTTAGTCACAATATGTAACCTTTGATGTGCAACATATCTGTGAAGTTTCATTCAGATATCATGAACAGTAAAGGAATAACAGGCCAGAAACCATTTTTCCAATACGATAAAAAGGGCAGTAACTCCGTTAAAAATGGACGGATTTTGCCCATTAACAATCCCATACCACTCATCACCGATAACAATATGTATGCAAAATTTGAAAAAATTATGTGAAAAAATACTTAAGTTATCGATCGGAAATGGTGAGCACGGACGGACGGACGGACAGACGGACAGACACCGATAGGTATAACATAATACCCCGTCACTAAAGTGTGGCGGGGTATAAAAAACACAAATGATCCACAAAAAAAGTATCGCCTTGGAATGGTCAGTAAAAATATTTTACCGGAGGGCTTAAACCGGTTTCACGGGCCCACCCCACCCTTACATAACTTAGTTCACAAAATCATTTCTTGATATCTACACACCTCAGGCAAACAATGTGTCACAATATGATTATCCTCCGTAAAAAAATGAAAGAGACCTTTGACTCCACGGCCATATAGGCTTTCCGAAATATTTGATTTTCATCTATACACCATGGATATATGAACCACCTTCTTAAAAATGAAAGAGGAGTTCACGTTATAAAGACATTATTTATGTATCGTTGGCATTGACATTGACTTCAAACCAAACATCTATGTGGCTTGATCCACATCTGAACTAAGGGCGAGGTTGATGCACCATTAAACCTGTTTAAGCCTTCCAGTAAAATATTTTACTGACCGTTCCAAATCGGTACTTCTTTTGTGGATCTTTATGGGGGTTTTTTCTATCTTGTGTTTGCTATGCCTTTGTACGCGTCTATTTATATGTGCCTTGTGGTCACCTGCTGGGAAAGAGCTGACCTCTTAGCTTTCGTTTGTGGTGTTTAACTGTGAGTTTGTTACTTTCCCATTGGTATCCTGGGTCAGGCGTGGTGCTTGATTGTATCGATTCCTGATCTTTGCCCTCTTTTATTACTTCAAAGTTACAGAGGTGATCTGAAACAGTTAATAAGCAACCTTTCTGTTAAATATGAACTCCATCCATCAAAAATTAAAATAGTAGAACACGTTACGAGCTGTAAGGCAGATTTTAAGTATATTTGACCTTGGCTTTTGAATCAAAGGTCACATCTGCTATTCAAAACCTTCATTGTCATCTGTACACCCTAAGCACTCGTTTTACATACGATGGTCATTTTGTATGTTCGTAGAATGTGGTTCTATCACTACAAATATAGAATTTACGGTACCATAAGTATACATCTTTGAAAAGTCTATTTTATGTCTATCAACTGATACAAATTTTACATCATTAGCATTTAGTTCAGTCAAGATATACTATGCACAATAAGTTTAGCAATTTCTTATGTTTCGCATCTTGTTGTGCTCATCTTTGTGCAATATCGAACAATTTCAATTGCAATGACGAGAACAGGATCTTAGGCGAATGAAACCACGAATTTAAATACGCCATCCTTTAAATAGGCATTTGGGATAAGCAAGGATTGCAGAAGGGGATCAGTAGGCAAAATTCACATCCGTTGTAAGCAATGCTAAAATGATGAGCATGTGATTTGTCGTTTGGTGGTCTTTCATCTTCCTCATGCATCATACGCCTATAAAACTATTGGTTATGTGACAGATGTGATAGAGATTCAATGCTGAAAAAAACAGCTGCCATCAATGACGTCAAGACGTATTCATAATTTGATTAAACTTCTAATGTTAATTAGACTTATCAATTCAACAGAGAATCAGTTTACAAAGGTATCATAGGCTTACAATGTAACTCGTCTTGTGGTTGATTAAAACCTCAAGTTACTGAAAAATGGTGCGAATCATTTGCGAGATAACGGTGACGTTATATTTTATCTTTCAGCTTGTGCTCTGTAGCCGTGAAGATGTTTCATTCAACAGTATACGTCTGAATGCGTTGGAAGGCATCAATCAGTTTAACTTGTCAAAGCGGTTCATGAAAAACCGACTAGAAACACCGTTTAAAGGCGATAACGTAAAAGCATTAATACAAACGTCAAATTGTGAAAACTTGGTCCTTTATTTTTTCTGAGAAAGTTCAGAAAAGAGCAGCATTTGCTATTCTTTTTTTGGATTTCAGTGGCCAAACAATCGCTTGAAAATGGTTTTGGCTTCCCCCAATTATCAGAAATACTCACGTTACCCGCTAGTCTTAAATTTTAACGTCACTTTAGCACGACCGCTGCTTTTGGTAATTCTGTATTTTTATGGAAATTCTTGCCAGGTGATTAGCGCTTGTTTCTTCATGACAGCATATGAAACTTGAGAATTAATGTGGATGGGCTCACCCGTACAAAACAATTGCTAAATTTATTGTGCATAGTATATATGGCTTTGAATAGAGCATGGTAAAGGACACTAACAGAATTTTGTGCCATTTTAAGCACTGGGTCAACAAAAAATAGACAATGTTATATTTCATTGCTATGCTAAAATATGTATATGCCAAGCCGATGTTTCTTTGCACCATCAAAATTATTCGTTCAAACTCTAGTCATAGAAAAGTGCAACACAACTATAAGCATGTTGTTTGCTATGCTAAGACAGTTTAAAACACCCATCAATATACCAGTCAAGTGCTGGCTATTAAAGATACCTGTTAAAATTATGAGTATGAACATATTTTTAAATGTCATCTGATTTGATATAGCCCATGAAATATGTGATAATTCGTCAATTATATTGCTGTTTCGAAAAAACAACGTGTACTTCCGGTACTGTCATACCCCCATGTTATAAAAAGTGGGTAGGGTAAATCAATACTAGGTGGAAAAACAATAACAATTGGATCTACATAATTTTCTTACTGCAGTAATTCCAACACTTGTTAAGAAGCTCAAAAACAGTTTTAATGTATTTTCAAATGAAAGTAATGCTTCGTGACGTCATTTATGGAGAAAGAAAGGAATTTTAGCATACCCTAGGCTATTTGTTTTGCCGTTAATGCGTAGAATTACGCCTTGTAAAGAAAACGTTCCCATCAGTACTCACAGTGCTTTGATCTCTGTTGTTGTTATATAACTTTCAATCAGAAGTCTGAAGACAAGTTAGACCCGTCTTTACAACAACCTAGTACATAACTTTGATGAGCTGGCACAACCAGACTCTTTCCTTTATCTTCTTGGTATTTATATTTGGCCAAAATTAAACTTCGTCAATGTGTCAGTCTAACAAAATCGCCAGATTTTGATGCCGCGAATAATAAGTGTTTTTTCAGTAAAATAACCATTTTTGATTGCTCCGTCGAAACTGATTTCATATATTGATGGATATTGGCAAGATCTTACTAGGTGTTTGGCAGATGGTAGCCGTCAATTTACACGCATTTAATTTATCTAGACAAACGAAAATGCATACTAGAGAATGTGCAGGAAATAGATCGGCGTGTCTGGTGAAATTGGTGTTTAAATGATTTTACATATACGCGATTAGACTTGTACCTGTCTCCTTTTTAGGTATAGGTTAAAGATCATATATTACAACTATAAAGGAATTAAGTGGGAACGAGCGCAGCGAGTGAACCACTTGATTTCTTTATATTTGTAATATATGATCTATGACCTACTTATAGTGTTCTCCCCCTTTCCTTTGGAAATGGCCCAATTGACAACTTAACGGATTTACTTCATGATTTTACTATGTAGATATTACACATATTGACAAAATATGTTATTAAGTTTGCCAATAAATTAAATTTCTGTGCAATCTGATTGATAGGGCCGGAGTAAACGATAAATTATTTTTTATCATTCATAAAATCTATTTTACTTCTACTTCATGTAATCAAGACATTATATTATGAATTTGCATCATGACTTTGCTGCCTTTGCTTTTATCTATGCTGTTCAATAATTTTCACAAGACCCTGTCAAGGAGCATAAAATTGACTTGAATATCTGATGAATTAATTAAAAGGTGGTTGTTGTATTGGTCATGCATGATACAAGTATGTTATTGTACAAACACTCGTGAATATACAAGTATTCCCTCTTGTAGGGGAAAACTCGTCTTAGACTCGTCCCGCCTACAAGAGGGAATATTTGTATATACGCTCGTAAAATTGTACAATAAAGCTAACTTAAATGAAATAGGCATTGAAAAAAAAAAAGAAAATAAGGGTAGCATTGAAAAGGAGTAGAACCTGGCCTCAAGGTTATAAAACTTGAGTTCATTCTCAGACTCAAAATAAAGCGCAATGATTGGCTGCTTGCGGACACGTGTCCGCCAGCAGCCAATCATTGCGCTTTATTTTGAGTCTGAGAATGAACTCAAGTTTTATAACCTCAAGGCCAGGTTAGATATATAACATTGCATGACATCTGATCGGGGCTAACAGATAGAGGGGTATAATGTTGTTGTTGTTGTTTTTTTCAAACATAACTTAGAATGGCAATTGAATAGCGAGGGGTCCCATTTAAACCAAAATGATAGTCCAAGTCTTATTAATTGAAAAGCGGTGCATTTCCATTCCATGCGTGTGGTATTTTTCTTAAAATTTCAATTATATTCTGTAAGGAAAACCGAGGAGACCTTGATTAGACGACAGGTTCTGTGGTGTCTGATCTGGGTCTGCAATGTTTATATGGTCCATTAAATAGCCGCTTGGCTTGTATGGGCTAATTGTCTCCGCACAGGAGGCAAATCTGAATTGTGCATTAGAAAGTTTATCCATTCGTGTATAAGCTGCTATGTTACCTACAAAAGCCCATGGTCCACGCCCCTCAGTTTGTCCATTTATAAACAAAGGGGGCTCTTACAAGGTATGGGAAATTAACATTGGAGTCTGCACCACACTTGGAATTTGATAATATAAAGTTGATTAATTGCCTAGGTTATGGCTTTAATATTCATGATGCATTTGAGTTTTTATGCAATTCCATTGTTAACTTATGACGTCATGTATGATATCACTTCCACACCTTAGGGTACCCAATTATAAACATTTCTACAGTTCGTTGATACTATATATGGCTTTGCTTGTATTAAGATAGTGGACAGGCATTCAATTTTATGCCATGGTATCCCAATTTTCTACTTTATATTTTGTATTCTGTCAATTTTGAAAATCAAATTTTAACATGTCCTGATTTTTGTCAAGATACCATTTTAACATTAAAACTGTCCATATATGTTAAAAATTTGTTGACCTAATTTTATGAAAATCAAGGACCGGTAACATATTTTTTAACTTGTTGTAAACACATGGTCCTATTTCATCAAAATGTAAAAAAGCAATTATTATGTTTCAGTGTAAAACATATGTTATGGTGGGCCTAAATGATATTTTCATTGTGTAACTTTGGAGTAACATTACATAATTTAGTATTTTGCAAATATACATTTTTAACAAACACAAGATTGCATGATTAATAAGTTGACAAACAGAATATATCCTTTTGCAGACAATTATATTTTTAGACGAGAGAATTTAAACAAACCAGCGCGATTTTCAAATAGTCTTATACGGCATAGAATTTTACTCTTCAAAATCAAGATTCTAAAATATTAATTTCAAAATATATCTATATGCACATCATTTTGTTCGGCATAAATTCAAACTAACAAATATGTGAACAAAAACATCATTGCACTTTGTATTTTTGAGTTATTTTAGAATTTGTGAGGAAGCCTCATCAAAAGTCACTTTTTGAACTAATTGTTCGAAAATAAGCAAATTAAGTATTAAAATAAAGCCTATGATGTGTAGATTTTGAATTTGAAAGAAATTAATTATAAGTCCGGTTGTGCAAAGTTTTATTTTGTAAAATAGAAATGCAGAAACTTAAAAATTCAGAAAATTGAGAATTAAATATGGCTGCCAAGTAACGCGCTTGAAAAATCTGTTGGTCAACATCTAATTTTGGTGTTCTTTGTTAAGCAATCTCGTATTGCGTCGTTAAGCTGCCAAAATCCCTTGGAGCGCCATCGTAAGTAAATTGTGGCATCCTTGGGACAAAGAGTCTTAACACTTATCACATACCTGGTTGATTAATACTTAATCAGGTTATGTCATGAGTGCGCATGCGCCGATCACTGCTCTGCGGGGTTAAGGCAGTCAATTTTCCCACCACGTGACCAAAATCCTGGAATGTGATTGGCTTGGGTTGAAGAAGGACTGCGCGCCTGATCTTTAGGGTCTAGCAGTGAAATCACTTCTGATTCTACTGCTAGACAATAAAGACACGTCATATTATTCATGTTCTTCTTCATCAATTTCCAGGTAAGAAATTTACTTAGATTTTTTTTTGTAAAATACTTTGTCATTATAGTGGTCCTGTTGTAAACCTTAGTATTGTATGCTAGTTTTTTCTGCCGTTTCTATCTTTAAAACCACACTTTTGGATAAAATTCGCAAGATAAAGTTATTTTTGAATTTATAAATTTAGAATTTTTTTAACTATTTATTGTGCCTGAAAGCCTGCCGAGTAATTACTGGTTTTCCGAAAATATTTGAAATACATCCAGTTTGGATCCAGATCAGGTCGGAATTTCATTAGAAGTTTTTCTTGAGAATAATTTCATTTCTTTTGACAATTTTCATCTAAGCTTAAATGTGCAGCTTTCGATGTAAAAGAATTTTGTATTGCCAAGTTCAGTGGCACTGGTGGCAGAATCAAATTAAACTTTCAAGTTTGGAATGCACGTACAAACTTTGGGCTTCGTTTCGTAAAGGCGAAATGCTTATAGGCGTAATTGTTTTTCTTTTTTTTTTTATTAAGTATAGAATGAACAACAAGACCACTAACACATTTTATTCATTTAGTATTATTTTGTGTCCCCTGTATATAGTGTTTCTTGAAATAATTTGAATGGTTGCTTCCTAGCTGCAAGATGACAGCCTGTTTTTAAATTTCGATTTCTTGCTATAAATCCAGTTTCCCCGCATACTTTTCAATTATTAAGTCCTGGGCAAAATGACTGCCATAAATGAGTGAGCTCATATTCAGTCTGATAATTACTGGTGTTTATGCAAAATTCCATTAGACACGTCACTGCTGTTAGAGCAGGAAACAACCATTCCACACAAAAACAAACTAAAAGTATGTCAATTCATCAGTAATAGAAATAGCGGATGTAGAAGGCATTGTAAATCTGTATGCAGTTATGCGTTAGTTTAAATATGGCTGAAACCTGTCATAAGCAAGCCATTGTCCTAGACAGTTTCCTGTAGTGCAAATTATGCAAATGTATTGCTGTGTCATATGCGTCTTTCATCTGAGCACCACTCGGCATGCACTAAATATGCACAGTGTTAATTATTCTAAAATTGAGTTGTTTTGGTTCCCTTTTTATGACAAGTTTTGCTATATTTACTTTTAATTATGTGCCAATAATGGTTATTTCTCAAATTTAAAGTCCAGCTTTAAGATTTCAGATATCTGATATTTTACATGCTTTCTGGTTGCCGATATGAAGTGTTCATATAGCCTGTCTATCAGACAGCCAGTGAACCCCTCATATGTTAGCCAGCATAATATCTGAAGAAATATTTTAGACTGGCTCAGGTCCAATAGAATTTATGCATTGGAAGTAGAAAATTTACTTGTATATTTCATGATAATAAAACTAACCATTATCAATAGCATTGGGCGCAAGAGTATGAAATGCCTTCCTATACGATTCTTTGGAACTTAACTTTCCCTTTATAAGTAAATAAATAAATATTCCACAAACGCAATCAAAGTCTGTTTATATCAAACTAGAAACTTTGCCTTATTCATGCTTCAGTTTACATGCATAATTCATTTTAAAAACATTTTCACATATGCATGGTTTCTGGCAAATCTTTGTATGAGCTCAATAAACTCATACCAGGTTTTCTTGGTGACCATAGTTTTGAGTTAAACATAGACAAAGGTCATCATTTGTATATTTCGAGTTAAACAAAGTTTGAATTATGCACACAAGCAAATCACTTTATGAGCTAAACAAACTCATACCTGATTTTCTTGGTGATCATAGTTTGAGTTAAACATTACTATGGCGAAGGTCATCATTTGTGTACTTCGAGTTAAACAAAGTTTGAATTATGCACACTAGCAAATCATTTTATGAGCTAAACAAACTTATACCTGCTTTTCTTAATGATCATAGTTTGAGTTAAACATTGACAAAGGTCATCAATTATATATTTCGAGTTAAGCATAGTTTGAGTTAAACATTTTGGCAATGGCCACTCATAGTATATTTCTGATTAAGCAAAGTTTGAATTATACATACTGGCTATTCATCAGAATGCTATCTATAAGTGCAATTTTCAGTACTGCATAGGCACTTTGACCTAGCCATTACTTTGAGTTATCAGGGTTTGAGATAATGAAACTTGTCAGTCATCATGTCAAATTTATAATTAAAGTTACATGGGTTGTATATGCATCATTTGGTGTTCTGGAACAAGCTTTTATCAGGGAAATCAATCTGTATTTTTAAAGTATTCAATTGTTTATATGAACTTGAGCAGTATATCACCAGCTGTAATAATGTTAGAATTGTTGACAAAGTCAGCAATTCAGCATCGTTCAGATGGTCGGTCCAGATTTTCATATTTTATTTGTTGGAAATGATTGAGACACACCCCACAGTTAAGACACCTTTAAATAATTCCAAGTATTAGTTCGCTAATTCCCCCAAACAAGACAGCATGTGTCAGCCCCGAATGGGATTGCGCATTGCTCTTTTGTTTGTATTCAAAGTTCTTTCCTGGCCTGGAAATTGCTTCATTAGTTCCTGGTTGTCCTGTCTCTGTGTTTAAACTGTGTTGGTGTCTCATATCTGCTCCCTGCATAAGATGTATGTCTGCAAGCCAAAGCAAATCATTTATGGCCTGGTTAGCCATTAGATGATATGTGGTCAACTTGCAGCAAGTCATTCTTTCACAAATATTCCGTGATCCTGCTCGATTCATATAAAATACTAAGAAGTAGTATAGGTGCCATTTTTGGGTATGAGTAGTAGTGAATGCCACTTCGGCAGCTACTATGGATTCACATGATGAGGGCTTGTTCCATGTTTATGAAATCACTTCTGATTCTACTGCTAGACAATAAAGACACGTCATATTATTCATGTTCTTCTTCATCAATTTCCAGGGTTATCATGTAGAGGTCAAAGACTCCACAGCCGGGCTTGGCCTGGGCATTGTGCCCAGGTCAAACCAACCACCAAGCCCAGTCCATGTAAAAAGAGATGTAAAGAAACCTGCAAAAGTGTTATGAGATTGACTAAGCAACAAAGCCCCCAATATGCTTCTGTTACATGAAGGACAGTAAATTTCCTCAATTTTTCACCCCATTATAAGTGGTGGAGAATCCGGGTAGGAACTTCTATGTTTTCTACACTTTGCCGGTACCTCGACCTACAAGCGAGTATTTCCCTGCATCCGGAAAACCAGTGCATTGAACAATCAACTTTAAATGATGTTGGCGAGTTCCGAGATGACCAACTCCGACGGCATTTGGAATACCAGTGTATTAAATAATCACATTTTTATGATGTTAGCCTGCTCAGTGATAACCAGCAGCAAGTGGATTTGTGACTTTTCCTGATGGTTCCAGAGATTCAAATCACCAGTTTTGGAAGACCAACTTGTTATTTTCTACCTATGGAACTATGATGAGGAGTCAAAGAATCACAAACTAGATTATAATTTTTCATTAGGGATAATTTTATTTCACTATTAGATTTTAATGAGTGCCACCTTCCCTTTGCGACAAATATAGATTTTAATGATCTTTCAATTTTCCCTAGCATATTTAGGGTTAGCTATATAGAATACTTGTTGGTTTGCATAATTTTGCAAGATTTTATCTTTGGGTTTTATTACAATGTAACTTTCATCCAAAATTGTGACCATTTTAATGCTCTTTGAAGATGATTTATTTGTTTACCTTTTAGGCAACAATATTGACAATTTGCAAGGCATGTAGAAAAAATCAGTGTTGGAATACCAACTCTACTGTTAACACCTTATTTTCATAGTTTGGATTTTGCCAACTATTTTAAGCAAATTTAATATTTACCTAGTTTGGATATCACCAACTACGAACACTTGTCACTGGAAATACCAGTCACTGCTGTTCATTATCATTGTTGAATTTGAGTACTATTTTACAAGCAGAAATATTCATTAGACGTGTCTCCTGTTCCAACTACTAAGAATGCGTTAGAACCGACATATCATAAAAAAAATTACATGCTATGATATTCATGTTAATATCTTAACACCCAGCATTTTTTTTTTCGAGAAGGTTTACATGTATAGTGTACATTTTAATATGCGTTACTGTGCTGTATAATGAGTAAGATAGGGTTGCCGAAGATGATTCAGTGATTGTTTGAAAACATCAAAAATCAGTACTATCATGTTTGTTCTGAAAACAGTCTGAGGCATAAGTCTTTATTAGACAGATGGGTCATTCCTATCCTCGCATAATGTTTTATAGGGCAACATCTTGAAGTACAATATAATATGTTCATGCTGCCTTGCATGTAGTCGGGCAGTCCTGTGTCTGTCATGCGTCAGTTCCATGCCGAACTATCTACTTGTAGAGAGTAAGTGAGGCTCATTCCACCCATTATTTGTCCGTCCTGAGGGACTCATTCATATAAGGTTATTCGCACACAAGGCAGCATAACAAGTATCACTCGTAACATCTTCGATGAGTAACATTATTTTTTTCATTTTGCATATGTAGAGCATGTCAATAAAGTACATTTGTGTATAAACAAGTTGAAATGTATATGTAAGCACAGATATGATTTTAAATACAGCACAGACCCTGGTTCCAGATGATCATAGCATGTAATTAAGTCTGTCACAACAAGATTTATTCAGAAAATCCTAGTCACAAAGGAGGGGTGTACTCAGACAGTGTAATAGATGTGTGCTTATATTTTTCAATCACTTTTGTAACACTTTTGCAGACGTTTATATTGTCATTAGTTGTTAAACTCCGGTTGTTGCAATTATTCATATATGCTCAGTAAATATTACCTCTATTAAGTCCCATAGGAATTAAGCCTGTCCAGAAAACTTAGTCAAAGACCAATTTTTTTTTCAAACTGACAGACCCACCAAATTTAATAAGTCAAACCATTCCATTCATTTATAATCCAGTAACGAGCATAGAGCATATAAGGGGCATTCTCAACTTTCAGAGCAGTCAGAGGACATTTTCTTTGAGGTTGAGAAGCTCTTGAAATGCAATGGCTCATAAGCGCAAGTTTTCAATATGCTAGCAGCAAAGTTGAAATAAGATATCATGCATCATTTGGCGTCAAACCAGTCCAGTACTTCATAGTCCAGTAACGAGCATAGAGCAGATAAGGGGCATTCTCAACCTTCAGAGCAGTCAGAGGACATTTTCTTTGAGGTTGAGAAGCTCTTGAAAATGTAATAGCTCATAAGCGCAAGTTTTCAATAGGCTAGCAGCAAAGTTGAAATAAGATATCAAGCACCATTTGGCGTCAAACCAGTCCAGTACTTCATAGTCCAGTAACGAGCATAGAGCAGATAAGGGGCATTCTCAACCTTCAGAGCAGTCAGAGGACATTTTCTTCGAGGTTGAGAAGCTCTTGAAAATGTAATAGCTCATAAGCGCAAGTTTTCAATAGGCTAGCAGGAAAGTTGAAATAAGATATCATGCATCATTTGGTGTCAAACCAGTCCAGTACTTCATAATCCAGTAACGAGCATAGAGCAGATAAGGGGCATTCTCAACCTTCAGAGCAGTCAATGGACATTTTCTTTGAGGTTGAGGAGCTCTGGAAAATGCAATGGCTCATAAGCGCAGGAAGCTCAAGTTTTCAATATCATGCTTGCAGTACAGTTGTAATAGGTATCATGCATCATTTGGCGTCAAACCAGTCCGGTCATTTATAGTCCAGTTACGAGCAAAATGCAAATGATAAGGGCCCTTCTCAACCTTCAGAGCAGTCAGAGGACATTTTCTTTGAGGTTGAGAAGCTCTTGAAAATGCAATGGCTCATTAGCGCTCAGTTTCATAGAATTTAAGTCATGTTAGCAGTTAAGTTGCAAGGAGTACCATGCATCATTTTGAAGTGTTGACATATATTTTGTAGGCAATAATCTTTCAAGATAATAGGGGTAAATCGTTTTTGGCTTGAATAGCTCAGTTGCCAGTTGATCTTTACATTTTTGACCACCTTGTCAAATATTTAAACGAAATGGCAATTTTTTATGTAGTTGGCAAAACCTAGCAAAATACAACTTCTGGTTTTGTTTTGTTGTTTAATAGTGCTGGACAGGATTGATCACCCTGTCATCTGGCTCCTCTACATATTTTTTTTTCTCTATTTTAGTGTTGCCTGGACAACTGAGCTTTCCAAGCATTTTAACAGTATTCCTCTTGTGCCGGTATGTCAACCTATCCAAAATTGAGGCTTAGGTGATCAATTATTCACTTTTGGAGTTAGTTGGCGCGATTTTTTTTTTTTTTTTAAAGAGGTTAAGGACAGAGAATGATGATACCTGAAACAGTTATTAGTTGTCAATTGGAAAATATTTTCATTTTAGAGGGATATTAATCAAGACAATATACATCCATATATACATGTGGCATAATGGCCTTTTGCAATATTTAGATCCTAACAAAAGGGACGAAATACTGGACAGTTGCTTTTCTTTATGTATTATATTGTACAATGTTTCGCACGTTCAAATATTGTTAACAGTCAAACCTGTCTACAAGGACACCTCTTCAGAAAATTGTCTTAGAAGGCCAATAATTTATAACAGCGTTTACATTATACATTCGGCCTTAGAAAGGCTTTTGGCAATTGCTTAATTTCCATGATACTTGTTAGCTTGGAACTATGAATTTTAGCCTAGATCAGGTTCGACTGTAATTGCCAGTTGTAGTATTATTTTGAGTATTTCCACCATCACAAAAAGGCTTCTGCCTTGTTTATATGGTCATTACCAATCATTGTCTTATTCGAATTGTGATACTTGTCATTGTTTCTCTTACATTTAAACATATATGAATGTAAATGTGTTTGTAAGAAGCAGATATTTTCATTTTCTAACTTTGGAGTCCAAAGTTTTCGTACAATGGGGGTATTGTTATGGTGGGCCTAAATGATATTTTCATTGTGTAACTTTGGAGTAACATTACATAATTTAGTATTTTGCAAATATACATTTTTAACAAACACAAGATTGCATGATTAATAAGTTGACAAACAGAATATATCCTTTTGCAGACAATTATATTTTTAGACGAGAGAATTTAAACAAACCAGCGCGATTTTCAAATAGTCTTATACGGCATAGAATTTTACTCTTCAAAATCAAGATTCTAAAATATTAATTTCAAAATATATCTATATGCACATCATTTTGTTCGGCATAAATTCAAACTAACAAATATGTGAACAAAAACATCATTGCACTTTGTATTTTTGAGTTATTTTAGAATTTGTGAGGAAGCCTCATCAAAAGTCACTTTTTGAACTAATTGTTCGAAAATAAGCAAATTAAGTATTAAAATAAAGCCTATGATGTGTAGATTTTGAATTTGAAAGAAATTAATTATAAGTCCGGTTGTGCAAAGTTTTATTTTGTAAAATAGAAATGCAGAAACTTAAAAATTCAGAAAATTGAGAATTAAATATGGCTGCCAAGTAACGCGCTTGAAAAATCTGTTGGTCAACATCTAATTTTGGTGTTCTTTGTTAAGCAATCTCGTATTGCGTCGTTAAGCTGCCAAAATCCCTTGGAGCGCCATCGTAAGTAAATTGTGGCATCCTTGGGACAAAGAGTCTTAACACTTATCACATACCTGGTTGATTAATACTTAATCAGGTTATGTCATGAGTGCGCATGCGCCGATCACTGCTCTGCGGGGTTAAGGCAGTCAATTTTCCCACCACGTGACCAAAATCCTGGAATGTGATTGGCTTGGGTTGAAGAAGGACTGCGCGCCTGATCTTTAGGGTCTAGCAGTGAAATCACTTCTGATTCTACTGCTAGACAATAAAGACACGTCATATTATTCATGTTCTTCTTCATCAATTTCCAGGTAAGAAATTTACTTAGTTTTTTTTTTGTAAAATACTTTGTCATTATAGTGGTCCTGTTGTAAACCTTAGTATTGTATGCTAGTTTTTTCTGCCGTTTCTATCTTTAAAACCACACTTTTGGATAAAATTCGCAAGATAAAGTTATTTTTGAATTTATAAATTTAGAATTTTTTTAACTATTTATTGTGCCTGAAAGCCTGCCGAGTAATTACTGGTTTTCCGAAAATATTTGAAATACATACAGTTTGGATCCAGATCAGGTCGGAATTTCATTAGAAGTTTTTCTTGAGAATAATTTCATTTCTTTTGACAATTTTCATCTAAGCTTAAATGTGCAGCTTTCGATGTAAAAGAATTTTGTATTGCCAAGTTCAGTGGCACTGGTGGCAGAATCAAATTAAACTTTCAAGTTTGGAATGCACGTACAAACTTTGGGCTTCGTTTCGTAAAGGCGAAATGCTTATAGGCGTAATTGTTTTTCTTTTTTTTTTTATTAAGTATAGAATGAACAACAAGACCACTAACACATTTTATTCATTTAGTATTATTTTGTGTCCCCTGTATATAGTGTTTCTTGAAATAATTTGAATGGTTGCTTCCTAGCTGCAAGATGACAGCCTGTTTTTAAATTTCGATTTCTTGCTATAAATCCAGTTTCCCCGCATACTTTTCAACTATTAAGTCCTGGGCAAAATGACTGCCATAAATGAGTGAGCTCATATTCAGTCTGATAATTACTGGTGTTTATGCAAAATTCCATTAGACACGTCACTGCTGTTAGAGCAGGAAACAACCATTCCACACAAAAACAAACTAAAAGTATGTCAATTCATCAGTAATAGAAATAGCGGATGTAGAAGGCATTGTAAATCTGTATGCAGTTATGCGTTAGTTTAAATATGGCTGAAACCTGTCATAAGCAAGCCATTGTCCTAGACAGTTTCCTGTAGTGCAAATTATGCAAATGTATTGCTGTGTCATATGCGTCTTTCATCTGAGCACCACTCGGCATGCACTAAATATGCACAGTGTTAATTATTCTAAAATTGAGTTGTTTTGGTTCCCTTTTTATGACAAGTTTTGCTATATTTACTTTTAATTATGTGCCAATAATGGTTATTTCTCAAATTTAAAGTCCAGCTTTAAGATTTCAGATATCTGATATTTTACATGCTTTCTGGTTGCCGATATGAAGTGTTCATATAGCCTGTCTATCAGACAGCCAGTGAACCCCTCATATGTTAGCCAGCATAATATCTGAAGAAATATTTTAGACTGGCCAATAGAATTTATGCATTGGAAGTAGAAAATTTACTTGTATATTTCATGATAATAAAACTAACCATTATCAATAGCATTGGGCGCAAGAGTATGAAATGCCTTCCTATACGATTCTTTGGAACTTAACTTTCCCTTTATAAGTAAATAAATAAATATTCCACAAAAGCAATCAAATGTAAAGTAATCACGCAATCAGGGTTTTCTGCTACCGTCCGTTCTCATTATCTCAAAGTCTGTTTATATCAAACTAGAAACTTTGCCTTATTCATGCTTCAGTTTACATGCATAATTCATTTTAAAAACATTTTCACATATGCATGGTTTCTGGCAAATCTTTGTATGAGCTCAATAAACTCATACCAGGTTTTCTTGGTGACCATAGTTTTGAGTTAAACATAGACAAAGGTCATCATTTGTATATTTCGAGTTAAACAAAGTTTGAATTATGCACACAAGCAAATCACTTTATGAGCTAAACAAACTCATACCTGATTTTCTTGGTGATCATAGTTTGAGTTAAACATTACTATGGCGAAGGTCATCATTTGTGTACTTCGAGTTAAACAAAGTTTGAATTATGCACACTAGCAAATCATTTTATGAGCTAAACAAACTTATACCTGCTTTTCTTAATGATCATAGTTTGAGTTAAACATTGACAAAGGTCATCAATTATATATTTCGAGTTAAGCATAGTTTGAGTTAAACATTTTGGCAATGGCCACTCATAGTATATTTCTGATTAAGCAAAGTTTGAATTATACATACTGGCTATTCATCAGAATGCTATCTATAAGTGCAATTTTCAGTACTGCATAGGCACTTTGACCTAGCCATTACTTTGAGTTATCAGGGTTTGAGATAATGAAACTTGTCAGTCATCATGTCAAATTTATAATTAAAGTTACATGTTTAGGGTTGTATATGCATCATTTGGTGTTCTGGAACAAGCTTTTATCAGGGAAATCAATCTGTATTTTTAAAGTATTCAATTGTTTATATGAACTTGAGCAGTATATCACCAGCTGTAATAATGTTAGAATTGTTGACAAAGTCAGCAATTCAGCATCGTTCAGATGGTCGGTCCAGATTTTCATATTTTATTTGTTGGAAATGATTGAGACACACCCCACAGTTAAGACACCTTTAAATAATTCCAAGTATTAGTTCGCTAATTCCCCCAAACAAGACAGCATGTGTCAGCCCCGAATGGGATTGCGCATTGCTCTTTTGTTTGTATTCAAAGTTCTTTCCTGGCCTGGAAATTGCTTCATTAGTTCCTGGTTGTCCTGTCTCTGTGTTTAAACTGTGTTGGTGTCTCATATCTGCTCCCTGCATAAGATGTATGTCTGCAAGCCAAAGCAAATCATTTATGGCCTGGTTAGCCATTAGATGATATGTGGTCAACTTGCAGCAAGTCATTCTTTCACAAATATTCCGTGATCCTGCTCGATTCATATAAAATACTAAGAAGTAGTATAGGTGCCATTTTTGGGTATGAGTAGTAGTGAATGCCACTTCGGCAGCTACTATGGATTCTCATGATGAGGGCTTGTTCCATGTTTATGAAATCACTTCTGATTCTACTGCTAGACAATAAAGACACGTCATATTATTCATGTTCTTCTTCATCAATTTCCAGGGTTATCATGTAGAGGTCAAAGACTCCACAGCCGGGCTTGGCCTGGGCATTGTGCCCAGGTCAAACCAACCACCAAGCCCAGTCCATGTAAAAAGAGATGTAAAGAAACCTGCAAAAGTGTTATGAGATTGACTAAGCAACAAAGCCCCCAATATGCTTCTGTTACATGAAGGACAGTAAATTTCCTCAATTTTTCACCCCATTATACATACTTGAATACTGGCTTAGTTTGAATCACTTTCTAGTATGTTTATTGGTAGTAGTTGATATGCTCAGTGTTTTTCCCTATTATGGATTGGCACATAAAAAAACAAACTAAAATTTGATAGTAAGTTCAACGATTCTTATTTAATGAAGTGCTTTCACAATAATATTACCTAAAATGATATGGTAACGACTCTGCTAACCACATCTACTTTCTAACATTTAGGCTACATCTGACCAATGTTGCACTTAATATGAAACATTTTTAAGAATGTAAATTCATACAGAAGACAAACCTTATGCAAGTCAATTCATTTAGGAGAAGAACCTTATTTCTATGAATTCGTAATTGTAAGCTTCGTTAAAAACCCAGTTCAGAATAGTACCCCCCCCCCTGTCAAACCTATTGGTTAAAACTAACTATTTTGTTCACAGAGAACTCTTGGCTGCAAAGTTATTGCTAATTCAATGCTTGAATCATATCTCTGTTCATTCTGTTCCGTAAAACTGATGCTGATTTTCATCAAAAAACAACAAGAAAAGAGTAAGTAGGCTTAAAAGCAACGCCCTATTGTGAAGTTATTGATTCATTTCAACTAATAATTAGTTTTGCTAAAACTAACCTACACCCATAAGAGGTAAGAAATAACAATGTCGCGGTTTTGACTTTTTAAGAAATTTGGCACAGAACAGCAGGGTATATACTGTATGGTATGTTTTTGTGCTAATATGGTGTCTTGACAAATACTAGAACATAACTTTCTTTGAAATTGAATGTTGATATTTTTGTAAAATTTTGAGAAAAATATTGAAATTCATAATTACTTCTTCAGAAAACGTAAACCATAATTTATCCAAATGGTTTTGTGGTATTAATACAATGCCTGTGGTATTTTGGAGTAAATATAGAGGACAAATCTTCGAAATAGATAAAACAATGGATTTATGACATAGAAATTTACAGACAGGTACCACCTCAAAGTTGGAGTAAGTCAAGGTGGTTATCCTTATACTTACCCATCTAATTCAATAAATGTATGTTCATAGTTTGTAAATGATGAGTTATCAATATGCAAAGTTTAAAGAAAATCCATGCGAGAGCACAGATGTAAGTACCCCTTTGCCAATACACAGTTGTTTATATTGCAATATGTTTGTAGAATACTAAGGCTCTTCTGAGAAGAATGACATACGAATTGACCGTCAAACTTCTCTTTTACACTCTTTCAAATACAGCTACTTTCTGAGTTCAAAAGGCTCCACCTGAAAATGAATCTGTCCGCATTGACGCCTCTGATCAGTCGAAAATTAAGTTTCAATATTTGTATCGTGTGGTACGTTTATTTGTATGTTTGATGCGCTTATCTTTCATAAAACGTTCCAAACATGAAATATTACCAGAAGTATTCACACCAGCCATCATAATTTGAACGCAGATTCTAATATTGCTCATCTCCAATACGAAACTTCTTTTCATTGGCTTGTGACATTGACCTAATATATACGTCACTGCCTCTTGTGATGTCGAAGGTCGCACTCCATAGCTTACATAGTCTGACACATGCTGTGATAACTTGATTTCTCTTTCTACAATGCACAGGTAAGAATCACAGCAGCTGGCTGCATTCATATCATGACAACAATAAATTATTTCACTATGTTTGATTACTGAATCCGTCTTGAAAACATGGGAAGTTGTAAGATTTGAGCCGCGACATTACAAAAGCAACAAATAAGTGCGCACGCAGTAAAGATTAGAGTCTTCAATGCGAGCTCAATGTGTAGCTAAAGCAACAAGCTTTCTTTGTGTGGACAGCCAAGACTCTCGTCAGACTGGGATGATATCAGCAGAGTCTTATCATAGTATTCGCCGGACGCACAGCCATTGTATTGCTTTTATCATGCCGCGGCTCATTTTTTTTGTTACTGCAGCTTTCAGCTACTGCATATTTTGGACAAATTAAGATGTATGACTGTGATCAATGAGGTTGGCGGAGGCTACCATGCTATAATGGCAGATAAATTATCTGGCTAGGTGTATTCCATTGGCATCATCCATCGCTCACGCCGCGGCCCAAATCTTTATTTACTCCATCTCTTTTGACAAATTAAAGCGTATGTTCATGGTTTTAAACATTTACTTAAACCAAAAATACATATTTCATAATGTAATTATACATTTTTCATAGATCATCCCCTCATCTGCTAAGTTAATTATGGCAGTGTTCATTGCCATAATCTAAACATCTGGTGGCTGCCATATTACAGTAATGGACAATAAAAGATGGACATTAACCTCTATTTCAGGTCAGCTAAATGACTCATAGAATCACCTTGCTAGTGGTTCCATAAATAGTAAGTGAGTATGATCAGGAAATACCACAATCACAAACTGCAGACAACCCAATACGGAAGTTAATGCAATGAATGATTGTCAAGTGTAAATCCTGACTATAGTAATAAAATAACGACATTTAATGCAAGTACGGGGAAACTTTTAACAGTAACCACGCAGCACAAACAGTAATAAAATAACGACATTTAATGCAAGTACGGGGAAACTTTTAACAGTAACCACGCAGCACAAACACAAGAGTCAAGACATCAAAAATAGTAAGTGAGTATGATCAGGAAATACCACAATACATACATTGCTTTATTTCAATATTGGATGATTGATATTCTGTACTAATAACAATTATCAGTCAGATTAATGCAAATTAGAATGTTACGACTATTAAAAGAAAAGAAGAATAGTATGTTTCAATAATGTGTTTCAATAAGTTTAAGTTGATTTTGCTATGTCTTATTGTACCCAAAATGAAGAAAGTTATTACAAAATATGTCGTCTGCTATAGTAATAATTGGTGCTTTAAGGGTTGAATTTTAGAAATAATTATCAAACCTTGGCCCATGTATTAAAATATAGTCATCAATGTACACTTTTTTGAAATGCATTTATTATAGAGCTTACAGTATGGTAGGAATAATCATTCATTTAATGTGTGTGAAATCCCTTCAATTAGCCTGTAATTAATTACTTTCAGTCAGCACTGCGGGTCTGGCCATTTGCAGGTCAATGAGCTCCTGACAAGTGGACTGGAATCACTATGACCTGTTTACACACTACCAGACCAAAGTCTTAAATCCAAAATTAACAATGTTTCAAAGTAATATTTTAGGCAGTGTGTACATTGATGACTTTATTTGGATACATGGGCATCGGGTACATAATTACGGTCTTAAATGGGTATTTAGACGGCATGATTTAGTGGCATGCATAAAAAATCATGCCGTGTAAACACTGCCATTACTCTTTATTACCGAGACATGCATGATTCCGAAAGTCAGCACGTCATTGGGAATAGGAATCGTTCTATGTGTTTAGATCTAGTCCTTTGATGAGCTGACGAATGATGTGACTACGAGTACACCGCATTCCACATACTGTCCTGCCAGCCAAGAGTGACCGTGACGTCTTGTTTTGTTTACAAAGTTATCAGGAGCTTAAAGTCGAAAGATCACTTGTGTATTAATCCTATCCACAGGATAGGATTAATACACAAATGATATATCGATACGCGTTAGCTCAAGTGAGTGTACACGTTAACGGTTGACTTTAAAATTTTAAACAAAATATTACGTCACTGTCACTCTTGGTTGGTACGACAGTACTTTGCTTCATGAATTCTGTAGATATGCTGTGTTGTGGATCCAGATTGTTACATTTCTTTCAAGTAACGGTAGAACACAGTCTTCTTCTGGTGGTCTTCCATATAGATTGAAGTAGATAGCATGATCTCTTATGAAGTAGATAGACTAAAAAAATACATGACATCCCATAAACTGGAAACGAACTCGTCCAATTGATAAGGATAAGAAAGTTCATTTGGCTAAATGGGTTAAGATGATGGTTCAGAAATAGTCTCATTGCAGTAGAGAGAGTTTCGCTTGTGCCATGATGTAAGCTTCGCTTGTTATCGGTTCATATTTGTTCGACCCATCCAGACACCTAACTTCAATATCATCATCTGGCTGTAAAAATAAAATTATTGCCTGTCTGGTTTTCTGTCGTCTTTCGTCATCCAGCAGAATTCTGTGAACTGCACCTTTGATATCATCTGCTGTCCAGCGTTGAAGTAGAGCACTAGGTGTGACTACAACGGTGTTCGGGAGGGGAGTTACTTGTACAAACTCCCCGCTTGGATCTCTAACTTCTAATCCCCCGACTTGGTCTTGGAAATTAAACGCTACTGTACCCCAATCAGTGTGTTCTCCTAATCGAGCCTGATGAGGTGCTATCTTTCTGTGTTCATCGATAGGTGGATAGTATATGGTGCGAACTTGCATAGAGCATTTTGAATGAACCTTGCGCATGAAGTCTATAGGCAAATCTAGACCTAAGGACAGCACGTCACAAAAGCGAAGACTTAATTTCCACCCAATCCCATGCATTTGTTTCACAAGAGTCTCGAAATTACCCACTTTGGGCCAGACGTCATTGAACGAGCCGAACGGCCTATAATTGAATGCCTCGTGTAGGTCTCCGGCAGATCTTTGTTTATTTCCTCTTTCCCGTTCAAGCTCCACCCACCCGAATGCATAGTCGGGCGACATGGCATATTTCTCCTTGTAATCGTTTGGTTTCCAAAAGAAGTCTTGACTCGTGGTGAAAAAGTCATCTAGTAAGCCCTCACCAACACCATGGTTTTTCAAATAACAGTATCCATATGTTTTGAAATTATGCACTATTTGTTTTCCAATATCCTTTATTCTGTCGGGGTTTACTTTTGATATGTCTTTAACATTAACATTGTAGTCCTGAAAATCAACAACATGGTTTGCTGCCATCTTAAATCTTACCACAAACAACATTTGTATATATACTCCTGAAAAAAATTAAAGGACCAAGATTTAAGAACGTGAGTATAATTAGCTCAAACATTAAAATTCTGTAAAACTTGACCCAAATCTTTCTATTCTTTATGTCCATAAATCAAGAATCATTATTAATGATTCCCGTGCCTAATTCTGCCATAACTGTGTCTCAAATGCACATACCCTCAAAAAACACTTTCAAAAGGCAGTGGGTGGGGTAAGGAACTTCTTCTGTGGTCATTCGAGTAGAATGAAAGTGACATCAAATTAAACTTTGCTTTAAACAGTTCAGCTTACATGCAAAAAAGAATCTTCAAACAGTTTTAAAATACTGGGAAGCAAGCATTTTCATCTCTGACAATGGAGTTTTGATATTGTTTTGCTTTCTGAAAATAATGTGTGTACTTGGCCATCAAGAATCAGATTTTCAATCGTCATTTATGCCTTTGAGTGTTAGAAATATGTCCTGGTGAATCGTTTAAAGATTGTCACAGACAAACGTTAAATCCAGTTGTCTGAATCCGTAGTCTGCCCATTACGCAACAGCCAAAAGGGGCAATGTTCTCTCACAGGAAGAGGTGTGTGGTATTGACGGGATTAAAACACAATAACATCATGCGAAATTAGAGATTTCAGCATCTAAAAGCACTTTTCATTCATTTCATGCAGGTCTGTGGTCCATGGATAATACACTAAAAAATGACATTCCAATACATTTAGGTCAAGTTTTAAAATGACAAAAAAATCCATGCTAGTAACATTTTCTACCACTTTCTTTTTGCTTTTTCACTTGGCAAAAAGGCGTCAAAGATGTCCGAAAAATTTAGGCTAGATAGTTAGAATGGTTTTCAAAATACGTTCTACACAAAATGCATATAATTGATAGTATTGGGCCTTCAATTATTTTGAGGAGTATATTTACACATTAGCTTACTTCAAATGACACGATAAATGCAATGGCATGCTCAAGTTGGGCTATTACATTACGCAAGATGGAGTTCGTTGCGAGAAAACCTGTTTTCGGGATTTGTAACAAGATCACGCTCTAACCTACCCATTGTACTACCAGGAAGCTTATTTTGGATGCACCTTATTTAGCAATATGATATGTTAACAAAAACACTGACCCGATTGCGCAGATGCGCTAGCTTGTCTGTGCCTTTTTGTTCGCATTCAACAGAAAGTTTTTTCTCGCGACGTGGCCCATGTATATTTCTAACGAGTATGATAGTGTTTCATGGTTGAACGCATAAATCTCTGAGTTGAAAAACGCTGTGTTCATGGCAGATGACCACTGTTTGTGCCACTGTTTGAACTCTGTAATGGAAAAATAGGCATTTGGCGGAATGAAAAATTCCAACTAGAAATGACCGTAGGGGGAACCTCGTGTTAGTGAAAGGCACATTTTCTTTTATTTTTAAGCTTAAAGTATTTAACGGGACCAAATTGAGGGCTACCAATAATAACCTGTTTTATGAAAATTTGTTAAAAGATGTCCAATACTTCTTATATCATCTAATGTGGCCTTTCTAGCACCCTTAGGACATTTTCTTACGGGTGCCAAATTGCTCCTTGGGACCCTCTAAATACGAAACAAATGTTCCTAAAAGATACACATGTTGGGACATTGTGAAAATGCGTGGATGTCATGGCAATCTGTAATGCGAATCTTAAGAATGGGGGTGTACCTACAAAATTAATTATATCACGGTTGTTTCTAACCATAGCCAACTAAAATTGGTATCATATGAAAGCTGAAGTCACAGGCCTTTTATCTTATGATCAGATATTTAAAATATCAAATTTGCAAAATCATAAAACACTGTAAATTAAATGGTTCCAGCACCAAACGACCATCAAACCTTGCATGTTTTTATATCATCAATAATACATTTTGACAAGTCTTGTCATATAGTGGTAGTAGATTTCCAACAAAATGGCATTTTGACATGTGTAGACTTGGACGAGCCTCTGCAGCCTCCTTTTAAGCTTAGAAACTCCAAATGGTGTTCAGTCAGTTGCCTAACAATCATAGAATACTAACGCGACTAGCAAAGGCTCTGATCAGACTGCGCGTATGCGCAGGCTGATCTGAGGCTTTGCAGGTCGCACATACCACATTGTTGGAAATCTCATGCACTGACTCAAATTATTTCATTTGTATATTCGAGACTATTAATGAAAGCCTCATAAATAAGGTTAAAACATTTTTAAACAAACATCATAAATAAATTGATTTCGGCTTCAAACCAGCTACCCTAGGATCTAATTTGACCTACCTTGCACCCCAAGGACAATTTTGAATTGGTGCCAAATTGTTTCCTGGGACCCACTGAATGCAAAAAGAAAATTCCCTATAAATAAACCGGTTCGGGCTAAGTGGAAATGCACGGTTGCCGTGGCAACCCATAACGCTTTTCTCACGGATGGAGATGTACCTACTAAATCAATCAATTTCTAAGCTGCTACTTATAATAGGCTAAATAACTTGGTATCAAATTAAGTTTAAACATGTGCCTTTCATTTCATGCAGAAAATACAAATTATCTAAGGACCTCGGACAGTCTTAATGAAGGATTGCCCATAAAAATGACCAGAGAAAAGTTTCAAAGAAAAAGATATTTTATCTATGAGAAAGATAGTAGGTTCAATCCTCGACTTATCCACAAAAGCCGTTTTCTCATTGGACAAGTACCTATTGAAAAATATGGGTTGAAAACTCTGTTTTTGCTATTCAACATATAGAAAATAGAAAAAGTTTTACTGAAGTGCTTTCCCCCCCGTGACCAAACTAATCCTTTTGCATACAGTTGTAGTTTTACATTTCACACATCATATTAAAACGGCATGATTGGTCACGGGGGGGAACGATGTCAAAATGCTCAAAAACGCTTTATTATAAAACCTTATTAGAAACTAATTTTGTAAAGACCTGTAGGTAAATGGCATGTATCAGAGCTTTAGTTATGAGTGCTTACAAAGTAATTAATTGTCTCATTTCTCAACTAAAACATATGTTGTGGGTACTCAAAAGAACCGTTGCAATGAGACGGTCCTTTTAAGCACCAAATTATTAATAAAATCTGATGTGTAAGAAAAATATTAATGATTTTACGCTCAACATCTGTGTTTATCTAGACTATGATTTATACAGTATGCAGATATGATACACCTCAGTGCACAAGTCAACTGGATGAACTTGAAATATTACAGGTAATAGTCAAAAGTCATTGACAGCACACTTCTTTAGACGAAACAATGTAATCTTCTCAACCCGAATTTTATGCAAACGCATCACTTTCGTCTCAATTTTTATGCCGCAAACATAATATTTACATGTATTTAGGTGAATACTCGACGAATCTTTGACTTTCTGTGAAATGAAATTTGGTCACAAAGATTACCCCCATACCCTAAACGCTAAATTCCTGGCATAGTTATGCAATATTTTCAAAATATTTTTATATTGCTAGGTTCACTGAATGTAAAGGTTTGATTTAAGCACAAAACTATAGTTGTCAGTTACGCATTATCCTAGCCACAGGCTGTCAAAATTTGGGCAGATTGAATAGGAAACTGTCCGAGGTCCTTTGCCTATTCATGAATATTAATGAAAACATTAAAATTAAGGGGGGGGGATAAAACATAAATAACTAAATTTCAGCTCAAAACCATTACCAAACCACCATTGTTGCATGTTCTATATCGTCATTGATGCAATTTGGCACATCCTTTCATCTTATGGCCATATATGAAAATTATCTCATTTGCTTATTCATGGATATTAATGAAAACTTGAAAAATAGGACAAAACCATTGGATAAACTGGTATCCCAATGGATAATTAGACCTACATTGAATCCCTAGGAGCATTTTATATTGACGTCAAATGGTAAAATGAAGCCCCTTAAATGCAAAACATTTTGTTCCCCAATAATAAATTGATTATCGTTATGTGAAATGGCGTTGTATCCATGGCGACCCTTTATGCTATTTTAAAGAATGCTGATGATTTTTTTTTAAAAAAAATCATATCTCAACAGCAACTCATCCTAAAACACTAAACTTGGTATCAAATTAATTTAAAGACATGGCACTTCTACTTATTGTAGGACATGTAAATTATCTAATTCGAATATTTATGAATTTCAAAGAAAACGTTAGAAGGGAATAAACAATTGTGGAAAACTTAAGGTGGTATACTTACAATATTACTCATACCTTTGTTGATAATTGCCTTAGAGGGCCAAACTTGATATCAAAGTAGTGCTATATAACAATTTCTCTTATCTTATGGGCAGATATGAAAACAAAGTCATTTGAATATTCATGAATATTAATGAAAACATTATAAATTGGCGAAAAATGGCAGTAAATCAAGGGGGTATACTTATAAAACTACTCATATCTCTGTTGCTTTGTGACACAGAGTACCAAACTTTCTACCAAGTTAATGCCTAGAAAGAAGTCAGATATAAGATTTATATAATTTTATGTCATCAATATTAACAAAACATTAGATAAAAGTAAAAACAAAATGTAGAAAAATTAACTGTGGTGCATATACAATGTTGCTCAGATCTCAATTGGTATTAATCTTAGTCTTCTAAGCTTGGTACGAAATCAAAGCCAAGATAATGATTTTTCATATAATTTAAAGTGTGTTACTCTAGGGCAATAAGCAATAAAAAAATGAGTTATTTTGTAAGTACAGCCGCTTGATTTTTCCACAATTTTTCATTCATTTTTAATATTTTCATTACAATTCATGATTAAACAAAGTAGATTCTTTCCATATCTGCCCATAATGGCCCCAAAAAATAAAAGTACTATGTCTTGGCATAACTTTGATACCCAGTTTAGTACTCTTGGGTAATTATTAAGTGAGATATGAGATATTTAGTAAGTTAATCCCCTTCTTTTTTCGGCGATTTTTCATTTATTTCTAATGTTTTCATTTAAATTCATGAATATTCAATTTAAAGTTCTTTGGCAACTAACTATAAGGTAAGACTAACTATGTCTGAGCTTTATTTCGATATTAAGTTTGGTACTCTAGGGCAACTATCAAGTGAGATATGAGTAATTTTGCAAGTATACCCCTTGACTGTTCCGCAATTTGTTTATTAGTTTCTAATAGTTTCATTAAAATTTATGAATATTCAACTAACTTCGTTTACATATCGCCCATAAGGTAAAACTACTATGTTGTAGCGTTTCTTTGATATCATGTTTGCTACTCTGGGGCAATTATCAACAGAGATAGGAGTAATTTTGTAAGTATAACGCCTAAAATTTTCCGCATTTTTCGTTCCTTTCTAAAGTTTTCATTGACATTCATAAATATTCAAATTGGATAAATTGCATATCCGACCAGCAAGTAAAAGTGCTCTGTCTTTGGATAAATGTCACACCTAGTTTAGTACTCTATGTCGAGTTGCTGCTGAGATGTGTGTATTTTTGTCGAAACACGAAACACCCCCATTCTTTGAAATCACATAATGGTTTGCCATGGAAACCATGCAATTTCACATAACCAAATGGATTTATTATTGGGGGAACATAATATTTTGCCTTTAGGTGGCCTTATTTAAACATTTGATATAAAAAAAAAAGAAATGCGAGGCTAGCATCCCATGGAGTACTAGTTTTTCCAATGGGCTTGTCCTGGTTTTAAGTTTTCATTAATATTCATGAATATGCAAATGAGATCATTTTCATATAATAGGATCACTAGATGAAATGAATATATATTTTGGGCCTTAGACCAGCCCCTTTACCAAGTTCAAGCTGATTTTTATCACCTTTCCTTGTCAAAATCCCGATTATATCGAAGATTTTCTTAGAATTTTTTACTTAATGACCTTTGGCCTGGTACTGAGTAAACCAGGGGTCAAACGAATTTGCACCGCCTATATCAACGACCGATTTACGGGTACAAAAATCAATGGCGATTCCTGGCGTTACGTAGCAAATTCAGACATTTCAGTTCGCATACACTCACCGGGCGATCTTTCAAGATTTTAAATGTATGTATGGTTTTGAAAAACACGAGCCCATGCAGTGAAGCACGGAAAATGCAATTCTGTACCCTAAGGCGAGCATTCAAGTTTTCAGATCATTTGCAGATTTAAAAGATGAGAAAAAAATTAATTTGCGTTGGCAGTGGAACTCAGTATATAATGACAGTCTTCTGAGATACGTTAGCTGGTTGGGTGTATTCCATTGGCATCATCCATCACTTTTGAAGAATGACAACTGTATGACAACTGTATGACTGAAAAATATAGATTATGCTTTAAATACTTACATACAATTTATAGACAGGTTTTCAGTGAAACATCCCCTTATATATCTTTAATTTTCGTGAATATATATTAGTACAAAACGTGTTTCTGCTTTTTAAAGTTCTTGGACTCCACCCCGATATTCCACTCTGTCTGAGTCGATTGTGATATTACATGTTTTTGAAATGATTGAGCATGGTCACCCTGACAAGCCAAGGGAACTAAGTTCACTTCTCGTTCCATACGCGGAAGGAACAAAGTGGACTTAGTTCCTTTGGCTTGCGAAGATGAAGCAGCATAAGCAAGAGGCCAGGCTACATAAGCATGGATGTTCAGGGTTACAGCGGGAGTTTCTTTTAACTTACGAACAAAAGCCTAATAAGCACTGCAAAATAGCATCTGCAGATCTATCCATTCTCTATTTTATCATATGAGTGAAATAACGCCATGCAATGAAATCGATAAGCCACTTTAGAGATCAAACTTGTTTTCCTATGCATTAACAGCTGCTGGACCCCGAGGTTGGTGTTGAACGACCCCCGGGGGTCTAGCAGATGTAAGTGTATCAGAAAACCATGTTCGATCGTTATTATTGCATAAAGTGAATTGCCTGATTAATACATGAAACATAGCTGTTAATAGCGTGTGACACGGCTTTTTTATGCAATAATAATATTATAGGGATCAAACATGTTTCTCTATGCATTAACATCTGGTGTTGAAACCCGAGCCTGAAAGGCGAGGGGTCTAACGACCCCCGAGAGGTCAAGCAGATGTTAGTGTATCAGAAAACCATGTTGGTCGTTATTATTGCATGTAGGCATTTTGTCACTTGAAAACGTTGGAAAAACGCTTCGAAAAGTTCATTTTCGTATATTGTATATACACAAAAGCATGAAGGATTCGTAGGTTTCGGAAAAGCCTGTTCTAGAGCAAAGACTTAGTCATCCTAACGTCACTAAATTACGTTCATTCATATGCACGTTACTGTCGATGACGTCAATTTTTATGACGGCCTAGAATGCGTATATGTAAAGTACAAAAGCCGTGCATCAACAGCACGTTAATTGCTTGATTAATACATGGGTTTTTGCCGGTTAAAACATGGCTGTTAATTTATTGTGTGCGACACGGCTTTTTATGCAATAATAGTGGTTTATAGATTTTCGGGAAACGTTATGACGTCCATAACAACGTTGCGTACATAATGACAAAATTATAACATTTTTACGGCAGAAATGAGATTTCAAAGTAATCTTTATGGCTTATGATAAATAGAATCTAGCATTCGTGCCCTTGTCTTATTAAATTTATTAAACTCGTTGCGAAAACGAGATAAAATGCTCGGCAGCCTCGCATTTTATCTCTGTTTCTCAACTCATTTAAAATAATCAATAAAACCTGAGCACTCATGTAAGATCCTCTATGTATTATTTAAGTACATGACTTTTCTCGGCCATTATTACTTGACACAAACATTTGTCAGACGCCGGTTCTGTCTTCCATGGATACAACGTGTTTCAACGCACAAAATGCATGCATGTTCAGTCATGAAACATAATCTTGCTCGTGCTATTATATGTAATGCAGTATAATTAGACCACGCCGTAATAATCGTGTTTTTGTTGAATGCGAACAAAAAGCGTAGACCAATATGCGCATCTGCGAAGTCTGTCAGTGCTTTTTCCCATGCGATTTCTGATAAGTATTAAAGCTAAACTTCATACAACCAAAATGTCAAGACAAAGAATAGATTTGAGTGTGCCCGTGCCACAAATTCCGAAGTCAGGTTTCTTATAACAAATGTCCATATTATGTACAAGTGGTGATTCATCATTTAGCGAAAGTGCTCATAAAAAAGCGCAAAAAAATGCCATCAAACATGTAATTTAACCCGACTCGGGTATGTCAAATGCATTTCATCATATGATTTGAAGTAAGTTACTGCGCTAATATACAAATATTGTTTGTGCTAAGTTCTGAGATGGCTGCAGACAAGGTCGTAGATTTTCGGGACTATAATGTCAATGTTAAAGATATTTCAAAAGTAAATCCTGACATAATAAAGGATATTGGAAAACAAATTATTCATAAATTCAAAACATATGGGTGTTGGCTATGTATTGGCCATGACGGTCATTTTGTTATATTGTTAATTAATAAATTCAATGTATGATTTATATTGACAAGTTCAACTGAGAACAACTATCCAACAATCAACTTTCCACACCACCTATAAACTCTTATCAATTGATCACCAAATGTGAACAAGTATTTCAACTAAATGTTTAAAAATCAGCTATCAACCAGCTATCAACCGTTTTTCAACTGTTAACAAATATTTCATCTCAATGTTTGACTCAACGTTTCAACACAAAGTTTGCACTTCATATTCCAACTATCAACAATCACAACAAACCAACATCTTATAACTGCAAGATTCGGTGGGGTACGCAACCAAATCATGAATTTGGCAACAGACGATCAAAACTGCTACACAGCAGTTGACATGCAAGCCAACGTTATAATACTTTTACTGTTATTAATATCTGCTATCTTAGTATAACTATTAACACATTAAGAGTTTTATCAATAGATTTTTCAACTTTCGCCATAATTCGGTGGGGTACACAACCAAATCATGAATTTGGCAACAGACGATCAAAACTGCAACACAACAGTTGATACGCACGCCAACGCTATAATAACTACACTGTTATTAATATCTGCTCTCTGTCAACTCAATATCACGCTAGAGAACCTCTGTACTCGAACAGCGCAGTCATCGCGTGGTGTTCGCAGTCGACGGGTGCACAAACTATACTATTTTGGTTTACTGTGATCCATTCTATGAGCCAGTACTTTACAGCTTTTAATTTTCACGATTTTTATTTCATTTGGAATTATTGCTTAGGTATTGTAGTCCATTCTGGCCCAATAAGAGCCTTTGAATTTTAAAACCAGCAGAGTACCAGTCAGTTTCTGGCTAGTCAATTGGATTTTATGTGCCGGAAATGTGTTCAATGCCTAATAAATGTGCTATTCAAGTAATCAATTATCATGTTATTTCATCAAATAATAAAGAATACATATAAGTGGAGGACTGGAAAGTTTGAAATGTTTCTGTTTATTATTTGCGAAGATGCATGCCATTTTTCTTCTGTACGCAAATTTTGAGTAGTCAAGTGGACTGTCCCATATGTCGAGTGCCTAAATATTTAAGGTGTACGCATTCGTCGAGTTGTATCTGGACGCAGTCGATGGGAGCACGAGCGGTTTTAACAAAGCCAGAGCGATTGAACTGCTGTTTATTTGTCTCCAGCGATGCCAAACCGTCTCGGCAACAATTTCAAAGCAATGCCAATACATAAAACAAGCTCTAATAACCATTGCAAGGTTTGCTACTTAATTTATCACTGCTGGGCAAGACATGCATTTAGTGCATTAAATAACCAGGGTCACTGGCGAGTGATAAGTAGATCAAGGTTAAAATTTTACGGATTTCATAAAAAAAGATATATGCGCTTACAGAATCATAAAAATCAATGAAACGTGCGATTTATGGCATAGTGCGTTCTTGAGAGTATGCCCAGGACAGCAATGACACTTCATATATCTCTGCTGCATACACAACTGCAAATGTGGTGTTGATCATGGTATGGGGTCACAAATTACAGTGTATGTTTGAAGAGAATGCAAAGGACAATTAATATGCATGTTTTGACGTTCACAGCTGTCAGTGCTTCAGAGACACACTTTAATATGACGTGTTGACAGACGGATGAACAGACAAACAAACTGGTGGATGGTTTGAAAATTGGAACGCTTATAAGACCCTCCTAGGGGTATAACCGTTCCCTTGTTCCCCTGAAATAAATAGGCTTGTTTCCTTGTTCCCAAAGAATCGAAAGTTGTTTTCTTATGTCCCATGTTCCGAATATTGCCTCAAGTTGTACCCTGTTCCACTCAAAATTTGACCTTTGTTCCCTGTTCCCCTGGAATAAATGTCATTTCACCTGTTTTCCAAAACCCCTGGGAGGGACTACGTTATATGGTTGTCATATTTAGCCATATGCGTACCATGTAGAATAAAAAAAGAGGCAAATAGATGGCCGATCTGCGAATAAACGGATGGTCGAACGAAAGCCTGAAATGTCAACCCGATCTGGATCAAACTATTTGACACTAGCGGGGAAGAGTCGATTTCAGTATCAGATTGCTCCGGGGGCTTTGAGATCATGCTTTATGTCCATTCTAGTTTTGCAATCATCAAGTTTGTCTTCCTGGTGTCTCGTGATGGTTGTGTGGCTCTTCCTCGCGGTCCATGGGTTTGTCGTTGGTTTGTGATTGAGGTATTTTCTTATCATACTCACTTACTATTTTTGACAAAACTTGTAGCCTGATCTGGATCCAAACTGTTCGAGCCTGTACTCAGTAAGCACCTATTATATTAGAAATCAGGTAACTGGCATTTCGCTGGCGGGCCAATAGCGGCCCGTGATGGGATGTTGGCTCGATATAGCTTTAATCTGGTTATGATACAAAATAGTATGCGGAAAAAAGAATCAGCATGCAAAACGTTAATAGTGTGTTTCTGGAATCATTTTAAAATGAAAATGTCTGAGATTGATCATACAAACAGTTTAGACCCAGATCAGGCTCAGCAAAACGTCTGGCTGGATGCGAAGGAGAAAGGTCCGTAAGATTTAAGAAATGTTCAGGACAAAAACACGTTACTCAGCATCTCAGCTCAGCATGCCAAAAACGTTGCTATATTTGGAACACGACGATACGTGTTACTAACGGCCACTTTTGCTACTAAGTAATTCTGTTTCTCCTAAAAGAGGCACTTTGGCAAACAGCGAAGGTCGCGATGAATTGCCACAATCATAATACGACTTTTCAGCAGGGTCTGTGCACTTTTCAGAGAAAAGCATTACATTTTGGAAATAAACAAAATCTCTATGGCCGAAAAAACGCTAATCACAATAATCAAAGCAGGAATGAAGATGCAATTTTTATCCCAAATACAGGCATATTTTCATTAGATAGCTATACACGCATGCATTAAATATAACTTTACGCCAAGATCTCGTGTGCTAACCTATCAATACTGAAAAAGCAAAATATGTAATGTGTTTTAAAGTTCATTGTTAAATATTCTTCTTTATTTTATCCTCCGAAAAATTTGGGGAGATTTTTTTCATGTTTTTCACATTGATTTTCGGCGATAACTTTTTTCTTATTAATTTTATCAAACCGTGTTCGCGATCAAAGTTGTAGAGAAATCCAATTTCTCCAAACGGTTCTAACGTCCAAAATGCTGCAGTTAACTCTGCGCATAGATGCACTCTTTGAGCATTTTAAGCAAAGCACAAATCGTTGGTTCGTTTACAAAACCTCGTATGTGCACTTTATTGCAAAACCCTTTTTTATCATGGCGCCAATAAAGACTATCTAGCGCACCAGGTCACAAAACCTTGTATGCAATAGCCAATGAAAAGTTGTTGTTTTGTAATGTTCCAAAAGCTCGTACCTTAATTAGTCAAAATTACAAGTTCTAAAACCTCGTAAACGGAAATTCGATAAGACAAAAAAAACAGGTAAGCTTCATTTGGTTTATTACTTTGAGGGTTTCAAAGGGTGTCTATGAACACTTTCTCGCGAATTCATGCATACATTTGTCATGAGAACTTGTTTCTTTCCTTCAATCAGATTATTTACGAAAATGCTGCAGATACGAGAATTTGTAACCTCGCATTTCTGTGGATGTTGTATTATATGAGAGTTTGTCCTTATAAATCGAAATGTCAGCACAGGTAACGTGGATACATCAAATGCAGCTTACACGTCTTAAAAGGAACAGAACTACCTTTGGTTACCTTTTTATCTATTTAATTAAAATGCAACTTGTCTTTATTGAGTTTAAAAAATTGGCAAAATGTCGTATCTGCAATATCAGGTTACAAATTCTCATATATTTTTTTTAAATTATCACAATATGCTAGAAACATAAAACTCTGCCAATGTATTACTTGTACCCGTTAAATAAACTTAAAATATGCTTTCAGTCTGAATCTCACACGAATATAACAAAAAGCAAACAAATAAGAAAGTTTTTTTTGTATCTCCTGTAAAAATTACTAAAGTGCATGTACGAGGTTTTGTAAACGAACCAACGAAATAAACTAAGTCAAACATGTCAGTCAACCGCCCCGATTTACTTACTAAGGCGATGGATGGCTTGTTCAAATATATTGGTAATCGCGCCTGATTCGCTCGTGCGTTAAGCTATTGAGGTCATCTCGAAGCTGTCCTTTAAAGAGCACGTGCATAAGAGAAAAATGGCACGTCATGCGAAATCCCAGCTTCTGTACTTACAGATGATCATGCTCAAAGTAGATTCTGAATATGCACGGTACATTCTTAGTGTGCACACACCAAGATTTAATTAAACACAGCCATTGAATAACAGTTTATATACCCATTGTGAATATTCTTTTGAGATGAACCCTTTTTGTCACGCCTCTACGAAAGGAGCTCTAGCGATAAGGCGTATATTTTCCCTAGTTGACATGATTACAAAACCTAAATTTTCAAATTGCCCGAATGTTTTTAAAATTGGGCTGTTTCGGTAGTAAAATATGCACAGAAAGCATCAAAATAGGTTTCAAGGCGATCCATCATTTAAAAAGCCGTGAAAACTTGCACCTTCTACTCCCACCCCTGACAAAAATAGACCACTTTTTAGACCGTTTTTATTGTACATCAACTGTATAAATAGTTTTACTGTACATAGCGTGGTTCCCCGTTTAACGGTCTGGTTCCCATATATGTTACTGAATAACAAGCACAGTTGATGATCGAAATAAATTCTCATTCAATAAGAAGTAGAGTTATTACATGCATGAAGGGAACCCCGTTTTAAATATACAAATTGGGGGCAATGGTGCATTGACGGCTCGTCTATATATATTTGTTGAATGTGCCTAGTTTCTCCAGTCGTTATTTCAACAAAATAAAACGAACTTCTCGTTTAGGGAGATTGCTCGCCTTATCGCTAGAAATTCTTTATCTGTCAATAAACGACTTTGAAATTTTGGCTGAATTCAATGTTTTGCAAAATCTTCATCTATGTGCACAAAAATCTGTTTGCGCCACAAACTTGAGACCTTTTGGAGAAATTGGCGCTAATTTTTCTCTACAACTTTCATCATGAACACGGTTTGATAAAATCAATAAGAAAAAAGTTATCGCCGAAAATCAATGTGAAAAACATAAAAGTTTTTTTTGTTTTTTTTAGCGTTGTCCATCCGCTGATACATTGCCATGTAACATTATGGGGATGAAACCGGTCTGCGTATGAATATAAGATTATGATGTGGGTAGCTTGGCCTTACGGGGTTGAATATTATTGTGGGATTAACCCATAATTTTACTACGATCACGGACCATTAGGATCTCCAGAATGTAGAATAAGCCGAACTCCCGTAGAGCATAGATCAACATATGTTCAGATTTAATACATGTATGATTAACAAGAAGCATCCTCTATAAAATCGCCAGAAATAACTCAATCCGCCATCACAGATCACTTAGCTAGCAAGTCCTCATCATAGACTGTGACCCAGGGTGAGTGTGTGTGTGAGGGGGGGGGGGGGGTATCTCACCTTTTCTTCATACGTAGGATTGGGCCCAGCATCTACCGTTTACCGCCATGAAATATCAGGAATATCAAGCACCACCAAAAATAATTGAAATTTTAGCCACGCGAAAATATTCTCACTCTGTACATTTACCATAAGAAAAGACCCTAAAATACATAGAAGAGACACCTAAAACTAGTCCAATTTTGTCGTGACCCCCAAAAATATCCACAAAATCTTCATACCCCAAAAATATTAATATTTCTGAAACCCCCCAAAAATAATGTATTTCAAAAATTTAAACAAAACAAAAATGCCCCGAGCCCACGCATGTATCAAACAGTATCAGAGTACCTCCTACCCCCTTGTGGACCGTGATCGCTTTGTGGCTGTAAATTAGCAATGGCATGCCAACAAATTTACCAAAATGTGAAAAATATTTAGTTCAACGCGTCCTGATGCATGGACTAACTAAGGGTTGTTCCGTTTTT
Source organism: Loripinus fragilis (assembly GCA_964019695.1). NCBI lineage: Eukaryota > Metazoa > Mollusca > Bivalvia > Lucinida > Lucinidae > Loripinus > Loripinus fragilis. The sequence continues at coordinate 22,009,719 of OZ026523.1, forward strand.
CAGAAGTGAGATACTGGAAATTATACCTACAATTTTAAAGAGCTATTGACTTGTCATCCCCGTGTCGAATCGGCGCAAATTGGTCAATACCATGAAAGTGATTTTGGAATGCCCGCGAAACTAGTTGATAAGGGCGCCTGACCACACTCGTTATATACAAGTGTCGCCTGCTGATAACCTTAGTAAAACAGTTTGGACCCAGATCAGGTAAAATCAGCAGATGACAAAAAGCATAGAAAATATCCCAGCATGCAACGAGTTAAATCCACTGACCATGGATTTGATTGGAAGATTGAACACGTCTGAATTTGTTAATGGGGGCACGCCACCTGAAAACGTGTCATTGGGTTGGTCAGTTAAAGACTTTCGACTAATCTAGTTGGACAAGAGGTCCAAATTTTGTTTCGAGTCTTTATCTTCATCCATACTTTGTGTAAATTCGTAACAAAGGCTAATGCGAGTCTGCACAGGCTTGCCTGGGTTTTCGTTGTTCGAAAATGCAACACGCACCCCAAAACACATGTGCTGGCTCAAATATAGCATTGACAACCCGTGACATATGCGTACAGTTCTCTTTTATCTAATCCAGACGACTGAGTACAGGAGCACCTGATCATTGGGCCAGAGCACCCGATATAGTGAACTGTGCGTACAGTATTAAATACTTCAATAACTTTGAACAAGCTCTACCCACAGATTTCAAACTTTTATACATTAAAGCCCTGATATTTTGCCTCTTATCTTAAGCAAGCATAAATTTCAGAACATAAACAAAAAAAAATCTTTCATCCTATTTTTGGAGAAAAATCACTTTCTTTGTATAAATAAGGCGCTGTATTGGCTATCGCTTAACCCACACACGTATTGTTACGCAGATACAAAGCTGTATATATTACTGACAATAATCAGCAAAAAATACTCTAAGAAGTGAAATATTAAGAAATTTATTACATTTTTCAACAGCAAGGTGCACATTATCACGCCATTTTTTTCACTCGTCGACTGTGACCACCACGCGATGACTGCGCTTTTCGAGTACAGAGGTTCTCTAGCGTGAATATTAACACTTCAAATCAATGTATAGTCCGTGCTCGATAAGAGTAGGGTGACGAAGCAGATTTACGGTTAGAAGTATGAAAGAAACCCCTATATTTGTCCAATCAGGTGAATAAAGTACCATAACGTGATCAACTACGTAACTCTACTCTTAACAAGCACGGACTCTAACGTCAGCTTCCAAGTCATGAATTTGGCAACAGAAGAAATAATTATACTGTTATTAATATGTGCTACTCGACGAGGCAGAACTTGATACATCCATATGTCAGGATCTGTATAACCGTCATGACAGAAAAGAAACGTCTGCTGAGAATGTTGGATAACACCTGTAATAGAAAGAAAAACAGCAGCACGCAACACCCACAGGCCTATCCTAAATAATTTGTACCCACCTGGTTCGTTTCATACCCAATGGGAGGGTTATTGGGGGAGGGTCCGTTGAAACTGCAATATGTATCAAAATGCAGCGGTCACCTTCAGAAAGGAATTGCGCATATTTTTTTCAAGGAAGGTCGACTAGTAAGCGAAACAACTCTTGATAGAATTAAGTTTTCATAGCATAAATATAACTACCACTGCATTCAAAGATCCAATGATAAGTCTTCCCTATAATAAACAAATTTAATTACTGATAGGAATTAAATTCTATTATTATAGATGAACGAACCAAGCAGAAGCAATAATGATTCTCTTCTGAGAACCATAACTAAACAAAACCAACGCAAATGAAGCTTAATTGTTATAATTCAATGTTGGCTATGTATTGGCCATGACGGTCATTTTGTTATATTGTTAATTAATAAATTCAATGTATGATTTATATTGACAAGTTCAACTGAGAACAACTATCCAACAATCAACTTTCCACACCACCTATAAACTCTTATCAATTGATCACCAAATGTGAACAAGTATTTCAACTAAATGTTTAAAAATCAGCTATCAACCAGCTATCAACCGTTTTTCAACTGTTAACAAATATTTCATCTCAATGTTTGACTCAACGTTTCAACACAAAGTTTGCACTTCATATTCCAACTATCAACAATCACAACAAACCGACATCTTATAACTGCATGATTCGGTGGGGTACGCAACCAAATCATGAATTTGGCAACAGACGATCAAAACTGCTACACAGCAGTTTACATGCAAGCCAACGTTATAATACTTTTACTGTTATTAATATCTGCTATCTTAGTATAACTATTAACACATTAAGAGTTTTATCAATAGATTTTTCAACTTTCGCCACTGGTCGAGCAGATTCATATAACTGAATCTACAAGACCACCGCCATCAAGTTGAAAAAACCACTGCCATGGCCGCCAACACCTATGAATGCAAACCGTCCAACACCATCATATCTAAACCACTGAATAGACCCCTATTTCTAGGTAGTTAATAAATGCGCATAAAGCTCATTGAAAGGTATTCAAAAATTTATAATTTCCAATGAAAATAGGTGGCAATATTCTTCGCACAAACTAGTGAGTTTGTCATTAAAATCTGGGTACTTTATCGCATTGTCAACTGCTTAATAATAGCATGATTAGTTCTTGCACGGATATTTTATTATAGAGTCAGTATTCTCAGAATACCACAACTGAAGTATGGATATAATATTAGACCAAACTAAAAGGTAAATAAGTTGCTCATAGTCTTCACAATGAACTTCTTAAGTGTACATGCTCTTATCCGCCCAATATCTTTACCTCCTGCATGAGATAGAAGGTAACAAGCATAATTGTTTCAACTACAATTTGTCAAGGCTAAATGACGTTGCAGCCACAACTTCGTCACTCAGGTCGCCATAATGAGGTATTGAATTGACATGTGTAAATGCCCTCTTTATAATCGATAAAGAAACAATCCAGATCCTTGCAGCATATGCAAAGCTTTTATATGAAGAACAAACAACTCTAAACAACATTAAAATAAAATTCTGTCAAAATGGGGGTGGCATATTTTCACGTACCAACACGTTATGTTTTTACTATAATGTATATTCTGTAAGATGTACTTTACTCTGACCACCTTCCCATAAATTTGATACCTGAATCTGCTACACGTTGAGAGGTAGCCATCATGACAGCTTCAATTCTGAAAGAATGTCAGTTAATACGAATGTGGAAGTGGTACACTGGGGACCCCATGAAGTTCTTAACCTTGTCAATGATGGTTGAAAACTGATAACATTTAAAACAGGCTGACCATCTAAATGACAAAAAAGAGGGCCTTGAACTTTTGGTCTGACTTGAAAAGCTGTTAGCTAATGAAACAGGGCAAATATGCTTTTCTTGACTTGAATAAAATAACAACTTGGCTGATTTGCTAAGATGATATGTTTTTTTTTTTTTTTTTTTTTTTTTTTTTTTTTTTTTTTTTTTTTTTTTTTTGGCAACAAAACGCAAAGTAATTAGGATATTTTTCTCATATATGACAAAATGTGAAACATGCACATGTATTATCTGCAAATTATCTCTTGTTTGGTATAAAATGATATACCAGAGATGTATGAAGAGTAGCTGTCTGGAAACAGACAGCAATAAAGTATTTTTTTTATCCATATTGGGTAGCTTTAATGTATTACAGTTTGACTGCTCACAAAAAGCATCAAATTTCAAAACTCCCCCTTTTTTAACTCAAACGTTTCCACTCACAGTGATGCATTGAAAAAACAAACGATGCACTTCGCTGGCAAAAGGTTCAAGAACTCTGTGGAAACAGCAATTGATAGTTGGCCCGCTGCTGGCGCCAGGAGCCTGAATCCCTGCCACTGTTTTCGAGAAATGGAATCTGCTCTACCACTTTTATCACAAAAGATATGCACCACATTGGTATTAAAATTATGACACAATGACTATTGAACTATGGCTCTGACAAGACTCATAAAGCACTCATCCTTAGCAGTCTTGGAGTTCAAAATGTGGACAAATGCTATGTGATCGTTAGTAAACTGAATAGCCTTTGTCTAAAAACTGTTCTACCGTATGCAATTGCCAAAGCAATTAGAATTAGTTCTAAAATGTTATGACTTTTAAAATATTAGATTTGTATCACAGGTCAGGCCACTATTGAAGATGCCAATATCCGACAAAGTAAACTACACAGCCAAAATCAGAACCACCCACACTATCTGTCTGCAATTTCGATGAAGTAGCTGTACTTTCATATCTTGCATGTAATAAATACCAATGATTTCCAAAAGAAAATTGTTGCCTTATTTCGAGATCTTCTTATATGTCATTTGACAGTATAACATGGTGAGAGGACAGCGTAGGTTTGAAATAGATTTATAGGGGAAAGACCTGCCATTCGACCAAGCGCTTCTTCTTGATCAGTTTTTCCATGCACAAAGCCTCATTTTGCAAAAAGAAGTTTTAAGTATTACATTCTCCTGGAAAACTAACATACAGACAAACAAACAAAAAAAAAAAAAACCTTTGCAATGCGATTCAATCCCAATCTGAAACCTTCTGTCTGATTTGCATGGATATATGTCTAATATATGTTGTAGTGTTCGAACATTAATTTGCGTTTGCCATAGGACCCTTTTGTATTTGCTGGGAACGAAATCTCACAGGTCTAAACTATCGACCTGACTGCTGCCTTGGTTGAAACTAATAAGTTTGCTGTGTGCACCGCTGAAAGAAACGTTGCACGAGGAAGCACATGGTGCTGCAAATTAAAAATTATAATTAAGATGGACATTATGAACCCAGCTTGGATTTGGTTCAATGAAGAGATTGCAGATGCAAAGAGTGAGCGATTACCTTACATTAATAAAGCAAAAGAATACCCAAAATTAATCCTACCACAAATCCCTTGCAATTATATTCGTAATAATGGGCAGAAAATATGGCAATGACAGACAATTCGCCTAAACGCGCACAAGTCCAAATTTTGACAGTCTGCTGATTGGTATTGACTGCTAAGGTTCCATGGTTTCTGCGTTTGGACAAACACTTTTACACAGTAAATTGACCAAATCTATTTCTCTAAACTCCATTTTATGTTTGTTTAGATGTTTCTTATATAAAAAATAAATAAATCAATGAATGTACATATTGGCCAAGGAGCATAATCAAACTCACCATCACGTGACACCGAAGAAATATTTGAATGCAAACTGAAGAACAGCAGGAGTGTCGCTGACCTGAGGCCTGGTTTGTTTTAGGGTGGCTGTGATGCAGGTTGGCTGTATGGCCTGGTATCCCTGTTGCCTTAGTAAAGTGTATGGACGTGTCCACTATAGAAGTCACCTGTTCTATTGGTGCATCATGGCCCATTTTGTTCACTGACTCAATCTCAACTGCCTTCCTATGCGATGTTCGTTTGCTCAGTGTCATCACCTCACAACGAGAAAACAACAAAGCGGCTTATAATGACAATAATATAAAAGTTATAAAATTTAGAAGTCACAGTATTTACGCAGTTCTAGGTTTATGTATTATTGTTTTGATGCATTTTATTTTGACAGTTATCAATATTATTCCTATTTTTATCGCTGTTCTTGCTTGGTTTATTCTTTATCACACAACTTAAATAAATTAAGCAATACTCATTTGCTAACCAGCGGTATGTTCTCATGGGCTCTGTAATGGCGAAATGGTGTACAATGATTATCACATTGTCTCTGCCGGGAAGCATTTTTCCAATACTAACCTGTCTGATTTGAGCATTTGGGGTACATGTGAAATATTTGTCTACCGAATGTGACACCAAATCATGTGACCCATCTGATTGGTTGATTCAAACTTGTTAATAATATGTGTCATCATCCGTCACTGAAACCACTTTTTTGACCCAAAACTGTTTTAGTGTAGAAAATCTTATCTACTGTAATACCAATCATTGTTATTGTTTAGCTACCAAAGCATAAACGGACCACTTATAGCCATACAGTGTTTGCTACTTTTTTAACGTAGTGTTTCGGGTAATGCACACCCGACTTTTAAGTCATGATGTGCCCTAGCAGATAGAATGATTCATTAGTATCGCCCCTGTGCAGACAATGATGATTATCAATCAATTTATTTCACTTAATTTATTCATAAAACTTTATAATTATTTGGTACAAGTGAAAATGCAAAATTGCTACACAGCACAATTAATGTAACCATATTATCAGGGCGACGTGATTGGCTCCAAAGAATTTAAAGTTGAAAGCGAAAGTCAGTGCACAAAGAACTGGCTACCAGCTCCTAGAAGGATTAGGTTATAGTTAACTGACTGTCTCGACATTACCATAGCTGTTGACTGGGACGTAAAAGAACACAGCAAATAAAATGTCACAACTATCAATTATCTGGAGCCTTATTACTCCGAATAAGTCATGATAAACTTCTGTACACTACACAACTATAAATTATCTGTAGTCCTGATAATCTGAGTACACACGACCTATTTATGTCTAACCGCAGCAAGCGTATTTTACACCAAAGGGGAATACCCTTTGCATTCTTAAGCTCATATGATGATCTATTTTTAACTTTAACCTTACAATACGCATTCAAGAAATGCGAATTTCAAATTATTTGTTTATAGAGGACTCCAAGCTGTATTTTACAGACGACAAAGCCATTTTCGGTTTATATTGGACACAGTAACAACACTATCAAGTGAACGTCGATACGTTTTATCTTCATAGGAAAAAGCAACAAACATGTATAATTTCGCTAGACGCGCATTTAACTGTATTAACTTTATAAAAGACAAATAAAGAAAATAAAACAACACAATTATACTCATCTGATAACAAAAAGAACGCTGGAAGACTTTGAATTTCTATCTTCTCTCCGTTGAAACTGCAATATGTATCAAAATGCAGCGGTCACCTTCAGAAAGGAATTGCGCATATTTTTTTCAAGGAAGGTCGACTAGTAAGCGAAACAACTCTTGATAGAATTAAGTTTTCATAGCATAAATATAACTACCACTGCATTCAAAGATCCAATGATAAGTCTTCCCTATAATAAACAAATTTAATTACTGATAGGAATTAAATTCTAATATTTGAAAAACCATGGTGTTAGCGAAAGTTTACTGGATGACTTTTTGACAGCGAGTCGAGACCTCTTCCGGAAACCAGTGGAGTACAAAGAGAAATATGCTATGGCACCCGACTTTTCTTTCGGCTGGCTAAGAATGGAACGGGAAAAGCTAAACAACCAAAGCAGTATCGGAGACCTGTACGAGGCATTTAATTATAGGCCGATGGGTTCGTTTAATGACGTCTGGCCACCTGTGGATAATTTCGAGGCTCTTGCGAAACAAATGCATCGCATCGGATGTGAATTATGCCATCGCTTTTGTGACGTGCTGTCCTTAGGTCTAGATTTGCCTGTTGACTTCATGCGCAGGGCCCATTCACCGCGCTCTATAGCGGTTCGCACAATATACTATCCGCCTATCGACAAAAACCGAAAGATAGCACCTAGCCAGGCTAGATTAGGAGAACACATTGATTGGGGTACAGTAGCGTTCGATTTCCAAGACAACGTCGGGGGACTAGAGGTTAGAGATCCAAGCGGGGAGTTTGTACAAGTAACTCCCCTCCCGAACACCGTTGTAGTCACTCCCAGTGCTCTACTTCAGCGTTGGACAGCCGATGATATTAAAGGTGCGCCTCACAGAATTCGGCTGGACGACGAAAGAAGACAGAAAACCAGACAGGCAATTATTTTATTTGTACAGCCAGATGATGATACCGAAATTAGATGTCTGGATGGGTCGAATAAATATGAACCTATTACAAGCGGTGCTTACATGATGGCAAAAGCGAACATTGCTCTACTGTAATAAGACTATCTCTGAAACACTATCCAAATAGACATTTCTATCCTTGTCAATTGGACGAGTTAATTTTCAGTTTATGGAGTGTCATGTATTTTCAGTTCTGTTTTATTTTGAAATAAACCTAATGTAAGCAGAGAGTGGAGAAATTCTGTTTCCCTCAGACAAACTTCTCTTGCTTGTGGCAGCTTTTATCGTTTGGACACCGAACATCGGTCCTGATCTGGGTCTAAACCACTTGACACTCTGACAGCGTTCCGGATTTTTTTTTTTGGAAAAATACAGCAAAAACATGAAAAATTACCCAGCATGCAAAAAAAACACTTGCCGTGCAACTTATCCAGACGGCTGAAGCTGCTTGATGTGTCAAATGTCCATATTTTTGTCTGAATGTTTAACATTTTACACTCTGTGCGAACTAAGAGGAAAACAATAGATAAGGGCCCAAATCCAGAATTTACAAGTCATGCTAAGCTTTCATGCTGAGATTATCAATGCTTGTCTGCAAGAAGTGCAGCTGTTCAAACGGGTACATTAATAAAATCTTAGACAGGCATGAGGGTTTGAGTCGAATTGCAAGAGCAATTACTACCATATCCTCTGCTTTGGCTGCTAATCGCGACAAATGGTCGTCTGCTGTGCGTCGTCTGCTGTTCATTTTAAGAACCGTAAGGACCCAGATCAGTCTACTCCTCTAGGAGCAGTCTGAACAGTGTCTACACTGTTTGCTTAGTTTGTGTTGTTAGTAGATATATGCAGCAGACGACCTTGACAGGCGACACTTTTATATGTGCATTTTTCGTAGCCTGCAGGAAACTAATACTCCTGGGTAAGGGACTTGCATATGAAGAAAAAGATCAACACTATATACATGGCCAAATAGGAGTTCCCTACTCCACATGGCTCAAAGACAGCTGTTGCGCACTGAACCATATGGTAAGCTGTCAGCATAAGCCTGTACCCTTTAAGGGTTATCGCGGAAGGTTTGGCTTACGAACAAAAGTCTACAATATAAAAGTTACCAATTGACATATATCAATTCTCTATTGCAGCATTAATTGCATGTATTTCTCAGACACCGGTCCCACACCTTCCAACCCAATTCGTCTTAGCACAGATGGCCCGGTTGGAGATGAAAGTATTGACCTGATTTAAATAGTTCCTGCAGAATTTGACCCAAACCAATTGTGCATCTCATTTAGGTATCGTTTAGTCTACCACTATACGAAACTGGGCTCCGATCGGCCTTTTGATGTATGAGCTATCAATTGAAATAGATGCAATTTTTCAAGGAAAAATACTTAAAGAAACACTCGACCAAAATCATATTTAAACAGCATTAATAGAAATGTACCTATTGCATGAAAAAGCTCAACCCCTTTCCTTCTATTATGCCTAACGACAGCCCTCATTTTCTCTGATTTACCGGGTAATTGATGAAAGAAGAAGACATAATAATTGAGCCAGTGCATGAGATTTCCAACTATGTGGTATGTGCGACCAGCAAAGCCTCAGATCAGCCTGCGCATACGCGCAGTCTGATCAGAGCCTTTGCTAGTCGCTTGAGTATTCCAGGATGGTTGAGCTACTGACTGAACACAATTTTGAGTTTCTAAGCTTAAAAGTAGGCTGCAGAGGCTCGTCCGAGTCTACACATGTCAAAATGTCACCTTCTTGGAAATCTCATAGACTGGCTCAATTATAAGTAAAATATGATAACGCTAAGCTCAGATCACAATCTGAAAAGAATACAATTAGCACAGTTCATATGCAAAATATGGTAACGTTAAGCATACGTTTAAAGCTGCATAGTCTGTAACTTTTGATCTTTTAATTTTTGAACTAATGTTTCTATTTTTCAAGAAGACATTAAAAAACTAAAATTCAGGTATTCATTTTACCAATGTTGTTAACCTTAACAAATTATCAGTATCAAAACAACAGCATTTACGTTAAAATTAACTGTCTATAATTATTGGAGGGACGCAAATAATTACCAACACATCTGTTTTTGTAAGATAATTCACTTTTGCGTGCAGTTTTCAGCTGTACTGAACATTTTTATTGTGAAAACATAGCTTAATTCTACTTTTACAAATGATTTAAAAAGAAAAGAAAATTTATCGAAAAATGTTCATAGTTACAGAGTATGCAGCTTTAAGCACACGTTTAACTGTTTAACACAGTCATTTTTACCGCACATCAGATCGGTATTATATCTGTTGTGTTTACCCATGTGAGCTATTTCTTTCTCACATACCAACGCATACGAGATAGAGTGATCCCTATGTAAGCTCGCTGTCGGAAAAATCTGTCCCACATCGCTACCCATGTGAGATAAGCGTAACTAATACGAGATAAGCCACACGCGGCCGGTTGCTAATTTGAGATAGCATTTTGGGGCATGCTTTTATTCCTTGAAAACGAAAGTTGAATTGTTGTCAGTCAGGAAAAAAATCTATGTTGAATTTTCAGCGATTTAAGTCGGCGTTTAACTTGGTTTAAAAGTAAAACGGCGCATTTTTAATTACAACCTTTATTCAATGCTTTGAACATGCTGAGTGCATTGCGATTGACATATGTAACCTGTTGTGTTTGCATTGAGTGACTGAATCCACCGGGACGGGGATAGACTGGTTCTCTCCCTTTAATAGCTTGTCAGCATATTAAGACAGGTAACTACTAGCCACCATTGCGCCTACGTACAGCATACAAACTGACGTCATGAGCGACGTGGTATTGGAAAATACCCTTGGCATAAAGTGCATTTTTTTAACAAGTCGTTTTATTAAGTTTATTTTGTTCTGGGTGTTTATATATTTTATTATTTTACTTAATTATTAAATTATAGCAACTGAAAAATACTGAAGTATGTGTTGAAAAATCTTTTCTGGAGCATGCGCAGTCGGATGAGTAGGATTCTCTACTCGTAATGAAATAGTCGTTACCAGTCGTTATATGCGTAGCGGAAGTGAAGCTTTATCAACGAGGGGAACCAATCTAGGACGGGGAGCCTTGACGATGTAAAAACACACCACTCACACACATTTTCCACAACAAAATTACTTACTCGAGTTACTGTGGCTGATAAGCTAGTTCTTGTAAATCCATTTTGATGAAATAACCATTTGTTCATTGTTCAATGCGCTGTTTATTCGCTATTTCAAGTTGAATCATTGACTGTAAACATCGATCTCAGTGACGTCACCAACAAATATTACACAGTACAGTACCGTACGGTCGTGGTATATGAGAAAAAGAATCGATCATTGGTGTTCAGTGGTTCCAGAAAAAATCCCAACCCTCAGGTCCACCGTTCAGTGGGAAACTCGGCAAGCCTCGTTTCCCACTGGAACGGTGGGCCCTCGGGTTGGGATTTTTCTGTCCCCACTGAACACCAATGATGGATTCTATTTTTCTCGCTCACATATTGCTCAAGACAAGCTGTTCCATAGGCAAAACGCCGTGCGGAATTTCCTTTTCTCACATACCAACGCATACAAGATCGAGTGATCCCTATGTAGGCTCGCTGTCGGAAAAATCTGTCCCACTTCGCTTACCATGTGAGATAAGCGTAACTAATACGAGATAAGCCACACGCGGCCGGTTGCTAATGTGAGATAACATTTTTGGCGCATGACTGTATTCCTTCGAAAACGAAAGTTGAATTGTGGTCAGTCAAGAAAAAAAATCAGCGATTTAAGTCGGCCTTCAACTTGGTTTAAAAGTGAAATTGCACATTTACTTAAAACCTTTATTCAATGCTTTGAACATGCTGAGTGTATTGCGATTGGCATATTTAACCTGTTGGGCAATAAGTGACTGAATGGATCTAAATGCATCGGATGCATGGGATGGGGAGCCTTGACGATGACACACACATTTTCCTCAACAAAATTACTTACTTGAGTTACTGTGGGTGATAAACTAGTTCTTGTAAATCCATTTTGATGAAAAAAACCATTTGTTCATTATTTAATGCGCTGTTTAGTCGCTGTTTCAAGTTGATTTGTACAGAGCGCGTCATTGACTGTAAACATCGACCTCAGTGACGTCACCAACAGATATTACACTGTACAGTACCGTACGGTCGTGGTATATGAGAAAAAGAATCGATCATTGTAGTTCAGTGGTTCCAGAAAAATCCCAACCCTCGGGTCCACCGTTCAGTGGGAAACTCGGCAAGCCTCGTTTCCAACTGGAATGGTGGGCCCTCGCGTTGGAATTTTTCTGTCCCCACTGAACACCAATGATGGATTCTATTTATCCCATCCACGTGATCTGCTTATCCCATCCACATGACAAGCTTATCCCATCCACGTAGCAATTTACGCATAAATATTATGTAGAAATATCAAAACGGCAATATTTAGTGCGTCCGCCATCAAGTTTCGCATTGTTGAATGACGTAAAAAGCATTTCTGACGTCACTAAAATGCAACAACAATGTGACGCACGTTACAGACACAGTTTGGCGCCACGACGTCTTTTTCAATTGATACTGATGCCAACATTAGTTTCAAACCCCAATAAAAACATAACCGACGCTTGAAGTGCAAATTCGCTTCCGATTTTAGGTGCTAAACTGTGTTTGCACCCATTTAAGCATCTGGAAAATTTGTTGGTGAACTTATTTTTTAGATTGGAACAAACGCAAAAAATCTAAAAAATTATGCGGAACTAACAGAATTCATATAAAACCTTAAAAAGTCACAAATTGGGCGAGAAATAGTATACATCATGATATATTGTTGTGGGTAAAGGATATCCCACCCTCGGACCCAAATAATTTCGTCAGAAACTCGGCAGAGCCTCGTTTCTGACGAATTATTCTTGTCCTCGGGTGGGATTTCCTTGTCCCACAACAAAACATATGAAGGATACTCTTATTCTCGCCCACTTATCGCTCAAGATAAATAAAATCCATCATTGGTGTTCAGTGGGGACAGAAAAATCCCAACCCAAGGGCCCACCGTTCCAGTGGGAAATGAGGCTTGCCGAGTTTCCCACTGAACGGTGGACCCGAGGGTTGGGATTTTTTCTGGAACCACTGAACACCAATAATCATTTCTTTTTCTCATATACCACGACCACGACCGCACGGTACAGTACTGTGTAATATCTGTTGGTGACGTCACTGAGATCGATGTCTACAGTCAAGACGCGCGCTGTACAATTCAACTTGAAATAGCGAATAAACAGCGCATTGAACAATGAACAAATGGTTATTTCATCAAAATGGATTTACAAGAACTAGCTTATCAGCCACAGTAACTCGAGTAAGTAATTTTGTTGAGGAAAATGTGTATGTTTATGTTGTGTTTTTACATCGTCAAGGCTCCCCGTCCCGGTAGATTCAGTCACTCAATGCCAAACACAACAGGTTAAATATGTCAATCGCAATACAATGCACTCAGCATGTTCAAAGCATTGAATAAAGGTTGTAAGTAAAAATGCGCCGTTTTACTTTTAAACCAAGTTGAACGCCGACTTAAATCGCTGAAAATTCAACATAGATTTTTTTCCTGACTGACACCAATTCAACTTTCGTTTTCGAAGGAATACAGGCATGCGCCAAAAATGTTATCTCACATTAGCAACCGGCCGCGTGTGGCTTATCTCGTATTAGTTACGCTTATCTCACATGGGTAGAGATGTGGGACAGATTTTTCCGACAGTGAGCTTACATAGGGATCACTCGATCTTGTATGCGTTGGTATGTGAGAAAAGATGTTCCATAGGCAAAACGCTGTGCGGAATTTCCTTATCCCATCCACGTGACCTGCTTATCCCATCCACATGACCTGCTTATCCCATACACGTGACTTCAAATTATAATAATTTAGGCTGTTTTCAGAGCAATTTACGTCTAAATATTATGTAGAATTCTAACACACCTCGCCTATAGAGCCAACGTTAACAAACTGTGATATATCGGACAATAATTCACAGCTAAAGTGTGTGATAACTGACGTTACTGGAAAATGACGTCATCCATGGCGTTAGACGGTGTAACGTCGTTTTTACGCTTGAAAGACGTTACAATTATATGTAAACGTATGCGACGTAGTCTAAGTATTGGCGGGAGTACTTCAGTGCAAACAATGGCGAAAAATTAGAAGAAGCTGAAGACTTCGAATGTGTTTTCGTCGTTTATAGTGTGTTAGAATCGAAATAGATCAGCTCCAATGCGTGAACTGTTGAGTAATAATTCACTGTTTGTCGATCAGTTTTACGAAGATAAATCACTCACGCTGCGCGCTCGTGATTTGATCTTCTTTACAACTGACCTCCAAACAGTGAATTATTATATTAGGGTTACAGTGAGAGTTTCGCACTTTCGAAACACTACAAAATAACAATGGATTTGCAGCATGTGATTTCGAACAATGTGATATTTTGGCAGGTGTAAACTCAGACGACCCTGTGTAGCCTTCTGTTAAGCTTAGAAACTCCAAATAATGTTTGCTATTTCGCTTCCATTTTCAGGTGCTAAACTATGTTTACACCCGTTTCTGCATCTGGAAAATTCGTTGGTGAACTAATTTTTTAGATTGGAACAAACGCAAAAAAATCTAAAAATTTATGCGGCACTGACATAATTTATATACAACCTTTAAAAGTCACAAAGTGGGCGAGAAAAAGTATCCATCATGATGTATTGTTGTGGGACAAGGAAATCCCACCCTCGGACCTGAATAATTTCGTCAGAAACTCGGCCTCGTTTCTGACGAATTATTCTGGTCCTCGGGTGGGATTTCCTTGTCCTACAACAATACATATGAAGGATACTCTTAATCTCACACACCCGTACCAGCCCTAGGAAAAGATAAAAAACGAACAGCAGCACGCTGGTCGCACGTCGATCCGTGACGTCTTGTAATGTTAAAATGACGTCACCATGTCGCATCTCAGCGTATTCAGGATTTTCTGGAAGTCTTTTTCAAGTTTTTTTTTCCAATATAGAAAAAGAATCCATTATTCGTGTGAGGGTTGGATGGAAAACCCCGTCCCTCACGATCACCGATTGTCATCACTTGGCAAGCCTCGTGATACCAATCGGTGATCCTCAGGACGGATATTTCTATGCCACCCTCATACTCATGATAAACTCTTAAAATCTTGTTGAAAAGCTGATGAGTAATAAACCTGAACCCTTTTAGGGTTACAGCGGGAGTTTTGCATAACTTTCGGAACACTACAAAATAACATTGGATTTGCAGCATGTGATTTCGAACGATGTGGTAATTTGGCAGGTGTAGACTCAGACGACCCTGTGCATCCTTCTGTAAAGCTAAGAAACTCCAAATAATGTTCGGCAAGTAGTCTAAAAATCATAAAATATTCCAGCTACTAGCAAAGGCACTGGCCAGACTGCGCGTATGCGCAGGCTGGTCTGAGCCTTTGCTGGTCGCACATAACACATTGTTGGAAATCTCATATCCATTCTCTATTGCATTATTCAATTACATGTATAACAGACTATACGCAGTCATATGCGCAGTCCGGCCAGCGATTTTGTTGTGTGTTTATAGCTAAACATACTTTCAAAATTTCAAGCTAAAAATAGTAGTGTGACTGAAGACGTGTTTTGTCGCGATGTAAAATAACCCAACTGGGGCATGTCCTTGCATTTTATCATATAATTTGAAGTACAGTAAGCTATACTGTGTAATTATATACAAATATTGATTTAAGATGGCTGAGGAACATGTTGTTGATTTTCAGGACTACAATGTCAATGTTAAAGACATATCAAAAGTAAACCCTGACAGAATAAAGGATATTGGAAAACAAATAGTCCATAATTTCAAAACATATGGATACTGTTATTTGAAAAACCATGGTGTTGGTGAAGGCCTACTAGATGACTTTTTAACCGCAAGTCGAGACTTCTTCTATAAACCAGAGGAATACAAAGAGAAATATACCATGGCACCCGACTATGAATTCGGCTGGGTGAAACTGGAACGGGAAAAGACAAATGAACATCGATCTGCCGGCGACCTACACGAGGCATTTAATTACAGGCCGCTGGGCTCGTTCAATGACGTCTGGCCCAATGTGGGTAATTTCGAGACTCTTGCGAAACAAATGCATGAAACTGGATGGGAATTAAGTCGCCGCTTTTGTGACGCACTGTCCTTAGGTCTAGATTTGCCTATAGACTTCATGCGCAATGCTCATTCAAAACGTTCTAATCAGGTTCGCACAATATACTATCCACCTGTCGATGAACACCGAAAGATAGCACCTGATCAGGCTAGATTAGGCGAACACACTGATTGGGGTACAGTAACGTTCAATTTCCAAGACCAAGTCGGAGGATTAGAGGTTAGAGATCCAAGCGGGGAGTTTGTACAAGTAACTCCCCTCCCGAACACCGTTGTAGTCACCCCTAGTGCTCTACTGCAACGCTGGACAGCCGATGATATCAAAGGTGCAGTTCACAGAATTCTGCTGGATAACGAAAGAAGACAGAAAACCAGGCAGGCAATTATCTTATTTGTACAGCCAAATGATGATACTGAAATTAGGTGTCTGGATGGGTCGAATAAATATGAACCGATAACTAGTAAAGCTTACATCATGTCACAAGCGGCCTCTTTTAACTATACCAGTCAAAAGTTCTAACGACCAAGCGTGTTTTTAAAGATTTTCTGCAAAGCTATAAGCACCAAGTCAATTCCAACCCGAATAGACCCGAATATTAATAAGCGTTAACACAAACGGCTAAGCATAATTCATAAAATTTGTACCCAAGAGGCTTTGACGAATACGATGTACCCTCATTTTCAAAAACGACAAGAATTTGCAATTTGTGGTGGGGTACGTTTTAGAACCTCATTTAGGGGGAGTGATAGTTCCAACACTTAAGGTGTCAAAATGAGATTGGCAATGAAAAGGAAAATAGTTTGCGGGTGAAAATGTGTTATTCTCACAAATTGTGGCAAAGTGCGAATTTCGCATTCTGTTTCGCTTCGATTGCATATGTCCCATAAAGGACGCCAGGCATAACTCTTTCCTTGCTAGTGGCGCATTTGTCGTTTGGGCACAGATCAGGACCGACAGAACATCGGTCCATATCTGGATTCAAACCGTCACACTGACAGTGTTCCTGCTGAAAGGTACTTGTGGAAAAAAGAAGTTAACTTTGGAAAAGACAGTAGACGACAACAAACTCATGAAACATATCTAGCAGGCAAGAAGTTAAATATGATTTCACTAAAAGCTGATTATGCTTAATGTCCGAACTGATCTGAATGTCCAACTACTTATACACTGAGTGCAAACTAAGTCACGGCGGAGAATCGCGTGACTTCAAAATAACAACAATGACGGATACCATTGAAAACCCGTCGATTTAGGAAAGACTTTCTTTGATATTTCCGTTAATACTGGTCAGAGTTGCATGGGGTTTAAAGCAGATGCCCCAGAAAAATGACAGCAACAGGCACATTGTATGCGACTGAGGGACAAACACCTGGTTAAAAAGTTATTCACGAGCAACCGAAATATTCAGTTGCTTGTCAATGCCTTTTTACCAGATCTTGTCCGAATGTTGCTAAGATGGATATGTTGCTTTTGTTTTTTCTGCGTATCTGCTTCAAACCCCATGCCAATCTGATCAGTATTAACGGAAATATCAAAGAAAGTCTTACCTGAATCGAGGGGTTTTGAAAAGTATCCGCCATTTTTAATCTTCCCAAGTCACGTGAATCTCCGCCGTGTAAGTGGGAATACGTGAGATAAGGACCAAAATCCCATTCTTGTTCAAATATTTACGAGTCATGCTAAGCTTTCATGCTGAGATTATCAATGCTTGTCTGCCAGAAGTGCAGCTCTTCAAACGGGTGCATTAAAAGCAGCTTAGACAGCCATGTATGTAACGTTAAAAGGGTCTGTTTGATATATTTCGTCGTCGAACTTGATATAATGAAAGTGCAATTACTACCATGCCCCCTGTGCCGGCTTAGCTCGAAACAAAATGTCGTCTTTTGTACGTCGTCTGATGTTCCTTTTAAAGCATCGCTGTAGCAAACAGTGTGGACCCAGACCTAAGAGCTGTCTGATCAGAATCCACACTGTTTGCCTGTTTGCTGAAATTAGCCTGTAGTTAGCAACTATATGCAGCAAACGGCATTGGCAGACAACACTTGTATATTCATGTTTCGTAGCAGGCGAAGGATTAAGTGGCGTTCTGTTGTGTGCAGGAACCAAATATTCCTGAGGTTCATAGAATATGAAGAAAAAGATCAACCTCAACTCTAATCCCGAAAGGACCAGAATACGAAAAAGATCAATACTATATCGATGTGCGGTAAGAAGTTCAACCAACCGTCAACGCGTCACAAATACAGCTGTTGCGACTTCTAGACCATCATCTGTCTTGCATAGGAAATCATGAGCCAATATCGTTTGTCATGAGATTTTCAGATGATTATATTCAGCATCTACCTGTCTGTCTGTCTGTCTGTCTGTCCGTCCATCAGTTTGTTTGCAGCCGGCACAGCCTCAAAATAGCAGCTGGTGTCTTTTTTTCAAATTATCCGAGCATTAGAGGAAGCTTCCAGCCTTAGTCTGTGCTCAGTTCAAGAACTGGTCAAGTTTTGTGCAAATGTTGTGTAAGCAAATACCTCATGGTAGATATCGCATATACACTATTATACAATTGATGCATTCTTTTGAGGTTAACATCAGGATTTGTCCACCCGAGAACAGTGTTGTTCACCGAGGCGAAGCCGAGATGAACATAACTTTCAAGGGTTGTCTCTAATCCTGATGTTAACCGAAAAAAGCATCAATTGTTTTGTTATTTTACCTAGTTATATTTAAGATGTTTTCATATTTATAAATTTACTCAAGTCAGATGTTCCTAGTGCACTGAATACAAGATTATTTCAACAATTACTTCTCAAATTTCTAAAAATCATATGAGATGTGCAAATGAATATAGCAATTTTTAAATGACTGTTCTTATAAAAATAAAAGAATTCTGAATTCAAACCATTTGATCGGTGAAATAAACATAAGAAATTAGTCAGTGTTTCAATAATAGTAAGTGAGTATGATCAGGAAATACCACAATCACAAACTGCAGACTACCCATCGGCACCGCGAGGAAGAGCCGCTCAACCACCACGAGACACCAGGAAGACAAATTAAGCAAAGCAATCAGCCCTCTCTTCCCCATCAAGATGATTGCAATACTAGAATGGACATAAAGTAACGTACAACAAAACATAGAACAATTACAGACTCCCACAATGGGAGTAACAATAAACAAAAAGTCAACAACAACAGAACCACCGCCTTAGAACGGACAGCAGCCTAAGCCACCGGGGGGCTTAAATGCATTTTACTGGTACCAAATCTTCGCCCTAGATTCTGCTGTTGTTGAAGTACAAGAAATGTTCAGCTCGCATGGAGGCCATCTAACTAATGCAATGTATCATCATGGAAAACACTCTAATCAAATTAACACACCATGATGAAACAAAGAAAAGGGCTCATGACTCACAGATAGTCAGAGCTAAAGAAAACCTCAAGTTGAGCCACGGTGGGTCCAGCTACAGATAAGCATCAGGCACCAACCCACCGATTAAAGCTTTACGTCAGAGCCGTCATAGAGTCTGAGGCCTGACCCACCGTCGTGCAATTAAAGAGGAAACCATAGCTATGAACCGTGATTGGGTTCAAAACTAGGCATGCAGACTGTCGCATGATATCCAAATTATATCCAACCCTTATATAACGTTTTACTATCTTTTTGAATTGATCACTAAAATTAGGTTTTCCAACAATTCGTTTGAATTTATAGACTAAATCACCATAAAATATAGGTTCTGAATATCTAGTTGTAGCTGTCAGGCAGCAGTGAAAAAAAGTCATGTTAACCTGTCTCACTGTCCTGGTCTAAATTTAGCGCATCACTGTTTGACATCAAGATCTGTCACAACCAGTGAACAGCTAATTTCAGCCAATCAGAGGAAGTCTTTTATAGGAGTCATATAACAATGTATATTTTCACGTGTCGAGGTTCCACTTTGTGTCTGTTTTGCTAAGGCCAAATAAAAAATTATCTGTGTTTAGGGTAACCCGACCCTACCTAAATTTACTGGTGAAACCTAGAATTATTTTCAAGTTTTCTGGAAAATATATATAATTCTATGCATTTTGAAAGGCAATTCGCCTTTCAAAATGCATAAAATTATATTTTTCCAGAAAAAATGAGTGCCTACCCTACCTGAAACACACTTATTTTTTTATTTGGCCTAATCAAACCAAAGCAATATGAAAGCATCAAGAGATTAATTTTTGTTCACATCTTTATTTTACATACAAAATCGTGTAAAACAATCAAACATGATATATATACGATGTACCTTGGGAATTAAATTTACTGAAAAAGTCCTAATTTGAAAAACTGAAACTGTCAGCTACAAAGATCTGCCCCCGCTATCTGATGGCTATTGGAACGAATTTCATGTATGGTAAACAATTTGACGCAGTATTATGTGATATGCAGGTCTCTCCGTTTCGCAAAGCCGACCATCAGGCCAGGCTAGCCAAAGCCTTCCCTATTCGCTATCATGTGAAAAAATGGTAAATAATAGACATCTATCCCACTATTAGGTTACGTAGGTATAAAAATCTGTTTTGCATAAATGGATAAAGATGCTAAAAATTGTGGAAATTGGACTATTTTACCTTACCCTGGCGACACGCCAGGCTCAGGTAAAATTTGAGTCTACTCTCCTCATAATTTAATAACTTCAATTATATACACCCTATTCTAAATAAGCACTAATCTTAGAAAGTTTTGTAATTTTGTTTGGTTCTGTTACTTTGATATGGCATTTTGCAGATTTCTAATCGATGATTCAAAGCAATATACATGTACATGATATTTACTGTATGATTCAAATGACCGGATAACCCGTACATCAATAAATAAATTAAAACATTAAGCAATATTTCCTGCATCGGGTGGAAAGGCATGGCAATAACAGCTTCAAATATGTATAAATGGAAATCGATTATTCGAATAGAGATCTTTATTACACATTTAAGGTTATGGAACATGGTTTATTCTAATATGCTCTATAAAGCCATGTTCTGCTATTTCGTAAAATGTAACATAAGTTACTCTGACGATTAGAAATACATCTCAAAGATGTCTGCATTTGAGGTTTATGTCTAGCTCAAACATGTAAAGCTCAAATAATTTCATTATTACTATTGGATAATGACTGAAATAGAAACCTAGTTATTCTTCTTGGGGTTGGGGAAAATGATTCATTCTTATATGCAATCTATAAAGTCATTATCTGAATGTTCGTATAAAATGCAACATACGTAACACTAACGAGCGAAAATACATCTCACTGATGTCTGCAATTGATGTTTATGACTAGATCAAACATTTAAAGCTCAAATACTATCATTGATACTGTTATAAAATATATTATAAGTATTGTATTTTGTGCACTGCTGTTTTCAATGTTAGTGGGGTAACGTTGATTACAGACCATTTACAGAAAATTGACTACAGAAAACTTAGTAAAACATGGGTTTCTAAGGCCCCAGGACATGTTCCTTACTGAAAATAGTAACCAAGTTTTTCTTCCTGGGGGTGCAACAGAACTTAAAATTTGAGATTTGTCCCCTAGACCGTAAGAGATTTTGTCAAATATACATTCTGATACAAACTTGACAAAATTAAAAAATCGCTTGACCACTAAGAGAGTTACAGACAAGAAAGTTGTATCTTCAATTTTTCAATAAATAAGTGTCAATAAATAAGTGAAAAGACATGTGTTTGCAATAAATGTATTGCACGAGCCTGCAGGTGCACAGGCAGCTGTCAATCGTATAGTTAGCAGATGAAATGTCCATTAAAGCAAATAAACAGACGAGATTTTTTGTTGTATAATGATGACTAAAAATAAATGGTATTGAAGGGAACGGCAACCCTGATGATTACTATATATTCTATATGAAAGATCTTATTAAAATCATGAATTTTGATACCGGTTTCATGTAAATCGGTTGAAAAACGTAGAAACTGTTGGCGTTTGAATATTTGCAAATGGGCTGTAATTGTAGGCTTAGTGGCGTCACACAGCCTAATCAAATATGCGTAATCAAATTAAAAGACAAACCAATGGATCACTTGCAAGTATCTTTAATTAAACATTTTCCTTATGTATAAAACTGCATATCTGCTGGAATTCATATGCTGTGATAGTATTTATAACTAAAAATCAAGCAGTTGAAAATATTCTAAAAACTAATTAAATATTCAAAATGGCGGCTAAATGTTGGTTATACTGAATTCTTTAAATGCCCATAACTTCTCCATTTTTTGGATCGATTTTGATGATACTTGTATCAAAATTCATGGTTCATAGAGTTCTTTCTGATAAAACATACATATCATTAAGGTTGCTGTCCCCTTGAAGGGTGCAAGAAGCTTAAAAATCTGATTCGAATAGATTGGGATTGTTTTCCATTTCTTAACTGTTTTTAAAAGGAATTGTAACTCACAACTCGCAATCTCGTTGGTCAAATTATGGATATTATTATGATAGCCGAGTACCCAGCGCCGAACCCTCAGAGCCTCTGGGTCCATCCAGTTTCCTTGAGCAGCAGACAAGGACAAAAGTAGACTGGCTCAAGTCCTTAAAACATTTTTACCAATGTATCATATCATATACTTGTAGCCAGTCCAACTCTGATGGCTCTGTTTTTAAAACAGAGCCATCAGAGTAAGACTGGCTACAAGTATATGATATGGCACATTGATGAAAAAATGTTTTAAGGACTGAAGCCAGTCTAGGACAAAAGCAAACTGCCAATCATTGTATTGTAGGTCACTGATTCAACTAAGCAAGGCGTAATACGTCATGTTTCCGTCTTATATCGTTTGAAGCTCTAGACAATAAACATAATAATATATTCGCATTAGATCATATCTTGATACGATCCAATGCCAGTATGCATGCTCGAGGAATCAAAGCATAGTTCTGACAGTGCAATATCACAGAAGATGGCAATAAAAATATCTCCGGTCAGATGGAAACGGTACCTATCGTGTTATCGCATAGCTTTCTCTCAAAAGGATAGGGTGAGACAAATTCATCGGATCTGGGCATGCGCGTTTACATACTGACTTGGTGTTGGTTTTCGGCTTGGTAGCCCACGAAAATAGTACCTTTTGAAATTTAGCACCTCCCTCGTACATGTATATAGTTTCACATGCATGTTTAAAGAGTGAAAATACGCATATGCGAGAGCAGTACCAAAACCATATTAACAAGTCTTCGACTTATTTCTGTATCCCTTTAAAATGTATTGTATCTTTTGAGTAAAATAGTGTTTACACTAAACCATGTGAGCTGGCAAAAAAACTGTTGTGGCTTTCCCATGGGTAGTAACCAGTACTGGGCCGGGGGGGGGGGGGGGGGGGGGTATGATTTGTGTGTTTATTTTATGACGGGAACTCCCGAAGGCTCAACCGAAAGTGATTTTACGGAGAAGCCGGGAATCGAACCTGCGACCCCTGGTTAACAAGACATATGTTTATCCCCTACACCACGGCGGCTTCTGAACCCGTATGAGCTAGCATGGGCGACTCCTCTTCAGCAGGATTATGGTTAGTCTCTACATGTTAATTTAAAATCAGCAGTTGACTCTTATGTGTGCTATGAAGATGAATTGACTATCATATTTCTTTGGGAAGAGGATTTATAACCATAATTTAAAATCAATGGAAGCACTTAAACAACACAGGTGGGACATTGACACTGGTCATCCACACTCAGCCCATACCACAAACGGTATCCACCCCACCCCTTTTTTGCTAGCAACAAAGATACAGATCAGCATGAGAATCGTGTAACGGGTCTTTGATATTCACTACCCTGCTTGTACAATTATTGTACCTACATGATCACTTCACGTCTTGTCATCAACAAACTTGAGCCATTCGTGAAAATTTTGTATGTATCGCATATGCGAGCAGCGAATGCTCAGACGAGTCTGCGCATCCGCGCAGTCTCGTCAGAGCATTCGCTGCTCTCCAACACAAAGCAAGGATGAAGGGTTTTTTACTTCAACTTCTACGAAGTCTCGTGCAAAAGTTAAGGCTCTTTGCAACACTAGATCGTGGTGAGTTCATGTTTAAAATGGTGACTCAGGCCACGTATACACGATAAGTACCAAAAGCTCGCGAACTCTCTCTACTCTTTACGTTTTTAGTCAGTCTTTGTAACTTCTAGCGACGTGACACACAAAGCATGGATGTAGATGAAGGCTCAGACAGACAAAACTTTCGACCTCTTACTCCATTAGAGAGCAGTGTGTTCATGTCAGGCTGCGCACAGGCGATAAGTACAAAAAGCTCATGAACTCTGTCTTGTGTCAGCTTCAGTGTTACCTGGTCAGGTCACAGACTCCGAAGTTACGCTTGCGCGCGACGTGGCCCAAAGGTACTGAGAATATGGCCCTGAGAAAAGAAATGCTATCTTTTTTTTCTCCTCTTTGCATCCAGGTTTTGCATTATTGTTAATTCTGCCTAACATATGCCTGTACCAAAAGGAGCACGTGTGGCAGCCTTTGCTACTCTACAAGTGAGTTGGTTAACCATGAAACTACGGTGCCTAAGAGATTTTAACGTAACACGGTTTTGCATTGATCTCCATTATTAATGATTGTACATTAATAAAAAATTCAAACAAGACAGCGCGTGTGGAGCTGTGGGAAACAGGTGATTTTTTTCTCCCTAATGAGTTGAGGGTCAATTATAATCGATCTGGAGGCTATAGAGCTACAAAAACTAGTATTCCAGCTACAGTAAACCCTGTGTAAAACGGACGAAAATTGGTTTTCATGACCAATCTTTGCTTAATGCAGGTCGAAAGTATTGCAGAATGCTCCCCTTATGCAGGTCAAAAGTATTGCAGAATGCTCCAAGCGCTCATTCTGCAATACTTTCGACCTTCATTAAACTACCATTTGTCATTAAGATCAGTCTTTGTTTTGTCTATTTTTGAGTGGCCGTTTTACACGGGTTTTACTGTACGCTACATCCTTGGAGCATTACGCAATATTTCGACCTGCATTAAGCAATAATTAGTCTTGAAAAACAATTTTCGTCTTTTTAGGGTGGCCGGTTGAGACAGATTTTACTGTACATCCAACAGAATTTATTGTGAAAATTCTGCATTGATGGTAGCCAAAAGGTCACACTGGTGGAGCATCCAATCTGTTCTCCGGTGGTTTCGCACGGTCACCTGCTGTTTCTTTCGTCAACCGAGTGAATAATACGCATCGGCACAAAGTCTCGCCAATGCATCTCGCTGTTCGCATGTAAACGAAGTGGAAGGACTTTTGAGTGATATATGCATATTCGCCAAATAATTTAAGGGATATGGGATACTTTTGTAAAAATTCAAAGTATTTTAGAGATAATTATGGTGATACAAAACCTTCCAAGGTATGGGCGGTTTTTTTTCAAAACTTTAAAGGGGATATGGGATACACGGGACCACTTCCAGGGCCTCGTATGTTGTTTAGAGCATTAGCAATACACTTTTAAAAAAATAAGAGCAGCTTTACACCAAATGTTGTGGCCTGCTGAACTGTCACTAATCGTGGTGTAACAATGAAGCTATGTTCTGTTCGAATGTACCGATCGAAAGAATAACTACAACTTTGGCAGATAGAAATGCTTTAACGTTTAAAAGTTGGCCTTATGGTGTTTTTGTATGGAAGTAAGTGTAAATTTGCACCAAAAGAGGTGGCAGCTGAGCAACCGACTATTTAGGTGCTACCTTTCATTTATGATTTGCCGTGAAGATAAGTCTGGCATATTTAAATAAAAAAATGTAATAAGTTGCAGGTTTTTTGTAACATGATAAAATCATCAGATAGACGGGGGCCAGTCTAAGTGTAGATATCGTCACTAGTTCATGCTGTGGAGCGCAGCCCATTTTGTGGCACAAAACACTTATATTCAAAGCATCCTTTTCTACGGAGTGGCTAAAATAGTTCGTTAGCCTATTTTCTCCTACACCTGTATTAAAACGTTTCATCTTTCCCGTAATTCATTAACATCCGAGATCTTATGAATGTCGTGTTGCCTCGAGCTGGACTTTTTCGAAATTAAAAAAAATACTTTCAGAAATTGCACATTTATAGAATGCCTTTGTAAACTGATTCCTGGAGGATCAAGTGTCAGACTATTTGTGAAAATATTTCGCTAAAATCATAGCCTGAGAAACTCGGTCATGAAACCGATTGCATCACAGATCCATACTTGGTCAATTTAACAAGTCGATATGTCAGGGTCTATCTATTCAAAGCCTTTAGAAACATTCACAGATAGTGCAGTTAGAGCTTTTGCTAATCCAACTATTGTCTGTTGGAGTAAAGAAATATGCGAACTAGAAACTATATGCAGATCTGAAAAGCAAAGACTTTATCGCATATCCAACTATTATCTACAGAATAAAGCACATCTATACTGCACAACTATCTAAAGTTCTTAAGAACGAACGTTCTTTGTACTTTGCACTGGATTGTGCACTCTCAAACCACTTCTAATTTAAAAGAACCTATTTCTCATGAACCCCGTGAACCTGACGTACTAAAAGAAGTCGCAGAAACCTGAGGTTAAGGCCATCCGGGTTGTCTCCACTAACTGGCAATGTGGACAAGTTGAGACATAGTGATCTCTCGACTGCGGCCAGATACCTGCAAAAAAACCTTTAAAACAATTATTGAGAACCATTCGCAATCACATTGTTTTCATTTTGCCAAACAGTCAATCGTAGTGACAACACTCATCACAGTCTGTTTGGACTAGCTGGCAAGCAGAGAGGAATGAAGGTATTCGCAGTCAGTGTGTGTGTTCCTTCAAGAAGCGAGAAACAACCCAAGTCAGTGCTTATTTCCTTTTCGTTTGGACAAATGGGCAAATGTTGAAGAAATTAGTACTCGTAGACAAATTATCTCACTTTTGACGTGTGGATATTCCAACTCATTAGATGTTCATTCTTCAATCTGACAAATAGACGAGATCAGCTTTATTTTGGAACTGTACTTACAAACCTTTAGCTAT
This sequence comes from Loripinus fragilis, assembly GCA_964019695.1. Lineage (NCBI taxonomy): Eukaryota > Metazoa > Mollusca > Bivalvia > Lucinida > Lucinidae > Loripinus > Loripinus fragilis. The sequence goes on from OZ026523.1 coordinate 22,036,702, forward strand.
GTTTCCTTTGGCTTTGGTCTGACGCTAGACAATTAATTGTGTTTGTCTTTCGAACAGCTGTTAAGCTTTAAGTGAATGGTCAACATCCTTCATCGACGTTCTATCCACTTCGAACGTTTTCAGTCGTTTGTCCTGTTGGAACGGTTAATCCTCTTTGATAAGTAGGCTTCTTCAGACCGTTTGTTGGTAAATCTCGTTTGATAAGAAACGTATGCTGGTTTAATCACACTAGCGCGCTACAATTTGCATATGTTAGCTGTCATATTTTCCAAAAATGGTATTAAAAGTGATGATCTCATTACAAGAGCAATCTCTTTGGTCAGTACTCTTAGAATAAGACCAACTTTTTGGTGCTCTAATTACAAGATGATTCTCTGTGACAAATACTCTCATTTCAAGATCATTCTAAGATGTAAAAGTTTTCATTTGAAGAGCATTCATTGTAGTAATTGGTTTCAAAGTAAAATCATCCTCTCGTTACAACAGCATTCTGTATGGCAAAATAATTGCTATCCTATGTGAAAATGCTCTCCTTATAAGAGCGTTCTATGTGGCTCTCATTACAAGAATATTCTCTGTGGTAAATGCAGTTATTAAAAGAGCATTCACTGCGCTAAATGCTCGAATTACAAGAGCATTTTATGTGGCAAATGCTCTCATTACAAGAGCGTTCTACGTGACAAATACTCTCATTACAAGAGCATCCTCTATGGTAAATACTCTCATTACAATAGCATTCTCTGTGGTTAATGCTCTCATTGCAAGAGCATTCTTTATGCGAAATACTCTCGTTACAATTGTTAATGTCAACAGCATTCTCTGTGGCGAATGCTCTCATTACATAAGCGTTCTATGTGGCAAATGCACTCATTACAAGGGCGTTCCTAGCAGTAAATACACTCATTACCAGAGTGCTCTATGTAGCATATGCTCTGATTACAGGAGCGTTTTATATGGCAAATGCGCTCATTACAAGAGCCTCCTATGTGACAAATGCTCGCATTACAAGAGCGTCCTATGTGACAAATCCTCGCATCACAAGAGCGTCCTATATGGAAAATGCTCGCATTACAAGAGCGTCCTATGTGACAAATCCTCGCATTACAAGAGCGTCCTATATGGAAAATGCTCGCATTACAAGAGCGTCCTATGTGACAAATCCTCGCATCACAAGAGCGTCCTATATGGAAAATGCTCGCATTACAAGAGCGTCCTATGTGACAAATCCTCGCATTACAAGAGCGTCCTATATGGAAAATGCTCGCATTACAAGAGCGTCCTATGTGACAAATCCTCGCATTACAAGAGCGTCCTATATGGAAAATGCTCGCATTACAAGAGCGTCCTATGTGACAAATCCTCGCATTACAAGAGCGTCCTATGTGACAAATGCTCGCATTACAAGAGCGTCCTATATGGAAAATGCTCGCATTACAAGAGCGTCCTATATGGAAAATGCTCGCATTACAAGAGCGTCCTATGTGACAAATCCTCGCATTACAAGAGCGTCCTATATGGAAAATGCTCGCATTACAAGAGCGTTCTATGTGACAAATTCTCTCATTACAAAAGCAATCTATTTGGCAAATGCTCTCATTACAAAAGCGTTTCATGTGACAAATGCTCTCATTACAAGAGCGTTCTTTGTGACAAATGCTCTCATTACAAGAGCGTTCTTTGTGACAAATGCTCTCATTACAAGAGCGTTCTATGTGGCAAATGCTCTCATTACAAGAGCGTTCTTTGTGGCAAATGCTCTCATTACAAGAGCGTTCTATGTGACAAATGCTCTCATTACAAAAGCGTTTCGTGTGACAAATGCTCTCATTACAAAAGCGTTTCGTGTGACAAATGCTCTCATTACAAGAGCGTTCTTTGTGACAAATGCTCTCATTACAAGAGCGTTCTTTGTGACAAATGCTCTCATTACAAGAGCGTTCTATGTGACAAATGCTCTCATTACAAAAGCGTTTCGTGTGACAAATGCTCTCATTACAAAAGCGTTCTTTGTGACAAATGCTCTCATTACAAAAGCGTTCTTTGTGACAAATGCTCTCATTACAAGAGCGTTCTATGTGACAAATGCTCTCATTACAAAAGCGTTTCATGTGACAAATGCTCTCATTACAAGAGCGTTCTTTGTGACAAATGCTCTCATTACAAGAGCGTTCTATGTGACAAATGCTCTCATTACAAAAGCGTTTCGTGTGACAAATGCTCTCATTACAAAAGCGTTCTATGTGACAAATGCTCTCATTACAAAAGCGTTTCATGTGACAAATGCTCTCATTACAAGAGCGTTCTTTGTGACAAATGCTCTCATTACAAGAGCGTTCTTTGTGACAAATGCTCTCATTACAAGAGCGTTCTATGTGACAAATGCTTTCATTACAAAAGCGTTTCGTGTGACAAATGCTCTCATTACAAAAGCGTTCTATGTGACAAATGCTCTCATTACAAAAGCGTTTCGTGTGACAAATGCTCTCATTACAAGAGCGTTCTTTGTGACAAATGCTCTCAACGCAACAAACATCAACAGCATTCTATATGCCAAAGGCTCAACTTACAACAGCAATTTCTGTGGCAAATGCTCTCATTACAAAAGCATTCTATTTGGCAAATGCTCTCATTACAAAAGCGTTTCGTGTGACAAATGCTCTCATTACAAGAGCGTTCTTTGTGGCAAATGCTCTCAACGCAACAAACAACAACAGCGTTCTATATTCCAAAGGCTCAACTTACAACAGCAATTTCTGTGGCAAATGCTCTCATTACAAAAGCATTCTATTTGGCAAATGCTCTCATTACAAAAGCGTTTCGTGTGACAAATGCTCTCATTACAAGAGCGTTCTTTGTGGCAAATGCTCTCAACGCAACAAACAACAACAGCGTTCTATATTCCAAAGGCTCAACTTACAACAGCAATTTCTGTGGCAAATGCTCTCATTACAAAAGCATTCTATTTGGCAAATGCTCTCATTACAAAAGCGTTTCGAGTGACAAATGCTCTCATTACAAGAGCGTTCTTTGTGGCAAATGCTCTCAACGCAACAAACAACAACAGCGTTCTATATTCCAAAGGCTCAACTTACAACAGCAATTTCTGTGGCAAATGCTCTCATTACAAAAGCATTCTATTTGGCAAATGCTCTCATTACAAAAGCGTTTCGTGTGACAAATGCTCTCATTACAAGAGCGTTCTTTGTGGCAAATGCTCTCAACGCAACAAACAACAACAGCGTTCTATATTCCAAAGGCTCAACTTACAACAGCAATTTCTGTGGCAAATGCTCTCATTACAAAAACGTTCTATGTGGCAAATGCTCTCATTACAAAGACGTTTTTTGTGGCAAAAGCTCTCATTACATAAGCGTTCCCTGTGGTAAAAGATCTTATTAAAAGAGCGTTCAATGTGGCAAGTGCTGTTATGACAGGAGCGTTCTATATATGTGTCAAATGCTATCATTACAAGAGTGTTCTATGTGATAACTGCAGTCATTACAAGAGCGTTTCAACTGGTAAATTCTCTCGTAACAAGAGAGTTATATGTCGCAAATGCTCTCATTGAGGAGCGTTCTATATGGCAAATGCTTTCATTGCGCGTTCAATGTGGCAAATGCTGTTATTACAGGAGCATTCTATGTGCCAAATGCTCTCATTACAAGAGTGAGCTATGTGATAAATGCAGTCATTACAAGAGCGTTTCCACTGGTAAATTCTCTCGTAACAAGAGCGTTCTATGTGGCAAATGCTCTCATTACAAGAGCGTTCTGTTTGGCAAATTCTCTGATTAAAACAGCATTCTATATGCTAAATGCTCTCATTACAAGAGCGTTCTATGTGGCAAATGCTCTCATTACAAGTGCGTTCTGTTTGGCAAAGTCTCTGATTAAAACAGCATTCTATATGCTAAATGCTCTCATTTCAAGAGAGTCTTATGTGGCGAATGCTCTCATTTAGCAGCATTCTCTGGCAAATGCTATCGTTCTTTTTGGCAAATACTCTCATTACAAGAGCGTATCCTCTGTGGTAAATGCTCTCATAACAAGAGCTGCGTATGTGGCTAAAGCTCTCGTTGCAAGAGCATTTTCTGTGGAAATGCTCTCATTACAAGAACGTTCCATGTGGCAAATACTCTCATTACAAGAGCGTTCTATATGCCAAATGCTCTCATAACAAGAGCGTTCTATATGCTAAATGTTCTCATTACAAGAGCGTTCTATATGGCAAATGCTCTAATTACAAGAGCGTTATATGTGGTAAATGCTCTAATTACAAGAGCGTTCTATATGCCAAATGCTCTCCTAACAAGAGCGTTCTATATGCTAAATGTTCTCATTACAAGAGCATTCTCTGTGGAAAAAGCAGTCGTTACAAGATCATTCCTTGTGTTAAATGCAGCCGATACAAGAGCATTCCTTGTGGTAAATGCAGTGGTTACAAGAGCATTCCTTGTGGTAAATGCAGTCATTTGCATGAGCATTCCTTGTGGTAAATGCAATCGTTACAAGATCATTCCTTGTGGTAAATGCAGTCGTTACAAGAGCATTCTCTGTGGTAAATGCAGTCGTTACAAGAGCATTCTCCTTGGTAAATGCAGTCGTTACAAGAGCATTCCTTGTGGTAAATGCAGTCGTTACAAGAGCATTCCTTGTAGTAAATGCAGTCGTTACAAGATCATTCCTTGTGGTAAATGCAGTCGTTACAAGAGCATTCCTTGTGGTAAATACAGTCGTTACAAGAGCATTCTCTGTGGTAGATGCAGTCGTTACAAGAGCATTCCTTGTGGTAAATGCAGTCGTTACAAGAGCATTCCTTGTAGTAAATTCAGTCGTTACAAGAGCATTCCTTGTGGTAAATGCAGTCGTTACAAGAGCATTCCTTGTAGTAAATTCAGTCGTTACAAGAGCATTCCTTGTGGTAAATGCAGTTATTACGAGAGCATTCCTTGTGGTAAATGCAGTCGTTACAAGAGCATTCTCTGTGGTAAATGCAGTCGTTACAGGAGCATTCTATGTGATAAAAGCAGTCGTTACAAGAGCATTCTCTGTGGTAAATGCAGTCGTTACAAGAGCGCTCTCTGTGGTGAATGCAGTCGTTGCAAGAGCATTCCTTGTGGTAAATGCAGTCGTTGCAAGAGCATTCCTTGTGGTAAATGCAGTCGTTAAAAGAGCATTCCTTGTGGTAAATGCAGTCGTTACAAGATCATTCCTTGTGGTAAATGCAGTCGTTACAAGAGCTTACCTTGTCGTAAATGCAGTCGTTACAAGAGCATTCCTTGTGGTAAATGCAGTCGTTAAAAGAGCATTCTCTGTGGTAAATGCAGTCGTTACAAGAGCATTTCTTGTGGTAAATGCAGTCGTTACAAGAGCACTCTCTATGGTAAATGTTCTCATTATAAGTGTTTAGAAACGACCTCTTTTTTTGAATAATGTTCTAATTGCAAGGTCTTTCTGTGCTCTCATTTTCAAATTATTATAAGCATAACGTCTTTCTGGTCAGATTCTCCACTGTTTACTAACAGAAGTTTCTTTTAAAATTTGAATTCAAATGAAAAATACCACCCAACAACCCTAAAATTGGAAATAGACTCGTCCAATTAATAAGGATGGAATAATACATTCGACCTAAATGGTTAAATTATTATCTTGAGTCAATTTCTTCAGATCCAAGGTCGCCATTCTGTGTGATATGCGCACAAAATGGGCCTCGTCGCGAGAAAACCTGTCTTCGGGGGTTTGCGAACAACACAGGCGCAGACCAGCCTGCGCATCCGCGCAGTCTGATCAGCGCCTTTGTTATTCGCTTTTTGGAAAGTATCATATCTAGACTTGCTGCGAGCGAAATTTCAATTTTCTAGCTAGGCTCTTTAGCTGAGCAGGGGCCAATTTCATCAACGAGTTTACGACGTGTTTATGTCTTAAAAACATCGTACGAAGTTCGTACGTTAAAAATCGGGTTTCATCAAACTATTGAACTTTGCGAACTTCTTACTTTTCGTCGTATATTTAAGACAAATATTTAGGTGTCGCAGCTGACATCTTTGTCTTTGATATTACCAACTTTCTTAATAGCTACCAAGGCTGCTGCATTTCATACGATTCTAGAGGCTGAAGAGCAAAAAATCGACAAAGGCTCAAATACTTTGAAAGTACTACAATCAATACCACCATTTACATACCATATGGTTTACCATAAAATAAGAAAATAAGACCCCCTTTTCTTGGTGCTTATGAGTTATTTATTTGTCCATGTACCTCTCCCACCCCTTCCCCTACCACGCTGTATACTGTCACCAAGAGATTCGCCTATGACCACAAGAAATTCTAGCGATAAGGCGTATATTTTCCCTAGTTGACATGATTACAAACATCAAATTTTCAGATTGCCATAATGTTTTTAATATTGGTGTAGTTCAGCAGTAAAATATGCATAGTAAGCACAAAAATACGTTTCAAAGCGATTCACCTTTTACAATACCGTGAAAACGTGCCCTCATTTTACGCCTTTATACTGGGTGCCGTTTTGACCAGACTTTGAAAAGTAAAAGTGTTAGCATTGCTAGTTTTAAATTACGATTTTAAGGATAGGAGTGCTTTTCATATCCCAAACCTTATCGTATTCTTTTGCGCATGCATGCGAAATACACCTAAAATTGTGACGTATGTCATTGGAAATTTGAAACTGGCGTCTTTCAATTTATTTTAAGTGCCCCCCTCCCTTTGGACAACGACATGTCGCTATAAACAATTACAACATATGTAAAGGGCGTCTTGGTTCTAGGTGGGGGTGGGGGGGGGGGCATCTAAAATTAAACTGAAATACACCAGTTTCATTTTTCCAATGACAAATGTCACAATTTTAGGTGTATTTCGCACGCATGCACAGAAGGAATACGGTAAGGCTTTGGAAATGAAGAGCACATACATCCTTAACATTTTAGCACTTTTATTTTTTTTTTAAAACTAGCAATGCATTTACTCAAAACCTGGTCTAAACGGCACCCAGTATAAATGCGTTAAATGAGGGGTGGGAGTAGAAAGTGCACGTTTACACGGTATTGTAAATGATGAATCGCTTTGAAACGTATTTTGTTGCCTACTATGTATATATAGTTTACTACCAAACTATACCAATTTAAAAAAAAACCGTTAGGGCAATTTGAAAATTTGGTGTTTGTATTCATGTCAACTAGGGAAAATATACGCCTTATCGCTGGAACTTCTTTATGCATAACAAACACTTTTAAGGGAAGGGATTCTGTAGTAAAACCAACAGGATATTCTTTGTACTTTTTCACATGTCACCATTGCTTAAACATACTAATATACACATTCAAAATGTACGAGTAAGTCATCGTCCATTTGCATGACTGCCAGGGACGACAATGATGAGCGTCTCTCGTCAATATATACGTTCAACATTCGATAGAGTCTTTGTATGAGTATGTATATGTGGGAGCTGTTCACAAGAGCTTTCAGTAGAATGAAGGGACATACATCCGGGTTAGCACAATCTCAGTTCCGACCGTATTACACGTTGCATTCTAGATTTTTACATTTTCGAAAATTTCGACTTGTTATCTCAAGCACCCGGGGTGTGATGTTTAATTTAAGCCTTGCCTCCATTTTGTGGGGCGTTGACAAACAGTGCAGACCCGGATCAGACGCCACATAACCACGGTGGCTTCGGATCAGGCTGTGAGCTCGTCCAAAAGATTAAAATGGGAAACTCCATTTGACATGTGTGCGTTAACATAAAGTGTGAAAACGAGTAATTTTCGGGATGCAGTTTCATGAAACATTACATGTAACATTTTTGTAATGAATACAATATTATCTATCTCTTTTATGTTGAAATGATATTAGTGTGTCCCTCTTATGGATCTGTAATTGGGCATAACAGCAATCAATTATCGGGATGTGAAGAAAGCCGAGACAACCGCCCATAATGCCCACGACTCAGGACCAAATTTGGAGAGCATACGAAACTCGGCAGTATGATGCTATCATTAATTCTGTGAATTGTATTTGTTAGATGGATTTTGAGGAAATCAGACTTCATAAAAAATAATGAATTTGAATTATTATTTTTCATTCAGACATGTTAGAAAAAAACCTTCAATTTCTAGATCCTCTCAGTATATTTTGTGGTTTTAGGTAATCTTACTGATTTGTGCATACTTGGATATGGTTTCTTATGAATTCGGGAAACCCGTCATCTAAGTGACAAAGAGTTTGGCTCCAGATCAGACCGGCGTTTGACACAAGTATATGCACCGAGTTAAAGGGATTGATTTCCTAATTGGGTATGCCGTCGCCTGCTCGTCTTACCAGGCGCGGGTGCAGGAACTTTTGTCCGGAAAACTTCAAGTTTGCAAGGTTCTGGGAGGGGGGTCCATTATTTTCAAGGTTGTCTACTTGCTAATTTCTATGGAAACCTTTATAACTTGAATGTGGTTTTTTCAAGGGGATGAAGGTCCGGACCCCCTACCCTCATTCGGATCCCCACATGCTTCTACTTTAAAACTTTCTTCACACACCTCTGTGTGAAACCACTTTACACGGCTATATATAACGTCCGCACGTGACTAAACACATGATATTTGGAGACTACAGTTAGGCAAGTTAAAATACGACGTTTTTAGTGAAACGCAATTTTTTGTTCTTACGAACAATTTAAGATCTTTTGATGAAACTGACGTACGCACTTCTCAGAAAACAACGTACGCACAATTTAAGATATATCGTACGAACTTTATTGATGAAATTGGCCCCTGGTGGTCTACTTGGTAATTTCTATGGAAACCTATATAACTTGTGATTTTCAAGGGGATGGAGGTCCGGACCCCCTGTTTTCATTCTGATCTGCACATGCTTCTTCTTAAAAACTTTCTTAACATACCTACGTAGTTTTCACCCTGTGTTAAACCACTTTACACGGCTATATACAGTCCGCACGTGACCAATCACATGATATTTGGAGACTGGAGTTCGGCAAAAGTTAAAAATACGACGGTTTTAGTGAAACGCAAATTTTTGTTCTTACGAACAATTTAAGATGTTTTGATGAAACTGACGTACGCACTTCTCAGAAAACAACGTACGCACAATTTAAGATATGTCGTACGAACTTTATTGATGAAATTGGCCCCAGGCTGGTTTGAAGCTCACTTTGTCGGAAACCCCGAAGACAGGTTTTCTCGCGGCGAGGCCCAAATGATCTATCAATGGGAACTTTACGTTTTATAGACGCTTGCAAGCTGTCGTGATCATGGCGTGCATATTAAAACAAATTGAATAAAAGTCGAGTAGCAATTCAAAATTCTAACAACCGACTGTTTTTTGTTGTTTTTTTTTTTGTTTTTTTGTTGTTGTTTTTTTTTTTTTGGGGGGGGGGGGGTTATTTCAGAGAAAGCCAATGAAGGGCCTTTCGGTGTACAGTGTAGACCCTTTATAGCGCTACATTTGGGCCAGAAGTGTAACATGATGGATGACTATATATATCGCAAATGATATGTGCTTTATATATCTTTTTTAATTTCAAATTTTGGGATCCAAACTGACGGTAACAATGTCATGTCTAATCTTTTCTGTGCGTACATAACGGATTATGCACCAGACGGTCCATTGTGCGGGCATCTGTGATCAGACGGTCCTTTATACTTTAGTGAATAACACTCTGAAAAGGTTTTTTTTCTGTACGAGCTGTTTTGCAGATGTTTGTCCCTTACTATCCTGCCAGCCAAGAGTGACGGTGACGTTATGTTTTGCTTACTATTGTTAAGTAAAATATCAACTTGTACACTCCACTTGAGCTAACGCGAATCGATAGATCACTTGTCTATTAATCCTATCCTGCGGATAGGATTATTACACAAGTGATCTATCAAATTTCCAAGTTCATGATCACGTTGTAAACAAAACATGACGTCACTGTCACTCTTGGCTGGCAGGACAGTACGTCTGTTTTCTCCGTCTGTTGCATTTATACAAAAAGTGCACTTCAGACTTAACTCCATTATGGAAGCAAATTATATGAACCCTGATCGGACTGCTCCCATGGGAGTCTGGTCTGGGTCCATATTGTTTGCATTTTTTCTGCCTAAGAAACTAGCAGAAATTGGGTCTGTTTTAATGCCTTTTGCGCACATAGAAAGATCCTTATACACGTATAACAGTATAAACCCTGATCATAGTGCAACTTTAGGAGCAGTCTGATTTTGTCCATACTGTTTGTAATATTGGCTTCTTAAGAAAATAGCAGAAAATTTCGTCTGCTTTTAACGCCTGCAGCATAAACTCAGTTGTAGTTCAGACAAAACATCATCATGGAAGCAAAAAAAATGAACCCCGATCAGAGCAGTCTGATCGGGGGTGCATATTGTTTGTATCATAAGCTTACCAAGAAAGTAAGCAGACAAGCCAGCAGACGACAAAAGTCTCGTGACAGGTGTGGAAAGTGTTTAAAATCACACAAGAAACAAGAAACAAGCTGATTCATTTTATTATTTATTTTTGTTGATATTTATTTGAGGCATATCATCAGAAAAGGGAGCTTTCGTATATGCAAATTTCGACCTGCGAAGGCTCAGACGAGCATTTCCATTCTCGTCAAAGCTTTCGCTAATCACATTCAAAAGGTTTGTTTTGTAATGTATTCCAAGGCATCTACTAGTATATGAAGTGCGAAATAAATTATTTTTTCTCAACCTAAACTTGTGATATATGCTGTGGGTATTCGAAAGAACCGTCTCACTGAGACGGTTCTATTGAGCACCCAAAACAAATGTTTAAAATGATGGGTAAAAAAGAGTCCTTTTAACGCTCGAAATGCCTTATGAAATGTCTCTATTCTGGGGATACTGCCGATCTATATTTTAATTCTAAAAATAATTTGCATAGGACATATTATACATGTAACATCCATTCTATATACAAAAAATGATCATTCAATCATTTCAGGACAGCATACGTAGGCCCAGATCGGACGTGGATGATTAGAGCCCTCATGTGTCGTCAATATCCAGTCAAATAGGCTGGGCCCGTGTGAATATATGGCATTTTTAATCATTGTTGAACCCTTTCATGCCAATATATTTCCTAAAATGCTGTCTGCCCACTTTCATCATGGAAGCAAACGGTATAAAACCTTATCATATTGCTTTGATGGAAACAGTCTGGTCTGCGTCCATATTGTTTGCAGCAGCGAAAGCAGGCGCCATTTGTCATGAAATGCTGCTTATGGGTAAAACATTGACATAGGGCCAGTTAAGCCAAAAAAAATGCGTAAAAATACGATTATTTTCTTATCCATCAGTTTAAACATGTGTTTTGGATGCTCAAAAGAGCCGTCTCATCGAGACGGTTCTTTTGAGTACGCACAACATATGTTTTGGTTGAGAAATAAGAAAAATAATTTTCAGCTTCGAAATCTTATTTGGGGGCCTGCATTGATAAGAGGCTATCAAAAGTTGGGCCTCGTCGCGCGACAATACCTGACTTTTGGGTTGCCGTCAAAGAGAGACTCAAACCATTCTCCTCAGCTTCAGAGACTAGCTAGAATATTGAAATTTCGCTTGAAGCAAGTTTAGATATGATACTTTCTAGTAAGCGAATAACAAAGGCGCTGATCACTCTGCGCGGATGTGCAGGCTGGTCTGCGCCTTTGTTGTTCACAAATCCTACCCCCACCCCCCACCCCCCCCCCGAACACCGGCTTTGTCGCGACGAGGCCCAACTGATGCTGAACATTTCTGTGCGTGTGTAGGGAAGGCTCTGGCGATGCTGTGCGAATGTCCAGGCTAGTCTGAGCATTGCTGCATGATCGCCTATTGATGCAATACAGTGAGCCACTTTATTTACGCACCACTTTTTCAGGGCCCACATTTTTTGACAAAAAATGATGGAATCGAACATTCTCTATGATAATCTATTTATTGACATTTTATCAATTTGATAACATCGAAAAAAAAATATTGGAATCACTCATGCGAATCATTCTGCTACTTAAAGGCAATTTTGACAAATTTTGAAAAATGCACGTGCAAGCGGAACGTCTATATTTTCTATTTTTGTTTTGTGCTAGGCATTATCCATGGTAATCGTTGTGACAGAAAAACACCAAAAACAATTTATTTATTCAAGTAAAACCACTTTTTTCGGTCGTTGAATTTAGTAACACCGTTACTTTTTGAAGAAATACTCATTTTAACTTCATATTAACGTCAGTTACAATAATCAAACTGGGTTTTCTTCGCAAATTATTTTGTAATTAGTCACTTGTTGACATAGAAGTATCAAAACACTAAAACATCTTATCATTGACACGTCTCATAGCCTTGGTAGTAGTGACGTCATTACTAACGTCAACACCATGACGCCAATAAATCCATTATTTTTTTACGAAAATAAACGGTGGATACATGGTTGTTTAAAATGAAATCATAAAAGAAGTGTTTTGATAACTCGTTTACTCAGAATCATACGAAATTTTAACTCACTTAAAAAAAGTTACTAAAACCAACTTTTTTCAAATCTTGGTCAGCTGGGAACCAAAATAGTAAAACATTAAAAAAAACTATGAAGTTAACAATCACATTCCAGTCTTAGATATTGCCAAGAATAAATCGGCTCTTATATCTGGCAATGCAGAAATTCGACCCCGAAAAAAGTGCAATGTGATCTGAGTTTCATTCGAGATAATGCAATGTGAAATGGTGTTTTGAGGGTAGTGCACTTAAAAATCAATTTTCTTCTTCGATTCTGATCTGATTACAATGTAATTTCAATGGCTAATGCAAATATAAATGCGCTTTACGTTGAAAGTCTCAGAATAAAAATATCACATTTCTTTCTCGAGTAATTTTACATTTTATAAGTGGTGCGTAACTAAAGTGGCTCACTGTAAGTACCAAACTCAACTGTGTTTTACATTTTGGTCAGGTCATACGATTTTGATAAGTATCGCATATGCGCAAAATTCTCATTTAAACGCTCATGCAGAGTATCCAGCGGGTCTAGCAGTCTAACGTTTGGTCTGGGTCTTCTTTTACATGTAAAAAAAGTCTTATATGTCGTCTGCTGATAACCTTTGCAAACAGATTGGACACAGACCAGGCCCGGCGAAACGTCGGTCCTGATCTCAATCAAACTGTTTGAGACTCTGATAGTATTTTTGAAACGGTCTTCAAACGAAAAAAAAAACAACAACATTAAAATACCCAGCATGCAAAGAGTTAAACAATATTTCACCCAGGCTTTTATTTTTGCAAATCGTCTAGGGAGGGGTGGTTCTATTATATGATTGATCCAAAACAGACATGCTCACTTCCTTTCAGTTGAGCGTGGCATTAAAACCATTGAGCCGCGTCATGCGTAAATGTTATAGTAAATTCAGCAAGCACACAGCAAACAAAGTAGACCCTGATCACTCAGTGTGTGCAAATGATACTGCAGGGCTGGTCAAAATTCTAGTCTGCTTGTGTACAGTGTTGGTTTGTCTTTCGTTTGGAAAAAGTAATCAAGTAGCCTGCACGAAATTAACCCGCTAAATATTTTGCATGGGTGGGGGGAAGTGCACATCCTGATCTGTTGACTTTTCGGAAGCAATGTTTCAAATTAGGTAGTACAGTATAAGCCAAAAAATAATAAGGGCCATAATGGCCCATTTCCTTTGATATAATATGCATCAGGTCCGAAAAACAGAACCGGATGCTGAAATTGCAATTGCTTATCTGTTTTGGAATCAAGCGATCATAAAATATAGCACGCACAGAAAATGGAAATTGACACCTTATCAAACCCACGTGTGCATTCTCCATATGTGGTCAGTTTAATCCAAAATGCCATAAAACTGGCACTTATCAAAAGTAAACAACCTAATATAAAGTAAACTCTGACCAGCTTATTGAATTTATTAACTCTTTGCCTCCTAGCGTCGTCTGTTGATAACCTTTGCAAACAGTTTAGACCCAGATCAGGCCCGACGAAACGTAGGGCCTGATCTGGATCCGATCTGTTTGACACTCTGATGGTATTCCTGAAATAATTTTTCAAAAAAAATGATTTTGGAAAAAATCAGCAGAAAAAAAGCATGAAATATTACCCAGAAGGCAATGAGTTAATAGCCCAGACAGAACCAATTATATACAAGAAAGGGTGCACCATATGCTCATTGCTCCAAGAACACATGTGCCAATGTTTGAATGATTCCAACGCAAGTATATGGGATTTTGGTACTCATCACTTTTTCGCGCACCGAAAATTCGGACGAGCCTGCGCAACTGCACAGACTAGCCAGATTATTCGCTGCCCGCATAATCAAAGTATAGATGTAGATGAAGACACAGACCCTTTGGAAACGTCAGTATGAGAGTTTGAAGGGGTTTTACGCTTTTGCGATAAGTACCAAAATCTTAAATCTTTAAATTTTGCAATATTCTTTTATTCTCTCTCATTCAGTTTTTTGTTCCGTCTACAGTATGGGTCTCAACGCGAGAAACCCTGTTTTCGGGGGTTAACAAGTAACAAAGGCGCAGACCAGCCTGCACATTCGCGCAGTCCGGTCAGCGCCTTTATTATATTGTTCGTTCATTAGAGAGTATTATATCGAGACTTGCTATGAGCGAAAATTCTATTTTCTAGCTCAGAAGGCTGGTTTGAATATCGCTTTGTCGGGCACCCCGAATACCGGGTTTCTTGCATCGTGACACAAATTATTTTTGAAAGATTTGAAATGTGAAACCCTTATTTACATACTCATACAACTCAGTGGAATCCCTTATATCCTAGCAAACACCTAACGTCGTACCAGCGTCGATGCGATGGCCCCACGGCACATCTACGTTCATATGACGTTGTTTAGCGATATGTGTCCACGATGGGTACTCAAAACCACAAGTGTCCGTGGGACGGTTGTTTTGGGGGATCCATACCATAGGTAAGACCATTCATTGGAGTACCCAAAACATAGGTAACCTATGTACGTGCCCTACTACGTTTTGGGTACTCTATATAATTGTCTCAACTATGATAGGTTACGTTAAACCCATGTTTTTGTTTGTTTGTTTTTGTTTTGTTTAGATTTTTGTTGTTGTTGTTGCTTTACGTCCCAGTCAACAACTATGATCATGTCTTGACGGTCATTTCACCTAACCGCACTTTTTTCCAGGACAAACATGAAGGTTAACGAGTTCTTCGTGCACATACTTTCGCTTGTAACTGACAACACTTCTTGAATGAATCAGTGATCTCAAAAGAACCGCCTCCGTGATACGATTGTTTTTCGAACCTGCAATGCTATAAGCTTTGAATATTTTCTTCAATTTTGCGTTTGTCCACTAAGCAATATTCATGTATTGTAAACTATAGACATATACTATATACAATCTATTCACAAATATACATATGAAAAAGTAAATATTATATACATGTTATGACCATACTTATGGAAAAGTTGCATAAATGAGGTTTTCGGGGGCCCTATAAAAATCCAGTATCCCTTGAACGAAGCCAACAGTGTCCCATAGAGCTAATTATTTGAGACATATAAGCATTTTAAATGGGTGTTGGGAAGTCACTTTGAAAGTGCTCAGAATACAACGGCGTCATTTTCTATTTTTAGACATCATTTATAAAATTTAAGAAAAAAAATTCAAGTTAAGTTTTGAATACTTTTGAAAATATGATGGAAAATGGAGCATTTGCTCCAAAAGAGCAGATGCTCCATTTTCCATAATATTCAGTCAAAAACATGGTATTTCAAAAGCGTCAAAATGCGTTAGTATTGAACCAAAGGACTTACATGTTCTATTCGTAAACAAGTGGCCTCTAGCTCTTGCGCACGAACACCTTTCTCAGGTTAATCACACTTGTTAGATATATGCTCGCAATTATCCCTAATTAATAACATTGGCTGAAAATTGTATTATAACTATCTTGTCTACCCATTCCAGAATATCTTATAATGACCAACACATTCCACATTATTTACAATGTCGTTAATAGTACGCGTGCGTAATTGCTGGCACCCTTTTACCTAGACTTATATCAGCCGTAGATGTTGTTATTACGCCTATGAATCCATGCCAACCAATACCATTCCACATCTTATCTTTTGCCGTATTCCAGTCCAGAATTTTAATTTATACTGGCTCAAACATGAGATAGCAGAAGAAGAAAAAGAATTTGAGAGGAAGGATAGAGTTAGTTAAAAAAAAAAAACATCAATATTAATAATATAAAAAAAAACATCAATATGAATAAAATCATATCTCATCAGACTTAATAAGTCTACCTTTTACCTGCCAGTCACGACTTTTTTCGTCCGCTCACTCGTCGGTAGCCTATATAGCCAGCAGGTTTGTGACGTCAAAACAACGTCGAATATGACGTCGTCTCGACGTTGTTTTAATGGTGTTAGCCCGTTGGGTAGCCCTTATACCTTTTAACCAGCAGGCATATGGCGTCAAAACAACGTCGTATCGACGTCGATGCGACAACATGACGTCGCCTCGACGTTGATATGACTGTTTAAAAGTTGTGTGCCTTCATACATTATACCCAGCAGGCATATGACGTTAAACCAACGTCGTATGGGCGTCGATGCGACGCCTTGACGTCGCCTCGACGTTAATACGACGTTATGTTAAGGTCGTGTGCCAGCTGGGAATATTGCAATCAATATGCACTGTAAAGAATAAGCGTCTCTTTGCATCGAATCTGGCCCCGAGGTTATATTTTTTTTCATGCTCAACTCAGCTGAGCACGAAATTTATCCTGCTCATAAATCGCCTCATAAATGTTAAAATGCCCATAATTGTTGGCATTTTAACATTTATTAGCATGATAAATACAACATCTGTGAGAATTAAAGCAAGAAACTTCTTTATTTGTCGGTATTTTAAATTTTGTGAGCAGTTGAAATTCCGTGCACAGTTGAGTTGAGCATGAAAAAAGCTCTATAATCTCGGGCCTGGTCTGGTGGCAGCTGAACTGCCACATGTCTTGGTGTGACCTTTCACCGCCTTTAAAATTAATATGAACCGCGACATGAGATTTTTAACAATGTGATGTGTGCGATCAGCAAATGCTCAGACCAGCCTGCGCATACGAGCAGTCTGATTAGAGCATTTGCTTGTCGTCTGAATATTCTATGACTCTTTAGCTACTGACCGAACATAATATGAAGTTTCTAAGCTTAAAAGGAGGTTGCACAGGCTCGTCTGAGTCTACGTCAGTTGTCAAAATGCCGCATTGTTGGAAACCACATGTCGCGGCTCAATTATTCTGATTAACTGTTATGACCCAATGAATATCTACAACAATAATAGGTAGATATGTTTAACATTTATCACTGAAGAAATGTTGGTCCCAAGTTGTTCTTGCATGAAAGTAAGTGTAAGTTTACACCAAAGAGGGTGGCCGCTCAATTGCCACCTCTTTGGTGTTACTTGTTGCATTTCTTTTTTACAGTGTGGACCCTCATAAGACTGCCCATTAAAGTTTCTAACGATGATACTCTGTGCACGTGGTGTACATGTAGCTGACGAAATGGTGGGAATGTTGTCAAAAACAATCTACGCAATGGGTGCTATGTGTTTTGTCTATGCGGTCAATTTATGAAGATTGTTAAGAATCTGTTTGTGAAATACACGGTAAAAAAATAATCGTAGGCTACGTTTACACTAAAAGATGTGACAGCTGAGCTGCCACCCCTTACTTTGCAACTTAAACAAACTTATGGTCAGCATTTCTCGAATGATAAAACTTGTCTACCAGGTAACCTGTTATTGCCATACGAGCAGCATCTATGTATGTAAACAATTGAAAAAAAATGAGAAAAAAAGTCATTTACTGCCAACCGCTATTTTAAAGCAAAACAACGGTACACCCCTTGCTGACGATACTCGTTCCCAGCCAGCCAGCCAGCCATCCAGTAGATGTCGTATCGGGCCACTGTCGTCCAACCGGCGAAACGCCATTTTAATGGCAGACCACCATCGGCCCGCCAGCGAAACGCCATCACCACCATCGGCCCGCCAGCGAAACACCATTTAATGGCGTTTCGCTGGCGGGCCGATGGTGGTCTGCTGTTGGTAACTGGGATGACCTTGGACATTTTTGTTTTATGAGAAACTGGCTCCCGTCATTCAAATTTCTTCCAAATTTCTTTCAACTACAACTGTTTCAACCAGGCTAAAAGAACGCACAGAGTTAACGTAAGCACGGAAACTGTTGCCGTCACACTTGAATTAATATCGTCTTCGTCAGATTCTTTTGATCCTGATTTTAAATCTACCCCAGCCACAGGCCGAGCGTCCTCTATCATTTTACCGTCAGATTGCATTTCCTCATCCGTATCTGCAGATTTCTCTTTCATAACGCTTGTTGACGTTGACGCTGGCGTCGTTGTTTCCGTCTTCGGTACCGCCTGTTCAGTCGGCTCGTACTTCATACATTCCAGGTCCTGCTTCAGGTACAAGTTTGGCCCATATTCCGTTTCGTCGCCGAGTCTAAAAAAGAACCAACAATTCTCAGAGGTTTTATATTGGCATAGCGGCAACGCCTTCAACTCGACGTCAAACTCGTGATCGTCAGCCGCCGGGATATAATTGGCAATATCGCAATGATGTATACAGTCCATCACCCCGAACGCACCAGTAGAAAATCCTTTGCATTCCACGCAATCTTTGTAGATGTCACAGTCGCCAGGATTCTTGGCACGGACGAACGCGAAAACGGACACCAGAACAACGCTCAGTGCGCACAAGCGAGCCATGATTACTAGCTCCTTTTTTCAAACTCTTGGTCTTCCTTGTTGAAAATTTAGCATACACCAAATTTTGTTATCTTTTATTAATCCAGCTAAACCGATTATTGAAAACTAATAATATCACATGTAGATGCGTATCATACTCCGCCACCTGCAGCTAGTTCCAAGTGGGAAAAAGTGCTAGTTCCCAGTAGAACCCCTAATCGATCCTGACTGCCTGTGTCTACCTTTATCCTCTCTCGTTGCTAATGAAACTATGATCTGTACATCGAGATGCCCAGGTAGATTAACCACGGCAGCTGAGAGGCGTGACGATTCACGCAGACTTTCTGATTGGATGATTGATGCCAGGTAACGACAGAAATGTGATGCTTGGCTCAACACACTGGACAGAGAGAGATCTTAATACCGTACATACCCTATATTATTTGGTGATCGGAAAGAACGTCACAGAATCCGAAAAAAATGTCACGGAAAAAGTCATGGTAAAAAATCATAGAAACAAGTCACGGATAGGCCTCAGGAAACAGCGTAAACCCATATTAGCATGCTCTTAAAGGAACACTCTAGATAAGTGTGCGTGATTCAAAATCATTTTCTTATTTCTCAAGCAAAACATATGTTGTGGATACTCAAAAGAACCGTCTCATTGAGACGGTTCTTTTAAGCACCCAAAACATATGGTAAAACTTATGGATAAAAATAATAATAATAAAATATGCTCAACCGTTTTGTATTGATAGTCAATTGATGTCAAAGGCGAGAACTTCTACCTCCAAGTAAAGTTTATAAATTGCTATCTTAGAGAGATTATCAGTTTTACTAAAAAAATGACATTAGAGACTGGGGCCAGTCTAGAAGTAAAGAGGTCTGAATATTTAGGATAAATGAATATTTGGATAAATGCGATAATCTTTAATCCATTACCATATAATCTAATCAAAGTGATCCTGATATCACGGCTCTGGACACAGGTTTTAATAGTCATGAGCTACGAAAATGGTACCTTATGGCAAGTAGCGGATTAGACTTTGATCGGCTCTTGCTAGTCTAGCTCCTAGACCTTGATGTTTTTTGTCAAATTTACTTTACTTTTCATACAGTATTATTTGATCTCATATAGCTGGTCTCATCTCTTCTCTTTTACATCTGATATCTTCACCTAGTCACAAATATTGCTATCATAGAGGAAAGAAGGAGAAAAAAAGATATTTTTAATTTAAAATGAAATTATCATTTATTGAAAAGAATATGATATCAGGCTAGTGGCTAGTCTAGGCTGTTGCTTACAACAGAAAATGAGCCACTTTAAATAGACGTCTTCCTGTCCTTATTTAAATAAATGGTTCCAAGTGCGGATCCAGAGGGGGAGACAGGGGGTCTGGACCCCCCACCCTGAAAAATCACAAGTTATATAGGTTTCTACAGGGAATAAGCAATTGGACCCCCCCCCCCTGGAAAAAGTTGGACCCCCCCTGGAAAATGTTGGACCCCCTCTGGAACCTTGAAAAAATATAGATTTCTTTGAAATTGACCACTTGACTTCTGTAAAATAAGCTGAGGACTAAGAAAGAAAAAAAAAAAAAAAAAAAAAAAAAAAAAAACGTTGTCGGGGCTTTTTTATGTCAGTCTGACCTGGACCCCCCCCCCCCCCCCTGACGAAAATTCCTAGATCCGCGCATGGGTTCCCTGTCAAAGTTAGCAAAATTAGCTACGGTACTACAATGCTCTTAGGTATCATCTGCGCATTTATGTTTTCATGTGTTTTACATACAACAAAACTAGGTTCTCGCAACGAGGCCAAAATATTTTAGAACCGCAGAAAGCGAATGGTGCGCTTAGCTTTGGATTTACGGCAATCTTATAAACGGAATTTCAATCTAAATTTCAGGAGGGCGTTCACATGCGTCACGCATGACAACAAATATTGAAGCCAGAATTTTTCTCAGTTCCTCGAGCAATCAAGCCATAAAGATGACAGTAGAATAAACAAACGTCGCAAATGGATGCCATGTGTTTTCATAAAATTTAGGCCACGCCACGAGAAAACCTGTCTTCGTGGTTTCCGACTAGGTCAGGCTCGATCCAACCTGCTCAGCTACAGAGACTAGTTAGAATCTTGAAGTTTTGCTTGTTGCAAGATTTGCCAAAGTTTTTAAGGCCTCGAAAATAGCTCAAGTCCGCTCGTATTTACGGGTACCTAAAGTTGCAGGGCAAGTGAAACATTTTATAGTTCTAGTATAAATTTCAAAAAAAAATCCATGTGATTATATGTGCCAATAATTTTTGTGATGCAGATTAAGACATTCCGAGGCCTGGGGTTTTTCCAGGAAGCGAATTACAAATGCGCTGATCAGACAGCGTGGGTGCGCAGGATGGTTTGCGCCTTTGTGTTCGCATGGAATGAAGTCAGGTTTTCTCGCGACGTGACACAAAAAAGCCGTGACAACGCGAGAAGATGTCCCTTCGAAAATTATGCTGGGAATGGATGTCCATTTGAACAGGCTCATAAGATTATGGTACTTATGGTTTAGGCGAGCAGTGAAGGCTCAGACAACCCTGCGCACACAGACTCGCCACAGTTGCTCGCACACACAGCGAGTATCAGTAGAGTAAGATTTCAATAGACAAAACTATCTTCTTTGTTGCATCCGAGCAGTGACCTATACATCACTGATGCGAACAAAAATGGCGCAGACCAGCATAGTCTGATCAGCGCCTTTGCTATTAGCTCCCTGCAAAGCAAATGACATACACGTCGCTGATGTGAGCAACAATGGCGCAGACCAGCCTGCGCATCGGCGCAGTCTGATCAGCGCCTTTGTTATTCGCTCCCTGCATACGCCACTGATGCGAGCAACAATGGCGCAGACCAGCCTGCGCATCCGCACAGTCTTTGTAATTCGCTGCCTGCAAAGCATGATAGCCCTATCAGATATTGAGTATCAGCTTATTTTTTTTTCCTTTTTAAAAGGAGGGCTTGCCTAGTTGATTGCTTTCAAACTCCTCATGTTTTCAGAAAAAAAGTAAGTGGGTATGATCAGAAAATACCACAATCACAAACTGCAGACAAATCCATGGCACCGCGAGGAAAAGCCACAAAACAATCACGAGACACCAGGAAGACAAACTAAGCAAAGCAACACACTCTCTCTTTCTCATCAAGATGATTGATTCAGGCTCTTTATCATCGCAGCTGATCATGTTGCTTCAGCAGAACGGCTCAAAGCTGATCTAGTCAAAATATTACAATGGGCTGAAACATGGTTGGTAACATTTAATCCTAATAAAACTGAATCACTCATCATCTCTCGAAAAATTAACAAACCTTTACACCCATCCCTTTATATGAATGATCAGCAAGTCTTAGAAGTAGACTGTCATAAGCACTTGGGTCTTTATCTTTCGAATAATGGTTCTTGGTATCAGCAGATAAATTTTACACTTGAAAGAGCTTGGTGTAGAATTAACATAATGAGAAAATTAAAGTTCAAATTAGATCGAAAGTCACTTGAGATCATTTATACAGCGTTCATCAGACCTATACTCGAATATGGTGATGTAATTTGGGATAATTGCGCTCAGTATGAAAAAAATGAAATTGAAAAAATCCAATTAGAGGCAGCAAGAATAGCAACAGGTACCACAAAATTAATATCCATCAACACTCTCTACGAAGAAACTGGATGGGATACACTCGAAAAACGAAGAAAGAATCACAAACTCACACTATTCTTTAAAATGAGCACAAATGTTTCTCCATCATACCTTTCCTCCTTAGTGCCTCAATCTGTTGATCATGCATCCAGCTACAACTTACGTAATTCTCACAATCTCCGGCCTATTGCTACAAGAACAAATCTTTACTATAACTCCTTTCTGCCATCTGTAATTAGGGACTGGAATGAACTACCTGTCGTAGTCAGACAACTAGATAGTGTTTGCTCCTTGAAAAACTACCTCAACAGAGATTTTTCTCCAGTTCCTAAATACTATCTTACAGGCAATCGGAAATCACAAATCTTACACACACGTTTACGAACAAACTGTAGCTCATTAAATAATGATCTGTTCCTAAAAAAACATATCTGAATCTCCATTATGCAGTTGTGGAGTTGTGGTAGCGTTGAAAACACTCAACATTTCTTCTTAGATGCCCTCGATACAATGAACACAGAACATTGCTCTTTAACGAGGTTTCCAAGCACCAGCCAGTTTCTCTCAATTTGCTACTATATGGAAGTAGTTCACTTCCATATGAAACCAATGTTGCCATCTTTCAAATAGTACATAAGTACATATCAGACACTAAGCATTTTACTTAATATCCATCTCAATTACTCTTAGCCTCAGGACATAATAAGAGTGAAGATGTAGTAAGTGACGGTATCCACTATTGCAATTTGCCTATCGCATATAGGCCTGGCCTGGTATCGTTGTTCCCCTCCTCCCTCTCCAACCAACACTTGCACATCCTATTTTTCATTATTATTATCAAAGCTTATGTACTGTCAATGCTAACAAATATGCTTAAATCTGAGTCCTGCTTACTACATTGGATAGTCCAAGTGTCTTGTTTAAGACTTTGAGTATTTAATCATAAATTCCACCCGTGGACTTGCACCACTGCATGCTGATAGGGACATACTCAATAAGCACTTATATTTGTTAGCATTGACTGACTTCTATATTATAATGTACAGTATTCGATATGATCTGCCTTCCACTTACAGCTTATTTTGCATTGGAGAAGAACTATATTAGCTACATGCTTCCGTTCTTATCCTCATCTTATTGTTTCAATTTGTATTTACCATGTACAAATTAATTTGAATAAAATATGTTTAAACCAAGATTATTGCAAAACTAACTAAAGAATGGACATAAACTAACGCACAACAAAACATAGAACACTTACAGATTCCCATAATGGGAGCATTGATAAACAACGAACCAACAACAACAACAGAACCACCGCCTTAGCACAGACAGCATCCTAGGCCACTTGGGGGGAGGGGGTAAATGCATTTGACTGGTACGAAATCTTCGCCCTAGTTTCTGCTGTTGTTGAAGCACAAAACTGTTAAGCTCGCATGGAGGTTTCATGCTGCCAAGACCACAGTAACTAGTCACAAACCCTTTCTGGCCTTAGATTAGAAAAAAGGCCTTTATTTTCTTTTATGAACATTTATACAGAAGGCGTCTCTTAAATGAGTCAAACATAGAATATAATTTTTATGGTCTGTACCAATTTAGCTGTGGCGGCCATCTTGGTTGATGGTGTAACTTCAACAATTTATGTAAAGCTTCTGTGTCCTTGAGCTTAATTGGTTCAGTCAGTGACCTATATAAGATATATATAATATCTTATATAGGTCACTGGTTCAGTGGCTTTTGAGATTTCGAATGTCAAAATAGGATTTCGAATGTCAAAATAGGATATTCGGCCTCAGTTCGAATGTCAGAATAGGATTTTGAATATCAAATACGATATTCGGCCCGATTTCGAATGTCAAAATAGAATTTTGAAAGTCAAAATACAATATTCGGCCCAATTTCTAATGTCAAAATAGGATTTTGAATGTCAAATTAGGATTTTAAATGTCAAAATACGATATTCCCCCATAATACGAATGTCAAAAAAACGAAAAACGAAAAGGAAAAAAAACGAAAAACTATAAATGAAAAACGAAAAGCGAAAAACGATAAGCGAAAAACTAATAAAAACGAAAAGGGAAAAGCAAAAAACGAATAACAAAAAATGAATAACGAAAAAGATAAGCAAAAAACGAATAACAAAAAACGAATAACAAAAAAAATGAAATACAAACCAACTTCACCTTGTTATTTCTTATTCGGTCATTTCTGTTTTAAATGCATTCCAAGCTGCAATAGTCTTGAGGAGTATACAGTATCTTAGATTGACAGTGTATGTATTTGGACGGTAATGATGGAAAAGATGAGAAAAGTCTGGTTCGGGCCTCTAGCAAGTACCTTACTCTTTTTATGCCAGACCAATTATAGTCTATAGCAAACAGGATATTTCACAGTAACGTGACGAATGCAAGGCATTTGTGGGAAAGTTATTTGACAACTCTGGACATATCTTTTCCTCGATTTTTCTAAAACCATGGCCAGGGTCAATGTGACCCAGACACTCCGGTACCCCAAAATGTATCCACACACCAAATTTTGGATTCCTATCACACATAATATACAGATATTGCCTGGGCTTGACCTATCTAGAACTGTAGCCAGAGGTTAAGGTCACAGAGACCCGAAAACAGTAGATGGCACATCGTGGCCAATAGATGTATCCAAATTTAAGTTCTATGTCATATAATATAGAAGATATGCTCAGTACACGATTTTTATACAAATAAGGTCAGACGTCAAGGTCACATTTGCCCAAAAGTAGTACGCTACATCTCCAAGATCAAGATGCATCCACAAACGTTTGAGATTGTTACCTCAAATAATGTGGGTGATATGTTTAGGGATACGATTTTTTCAAGTATTGCAAGGTCACAGTGACCTTAAACATGCAGTATGCAACATTCCACTACCCCAATATGGGATTTCTATATTAAATAGTATAGAATATGTGCTCCGCACACGATTTTTATAGACCAAAGTCAGAGGTCAAGGTCACAGTGACTCCAAAATAGTACGCTACAATCAACAACGCCAAAATGCATCCAAGCATGCTCGAGGCATGATTATTCTAGGGCTGAGACCAGAGATCAAGGTCACAGTGACCCAAATAATGGTACACAACACTTTGCATCCCTAGATGCATCCACATACGGAACCTAAGATTCCTACCGTTAATAGTATAGCAAATATGCTCCGGACACGAGGTGAAGACCCAGGCAGTGTGACTAAGTACTATGTATGCCTCCCTTTGGGCGCATAAAATTGTCTGTCATGTCCGTCATAAGGCAAGTATCTCTTGTGAACTGGCAAATATCCCCAAAATTAATGTTCCTAAATATTCAATATCCCTGAATTAACCAAAATTTGAACAGAGTATGCCGTATCCCTGGAAGTAAAATGGCAAATATCCTGTATCCATAGCCTTAATATCAAACTAAATGTAACATTCAAATTTGAAAGTCGAATACCGAATATTAAACTGAATCCAACATTCAAATTTTGAATGTCGAATATCGAATATCAAACTAAATCCAACATTCAAATTTGAAATTCGAATATCATATTTAATATCAAACTAAATCCATAATTCAAATTATGAATGTCGAATATCTAGTATTCAAATTTGAAAGTGTAATATCGAATCCAAACTGAATCCAACATTCATTTTTTTGATGTCGAATATGGAAATTCAAAATCCAACATTCAAATTTTGAATAATGAATATCGCATACTAAATCCAACATTCAAATTTGAAAGTTGAATATCGATTATCTAACTAAATCCAACATTCAAATTTGAACACTGTTGAAATACAAATATCGAATATAAAATTGAATCCAACATTCAAATTTTGAATGTTCAATATCAAATATCAAACTGGTCGCTTCCATAACACATCCTCTGTTATGGAAATGCTGGAAGATTTAGACCGGTCCCTACGCCAAGTTCGCAGACTAAGAAAAACATTGATTATGTTGCACAGGTAAGTCAATTACCAGATAGCTATATACCCTTCAGCTCTTATCCCAGTAGGCACTTAATAAGACGGTGTCAAACTGTGAGTTTGTCACTCTGGGTCAGGTGTGGTACTTGATTGTATCGATTCCTGATCTTTGCACCTTTACTTATTCAAATCCAAACTGCTATAGACAAATCATGACATGCAAAGACATTTGCAGATTCTTTTCCTATACCCAGACCATATTGCAATAGAACCAGCTCCTACTGTTGATAAAGTTTAGTGCTTCAGAAACGCACTCACTGTTCCAGTACTATGAGTCCTAAACTAAGAGTTCAGTCCTGTAAATAGTTTTACATCTACTTTGTACAGTTGCTTTTAATATATATCTTTGGCATCTAATCATTCTGTGTAAATATTTTCCAAGTACATGGCAGATAATTCTCAGCAAATGAGGGAGTGTCATTAACTACATACGAGGGACGTTTTTTTTTATGTTCGTAGAATGGTGAATTTAATGAAAACAGCGAAAGTAAATGCATACATCATGCATACATTTTGAAAGATTGAGCTTTTATCTATACATGCAACCTAAAATAATTCAAAATGCATTACTTTAATGACTTCCAAGAGGCAAAGACATACCTATATATCGGACACTGGAAATATGGTATAAATATGACATTTATGGAATTAGTCTCGGAGAAGAACGTTAGTAACAATTGCATGAAAGTGGGTCGACAGCCATACACAGCTTCTGAAAATTTGGCTGCAGTTAAAAGACAATAACTGCTACAATATTATATGACCATAATAGCATATACGCAGCAATTATTGGATATGGAAGATTTATTTGGAACCTCAGCAAATTTTACAGTAGGGATATAAACTTTTATTGTAAAAAGTTGACACAATGGAAGTTGGATACGGGCTTTTGAATGTGGCTTAATATGTTAGCTGTAAAGTACTATTACATTTTTTCTTGTTTATATGGTAGAAGGGAGTGTTATGGTAACTTTCATCCCAAAACAAAGTTAATACTTTTGTTTTATTAGAAATGAACTGCAAAATATATAGCCTAGGGGTGCTAAGATCCCCAATTTTGTACATAAATGACGTCATGGAGCGTTACTGTATTTAGAAAATACATTTAAACTGTTTTTGTGCCTCTTAACAGGTGTTTGAATCACTGCAATAAGAAAATTATGCAGACATGACTGTTATTGAATTTTCTACACGGGGTTGATTTACCTCACCCACTTTTTATAACATGGGGGTATGGCAGTACCGGAAGGTGCCAGGTACACGCTTTTATCAATACAACAATACAACTGCTGACGAATGATTGCGTATATCATGTGCTATGCAATATCAGAAGAAATTTTAAAATTAGTTTATAATTGTAATTTTAACAGATATAATAACTAGCACTTGACTGTGATCATTTTGGTATATTGATGTATGTTTGAAAATTGTTATAGAAGAGCAAACAACATGCTTATAGTTTGGCTGCACTTGTCTACGATTAGTGTTTGAATAATTAATTTTGATGGTGCAAAAGAAAAATCAGATTGACAACTGATCATATCACCATAGCGAATGGAACTTAACAACTAATAATTTCCTGCTGGCGGCGTGGTTAAAATGGCATGGATTACGACTAGTGTCCTTTACTATGCCCTATTCAAAATTATACATCTTGACTGAACTGAGTGCTAATGATGACATAAATCATGGTCCATTTTTTTGTAAAAATGTAAGTTCAAAGGTAGAGGTTCAATTTGCATTGGCGATTTATATGGAAAAATGCCTTTAGAGTCGTAATCACAGCGGCAACCACAGGGGACGGATCCAGTATTTTTGGAAAGGGGTTCTTATATTACCACAATATTGACAAAGGGGTTCGATTTGCTGATTTTACCTACTTTTTCTTAGATCTCTCAGTGGCCTGTGCACTTGCCGCTGGTGCTACGCTCATGGCGAGGAAAATATTTTGTGTCCAAACACACTTTCCTTAGTGTCTTTGCAGGGATGACGCTAAATGAGTGCGCTGTCCTTCAGACCTGGATGTCCCCTGTCCAGGGAAAGTTACCCCCTGTGCAGGTTGAAGAACTCTATGGAAATTTAAGATACGTTTGTCGGCATAAGTGACAAATGGCCCAGTTTGTCGTTGAAAACTTGTACTCCTGAATCTTTGTAGCATTCTCCTTGCCCAGTCTTATGCACTTGAACCTAACCCAGGCCCGCGTTCAGTCGAATTTCCCTGTGCTATTTGTCTTAAGTCTAAAATGGTCCACCCAGTGGTTTGTTGTTATTCTTGTGATGCATGGTACCACCAAGACTTTATGGGACTGCCCGACTGTGTGTATAACATACGGACACTCTAAAATCCAAAACGGGGCTGAAGTCGGAAACAACTTTGTAGGGTCTGAGGTGTGTAAAAGACAGTCATTGGCTAGACCATAAAGCCAAGATCAGACCATTCCTTCAGGAAACAATCAGAAGCAGTCTGATCAGTGTATACTCTGTTTGCTCATGCCTACCTGTCTCAGTAATTTGGGTAAATATGTGATCTTATTTCTTAAGCAGGCCTTTAGTGGAAATAATTTTCTATTTTTTAACCAACCGTCTCAATGGCACGGTTCTTTTGAGCACCCAAAACATATGCTCAAAATTATGGGTAAGAAAATATTTACTATTTTATACTGAAAATTGTGTTGCTGAAGACCAAAGACTAGTTCAGGGCATTTATTTTAAGAACTCAGCCAGGAAGTTGTTGTTGTTGTTGTTGTTGTTGTTGTTGTTATTTTCTGTTTGTTTGTTTTTTCTTCAAAATTTCAAAATTCACTCATTGGTAATGATCAGATTCTGATCGCCAGAGTAAACGTAGAAAGAAAGAAAGAGAAAGAAAAGAAAGCACCTTTGTTGAAGGCCTCGGGCTGTGATACATCATTTCTCCTAAGGTAGAATTGAACTACAATACCATAAATCATAGTACTTTCTCTAGATGTCTGTTTTAAGCGACTGCACAGAGTGGACATAGGGACGTTTTGACCGGGGTACGTTTAGACTGTAATCCACGGCAACTATGCTACTAGCTTTAAACCACTTACCTTCCTTCGGAGCTCTTCAAATGTCGCTGTCTTGATTGAAAAATTGGCGGTAAATTGTGCGAAGAAAGGTCCCTGAGCAACGCTTGACATAAATCATGGTCCAACTTTTTGTAAAAATGTAAGCTCATAGGTAGAGGTTCAATTTGCATTGGCGATTAGTATGGAAAAATACCTTTAGAGTCGTAATCACAGCGGCAACCACATGCTTCAATTGTGGCGTACCAAACCTGTCTTCAAGACTGTTTGACAGGGAGCTCAGTGGTAGAGTGCTTGACTCGAGACCGACGGGAAGCGGGTTCGAGCCTCACCGGCATCACTGCGTTGTGGTCCTTGAGCAAGACACATTTATCCTAGCTTAGTACTGGTTAAACCCAGGAAGATCCGTCCCGCATAACTGAAAGATTGTTGAGTGGACTAAAGAATCAAAGCAAACAAACAAAAAAGACTGTTTGACACTGTCTTTGCAAACACAGAATCAGATTGTGATCTTTCGTCAAAGTCCTCTATTTTCAGCAGCGACATCCCAGAATCCAGCTGCAGTAGCCCATCATGCAACATCTCGGACCTATCGAACATCACAAACGACACCCAAGGCAGTGACTCATTCAAGTTAGACGAAGACCATAAACATCCACTCTGCTCCAGCCCCAGGAAGAAGACCCCGGACAAACTAAAATACCAAAATGTTACAACATCTTGCCTGAACATCCAAAGTGTTATGAGTGCCAACAAAAATCAATCTTCTGGAACTTTCTGGACAATGTCAACACAGACATAGTTTGTGGTTGTGAAACCTGGCTAAAGCCATCTATCTGTGACAGCAAGGTCCTGCCAGCGAACAGTGAATACAACATCTACCGTAAAGACAGGCCTGATGGCTATGGAGGAGCTCTTCTTCTGATCAAAAACAATATTGTAAGTGAACCAGCAGACATCAGCACAGGATGTGACATAGTCTTTCGGAAGATTGAATGCTCCAACTCACAGACCCTGATTGTAGGCTCTGCATACAGACCAACAAATAACGATGTTGACTACACAACCGAGCTAATAGAAACCATCAGTTCAGTCTGTCACAAACTCAAGGACGCTGTAATCTGGATTGCTGGTGACTTTAACCTACCAGATACAGACTGGCCAAACAACTCAATCATCAGCCACCGGTACAGAAAGCCTATAAACGATGCTTTCCTTGCACTAGAGGGAGACCTTGGACTCACCCAGATAGTAGACTTCCCAACCAGAGACTCCAACATTTTGGACCTGTTCTTCACAAACAGACCATCCCTGATCAACAGATCAACACCAATCCCAGGCATCAGCGACCACCATGCCTTCTACATCAACTCCAACATCACTGCAACTTGACACAAGCCAGCAAAGCGGAAAATCTTCATGTGGGGCAAGGCAGACATGCTAAAAATCAAAGAGATGTGTAAGGACCTGTCAGACACCGTTATCAACAGCTTCACAACATGCAGCAACATGAATGAAGTCTGGACGTTCTTCAAAAGAGGATGCCACCTGATCATTGACGACAATGTACCACACCGCATGACATCACAGAGATTTACACAGCCATGGATAAACAGAGACATCAGGCGCCTCACCCGCTTAAAATGACGATGGCAACAGCGCACAAGAAGATCGAACGAGCAAAAAGACTGGGAGAAATACAAAGCCCTGAAGAAAAAAACTCAAAAGGCCTGCAGAGACGGACACGACAACTACATCAACGACATCCTGACCAAAGATAGCACAAATCCCAAGAGATATTGGAACTTCATCAAATCCAAGAAAAAGGATAACACCGGAATGGCACCATTAAAAAAGGACGGATTAACCTTTTGTGACCGGCAAAACCGAGCAAACATCATGGGAAACCAATTCAGCTCTGTCTTCACCAAGGAGGATACATCAAACTTACCCGACCTTGGACCAAGTAACACCCAGAGTGCCCCGCCCATCAACGTCGATCCAAAAGGCATACAGAAACTCTTGAAGGATTTAAAGCCCCACAAAGCTACTGGACCAGACTGCATACCTGCCAGACTCCTGAAAACAGCTGCAGATGAACTAGCCCCTGGACTGGCCCACCTATTCCAAATCTCTGTGGACAACGGAAAAATCCCCCTGGACTGGAAGATGGTACTTGTAACTCCAGTATTCAAGAAAGGCAACAGATCAGACCCAGGAAACTACCGTCCAGTTTCCCTAACCTCAATTGCATGCAAGATCTTGGAACATGTTATCCATAGCTGCATAATAAACCACTTTGAGCTCCATAACTTACTAACTGACTGCCAGCACGGATTTAGGAAACGCAGATCGTGCGAGACTCAGCTGATAATGACAGTTGACGACCTAGCAAGAGGACTAAACGAGAAGCAGCAAGTCGACGCCGTCCTCCTTGACTTCTTAAAGGCATTTGACAAGGTACCCCACCAGCAATTACTCCTTAAGCTAGAACACTATGGAGTTCGTGGAAACCTCCTGAAGTGGGTGGAAGACTTCCTCTCAGCAAGAACCCAAGAGGTGGTCATCAATGGCACCAAGTCAACGCCTCAGCCAGTTTCATCAGGAGTCCCTCAAGGCACAGTACTAGGCCCACTATTATTCTTAGCCTACATAAATGACATGCCAGAGGGTATACGGTCAACAGTCAAACTGTTCGCAGATGACAGCCTGGTATATAGGAAAATCAGCAACAAGAGGGACTGTGAAGAACTCCAACAAGACCTTGATAGGCTACAAGAATGGGAAAAGAAGTGGCAAATGGCTTTCAACGCTGAGAAATGTGAAGTTTTGTGCATTACAAACAAGAAAAACACAATTCAACACAACTACTTCATCCATGGTCAGAAGTTAGCCATAAAGTCTGATTCAAAATACCTGGGAGTCACCATAAGCAGCAACCTTTCCTGGAGTAAGCATGTAAATAACATCTCTAAAAAAGCAAACTCCACCATGGCCTTCCTCAGACGCAACATCAGACCAGCTTCCCAACAAGCAAAGAGTACTGCCTACAAGACCTTCCTACGACTGACTCTCGAATACGCCTCAACGGTCTGGTCTCCACACACAGACACTGACTCAAACCAGCTAGAGATGGTACAGAGAAGAGCTGCCAGATTTGTCAAGAGTGACTACAGCCGTAAAAGCAGTGTTACAGCCATGCGCCAGGACCTAGGTTGGGACACCTTACTGCAATGCAGAGACCAAGCCCGCCTGTCTATTTTGTACCGGATAGCTCACCAACAGGTAGACATCCCCGCTGAACGGTACCTGACACCTCTTGACAACAGAACCAGAGGCCATAATGCACGATTCAGACAGATCCCAACTTCATTCACCGGTTACCAACAAAGTTTCTTCCCCAGAACGATCGTACTGTGGAATCAACTCCCGCAAGAAGCAGTGAGCCAGTCAACGCTGGAGGCCTTCCAGATCCAGCTGGCCACCCTCACACCTTAAACCAGCCACAGATATTTTTAACCTATTGATTTTAACAGACCATTTTACTTGTACATACAGAACCAGCTCTTGGCCGTGGCGCATGAGCAAAGTCCACACAATTGCGAGAATACTCAGTTCTGAGGGATGCAATTACTAAAGATGATGAGATGATGATGAACCACAGGCCAGGGGACCTGATAGGGGTTAAACTGATACTTTAGAGGTTATGACAAGTTGGTTGAACCAATGTATTTTAACTATGCGATGAACTTTTACATGACATTGTCATCTGCTGATAACCCTTTCAAACAATTTGGACCCAGATCAAGCTCAACATTCTGTGTGGACCTGATAGGGGTTAAACTGTTTGACACTTTAGAGGTTATGACAAGTTGAAGTTGAACCGATGTATTTTAACTTTCAGGCCTCGAAATATCTAAAAATAGGCACTTGCCCTGCATCACAAAATTTATTGGCATACATGGGGAAAATTTTAATTTTCAGTAGAAATATCAAAATATTCACTTGCCCTGCAGCCTGATACACTCGTAAATACGAGCGGACGAGTACTATTTTCGAGCCCTGACTTTGGAAATGGGGTTCATATATTACCACAATATTGACAAAGGGGTTCGATTTGCTGATTTTACCTACTTTTTCTTAGATCTCCCCAGCGGGGTAGCTCAGTGGCCTGTGCACTTGCCGCTGGTGCTAGAGGTTGGAGGTTTGATCCCCGGCTCATGGCGAGGAAAATATTTTGTGTCCGAACACACTTTCCTTAGTGTCTTTGCAGGGATGAGTGCGCTGTCCTTCAGATCTGGATGTCCCCTGTCCAGGGAAAGTCACACCCTGTGCAGGTTGAAGAACTCTATGGTAATTTAAGATACCTTTACTTGTAGGCATAAGTGACAAATGGTCCAGTTTGTCGTTGAAAACTTATACTCCTGAACCTTTGTAGCATTCTACTTGCCCAGTCTTACGTAGCTGAACCTAACCCAGGCCCACGCTAAGTCAAATTTCCCTGTGCTATTTGTCAAGTCTGTAAAATGGTCCACCCCAGGGGTTTGTTGTGATTCATGGTACCACCAAGACTGCATGGGAATGCCTGACTGTGTGTATAACATAAGGACACTCTAAAATCCAAATTGGGGCTGAAGTCAGAAACAACGTTGTAGGGTCCCGGTCTGAGGTGTGTAAAAGACAGTCATTGATTGGCTAGACCATAAAGCCAAGATCAGACCATTCCTTCAGGCAGCAATCAGAAGCAGTCTGATCAGGGTTTACACTGTTTGCTCATGCCTATCTGTCTCATTAATTTGGGTAAATATGTGAACTTATTTCTTATGTAGGCCTTTAGTGAATAAATGATTGTCTATTTTTCAACCGAAACATATGTTGTGGGTACTCAAAAGAACCGTCTCAATGAGACGGTTCCTTTGGGCACCCAAAACATATGCTCAAAATTATTGGTAAGAGAATATTAACAATTTTATCCTGAAAAATTTTGTTTATCTAAACCTGTGCTTATAGCATATGTTTTTTTCGTTTTCTCAGCCCAGAAGAAGACAAAGGTAAACCTAAAGAATGGGCCATGGTAGAATTACAGGGAAGCTTAGAAACCAGACATCCTGTGCCACTAAGTGGAAAGTTTATTGGAGATTTACATTTTACACTCAAGGTATTATTAGAATTGCATGCTCAGAATCATCCTCGAGTCGACAACTCAGGTGTAACCTATTCTGTTACATTGCATTCTTCGGGGGACACAGTGGCTCAGTGGTAGAGTGTTTGACTTGAGACCGACGGGCCGCGGGTTTGAGCCTCACCGGCGTCACTGCTTTGTGCTCCTTGAGCAAGACACATTTATCCTAACTTAGTACTGGTTCAACCCAGAAAGACCCATCCCTGTTAAATTAAAAGATTGTTGATGGGACGTAAAGAATCAAATCAAAGAAACAAACAAACACTGCATTCTTCATTGAATGAAGAGAAATGGAATTCATCACACCTGGGTTACAGAAGATGGCTCAGGATATTAAACCCAATTTTTAACATTAACCCTTTGTATACTGGAAACCCCAAAAGGGGTACTTTTGCAAACAGTGAGGACCCAGACAAAATGCGTTTTAATGCTGCATTTCATCAGGGTCTGCACTGTTTGCTATGATTAATTTAAAACAACCTTCCTAATATGTCATAGTTCAGAAAATTCTACCTGTGACCCCTTAAATGGGCAGTCCCATACTTATAGCATAAATATATAAGGTAAATCCATCAGAACATTAAGGGTTTAACTTAGAGAGCAGCAGAGACCAGGGATCAGATTAAGCACTTGCTTACATCATGTACTTGCAAGTGTTGTTTTTTTAAAGCAATTGGAAATTAGCTCCACTTGCAATCATCCAACAGACCAACTCTTCCTCTTGTGGCTCTGCTTAAGTTACCATGTGTGATATATAAAGGATCTTACATGAGTGCTCATGTTTTATTGAATTTATTAAACAAGTTGTTGAGGAAAAGTGATAAAATGCAAGGCTTGCTGAGAATTTTATCGCTTTTTCGCAACAAGTTAATAAAATTCAAGAATTTAATGCTTGAGCAGGAATGTCTATTATCATATGACATTAAAATTACTTTTTGGCGTGAAAATGTTAGGATTTTGCCATATATACACAACATTGTTATGGCATATGCACGTCATTTCATAATGCTACCATAGTCTGTGGACCACGAGTGGTTTATCAATTTTAATACATAATGTTATATCACTCCCAGATGCGATGTCATGCTGTAAATCTAGAATTTTTTGCAAAAAGCGGCGACAAAACACTCGACTAGGGCATGATTCACATATATCAGTAGACGACAGAGTGATTTCGCAAGAATTTTAGTTTCACGGGTCTTCACATACCTATGTGAAGTTTCGCGAAAATAAAAACCTTGCGAAAAAAATCTAAATTGCAGTATGATAAAGCTTAAGGTGTGCAGCTTTCTGTCCATTTGTTTGGTTAAATGTTCTTTGAGGAAAAGTACAGGGTTCAAGCTGGGCCCTTACAGTAGTAGGGCAAGTTTAAAAAAAATGTGACCGTTCAATTTTTTTATCCCCATGCTCTTAATATGGAATAGTTTTATTTAAATTTATCCCTCAAAGGTGTGTTTTGATACCCATTTATTTGTTGCCAAATTTGAAATAAATAAAATGACAAATAAAAAAGATATGTCATTAAAACCACCCCAAAATGTCAGGAGTGTAACGCTTTTTGTGTGACATTTTTTCACCATGTGAATGTTCTAAGGAAATTATTAGTAAACATAGTGATATTACACCAGTTTAAGCTCTAGTATATCTTAAATTGACATGTTGTAGATAAAATACATAAAGCAGGGCTATTTATATAATCTACCTATTGATATAACATGTCATTTTGGAGACATGCCCTTCAAAATTTACATGACGTAAAAAAACAATGCTTCTTCCAATATTAACTGCTACAAGTTGACTATACATGCTACATATATGTAACTTGGTCACACCACAAACAAACATGCGCAACATCAGCTGAAGCTTGGATTTTGATCCTAACTTCACTTCACATGGGTATGCGTTTCTTCAAATGTAACAACCCACTGATGTCAGGAGTGCAACACATTGTGTTTAACTCCTCACCATCTTTCTGTATGATGCCCAAATCCTGTATTTTTGTGTTTTCCTGGGACACATCCCCACTCCAGATAATCAGCAAAATTTACTTGCTGCATCAGAGGATTGAATTTCCTCACAGAGCCCGATTTATAATGTCAGGAGTGTAACACCTGTAATTTTGTTGCATGTTCTTCAGTGTAGGTGATGAAATATATGATTTTAGCTCAAAGCAACCAAATATTATGATAATGCAGGCACATTTCCTAGCAGTGGAAACTTGTTTCTTTCCTTTTATAACAAAAAATACCAGTTATTTTTGTAAAAAAGCCAATTTTTAAAATAATAGCCATTTGTAGGTATAAAAAAATATGCATAAATAGAAAGATAGTGGTCAGTGTTTTTTTTCACCACGAGATTATTCACTTGCCTTACAAATGAAACCATCAAATAATGATAAAAACTTTTTAATAATATATTACATGTTGATAATGATAATGTATACAAATTGTTACACTCCTGACATTTTTATATGTAATAGAGATATATCTTTACTAACTCTTTTAATCTAAGAGGCCTTTCAATGAATGTCCTCAGCATCAATTAGAAATAGGACAGCCAGTTATAAAACTTTCTTGTATCAGGAAATCAATGAGAAAACTTGGATTTTCTCTGCTCAAGACCAAGAACCAAGAAATCCGCTTCAGAAAGAGTAAAGAAATATATAGGGAAAAGGTAAAAACTAATCTAGTTGAGATGACAAAATAGAAAATATCAGTATATGAGACTGACTGTCATGTAAAGTGATGAGATTAGTTCATGGATCAAGATAAATACTTCTGTCTTTTCATGTCAGGAGTGTAACAACTTTCAATTTTGTTAATTTGATAGTTCGAAGTCTGTTTTTGTTTGTTAAAATCCTTTAGCAGTATTTTTTTTTTTAAATATTTTAAACTAAAAGTGTACACAATGTTCTAAGTAGTAGAAAGGCTCTACAATTTGACTGAATATTCTATCAAGACAAGCTTTTTAGTGCTGATGATCTTGAGTATTTCAAGATAAACAGCAGTTAAATTATCAACTTTCATCAAAAGCACTATATAATGCTGTGAAAAATAGTATACCATCACACTATTTGCTACCAAAATGAGCCTGATATTTCAGAAATGTATAGTATGTATGAAATATAGACTGTCTATATCAACATACTTGTACCGGTCAGGGGTGTAGCATTTCAGATAGTTTTATACTTGTCTTACTTCAGACTGCTTTTTCCGATGTTTATTGTTCATTTTTGGTCTTTTAAAGCAGTTCATAAACAACATTTTACAACATTTAAATCATGCTGATGTCACCTTATTTTCTCATAATGGCTGAAAAATTGTGGGTGAATTCTTCGTCTGGTGAATATTTTCTGACCCAACCATTAAAAATGACTTTAATAGTGGTAACCACCACCTGTTTGTCATTTGGGTGTCATATGAAAACCCCCAAATCATATGAGATCATTTTAAGCAGTTGCTTGATAACAGAAGAAATGATATTTTATCTTTGAAATAAATAAATAGCAATGAATGTCAGGAGTGTAACATTTTCTTTCTTAACCAGGTAGGGATCACACGGAATTCCGCGGCTAGCCTTTGTCACGGAAGTCCGCGACTTTGCAACGAGTACCTACTTTTCCGTTTTCCCAACTTATCTTAAGTGCTTGAAAACCAAAAGTTTCCTGGAATGTGTGCCGGTAACCAATCTTCTGATGACGTAAGATAAAGTTTACAGTCAGGTGATTTTGAAGCGAAGAGAAGGAAAACATGTGGTCAGAAGGAGCTGGAGACGCTGGTAAAGATGACAATATATTGCTGTTAAAATTCAATTTTTTCTAACAGGACAATAACGATTGCATAAAATACTGCCTTTAGCTTCAACTTAACTTCGAGTTGTTCAGGTTACTCGGCATTTATATGGAGTTACTCGGTATCAAAAACTTGCGATTTTCTTAGTTTTGAAACGAGAGTCACGGATATCCGTGACCTTGAAGTTTTCGATTGTAGCGGCTTCCCGTCACCTTGAACATTTTTGTAAAGGCTATGGATATCCGTGACTTTGATTTTTGGCAGGGAGCGGTTGTTGAGTTCAGGATGTGTACAGACAGGTACACGATCTTACAATAATTGAATACTCGAGCATAGGTTACATAGACAACTCGGATTTCTTATTCGGGTCTGCGTTTCAAATTATGCACATGCATAGAGACTTATCAACTTACAATGGTGATCAGACCCATACTTAAACAATCATACCAATTGCATATGCGAGCAGCGAAGGAGCATACATGTATTATTAAAAAGCATTTCGTCTGAGCCTTCGCTTCTCGCATTTACATACACACAGCAAGAGCAAAGCCTGATGATGCAGGTTCAGACCGATATCTAGGCGTCTTTCTCCCCACCCTGAACCCGTAGATATAAGAATTGAGCCAGTGCATGAGATTTCCAACAATGTGGTATGTGCAACCAGCAAAGCCTCAGAACAGCATGCGCATACGCACAGTCTGATCAGAGCCTTTGCTTGTTGCTTGAATATTCTATGAGTGTTAAGCTGCTGACTGAACATCATTTGGAGTTTCTAAGCTTTAAAAAAGGCTGCACAGGCTTGTCTGAGTCTACCCTTGTCAAAATGCCACATTGTTGGAAATCACGTGTCACGGCTCAATTAATACTTTTCTCGAATAAGTTCTAAACACAGTGCGAATGTGTGTTACAAGTATAGGCTTTCGCAATAAACTGCCGGTGAGCCTTCGGATGCTCCTGGACATAAAACCACACAAAACATAAGCCCACTCGGCCAGAACTGGTTATAGCCAAGGAACACGACCACAACCATTAAACAACAACAACAACAATAACAACAACAAACAATCAGCGTGGTGTATTCGACTTATACCAAGGGGTCCCGAGTTTGATCCTCTTCTCCACGTGAGTGTTACAGTATCGGATGAGACTTTAAGCTGTGGCCCTGCGCTTCTGGTCATACTAAAGTTACACACAACAATAAACACTCTCAGCTAAGTACTATACCGGTACAGCTACGGAGCAGCCATAAGAAAAACTTCCGTGTTGTAGTGATTAAGTCGCTCGCCTTGTACAAAGCGGCAATGTACTGGCACAGACACGGAACAAAACACAACAAAAGCTTGGTTTCCGAGGTGGGGGGGGGGTGGGGGTACTCTCATGTTTTCTTCATACTTAGGCCCGGCCCAAGCATCTACCGTTCACCCCAAAAATATCACGAATTTCAGGCACCCAAAATAATATTTGAAAAATAAAATAAATATCCCCCATGCTGTACATTGATCTTAAGTAAAGACCCTGATATGCATAGAAATGACCCCTAAATATAGTCCAATTTTGTGATGACTCCTCAAAATATCCAACAAATCTTCATACCCAAAAATCATTTTTTCTGAAAATCACAAAAATAATGAAATTCAAAACTTCGGACGCAAAAAATGACCCGAGCCTACGTGTATATGAAAATATCAAAGAACCCCCTGGGGACGGCTCTGTTTTTGAAATTTTCTACCCTTGGTTGATGGAATCTTGAACTGGAAATGTATTTTACAGTATGGGTTTAAAGGGAGCGCATTGGCTCAGTCAGTAGAGTGCTTGACTCGAGACCGAGGGTTCGAGCCTCACCAGCGTCACTGCCTTGTGTCCATAAGCAAGAACATTAATCCTAGCTTAGTACTGGTTCAACCCAGGAAGATCCGTCCCTTCATAACTGAAATATTGTTGATGGGATGTAAAGATTAAATCAAACAAAAAACAAACAAAAGTATGAGTTTAAAAGCTGTACACATGTATATTTTTCTATATGATTGTCTGCACTAAGAAGACAATTTCCACTGCGTTGTCCACACTGATTACATTAGATGGCATAGCTGAAGTTAAACAACCCAGTTTATTAAGCAGTCTAAGGGAAAATGGGCATAGTCAAGCATGAAAACTTATGCTACTGCGAATATCAGAATAAGTTTAAGCTCAATGTATGATGTCTGTTAAACAGACATGCATGATCGAATGCCTTTTATATACTCGACAAATTAGACCATTTTTAATTCCCTAAACGCAACCGACTTCCAAATCACTGAACTGCTGTGTACCCTGGATTTTGGCTATACAAAGTTGAAGGCCTATGATATAAGAGATCAACATTTTATTGAGAACCTTAAAATCACATGACCTAGTTGGCCGTCGTGCTAACAAAGCGTAAAAACCCTATAAAGATATTCTTTAGAACCGGATGGGACTTTGTATATTGTATTTGGGATATGGGTCCAAAAAATTGTTCAAAATAATGATGAATATAGCTTGGTTGAATTTGGCCTTCTTTGTGATAATGTCAAATTTCTTTCCTAATACATTATATGAAATTTATCTTGATGTGTTTGTTATTGGTGAAGTGTAAAAGAAATCGATTATGACCAGGAAATACCACTATCACACACTGCAGACCAACCCATGGCACCGTGAGGAAGAGCCACAGAACATATAAAATGGCAAGACATGGATGAGACAATAAAAACAAAATCTTTCTCTTCAAGATGATTGGAACACGGGAAAGGACACACAGTAATGCATACCAAAACAAAGACAAACACAGAGGACCAAACACACACACAAACAGTGGGGAGTACATAAACAATTGATCAACAACAACATAACCATCTTGGACTTGTCCATAACGAATGGCACAGTAGACGGATGGCTAAGAATGGGTTTGCTTCCCCCTCTTGGGAGTTTTGCAGACATATCCTGTCTTGTAGAGAATTAAAAGCCGAGTCTTTTAAGAAATGTTTGCACTCTATGCATCGGGGCGTTAGTCTGTAAGAGCCTGTAACATACGTTACTTTATCAAATTAAGAAAAGGTAAATTGTAAGTTTGGGCTACAAATTAAAGACATTAAATATTTATTTTTAAAAGTCATTCATATAGTCTGCATACTGGATATCTTAACTACGTATGACAGGCATTTGAACAAAATTGCGGCTTCCTAAGGTGTCATTTGCGTTACATAAATCAGATAACCCATTAAAATTTGCAAGTGTGGCTAACATCATTTACATTCACAATCTCTCTGTGTGTTTTGCAAAATGTTTTAACAATGTCAGGCTAGCTTATGCGATTAGCTTACAGAAAAATGTAAGTATTTTTCCCTATCTTAAATATTTTTTTTGGAATTAGCAATTAAACAACCCTACCCAGTTTTAAGGTGAAAATTTGGTATTAAAACTAGAGTAAAAATAGTTAAAAATATTTGCAGTCGATGATTATCTTTCATTGTTTGGAATTTATTTGCTTTTTGAAAAGACTCATAAATCTGCAGGTTTGTTG
This sequence comes from Loripinus fragilis, assembly GCA_964019695.1. NCBI lineage: Eukaryota > Metazoa > Mollusca > Bivalvia > Lucinida > Lucinidae > Loripinus > Loripinus fragilis. Next base: position 22,078,694 of record OZ026523.1, read on the forward strand.
CAAAATGTCTAATAGCAGAGGCTGTAACATATGTTACCTGATGTAATAAATGGGCAAGCTCATTGTCTTTACGTAAGATATGCCTAAAAATGTTTTAATCTCCTTGAGGAAATTTTGCAGACACATTCCTGCTAGAAGTACAACTCAAGCTGCATTGAATAAAGAATGTTTGTTCTCTATTAGTTTTGGCGTTAGTCTGAAACAGCCTGTTACATGCGTTACTATATCAAATAAAGAAAATGTAATTTGAAAGTTTGGGCTAAAATTGTGAAAATACTTGCATGTTTAGGGACTTTAGGCTGGCTCGTATGATAAAGACATATAGATCTGCAAGCTGTCACCAAGTTTTAAAGATCAGAGAGCGTTACATATGATACATGGCATAACGAGTGAGCAAGTGTCTTTACTTAAGAGATACTATTTCTGAAAGAATGAATATATTTTACCTGTTTCCCTATAAATCTATTATCATTGGTGCCTGAACCTAAGAAATTATATTCAGTGCATGTTATCAAACCTATAGATATTTGTTACACATGTTATAAATAAACTTACTTTCATATATTTCTTAATATGTAAAATGCTAAAACATATAGGGACACAAACAGAGAAAACTGTTTCACATTTGAACAGGGCAGTTTATAAATATTCAAAATCAATCATCAATCATCATCTGAGCCTACTTCATACACAACATCCATCATTGTGTCTGCTTCAGTGTCATCATTATCATCGTAATAAGTAAAATCATCAAACAGTATTTTGACTTTAAAGCTAAGTAAGGGCCTGCTCCATCCCAATCCTCTTTGGATGTGCAGACATATTACATCTTATATAACCATTCAAGGTGCATTGAATAAAAACTGTTTTCACTCTGTAAGTTGGGATGTTAACCTCCAACAGCTTGTTACAATTGTTACTATATCAATTTGAGAATAAGAAAGAGCTACGTGCGTTAAAGGGCAAATTTGGCTTCCTCTGGAGCCAAAAACTGAAAGTTGTGTTTCATTAATTTCATGATAATGGTTTGTTAGAAGAATAACCAAAGTGTAATATCCAGGCTTTTATTTTACTTTTACCGTTGCTATGGTAACAAAAAAAGGCGGACGAATTAGGCTAAAAATAGAGAAATTGCCATTTTGTGCCAAATTTAAGGCTTTTGGAGACCGATTTTTTTAAGAATTAGGTATCAGCACAAGCGAATACCAAACAAACCTTTTAATACATTGTGTGCTGTAATAATCCTCACCATCTGATAAAATATCTATTTGGTATTTGCTTGTGCTCTATATTAATTCCTCTATTACATGTCTTATATTTGCTCCAAAATGGCCATTTTCCTATTTTCAGCCTATTTTTGCGGACCATTCTTGTTACCATAGCAACCGTACTTGTCGAATCAATACCAGACTTTTACACTTTGGCTATTGTTCTAATAAACTAATTAGAAGAAACTTGTGAAAAGCAACTTCTATTTTTTGACTCCATGGGGGGGTGGGCAAAATAGCCTCTTAATGGACTTATCTATTTGAATGTTTGAGCCACAGAGAGAAGACATTCAAATTATCTAATAAATTGACATTTATATAGTCTGCATACTGGATGTCTTTACTACATATGGAAGCTGCTTAGCATTAATACGACTAACTGTGGTGTTATGTGCGTTACGTGAACCTAATTATAATTTAAAAGACATAATTGTGGCTATCGTCATTTAGTTAAACAACTACTATATCTTGGTTTAAAACTGTTTTATTAGATTTTACAAACATATACTCAATTGATGAATAGGAAAACCCAAGTTTGCTTTTCTATTTTAAATATATTGTCTTATACACAGCCCTACTCGCGGTTTTACCGAGAAGCAAATTGTTTAATTACCGTTTAAGTAAAACACATGAAAGAAGGCAAAGATCTGGAATCGATACAATCAAGTACCACACCTGGCCCAGCATACCAATAAGAAAGTAACAATCTCACAATAAGACATCACAAACGAGAGCCAAGAGGTCAGCCCTTTCCTTGTAGGTAACCACAAGGCATCAATAAACAGACGCGCACGAAAGCATAACAAACACATGACAGAAATAACATGAATGATCCACAAAAGAAGTACCACCTAGGAACAGTCAGTAAAAATATTTTACTCGAGGGCTTAAACCAGCGTGTGGATATTTTACATTTTCTAAGTCTGTCTTGCTCATATATCTGCAAGCTGTCATCAAGTTTCTAAGATCAGGACATTTAATGTGTACTTATAAGTCTTTGGTGCCAAAACACTAGAAATTATAATCCTTTCAGATTATCAAGCCCATGGACTATTGTTACAGATGCTATCAATGACGTTTTGGACACATTTCTTAATACTGTGTATATAATGCTAAATATAGAGCCACAAATAGAAAAGATAGTTTTACACTTATACAAGCGAATACAATAAATGAAATGGTCCAAACAAATTCTCATCGATTTAACACTCATGTTAAACGTTTGTCGTTGTCCGGGTCTGTGGTAATAATTATTATCACCCGCCTCCTTGCAACTAGTAGAATCATCACACAATATTTCAATCATTTACTGTATTGCAATTTTACCACCAGTCCACTCAAAATTGATGATTCATTATCAACTTTCCAATGTTGCCATTCATGGCTTGGAACATTCGGAAACTGATATGAATTCCTAATAGTTGGCCCTTTTTGAATATGTGTTTTAAGTGACACTCTGCAAGTAGGAGAAAGACTAAAGCTTTACAAGGAGGAAAGCTATGCCATTAAAAGCAATGAGTACCTGGAATGATGTACCTTGATATTTCTGAGAAAAAAGAATCATATCTTAACTGGTTAACTCTTATAAATGTAGCCTTTCCATACATGCAACAAACATATTTTCATCTAATAATGTCTCTGCACTTATTATCTTTCCCCAAGCATTCAAAAACTTATTTAAAGCCTTAGTACTTCAAAGGTGCTGAAAAGGAGGTAACTCTTTCCCTTCAGATAAACGAGCTGGATGTATCACAGCAGGTAAAGCAATGAAATGCAGGATGAACAGGGCGTAAATTAGACCCTTTCACTTCAAGGATTCACTAGGTTTCTAAGATTAGAGCGCTTATTAAAGGATGTAACATATATAACTTGTCGTAATAAATGAGCAAGGGCATTGTCGTGACATCCTTTTTGATAATACAGTCAGAGGCAAGTGTTTTCAATTTCAGTGTTTTCAATGGATCATGCAATGGGGTAACCTTATCAACTTGTTTACTCTGTATAAATCTTCCATAAGGCAAAATATAGAACTACTGGTTTTTCATTCTACACATAGTCCACTTTCCTTCTTTGAATGCAACAGCTGATGATATGGCTGCAAAAACTGAGAAATCAAAGGTTTTACATTCTTTTAAGGCTTGCTTCAATGTACTGACAACAAACAACAACCAGTAGCTAGCATAATTGATAGCAAAGTCCAACTTCGTGTTCTTTCTAATATACCAGATGATTTTCAAGGTGTAACAGAAATTGTTTCTGACTGTCTGCCAAAACCATCAAGAGTCAACATTGTAACTAAAGAAAACGTATTAAGTTCTTTAGGCGCAGCAAAATACTTTTGATCTAAGACCTGATGACTTAAGCACCAAAGGACTGGAAAGGTTCCTTGGCAAATGACGCAAAGAAAAAGCAGCCAATCAAATTTCTGTTTGACCAATGTCAGAAATCTTAAAGTATTATTAGAGGTACACGGTAGAGACATAGCTTTTGCAAAATAAGAGCAAGGTTATCATTTGACTAGCACGGATGCAGAGGCAGTTGCAGTAAGATTGCTATTGCCACTTCACAGGAAGAGACATATACCAGAGTCTTACTCCATTGTGTGCATATATGTGAAATGGCATTAAACCCATATTTAATCAGGTGTTTGATCCCATGACACTGACATGCTGTTTCTGCTTTTGAAGAATGCTAAGGATTCAAGTTATAGCTGAGTCAATTTATTTGTCAGGCCACACATACAAAGAAAATTAATTCCTTTGATGGCAAAAGATGAGTATTACACGAAATGCTTATAAGTGATGTTTGTCACAATTACCAATTTTAAACGATAATCTTAATTAATGTAACACATATAACACCATAGGAAACTGTATATTTGTTAAAAAAAACCTTCATGTGTATCAAAGGTATTCAGCATGCAAACTACACGAATAATTCAAACAAATAGATAGTTTTATGTCTTCTTTCTGTTTCTCAGACTTTCAATTCATTTATTCTAAAATTGATATGGTAATATACCTAACATACTGTTCCAGGTTAACCCCCTGGTTGATAGAGTGCAAACATCTCTTATTTGATTTAGCTTGAATTGTTCTTTAAGGTAAGTATATCTGCACAATTCCCAAAGGGGTGAAGTGGATAAGGATTGTACTCAGTTTGCAGTCCTAATACAATTCCATGATTCTACTGGTTGTGACGAAATGGGTGATTATTTTGCCATAGAAGCAGACACAATGATAGACATTGTGAGGTTGACTTGAATAAAGATTGTTTTTGAATATTTATATTTAATAGGAATATTTGTTAAATAGTGTCATTTAAATGTGAACTATTATTTTCTATTTTATGTCTATATATTTTAGTATTCTAGACATAAGGAAATATGTGATAAAAAAGATTATAAATACATGTAACATCTGTAACACAAGTCCATGGGCTTGTAATCAGCAATGACAATAATAATTAAGACTAAGGCACCAGAGGCTATAGATTAATAGAAAAACACGTGAAAAATAGTTTTTTTTTTTCTGAAATATCATCTCTTACTTCCAAGACAATTTCCTTGCTCTTTCATTATGCCATGTAACATACGTTACATGCTTTGATAAGTGCTCTGATCCTAATGTCAAACTTGCAAATCTAAGATTCTTTATTGCATTAGCATGACAGTCCCAAAAATGTAAGATATCCACCAGTGTCAAATATTTTCATATAATTTTCTTCAATAATAGATATCAAAATCGGATATTTAAAGTTTGGGGTAGAGTTGTTTAATAGCTCATATAAAACAATTTATTTGAGATAGAAAAGCAAACATTTGTTTCTTTCTATTAGTCGAATGAGTATTTTAGCTAACTAAGATTAAAACACTTGAAGAAATGCACAAATCGATTATAAAATTAAATGATATTAGTCACGATTTCAATTTTCAAAGGAAAATTTAATCTATGTAACGCATATAGCACCATTTGAAGCTGTTATTTTGTTTAAAATGCTGCTTTTATGTAGCTTAGGCATCCAGCTTTCAAACTACATAAGAAATTAGAATAAATAGATATCTTAATGCATTCTTTCTGTAGCTCAAACTTTCATTTTGCTTATTTCCTTAGTTTGTTACAGTAACATATGTAACAGGCTGTCAGAGACTAAGGCCCTGGCGCACAGAGTGCAAACATCTCGTAAAAGATGCGAATTGATATTTTCTTCAAGATAGGACTTAGCTTGAAGTCTAATGATTCTGATTTTGAAATAGTAGATTTCCCATTTCTTGATGGAGATGTTCCTCGCTCACCTTCCTATGGTGTATATATTTCGCAACTTATTCGTTTTGCGAGAGTGTGTTCTAATATTGATGATTTCAACAACAGAACCCTATATATGACTGCTAAGTTATTAAAACAAGATATCATAAAATTCGAAAAGCATTTTCTAAACTCTACCACAGACACTCAGAGTCAATGGTTAAATACAACATTGGGTTAAAAGCTCTTCTGCAACAGGGCATATCAGTACCTATATTTTATGGGGATTTAGTTTATAAATTCAAAATAATTGTTAGAAACCCTAATTTTCGTGATCAATTCAAAAAGATTATCAAACGTTATTAAAAAAAAGATGGATATAACTTGGATATCATGCGACAGTCTGCATGCCTGGTTGCAAACCCAATCACGGGTTTTAGCCGTGGCTTCCTCTTTAATTGCACGACGGTGGGTCAGGCCTCAGACTCAATGACGTCTCTGACGTAAAGCTTTAATCGGTGGGTTGGTGCCTGATGCTTGGCTGTAGCCGGGCCCACCGTGGCTCAACTTGAGGTTTTCTTTAGCTCTGACTATCTGAGAGTCGTGAGCCCTTTTCTCTTTTTCGTCATAGTGCGTTAATTTGAGTGCTTGTCTCTTCGATGATGCACTGTATTAGTTAAGTATCCTCCATGCAAGTTTAACATTTTTGTGCTTCAACAACAGCAGAATCTAGGGCGACGATTTTGTGCCAGTAAAATGCATTTAAGCCCCCCCTCCCCCAGTGGCTTTGGTTGATGTCGGTTCTAAGGCAGTGGTTCTGTTGTAGTTGATCCATTGTTGATTGTTACTGCCATTGTGAGATTCTGTAATTGTTCTATGTTTTGTTGTGCGTTACTTTGTGTACATTCCAGTTTTGCAATCATCTCGATGGGGAAGAGAAAGCTGGTTGCTTTGCTTTGTTCGTCTTCCTGGTGTCTCGTGTTTGTTGTGTGGCTCTTTCTCATGATGCTACGAGTTTAACTGCAGTTTGTGATTGTTGTATTTCCTAATGATACTCACTTACTGTTTTTGTTTTAGAACGGATTTCAGCCTAAGCTATGGGGAACTTAAATGCACTTAATAGCCGCCAATTCTTCACCCTAGATTTTTTTTGTTGTAAAAACGCAAAACTGTTTACCTCGCATTTAGGCTACCCAACTAATGCAATATATCACCACAGAGAAACTAAGATTGTTTTTCTACAAAAAAAATGACTCCCCCTTTTAGGACTCAAAAATCACAAAAATGTGTCACAAGAGGAATAATTTGAAAATACACATGTAAGAGTTATGGTTCTTGTGAATTACACATCATCTGAATGCACATTGCAAATGTATGAAGTTTCCTTGAAACACCTCTAACGGTTATCAAGTTATAGAGCGGACACGAAACAGCATTACAAAAGATCAAAGGGAAATAACTCCAAAAATATCTAAAACAGAGTTACGGTTCTTGTGCATGACACATTGTCTTATTGTACCCTAGAAATGTATGAAGTTTCAATCAAATAGCTTGAACAGTGTTCAACTTACAGAGCGGACAAAAATTGCAATTAGTTATGTTACAAGGGGAATAATTTGAAGAATAAACATGCAAGAGTTATGGTTTTGTGCATGACACGTTGTCTGAATGTGCTTTACAAATATATGACGTTTCGTTGAAATATCTCCAACCAACTGTTACCAAGTTATAGAGGGGACACGAAATAGCATTGCAAATGATCAAAGGGAAATAACTCCAAAACACCCAAAGCAGAGTTATCGTTCTTGTACATGACGCATTGTCTCATTGTGCTCTAGAAGTGTATGAAGTTTCAACCAAATAGTTTTAACAGTGCTCAACTTACAGAGTGGACAAAATGCCCTTATTTATGTTACAAGGGGAATAATTTGATAAATAAACGTGCAAGAGTTATGATTCTTGTGCATGACACGTCGTCTGAATGTGCTTTACAAATGTATGAAATGTCATTGAAATATCTTTAACGGTAATCAAGTTATAGAGCGGACAGGGTTTTGACACGGACAGACAGACAGACAGACAGACGCAAAGGGAAAAACAATATATCACCAGACCCATCCAGGGGGGCATAATAACACATTAAAATGAAACAAAGAAAAGGGCTCATTTCTCACCGATGTAAGAGATAAAGCAAACCTCAAGGTGAGCTAAGGTTGACGACGATACAACAAATATCATGCGTGCACAAACTTAAAATGGTAGATATTTACAAAGGATGTCATGAAATTCCGTGACCCTTATAAAGTATAAACAATAACTGCTCCCCAATGAGATATATTTAGCATTTTTTAAAGTCACGGAAAACCGCCACCTTCCAAAAAATTCAATGTCACGGAAACCCGCGACAAAGGCTAGCCGCGGAATTCCGTGTGATCCCTACCTGTTAACACAGTGTTTTTATAATGTCCAGCATTAGAAAGCTAGACATCCAGACCCAAAAAGTCTAATGTTTTCTTCTTCTATAGATCCTAACGTCTGCAAATCAATGAGTTTTTTTTTTCTGTGGGCTATAATATCAAAGATTTAAAAACTTTAAGCTCTAGGTTCTGGAAAATCCTCGCCAAATTTTATAAAAAGTATCATTAATTTCACAAACATGTTTTAAACAAGGCAGTTTTGATGCCAAACATGGTTTATAATATCCATTTCATCATATTAGGTACAAATTTCAGGACTTAATCATTTACTTGATGTTTATATGCCCTTGATGGAATAGATCAATTTTGGTAAAAAATCTCTTAATAATCTTAATCAAGAGGTTGATAAAAGAAAACTATAAATACTATTTACAAAAAACTTAAAGTTTGTCAAAATTCAGGATATAAGGAAACTTATGTTACAAAAAAGAAAGCTCTGACATAATGTTTATTTTTGAACCCCAATGTCACACTTTGGTCACATTTTTTTTAAACTTGCCCAGTAGGAGAAGTGGCTCCTCCCTCCAGGAAAATTAGGGAGAAGTGACAATAAGATAGGGAGAAGTTATAGCGCAAAATTACGACATTTTCTGTCAGTTTAGAAGCAAATTAGCCATTACACATACTATTGCCATTGAATGGAAGGAAAACTACGCTGCAGTGGTAATAGATTTTCACCACAGCTTGCCTTTGTGTGGTGACAAAACGAAAATGAGTCCCCCCCCCCCCACCCGTGTTTTTTTTTTGTTTTTTTTTTAGTGAGACTTCCACTTCTCCCTGGGTGCCATTTAGGGTGAAATTTCGCTACTAGGGTGACTATTTTGCCCTAGTCACCCCCTAGCTTATTCCTTGAAAAGTATTGCATTTTGGGGGAGATTTTTTATAAAAATGGGACCTAAACAGGACTTCAGTTAGAGTGCGTAACAGAAAAATAATTTTCTTATTTCTCACGCAAAACATATGTTGTGGGTACTCAAAAGAACCGTCAAAATGTGACGGTTCTTTTGAACACCGAAAACATATGCAAAAAATTATGGGTAAGAAAATATTTACAATTTTACGCTGAAAATTTTTGTTTATCTAAACCTATGACCTAATACTAGGTCTTTATTTCAGGATGTGCCAGTGTTGATTATTGGACACCACATTCTCTATGGGAAAGTTGTGACACTCGAGAAACCCTACGGCGTAATGGTGAAAGATACAGAGTCGACCAGTCAGGACGCGACCGGGTCCGTGAATTACAATGTGATAGCTGTGATAAAGAAAAAACTTCTGTTTAAAACAAGACCTAAACCTATTATAGCTAATGTGCCGAAGAAACTTTGAAGGTTTCATGCCCTTTACAGGAAATTTTCCAATACAAGATTACGCCTTGACCTTTACAGTCATGTCCATGCCCCAATGGTCCAGTTAAGCAAAAATGTGCTTAATATTGTAATTAGTTTTTTATCCATCAGTTTAAACATGTGTTTTGGGTGCTCAAAAGAACCATCTCATTGAGATGGTTCTTTTGAGTACCCATAGCATGTTTTGGTTGAGAATTTGAAATAAGAAAAACAATTTTCTAATACACACTCATCTGGAGGCATGACTTAACCTAACCATCCGGTCCATGCAGAGTGCAGTGGCTCCGTTAGTAGAGTGTTACCTGGTTCAGGTCTCACAGCCAGCAGAGTCACTGTGTTGTGTCCTTGAGGAAGAGATGCTTTATCCGCGGCTTAGTACTGGTTAATCCAGGCTGACCTGTCTTGAGACTCTCAACATGACTGAAAAATTGTTGACTGGGTTATAAGGAATCAAAACAAAAGATCCATTGTCAAGGCCAGATATATCCTGTTCTGAAAACTGCTTTGTTGGGTCTGAGAAGCCAGCTGATCAGGATCCACACTGCTTTCCATTCAGTGATTCTGCTTCTTATTGCACACTTATAGCTGGAATTTGCAAGCTATATGTATTTGGTTAAAATTGGCAAGGAGTATAGCACATAGAAATACATGTACATGTATTGTTTCCAACATTATGAGATTTCCAAAATGTGGTATGTGCGACCAGCAAAGCCTCAGATCAGCCTGCGCATACGCGCAGTGTGATCAGAGCCTTTGCTCATCGCTTGAATATTATACAGGTGTTTAGCTACTGGCTGAACATCATTTGAAGTTTCTAAACTGAAAAAGAGGCTGCACAGGCCGGTCTGAGTCTACACTTGACAAAATGCCACATTGTTGGAAATCACATGTCACTGCTCATATTGGTTAATACAGGGACTAGCTAACAGGGACTTGTCCTAAACTGAAAAGTTGGTAACTTTCCCCAATTAGGGGAAATTTTATGTTCCTGAAACAAAAAGAATAAGGGTAATCTGTTTTATGTTTTTTTTTAGCTCACCTGTCACGTAGTGACAAGGTGAGCTTTTGTGATCGGCCTTCCTCCATTATCTGTCCGTCATTGTCCTTCGTCCGTCCAATAACAATTGACTTAAATGACAACTCCTCTTAAACCCCTAGTCCAATTTTGAAATAATTTAACACAAATGATCCTTGGGTGGCCATCTACTAAAATTGTTGAAATGGTTCTGATCCTTGCATATCTAGGTCACAGTGGCTAAAAATAGATTTTTGAGATGAAAACTTAAAAAATCTTCTTGTCTTTCAATTGTTTGGTGTTTTTTAAGTCAGCTATATGGGTTTGTAATAACTTATACTTAATTCCAATAATAAAAAAACCCCTCAAAACACGTATTTTCTTCAAAAAGAAGATTTTTGAATCAAAAAAATGTGAATTAATAGAAAAATCTTCTTAAGCGCCGTTTAACTTTAGTTCCTTCTAAAGTCACATACATGTATTTGGGCAAAAATTCATTTCAATAACGTTAGCGCTTTCTCAGAAAAATTAAATTAAAAAGTGGCCAATAATAAATTTGGTTCAGTGTAGCGTTTGTTAATTTTCATTGAGGGTGGTCATTCTGCGTTATACAGTTAAAAATTATTATCTACCTGCATGTCATATAGACTATCTAATGTTTGGTTGGTTTCTGCAACTGCCACAAGTATAAGCTTTCACAAAAGCTTGGTCTACCCAACCATGGCCTGTAGTGGAGACGTCTGCAAGTCAAAATGCCGCAAATAGGTCAATAAGTAGACAGTGATAATTTTGGACTATCCAGGCCTAGGGTACCTCAGGTGATTAGAGCGCCTGATTAGTGTTGCCAGGGCTGTGAGCTCAAGCAGCTTGACCTCTCGGTCTGCCAGCTTGCATGTCTGTCACAAACCTAAGTAGCTCTTTGCTTAAAAATGTCTTGTTCAGACAGAGATGCCCCCAAGCCAAAATGACCGGAATTGTTCAATTTAAAAGGAAGTGGTGGGGATTTTGGACTATCCAGGTATTTCATGTGGTTAAGCTGAAGCAGCATTATAGATCTGTCTGTCAGTATGTCAAAAACCAACAATGCTCTTTGGTTCAAATTGACTGAGAATTTTATGTATGCTTAGTGCATGGGTGAAGTTCAAAATTTCCAAAATCCTGAACTTTAGAAAATCAAAATTTTAAAATTGAATAATACCAACAAAAATGAACAATTTCATGTTTAAATGGTTAATTGTGTTTTTTAGATAATCTGAAAATTAATCAGAGAAGCTATAACAATCTCCCTAATTCAGCATTTTGAGGCTGACTTTCTATGGAAAGTCAGCCTCAAAATCCTGAATTCAGGATTAATCCTGAAAAGTTTCACTCATGGATGTTAGTGTAAGCCAAGTTTTTTGTGACTGCTTCTACTTGTGTAGCTGTAAATATTTCATATGTGTGATAAAAGCCAAGAAACACTGGGTTTACTTTCTGAAGTCATCAGCAAGCTTTCAAATGCAGAAAAAACTGTTTAAGTGACCACTAAAAAATAGACAACACAAAGGTCTAAATGACAAATGGTACATGTAGCTTAATGAAGGTCAAAAAAAATTGCAGAATGCTACCCTTGGAGCATTCTGCAATACTTTTGACCTGCATTAAGCAATAATTGTCTTGAAAACCAAATGTTGCACTTATTTTTGAGTGGCCGCTTAAGACAGGTTTTACTGTATAGGTGGGTACTGTCCACAAGCTGGGATATCGGATGGCAATGTCTGCCAGCATGAGATTTGTATACTTATTGCATTGTTGATCAAAGAAGGCTTAGGCTAGTCTGTGCTAAACTGCTAATGCACAGACTCACTGAGCCTTCTGTGCTCACTAAGTATGGATGTAGATAAAGTCTCAGACCAAAATTCAGACCTCTAGCCTGGCTGGATACATCAGTATGGACATAGGAATGCAGTGACAGAGTGCTTGACTTCAGATGGAAGGATCCCAGATTTGAGACTCGCCAAAGGCACTGTGTTGTGTCTTGAGCAAGACACTTTATCCTCTGCATACATGTAGTTCTATTTCAATGCAGGAAATGTCCCCATGTGACTAGGGAGCGCAGTGGCTCAGTGGTAGAGTGCTTGACTCGAGACCGTAGGGCCGCGGGTCGAGCCTCACCGGCGTCACTGCGTTGTGGTCCTTGAGCAACACACATTTATCCTAGCTTAGTACTGGTTCAACCCAGGAAGACCCGTCCCTGTTTAATTGAAAGATTGTTGATGGGACGTAAAGAATCAAATCAAACAAACAAACAATAGCCCTCTATTACAGTATGCTGGAAAATTTGGTTATTTTTTTGTTGTCTGCTAATTTATTTTTTTTTTCCAACTATAACAAGGAATTCTATCAGGAATACTATTAGAGTGTCAAGCAGACAGTTTGTTTCCAGATCAGGCCTGACTTCATGTCGGGCCTGATCTGGATACAAACTGTTTGCCAAGATAATTAGCAGGTTAAGAGTTAACATGTTGTTTCTGCAAAATATCATATGATTATGATATTAAAGATAAAATGTTAATATTTATAAATAAAAACAAAACACAAGTTTCAATGTTTTCTTCCTTTATTGCCTTTTTTTAAAAAATAAATAAAATATCTTCTTAAATACTACACAACATGAGAATAGAATCCTTTACTCAGATGACAAATGACACCATATTAAATCTTGCCATGATTGCATCATCATCTCTACATAATGATGTCATTTATCACCAGGGTAACGTGCAGTGATGTGAGGGATATCCTATTTTAAAGGGACTTTTTCTCAGGTGTGTTACAAGGGTAAATTGACAATCAATTGCTCTCTGGCAGGACAATTGCTCCAAATTGGATGTGATCAAACAAGGTCAAACAATAAATATCATGTGACGCTTTTCCAACCAGTGTTTTTCTACAAACTCTACTTTTAATAAACCTCAAGCCCTAGAAATATAAATCGATAATAAATCAAACATGTTTGGGGTTCATAGGAACGGACCATAAAGCGACAATTGTACAAAGGAATTATAGGAAAATGACAATCATTTTTCTACAATTCCTTTGTAAAATTCGATGGTAAAAACATCTGGGAGCCAGTTGATCTTGTTCTATTAAAATCTGTGTTGTAATGAGGTTTGTTATAGAGATTGCACTTTATTATGAAAAATCCTTTTTTTATCCTTGTTTTCCCATGTCCAAATACTAACATCCATCCCGCCAAATTAAAACTGATTGTAATATGATACAATACAATGATCACAGTTCCTCACTACGGAAAATGTTCTAAAACTTCGAACACTTTTCTCAAATAAAACACTAGTTATCAGGGCTGGAATTCACAAAATGCTGGTCAGAATAGCAAACAGGGAAGACCCTGATCAGACTGCTTCTTCAGAAGCAGTCTGATCTGGGTCTGCCCTGTTTGTCTACGCCTTTTAACCTGCAATTAGTGTACGCAATTTTAGAACATTTACCTTAGATCAAAAATAAAGTACAATGGAATGAATAATGAATACAGCTGGGGTAAAAACAGTGACAACATTTTCTATGGTTACTAAAATAGATTTGCTGTGCTCCAACTTATTTCAGTCAAATACCACATCTTTGCAGGTTGATTTACCTATACAGTATGCACAGTAAGGCAGTTTAAATGTAACTCCCAATTATTAGTTTCCCTATCCAAAATAACCCCACAGTTTAAAATTCAGTTATGTGTAATCCAGCTTATGATAAATCTCTTCCAGAATAATCAAAAAATCTAGATCGTTTTTAAGATTTGATCTAGAGTTTTGGATTGTTTTTTGAGGAACCCAATAAATACATATGGTTTGTTGAATTGGCAACACAATAGAATAGACATAAACATGGATGACAAAGTTCGACACTCAACAGGTCTACCAGCTGACTAGATAAGACATTCTGTTGGCTTTCCTGATAATGTCCATGTTGAACAAGGTAAACGGAGCAGGCCTTTAGTTGCATACCAGAAAATCAACTTTCTAACTTCTCATCCAAAACATATGTTGTGGGTACTCAAAAGAACCGTCTAAAAGAGAAGGTTCTTTTGAGCACCCAAAACATATGTTAAAACTGATGGCTAAGAAAATATTTACAAATATACGCTCAAAAATTTTGTTTATCTAAACCCATGACTCAGAGGGTACAAAACTGGGAGTTTTTGACTACACTGAGTGAAAAGAAGGCAGAACATAGGCTGCCCATATTGAACGAGGTAAACAGAATACAGCCGTATCCAAATTAGCCCTTTAACACTCAAAGTGTATAAAACTGGAGTTTGGCTTCACAGAGTGAATAGGTGGCAGAACGTAGGCAGCCCATATTGAACAAGATAAACTGAGTAAGGCAGTGTCCATATTAGCCCTTTAACACTCAGCGTGTACAAAACTGGGAGTTTTTGGCCACACCGAGTGAAAAAGGGGGCTGAACAATGAGCAGAAAAAATAGGGGGCAGAACAACGAACAGAAATTGCAGCCTAAACAGTCATTGAAGTTAAGAGACAGCAGGGACATTTTCCATGACAAATTCAGGCCTCCAATTAAGAGTGTGTAGTTGAAAAATTATTTACTTATTTCTCAACAAAAACATGGTGTGGGTACTCAAAAGAACAGTCTCAATGAGACGCTTCTTTTGAGCACCCAAAACTAATGTTAAAACTAATGGGTAAAAAATATTTACAATTTTACGCTAAAAGTTTGTGTTTATCTAAACCTGTGGGATTAAGTATTCAAAATTTTAGAAACTTAATCAAAGGATACCACATACATTCTATTAGTACGAAAACAGCCTCATGATCATCGTATAATGGGACTTTGTAGATCTCATTTGCTTGAATTAGATAGTTCGCTATTTTTTGACTGGTACACAGACATCCACATTGGAACAACAACTGATTTAATAATAGAAATTCAGCAGTGCATAAAATCAATCAACAAGCTTAATCAACATTACAGATCTGAACAAGTTGAGATCTTATTCTAAAGGGGAATGTTATTCTATACACATCTATAATAAAAAGATGTTAAGTTGTTGCAGTTACCTCCCTTTGATTGATCATGTAGCTATTTTTGAGGATTTTCGGGTAACCCTGAAGCAGACAAATTTTGCAAAATCTTTCTTCATTTCACAAGATAGCTAATATCTTACAGATGATTCACGTGAAATATCAAATTTTAAGGAAACTGTCAAAAATGTAAGGTAAAAGTGTCAACTAGACTATAATGGATTAAACGTTTCTCCGTTATCCTCAAGTAAAAATAACTGGTGGTTTAGGTAGTTCTCCATCCACAGAGTTACCTCCCTTGAAGGCATTGGTTTAGGCATTTTCTCCCATGCAAATCAAATTTTAAGCATTTCTTATTTCTTTATCTTAGTGTTGAAAGTATCTTTACTCTGTTTCAAACCATACTTCTAAGACAGTCAACGCATGCCAAGTTCCACAGTCTGATTGAGGCCATTTAAGTATGCCGTTATGTCATGAAATATGACAACCAAGATGATGAAAATCACTCTAAACTTTAGAACACAAACTTTACAACCTATTGCAAAGGGAAACGACTCAAACTAATTAGAAAACAATAATTGGAATGAAGTGGGTTTTAATGCTATTTTAACATGATTTATCTATCATAACACAAACAAGATGGCAAACAATTGCTACCCTGTGCACCAATACTTTAACCCTTTGTACACTGATGGATTCTTCCATCTGGTTTGATACAATATACTTGGAAAAATCCATTGTACATATCTAGGGGTGTCAGGTTATTTTTCCCAAAAAATATTGAATTTTTTGTCTGAAGATCTCTTTTACCTTTACAAACAGTGAACACCCTGAAGAAATGTCGCATTATGCAGCATTTCATCTGGGTCTTAATTGTTTGTAAAAGTAACCCTTAAAGGGGTTCCGTATACAAAGGCTGATGGTTTTTGAGCATTTTGCGGCATTTCATCTCGGTCTTCACTGTTTGTAAAAGTAACCGTTAAGGGGGTTCCGTATACAAAGGGTTAATGGTTTCTTGATAGATATTTCAATCAAGTTTGATATCATATTGAAAAAGAATGCCTATTATTCAATTTCTTACATGCTGGGTAATTTTCATGCTTTTGTTGCTGTCTGCTGTCTTTTTTTTTTTTTCAAATTTTACTTTTTCTCAAAATTCTTTTTGTAACACTCACTTAGAGTTTCAAAGGGTTTGGATCCAGATCAGGACTGTCTGTCCTGATCTGAATAAAAACTGTTTGCAACGGTTATCAGCGGACAATAAAAGTTGCCGAGTTAAATGGAGTTAAAACAGACTACCAAATAGCTCTTTAATATTCTAGAGACCAAACACGAAAATCTTTTCAATGAGATGATTGATAGAGTCAAGGGGACATCATTTTAAAAACCTGCACACTTTTAAAAGCACTAAAGACTATTTTACATGGGTGACAACATTTAGCAACATTCATTTTGAATCTTTTTCCAGCCATCTTGCCCTAATTGGATACTCTATACAAAAATAACTACCTTAGGCCAGAATTTTTTATTAGTTGATTTACAGGATATTTTTCAGATTAAGGGTCGGGGGACGAAAAAAAACCTCTGAAAATGACAGTCAACTGGTCATTTTCAGAGCTTTTTTTTCATTTTCAGAGCTTTTTTTTTCATTTTCCGAGCTTTTTTTTATTTTCAGAGATTTTTTTTTATATATATATCTCCGGAACAAACAGTTAAACTGGTAAAGTAAAACAACAGTCTGTATTAAATCTTTAAATCCTGCATAGGACAATCACTTTTAACAGTGGCACTCTGGAAAATACACAAAAAGAACCTCGAAAATATTTTTTTAGTTTAGAGTCGGCAGATAAAAGAAAAAATAGAAATAATTTTTTTTTCTACTTTCCGGAAAATTACAGTAGGAGGGTTGGTAAATCAACTAATAAAAAAAATCTGGCCTTATTCTGATTTACATATACGCTATGATAAAATATACGTTTTGATCATGAACATGAAAGACTGTTATCAAGTTTATGCAAACATGGTCAGAAGGTGAAAAATGAGACATTAAGTATATTTATCATGTCATCCATATGGATGAAACTGTTCTGGGATTCTGTAAAACTTGCATAGGAATAAACTTTGTTGATCAGCTGGCTTCTCAGAAGCTGTTCAGTATCCACACTGCTTTCAACTCAGTAAATACAATCTAATTACTGAAAATAATTGCAAATTATTACATGTACAGTTAAACCGGTCTTAAGCGGCCACTCAAAAATAGGCAAAACAGAGGTCTTAAAGAAAAGGCGGTAGCTTAGTGCAGGTAGAAAATATTGCAGAATGCTCCAAAAAACTATTGCCCTGTATTAAGCAATTATCGGTCTTGAAAACATATTTTTGGTCATTTGAGTGACTGCTTTACTGTGCCATAAAACTTGGGGAGGAGAGCAGTCCACAAAACTATCCAGCATGAGAAGGGTTTACCCTTGTCCTGCTGAACCCAGTTATAACCTTTTTAGTAAATAAATAGTGAAGATCCAGATCAGTTGGCTTCATTAGAAGCCATCTGATCAGGATCTTCACTGTTTTCCGTGCAACCTTAGATGGATCCACTGTATTTATTGAAATCATGAAACTGAACTGGCACGATAACATAAGTGCCTTGACGCAAGAAAACTATCTTCAGTGTTTGCGAACAACAAAGGCGCAGACCAGCCTGGGCATCCGCGCAGCCTGCTCAGCGCCTTTGTTATTCGTTTTTTGGAAAGTATCACATCTTAAAGTTCTAGCTACAGGTGAAATTTCAATTTGCAAAATAGTCTCTGTAGCTGGGGAGACTGGTTTGAATCTCGCTTTGTCAGAAACCCTGAAGACAGGTTTTGTAGCGATGAGGCCCAATTTATTCAGCATGATGAGGGTGAATATATGAGGATTAAGTGAATGACACAATTTTAATGAATCATCAAAATGACAAATTTTATACAAGACAATAATGGCTTCTATTGTATGAACATTATGACTGACATAAAAGGATAATAAATATATTGCACCTTCATTTACTCTCACCTAGCTCAAAACAGCTGATTCTTAATGTCTCCCCAGTCTCCAAATCCATGCAACTACCATAGATTATCTCCCTTGACCGCTAATGATCATTTGCTATCAAAGGCCATGAAAATATCCTGTGCATCTATCTACATAGGCAATAAAATGGCCTTGTCACGAAAAAACCTGTCTTCGGGGTTTCCGACAAAGCTAGACTCAAACCAGTCCCCTCAGCTACAGAGACTAGCTATAAAAATTGAAATTTCGCTGGTAGCAAATCTAAGTATGATACTTTCCAAAACGCGTACAACAAGGGCGCTGATCAGACTGCGCAGATGCGCAGGCTGGTCTGTGCCTTTGTTGTTCGCAAACCCCTAAGACAGGTTTTCTCACGTCGAGGCCCAAATATAGCTGAATGTTTTGCCTGGCCTGATCTAGGTCCTCACTACTAGCAATTTAGCAGGACTTCGAAAAAAAAATCAAAAACATAAATGTGTACATGTAGCTGAAAATTATTTTTCTTACTAAACCAAAACATATGTTGTGCTGTCTAATGATCATTCGGACATTTCTTTTTGAGATCCCAAAACTAATATTAAATCTATTGGTAAGAAAAGAAATGCAATTTTACCCTCAAAATTTTGCTCACGGTACGTATAACTCACAACATTTGTAAGCAAATTTTAACTTTTTAAATCACAATACTTTAATTTTTTGACTCACTATCTTCAAAATATAATTAGATTGAACCTATTCATTCTTTTTAAAAAGTCAGTTTTAAAAACAGGATCTCTCAATTATCTATAATATTGGTGGATCTGCCTGGGGAAAACATCCTATCACAGCTTAAATCACAAACTTCCTGCTAGCTAGCACCTCAGGTACATTAATAACAACTTTTCCGTTAACTTTTTTTTTAAAATAATTGCCAATTTACATAGCCATCTAAGCCAGATAAGGTTGTGTGTGTAATGGAAAATTATTTTTCTTATTTCTCAATCAATCAATATTGTTGTGGATTCTCAAAAGAATTGTCTCAATGAGACGGTTCATTTCAGCACCCAAAACACATGTATAAACTGATGGATAAGAATAAAATCACAATTTTATGCTGGAAATATTTGCTTAACTGGCCCTATGAAACCAGTGAGACAAAGGTCTTTACTTGAATCACCCTGCTCAGCTACAATGACTAGCTAAAATCTTTAAATAGTGCAATCTGAACAGAAACCTTATACTCAGCATTCTAAATTGCCATCTTTGCACCAAAATATGTTTTTAGTTCACAGACACTTAACTCTAATCCTGCTAATATTTTTGTCCAGAAAATGCTGTCTGCTTATTACGTCTGCTGCATATATTCAGATGCACTCCAGACTAATTTTATCGGGTAAGCAAACACTGTGAACCCTGATCAGACTGCACCTTAGGGTGCTGTCTGATCTAGGTCCAAATTGTTAACAATATAGGCCACAAAATTGCATATGCAGAAGAGAGAGCAGACGACAATCGATGTGCATAGCAGGAAATGGGACAGCATTGCTAACTCACAGCATGCTGGGAAATTTTTCATGTTTATTATCGTCTGCTGACTTTCTCAAAAAATTATTTCAGGAATACCATCTGAGTGTCAAACATATTGGATCCAGATCAGGCCTGACATTTTGTCGGGCCTGATCTGGGTCCAATTTGTTTGCTTTTTTGTTTTAATTTGATTCTTTACGTCCCAGTCAACATTTTTTCAGTTATGTCGGGACAGGTCTTCCTGGGTTCGAAACAGTACTAAGCAAGCAAAGGTTATGAGCAGACTACACTAGAAGGCAATGAGTTAACTAACATTAGCAAACTGCCCACAGGCTGTTCTAATTTACGATTTTCAAATTTGCACCTGATCTGACTTAATTGAAGTTCAACCCCACAACCCCCAACCGAAAAAACAAAACAAACAAGTCCTCTGCACGAGGCTATCACAATTTTGAAAGACCCACACTTCCATGTCCATTTCCAGCTGGCAACGATGATTGGCACTTCAGTAAATTGTTCGTCGGTAGAAATATCCTCTGTATATGTTCGATTTTCTTCCGACACAACGGACACTCTGTCAATTTTTCTGAACACTCTGCACAACTAGTCACATGACCACACGGACACAGTGCGGTAGATATTTCAGCGTCTCTACATATACAACACAGGAATGATTCCTCAAGTCGCACCAAGCGCTCTTCCAAAGCCTGAAGATAAAACAACATAGGTTTAGATAAACAATTTTTTTTAACGTAAAATCGTAAATATTTTCATACCCATATGTTTGAACATATGTTTTTGGTGCTCAAAAGAACCATCTCATTGAGACGGTTCTTTTGAGTACTCACAACATATGTTTTGGTTAAGATATAGAAAAATATTTTTTGTACGCACCCTTTAACTAAAGGCCTTAAATGAAGAAATATTTACCCTTTTAAATGAATGGATTTTCCCACTCTTATCAATTGGACCAGCCCATTTCCATTTCAAGGGTTATTGGGTGGTATATATATTTTTCAACTTATATTCAATTTTAATAGAACATTCTGTAAGGGAATAGTGGAGACTCTGATCAGATGCAGCATTCTGATGTTCTGCACTGTTTCCCAATGTCAATGCATGGCAATTTCACATGCTTTCTTAGCCATCTAAATAATATTTCCAGAATACCATCAGATAGTCAAGATCAGCCTGGACATTTTGTAGGGTGATCTGGGTCAAACTAATTCTAAAGTTTAATATATCAGCTAGCAGATGACGAAAGTTTTCTAGCACAAAATCATTACATCATTAGACATTTTTTTAAACATTTTAACGAACATGCATGCAGAAAGAGAGAAAAAACACTTTATTTGCTCTTTATTTTTTTAAGATATCTGATGAGAGTTTGCTGGGGGCCTGCTGTATCATCCATTCTTATTGGGAGGCCTGATTTGCCCCGCAACAAGCCCAACTCTTGATACTTTTGTCACTTTGGACCCTACTAAATAAGAGTTGGTATCCAGCATCAGGTACTTTGGTATGGGCGTACAATGAAAATTGAAATCAGCCGCAGTCTGACCTGTCTTACTCAATACTTTTTCATCTGAAGAAACACCGGACACTTGGCTACCCATAGACATCCACTGAAGACCCTGATGAGACTCAGTACAGATGCGCAGGCTGATCTGAGTCTTTGACAGGAGCACATGCAACTTGTACCCTTTGCTCAGGACACCGACTCCACTATTAGTTAATATAGGTGAAGTGGAAAATAATACTTTATGTAAAGAGAAAAATAATTTCAGCCTCATTTAACTGAACTTAAGAGATTGAACCCCTTATACCTGTATATATACTGATGGATTTTCCCATTTACAGATTGACACAATATAAGGATGGGATTGTCCATTTTACAGTTTATGGGGTTACAGTTATGATGTTTTTTATATCCCTGAAGGTTGTTAAAATATTTTTATGTTAACTTAAAACTATTTGACTTAACTTGCACTAGTAGGAATTAACTCATAATTTTCTAACTTATATTTTAAATTTGTTTGTGATGTGTTATGACTTCCCCACCCCCATCCATTTATTGCTTTATAGTTACCATATTTGACCTTTGCTAGTGCACAACATTTTCTAAATTCTAAACAAAGTATATCAAGATCAGCTGACTTCTTCAACCAGCTTATCAGGATCCACAGGGTTTTGAATCCAAACTTTAACAAAAGAACTGAACCACTAGATTCATTGGTCAATCATACCATACAACCCAAGATGCTTTTATGAGCATGGCAATTGTTCGTCATTTTCAAATTCTAGGAGGCACTTATAAGCTTAAGGTTAGTTTGGGTCTGGATATTCCTATTTCAGGGATTTTATCTAATAAGTCAATAAAGTGAAACAAAGTTTTCCTCCAAGGAAAAGTATTTGGAATCCTGATTCAATCAACTGTACTACTGGGTAATTTTGCATGCTTTTTTGTTGCCTGCTGATTTTTTCAAAATCAACTTTTTCAAAAAATTCTTTCAGGAATTCAATCAAAGTGTCAAAATTTAATAGTTTGGATCCAGATCAGGCCCAACAAAACCTCTGGCCCGATCTGGGTCCAAACTATTTGAATAGGTAATCGGCAGACGACACTTGTTAAGGCTGAATTAGGTATGTAGGTTAATCTAAATTCACGTCATAAGCTTCTGACGCACTCTCTCTAGACACAGCTGTTTTCTAAGCATACAGCTTGTTTACATTTCGTAAGAAACTAAAATGTATTGATATTTTCTCTCCATGCGCCAGACATTTCTAAACAAAATAATTTTTATTTGAAATAATGCACGTCATTTGTAACCCCTTGTATGGGCCTATATGGCGTAAATAAAATTGAGCTATAATAGAGTTTGAAGGAATTCATAGTCCTGACGTTAGAAGCCCATTCTGTTGGAAGCCATAATTGAAGTAAACATTAATGAAAAAGATGGAAGCAGGTTGGATATATAAGACTAGGCATAAAACAAAAAAAAATTGTGCATTTCATGTTTCCTGACCCTGCCTGTTTTTTTTGGCCCACCCTAAAGTTTAAAGCACTTTTTGAGGATTTCAATGTTTAGCCAAAACTTCTAGCAAGATACTTGAATTTATATTTTCAAACCCACCATCCCTTAGTGGTGTGAAAGTGGGTGAAAGTTCAAAATTTTTAAAACCCTGAACTTTCGAAATTGAAAACTTAAGACATGCTGCCTCGATTCAAAATGCAAACTATCAAGTTAAAGCATCAATTGTCTTAAAGACATCACTGAAAATACCTCAGAGAAGCTAGTATAATTGGCCTAATTCGGCATTTTGAGGCTGACTTTCCATACCTCAAAATCCTGAAAACTCACCTATGTAATAACCCAAGTGAGACACACACACATTTACTTCATTGAAATTTAGAATTAATGTGAAGGCGACATGAGGCTTCCATATATAACGGAAACTGAATAAATTTCCTTAAACAGTAAACATGATTCAGGGCTTTGGTTAACTAGCCTTCTTAACCCATTTATTGGATTTCCCACACCTATCAATTGGATCAGTCCATTTCCGTTTTAAGGGTTGCTGGGTGGTATTTTTCCATTTTATTCAAATTTTAATAGAACCCTCTGTATTGAGCAAATAGTGGAGAGCCTGATAAGAAGTGGCGTTCTGCGGCGTCTGATCTGGTTCTGCACTGTTTACCAATACGCCTATTCGACTGGTCATTTCGTGCTTCACGACCATATGATGATTTCATCTGTGTTGCACATTTTTTAAATTTTAAAGCACATTGTATAAAATAGTGTGTTGACAAGCATAAAGAAAATAATCAAAGATGTACTTAAAAAGTCGTGAAGCACAAATGACCAGTCAAATAGGCGTAATGTCCCATAAAACAGACACTAAGCTTAAAGTTAAAGAGGTTAAACCTTTATCCCACCACATAAGGATATATTTCTCTTCTGCAAATAGTGTAGATCCATTTCAGATAGCTTCTAAAGAAGTCTGGTGATCAGAAGCTGCATTAATTTCCATGGTCCTTCAGACTGCTTGTGAATCCATTGAAGTTAACTCTACATGCTATCAAAATTTGTCGTCAGCGGATTTTCTTTTTTTCAAAACTAACTTTTTACAAAAAAATCTTTCAGAAATACCATCAGAGTATCAAACAGTTTGGATCCAGATCAGGTCTGACATTTTAGAACATTTACCGTAACTCTTTGCCTACTGGGTAATTTACAATGCTTTTTTGTCGTCTGCTGATTTTTTTCAAAATCAACTTTTTCGAAAAATTCTTTCAGGGATACCATCAGAGTGTCAAACAGTTTGGATCCAGGTCAGGCCTGACGTTTTGTCGGGCCTGATCTGGGTCCAAACTGTTTGCAAAGGTTATCAGTAGACGAAAAAGCAGACGAAGGAAGAGTTAATGAATCAAAAAGGCTAAGTGTAAAGAAATCAACAATTAGCAGACATTATTTTCAGTAATTTTCTATTAAAACAAAAATATACATCAGCAACAAAATTTTGTTTATCGACAATCTTGCAAGATGACTCATCGTCACAAGCAGTATCTTGACAAAAGGCCTACGCAATAGTTTTACACTTAATCAAGTACATGCCAAGAAAATATCGTCAGCTGTTATTTACATCCAGCAAAAAAAATCTTTAAAATATGCATATGGGTCATTAGGTAAGGAGTAAGGACTAATAAATCGACTTAAATACATTCCATTACGTAATGATACGAAATATCTGCGTCTTAGGTTTCCCTCTTAGCTGCAATAGCATATTATACGTGAGACTTGTACAGTACTATGTCTAATATGTTTTTAAAGGGGCTTTCCACTTTAAAACGAAACTACAAAATATCATAGCTCTAGAAAAGATGCTTATTTTTGTAAAAGAAAAAAGTGGCAATTTTTTCTTCTGTTTTTTTTCTTATTTAACCTATTACATATGACCAAACCTTCCATATTCTGATTGTTTTGTCAAGTTGGTTTGTATGTCCCTTTCAACAATTCTAAGACATGTTGGGGCATTTTCCAGGGTAGCACCAGTACGTACTAAGCAATGAAGATAACCTGCCTTGCTCAAGGACACAACGTCGCTCCAATGGTGAGCTCATGAATTACATGTATGAATGCATTTATCCGCTATCTAAACATACAATACATACACTTACACAGCTATCTAGTACGACTAGATGCCTAGTTTTTTTAGAGCGAACCTTCATCTACATCCATACTTAATGTGTGATTAGTGTGCAGTCCCATATGAGCCTTCCTTGCTGGCATGTGAGATGAGTTGCTGGCCGAGGCCATATGTTTAGGCAGGCCTCCAGATATGAGTGCGTAACCGAAACTTATTTTTCTTATTTCTAAACCAAAACATATGTTGTGGGTACTCAAAAGAACCGTCTCAATGAGACGATTCTTTTTAACACCCAAACCATACAAATGTATGTTTAGATTGCTGAGTAAGAAAATAATTGCATTTTTACGCTCACAAATTTTGCTTAACTGGACCTAAGTTTAGGATACAAACTTCTGGTAATTTGCATTTTACATAAAGATTACAGGTCCCCCTACCATCCCACCCCCCCCCCCCCCCCACTCACACACAAAAGAAACTATAGCTCACTATCCTGCATTTTATTTATATTTCATTGACATCATTATTTTTTTTCTTACATTCTGGGAACAACTAAGCAGCTTACTCTAAATCTGTTTCACAGTGGGTAGTGTAAAGTATTAAATGGGCATCGACCATGAAAACCTGTCTTCGGGGGTTTGCAAACAACACATGCTCAGACCAGCCTGCGCATCCGCGCAGTCTGATCAGCACCTCTGTTATTTGCTTTCAGAAAGTATCATATGTAAACTTGCTGCAGGTGAAATTTCCATTTTCTAGCTAGTCTCAGTAGCTGAGAAGACTGGTTTGAAACTTGCTTTGTCGGACACCCAAAGACAGGTTTTCTCGCGACGTGGCCCAAATGAGAACGACCTGAATATTTGAATAAAATGGCAATATCCTAGGGGACAGAGATGACCGATTTTTTTTTACCCTTATCATGCTGAATCCCGATGTATCTCGTTTAAAAACAGTGTAGATCGAGATCAGCTGACTTCTCAGAAGCCAGCTGATCAGGATCCACACTGTTTTCCACCCTGCTCAAAATACATGCTAAACCCTTTTGGTTAAATCGAAAAATTGATAAAAATTAGGGAGTGAGTAGCGTTGTAGGTACATGTAAAAGTAAAATTTCTTAAAATCTGTTGACCTGAAATGGTCCACAATTATAGCCATATGACAAATAGTTTCTATGTTAAGCCATTGACCTTGAGTCCAACATATCGATTCTTATAAGGGCAGGCCTCCAGATAAGAGTGTGTATCAGAAACCTTTTTTCTATATTTCTCATCCAAAACATATGTTGTGGGTACTCAAAAGAACCGTCTCGATTAGACGGTTCTTTTGAGCACCTAAACATAGATTAAACTGATGTATAAGAAAAAAATCGCAATTATACGCTTATAAAATTTGCTTAACTGGGCCTATGTAAGGGGGTATAATCAATGGTCATTAGCATATAATGGCCTTTTGGTCCACCTATACAATGTACAAGGTAGAACATATGAAAACACATTTATGCCATAAGTGAACAAATGTACTTGTATGAACTTCAGTACTAAAATAATATTTAATAACCATATGATCATAAATCCGTTCTTATCCCTGTTAATCCGATTATAATCCATTGTAACACAGATATCTTTAACCCATATAAGCAGCGGATAAAGTGTCTTGCTCAAGGACACAACACATCGACTCTGCTGGTGGTGAGGCAACCCTAAGATCTCCAGTCAAATGCTCTACCAATTGAGCCACTGCGCTGAGCACCATTAAAATTTGAACAGACTGAAAAATACTGCACAACAACCCTTAAACCTCCTTATATCAAGTAAGCATGCAGATATTGAGTGATAGGATGTCAATTTTAACCCCTCATAAACCACAGATTTAGATAAACAAAAAAATTCAGTGAGCAATGGTAAATTGAGACAGTTCTTTTGAAGACCCACGACACATGTTTTGGTTGAGAAATAAGAAAAATATTTTTCTGTTATGCACTCTTAACTAAAGGCCAGTAAACCAAATGAATTTTCCATAACCCTTTGTACAGTTAAGTCAGAATGGTCCATTGTTATTTATGGGGGCGACAGGTTGTAATTTTCAAATAATATTATACTGTAAAGGTCATTGCCCTGCTCATTATCCCCACTATCATCCCCATAGATGGGGTAGGGGTGGGGGCAGTGGTTATAAATGATGTTGCATACATGTAATACTAATGAGGCTTTATTGACTAAAGACTGTCTGGGTTTGCGAAACCTTTTAATTGGTAATTTAGCTATTAATCATTTGAGCAGTGCAATTTGCCAAATACATGTTGCAGTCATTTATGCATTATGCGTAAAATTATTAGAGCTCGAGTTAAACCAAAATTTTGAGTGAAAAAGTTTAAGCTGTTTGACAATTTTCTTGCCACTTAAAATATTTTGTGGTTCCTAGAAAAAACTCAGTGAGATGGTTCTATGCAGTACAACATATATTTGGTTGAGAAATGTGAGAGGGTGTCCTGAAAGCCAAGATCAAATACAGTATTAAAATAGCATCCATGGACTTTAGACTTAATACTTTGCACCCAGTGCTACAGATCAAGTGTATCATAGCATTGGTCCAGATAAACACAATTCGTGAGCATAACGTTGTACATGTATATTATTAATTTGCTATAGTCTGTCTCAAAAACGTCTCATTGAGACTGATGCATCTGAATTTGAGTACCCACAACATACGTTTTGGGTGCAACATAAGAAAAATTTAATAGTATTTAAATTTATTTGGAGAAACAGGAAAATTATTTCTTATCTACCCACTCTTAGGCCAAATAAAAAAATACTTCACTTGTGTTTAGGGTAACTCGACCCTACCTAAATTTACTGGGGAAACCTAGAATTTTTTTCAGGTTTTCTGGAAAAAAATATAATTTTATGCATTTTTGAAAGGCGAATTGCCTTTCAAAATGCAAAAAAATATTTTTTTTTCAATAAAAAATATTTAAAAAAAATATGTGTGCCTACCCTACCTAAAATTTTCAGACCTGTTACCCAAAACACACTTACTTTTTATTTGGCCTTACATGTATCTGAGGGCTAGCAATAACACAGTGCTGGATAACATGTAAGAAGTTATAACGACGGTATGTAACTGATCTTCACGATACATCGTACGTTAACAATGGACCGAACTAGCAATTACTAATACAAATGTACAAATAGGTCCAGTTAGGACCAACCTTAAAAATATTTTTGTTTCCCCTTACCCGACCCTGTTTTACCGGTATGGGTCAGTCAGTTGGATTTATTTTTTAACTTCTCAAATTGGATACCCATAAAACTTATTTGTATACAGTAAAGCCTGTCTTAAGAGGCCACTCAAAAAATACACAAACAATTTGCTAAGATAACACTGTTTACATTGGACAATTCTCTTAGTTTGCAATGAAATTAAAAAAAAAGATTCTTGACTGAAAATTGAAATAAAATTCTTTGAGTAGGGCCTTTTTTTCAGGGTCAGTCGGGTAAGGGGAAACAAATAAAATTTTAATTTAGGCCTAGGGCAAAAAATTCAGCGTAAAATTGTGAATATTTTATAACACATCAATATGAACACGTTTTTGGTGCTCAAAAGAATCGTGTCTTTGAGAGAAAAAAATCACTTTCAAATACAAATGTACACACTTATCTGGTGGCCTGATACAATACATTTACTGCGCAATGTTAAGTTTCCTACCTGGCATTTCTTTGCCTGATTGTCCTCTGTATCACAGTTGATATTTTCTTGGGTGTCCATTGACTGCTGATCCATCTGCCCGCAGTTCTCAGCCTCTGGTTTATAAAGTTTGCGTCTAGCATGATCTAAAACTTCTCTCGATGTGCGTCTAATGTCAAATACATACTCCATACCTGAAGGGGAAAACAATCTATGTTTTTATTCAAGATTTAAATCCCTCCAAAAGCACTACAAACATGACAACATATGGACCTTGTCGCAAGAAAACCTGACTTTGTTGAATGTGAACAACAAAGGCACAGACCAGCCTGCATTATCCATGCAGTCTAATCTGCCCATTCATTATTCCCTTTTTGGAAAACGTAATATTATTATACTTTCATTAGTGGTTTCCGATATTATAAATGTGAGTCTCGGGGAATAAGCTAGGGGGCGTGGGAGAAGTGGGAGTCTCCATAATTTTTTGTTTACAATTTTCATGCAGTCACCACATAAAATCAAGCTATGGTGACAATCTTCTACCAAATGCATCTTATTTCTCAATCCATGTAATGGCAATAGCATTTGAAATGGCGAATTTGCTTTTAAATTGACAGAAAATGTCGGAATTTTGCATGATAACTTCTCCCTATCTGATTGTCACTTCTCCCCAATTTTGCTGGAGGGAGAAGTCGCTTCTCCCTACTGTCAGGGCCCAGGTTGAATCCTGAGTCTTAGAGATTGTAATGCCTGTTTTATCTTTAGAACTTAATCCATTACATAAATGCATTCTACTACAAGGGTTCGCTAAATCCACACACCATCTTGTATAATTTATAAGTTAAATTTAGAACGAGTGCCTCTGGCTATAGGGCAAGATGAAGTGAACAGGTTTTATATGTTGTT
The DNA here is from genome assembly GCA_964019695.1 of Loripinus fragilis. Lineage (NCBI taxonomy): Eukaryota > Metazoa > Mollusca > Bivalvia > Lucinida > Lucinidae > Loripinus > Loripinus fragilis. Next base: position 22,108,369 of record OZ026523.1, read on the forward strand.
TACCATTCCATTTACATGTAATACACACATTAACTAGACTGGCCCCGGACTGGCCTGACTGGGCCATGGACACAAAATGTCCCACATATTAGCCACCAGTATTGTATGAATTTAGTAATAAGATAGTAACCATTAGTAACCATTTTTATACTTTTTGTGCTTTATGGTCTTTTGAAACTTAGAATTTGGACCCCCAGGCCCACCCTTCTTTCTGCTACCCGACCGCTTACAAAGAAATCTTATGGAAAACTCTGCCTATGGTATCCCAGTTTTTAGGGTCAATTAATAGTTTCAAAGCACTTTAACCCGTAAATCGCCAATCACCACTGCAGCAGAAGACAAATTTTGCAACACCCTACCTAGTTTTAAAAAAAAAATAAGGTATGGTATTTCATGAGAATTGTCTGCCAGCAGACAATTCTCATGAAATATCATGCCTTATTTGTTACTTTTGAAAAAAGCAACAAAATTTGAAATTGTTGTCTGCTGCAAATTGTAGGTGGCGCTTTATGGGCTAACATAGGTCCAGATCATCAAAAAATTTCAGCATAAAATCACGAGTATTTTCTTTAAATTAGTTTTAGGTACTCACAAGAAACATCTCAATGATTTGGTTCCTTTCTTAAAATTGAAGAATAATCAATTTTAAGTTTTGGGTGCTCAAAAACCAAAAAAGTTGATTAATCATCAGTTTTTGAAAAGAACCAGCTCATTGAGATGGTTTTTGTGAGTACCCAAATTTTCACCATTTTTAAGTTTTGGGTGCTCAAAAGAACCACCTCATTGAGATGGTTCTTTTGAATACCCACAAAATGTTTTGGTTGAGAAACAAGAAAAAATAATTTTTAATTACACACTCTATCTAGGGATCCGACTAAAGGATGCATCAACTTACCTAGAGTTGTGTTTTCGTTGAAAATTGAGACAAGAGTTCCTTTCAAGTCCCTGCTGAACTGCATGGAGACTTCATTATGTACCGTATCACACAAATAAAAGGAATGCATTTCTGTCAAGCACCTATATAAGGCATTAGCCGCACTCGGTGAGTTCATTTTTAACACTACCTCTGTCTCTAATGCATTGTCATTTTGCACTTTTAGCACACAACATTTCCTTGTGTGAACCGCTTTTGTGATCATTTCAAACGTCACCCTGTAACAAAAGAAATCAACATTTGAGCCGTGGCATGAGGTTTCCAACAATGTGACATTTGACAGGTGTAGACTCAGACAAGCCTCTGCAGCCCCCTTTTAAGCTTTGAAACTCCAAATGGTGTTCAGTCAGTAGCTTAACAATCATAGACTAGCAAAGGCTCTGATCAGACTGCGCAAATGCGCAGGCTGATCTGAGACTTTGCTGGTCGCACATACCACATTGTTGGAAATCTCATGCACTGGCACATTTCATTAGTGCTGTAATTAATCAAATCTAAATTAGATGTCGAAAAATTGGACCTATTGACATATATTGACATCATTAACTGTAGACCTATTCATATATACTGCCCTACCTATTCACACACATAAGGCAAATTTTCCTAAACATTTGTTGAAAGAGAACTCACATTTTAAACCAACAAAAATGAAAAAGTATTCAACCCTTAAAGCGCCAATCACAATATCAGATAGAGCACCTGGGAAATTAGGTGCATTTGATATTTTGTACTTCATCTGAAATTTCTAAATTAAATTATACAACAAATCAGATGGCCCATCCAAGGGATTTTAGACACCACATATTTACACCCTTGACCCCAGCTTTTTATAATGTTTATAATGGTCTAATTCCCCATGGGTATCCGTATCGTGCCCCCCCCCCCCCCCCCTCTGGAAGAAAACAATGACAGGTGCAAAAGTTGACCAAAATAGCATATAAAATATAGCTTACTTTTCAATAAGTTCCATATTCTCATTATATCTGAAGACACCATCTGGTCCTATACCAATAGTAAGAGTCTCGCCACCACAGTCCTTAGCTTCATGATACTCAACTCCATAGTTCTGTAGCTTAGAGGCCTCCTGTAAGAACTTGTATTGTGCTGATTCCCTAGTCGTTCCCACAAGTGATTTATGCATCTCAGCTATACTGTGTATAAGCTGTGAACTGGGATGATGAATATCGCCCAACAGTGTCTTGTAGGAGTTTAACTGGTGTGTTTTGGGATCATAGTCACCATATTCGGCTATTGCTATCAGAGCGGCCAGGTATTTGATCTGATCATCAGATTCTGGCACTAGCTTCTGAGACTCTAGCTCTATCTTAACTTGCTGGTAAAATAAAGCCCTGCAAATGAACAAGAAAGAAAATCTTAACACTTATCAAGTGGACTTTGATGTGAGAAACCTGTCTTCGGTGATTGTGAACAACAGGTGCAGACCAGCCTGCGCATCCGTGCATTCTGATCAGGGCCTTTGTTATTTACTTAGTGGAAATTATCATATCTAAACTTGTGCAAGCTCATTTTCAATTTTCTAGCTAGTCTCTGTAGCTGAGGGGACTTGTTTGAGTCTCGCTTTGTCTGAAATCCCAGACAGGTTTTGTCGCAACAAGGCCCAAGTTATCATGCTGTATACTTTCATGTACCACACTCTTCACAAATTTTATCCTGCTTAAATAGAAGCCAGCTGATCTGGATCTACAGTATTTTAAGATTTTAACATAAATCCAAGCTGGTCCACCCCAATTTTATCCAATTACATCACTCATTATTCACTCCTCGCCATTTTTTCCAATCAATGAATTGATAAGCATGTTTTTACAATAAAGATTGGAAAACCTTTTATTTATATGCTACAAATTAAATACTTAACAATTTCCTGATAAGCTGCTTTAGCAGTAAATTGTCTTTTAGAAAAACTTCCAACAATATAACCTGCCTAATTCAGTATTTTTGAGACTGACTTGGCAAAGAAAGTCAGTCTCAAAATCCTGGGTTCAGGAATAATCCAGAAAACTTCACCCATATTTATACCTAGCATTTCATCATGATTGTGTTGAACCGTTCTGATGTTACACAGGTCTAGATAAATAAAAAAATTTAGCCTAAAATTGTAAATATTTTGGGTGCTCAAAAGAAAAGTCTCATATGTTTTGGTTGAGAACTAAGAAAATTATGCTTTTGGTACACACTCTTCACAAAAAACCTGTGTTACTTTTATGCATCAAGCTAGGAACAAACAGCAGCATGTAATTTGTAAATCAGTACCTGGTGGTTTGCTGTAGTAAATTATGTGGTTGGACAAAAAACTTCACTCTCAGCAGCAGCCGAAATGGTGGTGCCCCGAACAACTGTCTGTCAAGTCTGTTCCTTAGATTTATCCACAGAAGCTCACCCTTACTTCCACGATACTGAAGTCCAAAATAGTCTTGTTCTACAATACCAAGCTTCTGGCACACCTGGAAAGTAATCACAACTAGTCACATTAGGGAAGCTTGTTTTTTTGTTCTAGACCAATAAGTATGATTATTTTTAATGTCCTCCGAGCACTGACAGCATCATTACGGACTTCATATATAGTAACTTCACTGTAAGTACTAAGGACTAGCGTAAAAAATATTTCATCAACCCTTTGGAGACCAGAAACTACCGAAACGGGTACCAGACGGTCTGACCCCCAGATAAGGGTGCGTAACGGGAAATTACTTTTCTTATTTCTCAACCAAAACATATGTTGTGGGTACTAAAAAGAACCGTCTCACCGAGACTGTTCTTTTGAGCACCCAAAACACATGTTTAAACTCATGGATAAGAAAATAATCCCAATTTTACGCTGGAAATGTTTACTTAACTGGCCCTATGGGGTACTTTGACTAACAGTGAAGATGCAGCATTTCATCAGGGTCTGCACTGTTTGCTTAGAAAGAAATACAATATTTTTTGCAAATCATAACCCTATTTATAATGTTTGTAATTATTGTATATTTGAGAAATAAATATTTTTAAACCAACCCTGTGATGCTGTGTGACCCTTCAATTTTCACAATGAAACATCCTGGCTTAATTGTATTATGTAGCTTTATGGAAAATTTCATTTGCATGAAAAGGGTTAACAAGCAAACAACAGCATGTTCTATAGGGGAGCTCCATCTTAACTTGCTGGTACATGTAAAATAAAGCCCTGCTTTACTTAAGATAGAGGGGTTGTGTAGAGCTTTATCAATGAGGGGAACCAATCTAGATTCGAGCCTCACCAGCGGCACTGCATTGTGGCTCTGAACCAGTCTTATCCTCTGCTTAGTACTGGTTTAACACAGGAAGACCTGTCCCGACATGACTGAAAAAGTGTTGACAGGGATGTAAAGAATCAAATCATACAGAAATCAACCAAATCATGCTATAGATATAATTAAAGATAAGAAGCACAAGTGCTTAAACTACTTCTGAATGCAGAACATAATTATTCAAATTATACAGGTGTATTGCTAATTGGAAAAATTAACAAATTCAATTAGCAGCTCAGGTGACAAAAAAACTATTATTATCATCTTTCTGGTTTCATTTTTGTTTGTTTTGATGCTACACATCCTAGTCAACAATTCTTCATGTAGGGACAATTTCCAGTCATCCTCAGGGTAGAACCAGTACTTAAAGCAGTGGATAAAGTGTCTTGCTCAAGGACACATCACAGTGACTCTATTAGTGGTGAGTCTTGAACGTGTATAACCCTACTAGTCTTATGTTCTATCAACTGTCAGTCTGTCATTGAGCCACAGCACTCCTTCTAGCTTTATAGGAAGTTTCCTGGCAAACAGTGTAGAACCAGAATAATAGGCAGATCATCCCACTGTTTACAATGCAGTTTGTATTGCATGGTATGGTTGATATGATAGTGACTTCTCTTCACATGCTAAAAATAGCAACTTGTGAGGATTGACAATTGGCCATGCTATTACTAAAAGGGGTTTTCAGAGTCTGTCTATAATGGCTATGGTTTTCACTAAATATCTGGAAGGGATCCCATCTGATGAAAAAAAAAATCAAATGTATCAAAACAAAATTTCCAAATGTCCGAAAAAGACTGTGAGTTTGGGACCGCTTGGACAATTTTTAATTAAGCTGAATCCCTGATAATATTTGTGATATTTGTATTTCTTCAAAAGGCAGTATATATTTTCGCCTAAGTACGCTTGTTTTTTTTCTGGAAAAGGTCTCAATCCTGTCTGGGAAGGGGTAGGATGCTATAGTCCTTTCTTTATCGTGTGCTACCTTTTTTATGTTTCCTCACCCTCAGTGGCCCCACCTAATCAGCTAATTGTAACATTGTTTCCGTTTATTTAGGCTTAAATGAAATATATGTGTGGTTCCTGTTGCCTACCTACCCTAATTTTTTTAACCCTACCCAAAACATTAAAATATTCTTTGGAGAAAAAATACCTAAAATGGGCACTTTTTCAGATTTTGTCACTATTTTCTTTGTTAAATGTTATAGCAAAATTTAATAATTTCCCTACCTACCTACCCTAAATTTTGTTGGTATGCAACAGGAACCACACATATATTTCATTTAGGCCTTACAAATACAATATATTCTGAAACCAGATAGCTCTAACTTTGTACTCATATGAAGGTTTTTACAGATGTCATCCTCTCCCCACTCTCCATCCTTACCCTCCCTCAATCCCTTTCCTCAAACTGGACCCAAGTTTCGTTGCTTAGCATGCCCAAACACACGTGCTAAATTGGGGTTAATATTTATAACGATAATTTCCAATGTCAAGGTCAAACACCAGTGTATCCCGCCTTTGGGCGTTTTATGCGAATAAACCGTTGAATATCGCATCCCTAGGCACATTGCATATTTCTTTGTGCTGTTTTTAACTTAAGAAGACCGAAAACAAACTTAGAAAGTCGCCCTGCCAGACTAAAAAATTACACAAACAAAAAAACACAAAACACTGTTTTTCTCACCTGGTCGATACAGCACTGGCCGCTCTCTTTTAGGTCTGCATCCACTTCGATAACCACAGAATTCGGTAATGAAACAAAGCACTGCATTATCCGGTTGTTTCCGAACTGTCGGAATAAGCTACATGCCTCTTGTAAAAATTCTATCTGTTGAGAAACAAAATGAACCCTGTCACCCACTTCTCACATGAATCCTCGTTTTGGATACAATTAGAGAGGCGGAACTATCGACCAATGAAAAGTGTTTGCTAAATATCTCATATCCAATGAAAATGTGTAGCTGCTTCCGTCAGTTTTTCCGGCGAGTACCGAGGGAGGGCGATCACTGACTTGTTGACGTAATATCTAAATTCTATTTTCGTACACAAAGGTTTGTCAATACGCGGTCACAATATGTAACGATTGATCAGCTGGAACAGATAGGTGAAGGTTTCACATCATTGATTTTGCTATGGAGGTATGTAAATGCCGTGGATTGTGAATGGGCTATGTCGACGATCGATCTGACCGTCCGTCTGTCTGTTATCAGAGTTTGTTAAGTACATAGGTGAAATTATCTCAAAGAAACATACTGAAGAAACACGTACGTGAAAATCGTGACTGTATGATAATATATTTTGTCCATATAATGAGATTTGTATATCTTTTCTCAGACGCATCAAAGAAAGCAATACGTATACACAGAGGCACTCAACTTTCAGAGGCTCTCAATGAGGCGGTTCTTTCGAGCACACAAAACATATGTTAAAACTGATGGGTAAGAAAATATTTACAATTTTACGCTGAAATTTTTTGTTTATCTAAACCTATGAGAACAGTGTGTCCGGTGTGGCTCGAGTCAGGGGCCTCTCAATCTCGAGTCGAACGATCTTTCACTAAGTCACTGTGCTCCTCTCTATGGTAACAAGACCAAGGTCTGCTTTGGACATGCGTCGCGGGTGCGCATTTTCAATGTGCGGACAAACCGTATGCAAAGTTCGAATATCTGCAAACAAAGGAGATATATGCTGAACAAAAGTGAAAACGCTACACTACAATTATCTATATTTTGTGAGAAAGTATTAGACAAAAAGTGTTTAATAAACTAAATAATGTTTCCTAGACATCCAGCAAACGATTCGTTGAAACTGAACCATTTTTCCTCGTTTGATGTCTGAGTTATGCTCCTTTAAGTGTTTAAAGCTTTTTTCACTGAATTTTGCTATTGCGCATGCGCAAATTATAATTGTTATGCTTATCAAAATTGGTCATAATTGTGTTGCATAAAAATACAAGAAAACTGATTAATATCTTGAAACAAGCTCAGAAATCAATTTCGAATTTATCAAAAAAAATTTAAAAAAAAAAAAATGAAAATTGTCTCCCTTTGACAAAAACAAATAGGGAATATTAAATGTTTGGTAATCTTCGGTTTATCACGATTTTCGATAGTTCTCTTTTGCCAAATCAGGTAGACCTCTTAGCACACTGTTTCTACCATTTCTCGACTAGTAATGTCCTCATACTAAGATGCAACAACACATTGATTTTCCTATGGAGATTTCAGTGTTAAAATTTCAAACTTGGCAATTGGATGGAAAACCCGCTTTTTATGATTGATTTTCTTAACGATTAAAACACACTTGAGATAAGTCCTTCACATTTCATTTTGTCACATTTCTGGACTACCATTTCATGCAGTCGGATCTCGTAGGTAGTGGATTTCTAAAGGCATAAACTGTGTGAGATTTCTGTTCAAACTTTAGTTTACAACCTGAAAAATGGGACCCCTGTCACATATAAATGGCTTTCATGTGTTTCCTCGTGACAACATCCATAACACTTTTACTGTTATGCATTACCCAGTATTTGAACATTAAGATACACTTTCCATTTGTATTCTTGGTTTGCATACTTTGTATATAGATGGCAAACAATTCAGGTGTAGCGTTTTCACTTTTGTTCAGTATATTTCAAAAACCGAGCCAGCGAGAGAGTGGGCTTTCTAATCCGCGACACATCATCACTTTATGGTGCATCAAACGATACGCGAGATATACGTATGTATGGTCCTAACTGTCGGCTCCGAATGGACTTGCCTACCCTTATCAGTAGGGCGAGCCAATTCCCAATTTTAGGGGTGTTGGTGGTATTTTTCATATTTTTTTCAAAATTTTTATAGAACATTCTGTAAGCAAACAGTGAAGGTCCTGATCAGACACCGCATTTTGCGGTGTCTGATCTGGGTCGGCTCTGTTTGCCTTTATTCCACAAAAAAGACGCTAGGCTTATACCCGGGCTCATGGGTTAAAGGTGATTCAGGTATTACGGATACGCAAACAGCAGTTTCGCAATAAAGTGCACACAAGTGTAACAAATTAGGTAAAATTCAAAGTGGTTGTTCTTGAAGTAAGTAAGAGTGCAAATATCAGGAATCGATACAATCAAGTACCACACCTGACCAAGGATACCAATGGGAAAGTGACAAACTCACAGCTAGACACCACAAACGAGAGCCAAGAGGTCAGCCCTTTCGCAGCAGATGCATGAGATGGCCACAAGGCACATATAAACAGACGCGCACAAAGGCATAGCAAACAGAAAAAAAAAACATAAAAGATCCACAAAAGAAGTACCGCATTGGAACGGTCAGTAAAATATTTTACTGGAGGGCTTAAACCGGTTTCACGGCCCCAACCTCACCCTTAATTCAAATGTGGATCAAGACACATAGATATTTGGTTTGCATTAAATACCCCTAACTTATCAATGCAACATCTCCTAGAACATACAACTAAAGCAAAGATAAATCTGAATACCGGAGCAAAAGAAAAACCCGGTGGGCCCGACATAATTATTATTATTATTATTTTTTTTTTTTTTTTTTTTTTTTTTTTTTTGAAACCACACTACCTGATGCACTAAATCCTAAAAAGTCTCACACTATTACCTCTCTTTTTTGAAAAGAATGGCTACAATTATTAGACACATTTTAATAATTGCAAATTTAATTTAAAAATGTGTTATATTGCAATATGTAAGTTCTCCTCCATTGAGAAATTATTTTTTTATTGTTTTGCTGATGTACCAATAAGACTTTCTGATATATTTTAAGATTTTTTTAGAAATTTCAGTTTTTACTTCAATTTTAACAATGCTTTAACTTTTCTTATACTTTGCCATTGCTTTAAAATTGAGTAATGTACATGGTGACAGTTAACTTTTATCATATATTGAAAATATAGTAACACTAGATGACGTAAAACTCATTTCTTGTAGACATGTCGAGTTATAATCGTCATACTTGAGCTTTTTAAATTTGTATAATTTTCGTTGCGGTCACTACAATACAGTTAAATTTATTATATGCATTTATTAAATTAATTTTTGGACATGTATTGTGTTTTTGTTTGTGTACATATCTTCCTTGATACTGAAGATTTCTATAGAAATGTGATTTAAAGTACTCATAAAATAGATATGTACTGAAACTTGTCAAAAAGTAAACAATAGCATAAACAGCTGGAAATCAAATGAGGTTTTATACATGAACAATGAAACATTGAGTTAGATGAAATATAAGTTTATAACTGATATCTGATAAAAGGATGTGCATTATGAAAATCTTGTTGGGTGGATCTGAATAATTATTCTGTTTTATGCTTCAGGTCATTTATCAGCTCCGTTGCGGACACTACACACAGCTCTGTGCAAACCCTTTTCTGAATATATTTTGGATCAGACACCTGTTCATTGTTGCTCAATAAATGATCGACTTCTTGTAGAACATAAAATTGTTATATCCTCTTTTCAAAAATTTCAAAAATATAACTTTTCACAATTGGCTTAATCTTGAAATAATACCAGCGGTGTGTAAGGAAATTAATTGTGCTTTCATTTGATAAATATTACTCTGCATTTTATTGCATTGGATGTGCAACGGGACTGCTTACTGATAAAATGGCTTATGAGGCCTGCTACAAATCACAGAATGTGGTCTTGTTGCATATTAAATTGAATCAACTGAAGCACAGAAAAACCCTTACAAGTTCCATGATTTCCTACAATGGAGCCAGGATTAAAGTTATTTTTTTACATAAAGAGGCCGCAATGTTCAAATTGAAAGGATAGAAAAGTAGATTAAGATGTAAGCAAATAGGAGGCACTAACACTAATGATAGACTCCTGAGGTGGGGACAGGGGAAACATATTTTTCAGGTTCAAGGAAAGGAGTTTATATCAATTTTTAAGCAATACTAAGCCTTATACACCCTGACCCATTGAAACTTTGGTTTTACCATTGTTACTTTAGCTCTAAAATATGTTTGTCATATGGGAGAATGTTTTTCAAACATTGCAAAACTTGTAGTGTCCTCAACGCTTTTTGTATCAATAATAAACTACCAATGAATAAGACATATTTACATGTCTTTGTTTGCTATGATAAGTTCAATACAAAACAAGGAAACTGTATACAGCTTTACTATAAAAAAAATCACCTCATCCCCAGCCCATATTTCATTGGTGCATTAAGTTATATCTCTATAAAAGGTGTTTAAAGCTTCAAACTAAAATACTTGAATGAATCATCTTACAAAGAAACAATTATAATTAAGGAATGGTGACTTCATGCTTACACCTAAAGTAACCAATAATAATAGATTTTCATTAATCTAAAAGATAGATCGTTGCGGACACTACAGAATGTTGCGGACACTACATTGGACATTTTCTGCTCCTGTTTTCTTAGTCAAAGGCAGAAGTGTCCAATATATTTGCAAGTTATAAAGGACAGTGAAATTCTATTTTTTTTTACCTAATTGTAAGGGGTAAAAGCATTTAAAAGATATGGAAACATGCTATTGTTATGATATTTAAAATTTATAAAATGATGCTTATAAATATTTGAAATAACCTTGCGAAAATTGGCGTATTTTTTCAATGTTACAACATAACGTGAAAAATTGGTTGTTTTCGGCATCATTTTGGTTTGGTTTTTATCTTTGTTTGGTTTGATTCTTTACGTCACATCAGCAAACTTTCATTTCAACAGGGACGGGTCTTCCTGGGCTGAACCAGTACTAGGCTAAGATAAATGTGTCTTGCTCAAGAACCACAACGCAGTGACGCCGGTGAGGTTCGAACCCGCGGCCCTTCGGTCTCGAGTCAAGCACTCTACCACTGAGCCACTGCGCTCCCTACATTTTGTCTTCCTGTGACAACTGAACATATACCATCTTAAGGGTCAGGTAATGTCTTGTGGGTAAAACTTAAAGTATTTTGGCTGTAAATTATTTACAGATAGCATAGAACAACAACTATAACAAAGACAGCTTCTTTATGTGCACTTTATTGTGAAACTGACGAAACCAACCTAAAATTAAGAGGGTCTGGATGGCCCTTTTTTTATAATGAATAGTGAATAATTAGCCAAAAATATAATGAATAGTGAATAATGAGGGCCTAAAATTAATGAATAATCCTATTTTTTTAATGAATTGAAGAAAAATTAATGAATAGTGAACAATCAGATTTATTTGCCACCTTTCATACTTTTAATGAACAATTGGTCTTATTTTAATGAATAACCCAAAATTTTAATGAGATGAATAATGGGCTATTTTTTTTAATGAATAGCGAATACCAGACCCCCTCATCCAGACCCTCCTAAAAGAAGTATTTGACTCACTATTTCTTCCACTAAGTCCATTTCACTTCCTTTTTAGGCGGCTCTAATTTCATTAATTGTTTAATTATTTTCTTATATCATTGTTATACCAATGTTGTTTTTTATAATTTTATTTGACTTTTTAAAAAGAAATCTTTGCATTGTTTCAAATCAGAGCTTGATATGTGGAGTGGCATCTGACCCTAGATCGGCTTTGTTTTTATACGAGTTAATGTAATTAAATATAAGTTGGGATTCTTGTGTCCTATATACTTTCTGATAATAAGAAAAACATCTATTTTCAGAAGTATATGGATATTAAATTTGGGCCTCGACGCCAGAAAACCTATCTTCGGTGTTTGCGGTCCACGCAGTCTGATCAGCGTCTTTGTTAATCGTTTATTGGAAAGTATCATATCTGAACTTGCTACAAGCGGAATTTCTATTTTCTAGCTAGTTTCTGCATGAAGCCCTCTGTTGACTGGTTTGAGTCTCACTTTGTCGGAAACCCCGAAGACAGGTTTTGTCGCGTCGAGGCCTAATTCTGATAGTAACGTTAGTCGTATATGGATTGTATGAAACAATATTCAATTAATGGGTTTAACCTGTCTTCGGGGTTTCCGACAAAGTGAGATTCAAACCAGTCTGCTCAGCTACAGAGACTAGCTAGAAAATTGAAAATTCGCTTGTAGCAAGTCTAGATATAATACTTTTCAAAAAGCGAAAAGCAAATACCTGTGTTGTTCGCAAACCCCCGAAGACTGGTTTTCTCGCGACGAGGCCCAATTTTTATTGAGATACTTGAATGATGTCATTCTATATTTTAAGAATTAATGACAAGCTACAAATCAAAACGACGCAAATTCAAGCGTTCGTTCTTACAAGAATTATATTTGCTGGTGCCAGTACATACCTTGAATAATGTTGTTGTTATTTATTTTAAGTTTCACAACAGTGCACGTACCTGCTTACTTCATGAGTACATGTATGTATGGGCCCATTGCGTTCATGTCCCAGGTTGGAGCTGGAGGACTAAATAGAGGACATCTTTATAAATAGGTCCATATCATTTTGTCATAAAATTATGATCTTAGTTTTGAGACGGAAAATTACTGTACAACCCTTGTGATTGATTGTTGCTTGCGAGTCTGTACTGTGACGATACTTCAGTTGGGATCAATACATAGTAAGAAAGGTCATTTTCTTTTGTCTTTGTGATGTTTTTCGGACGATTTCGACTTCAAAAAAGTTGACTCTTGGCACTAAACGTTCATTATCGAAGCGTGTAATTAGTATTCATTCATTTTTTAAACAAGGTAAATTACTGGACACACTTTTTCTCTGATATCATCTCCCTTACTGGTTGTAACCCATAGCATCATCAGAGAGTTGGACAATCCAAGTTAAAAATGATTAGCTGTTGAATGTTGTTTTTTTATTTTGTTTTGATAAAATTATCAGTAAATATGGGCGCCAGTCTACCACAAGGTATGCACATGTAAAAGCCAAGAAGTAATGACCAATCATCAATTTTGATACTTTATTATTTTCAAAAGGAGGTCAATGGTCAAGGCCAAGACCATATATTTATCCAACAAGGTCAAGGCAGGCTCATGGTTCAATAGTTTAAACGTTACGGCCAATGTAAAGGTTTGCTATACCCCTTGTAAACTTAATTTGTTTGTGGTGGGCACACTGATTTCATGTTCTCCATCCACCTATCCGTCTGTGTATCTAACTGCAACGCCCCCCCCCCCCCCCCCCCCCCTAATATCTTGGAACCCCTGATCCGATTATGATTACATTTCTCAGAGTACTTATAGAGCGAAGGTCAATTCATGTCATACCAGGAGATCAAAGGTCACATGTAATGATTCTTTTTCACTTTATGACTCCTGATCCCCTGGTCCAGTACTGAAAATCATTGAAATTCACACGTATTCATTTCGATGACTCGACGTGCAGAGTGAATCAAAGCTCAATTCCAGTAGATTTAAAGTTATGGACAATGTTAAAGTGTATTACATGCACACATGCACGCACACACATTTCCACAATGTTTACCACACTCACCAAACTACGTATGAAATACTTGGAAATATCCAAGGATTACACTGATTTTGGGGTATAAAATAGTTATATCCATGGTCTGTCCACCTTTACGGAGATAATCAACTCGCTAAAGCTCATGGATGTATCTCCACTTACAGGCGGACAAACCAATTACATATGCCCCTGATCTTTGATACCAGAAGCATAAAAATGCACAATTAAAGGACATGATAAGCAGTAGGCTGATTCTCCCTTACAAAATAAAATTTGATATACCGAACATATTTTCAAACTCAAATCTCAAAGGTTAAGTACAGTCATAGACCAAATTTAATTTCACAAAATCAGAAATTCCTTCGGCTTCCATGTTTTTTCAAACTTGCAAGAAAATTTACTAGGCTATTGCTAGCCAACATATTATTATGCTTTTGGTGTCATTTGAAAGTTAAATAAAAAAGATGATGCTAATTTAATGTTCATTAAATTTCATCTCTGAATTTTAAAGCTGCAGAGATTTAAACAATTTGCCAGGTTTTTGGACAATTTTTGGACGTCACCATTGACGCCAATGATAATTAAAGTGGCAGTTTCAAAATTATGTTTAAATTTAAACTGTTGTATTTGAAAAAGGGCTGTCGAAAAGCAAGTGAGTATGGTCAGAAAATACTACAATCACACACTGCAGACCAACCCATGGCACTGAAGAAGAGTCACAGAACACTAACACTAAAATTTTGTAGAACACTAACAGTCACAAGACACCAGGAAGACAATTAAAGTAAATCAACAAGCTCTCTCTTCCCCATCAAGATGATTGCAAAACTGATGAAACAAAGTATTAGATAACAAAACAAGGACCAAACACAGACCCCCCCCCCCACAAAAACGGGAGCAAGAATAAATAATGAATCAACAACAACAGAATCACCATCATAAAACGGACAACAGCCTAAGCCACCGGGGGGGGGGGGGCTTAAGTGCATTTTACTGGTACCATAAATTCACCCTAGATTCTGTTGTTATTAAAACACAAAATTTGTTTAGTTCGCATGGAGGCCTCATCTAAATTGTACAGTGCATGCATCCTTTATTTAGCTTTATACAACAATTACAAAGTAATTGCTATATAATCTTGATGTCACACAATAGAGAGATTCTTGTTAACATGAAAATGCATTAAAATTTATTGGAAATTAACTTTGTGGAATAACTTTTGGCCCTTGACGGTAGACATAATCTAAGTTAACACAAACACATTGTTACAGAAAAGGCAAAAGTATATATCCCTTCATACAGCTAGGGGGTATTAATTTATATTGGAAAGAAAGTTAACCCTTAAAGCGCCAAGAAAAAAATGCATCTGAAAATGTCGTCTGCTGAAGTCGTCTGCTGCAAATAATTGCCTAACGTTACTGACGAATTAAGTATAGAAGCAAACAGCGTGGACCCAGAACAGACTGCTCCTATAGGAGCAGTCTGATCTGGGTCCACACTGTTTGCCATAGAGGCTTCTTAAACATATCAGCAGATGAGAAAAGCAGACGACTTTTGTTGTGATTGGCGCATTAAGGGTTAAATGATTAGTAGGAGGAGGCTTGATTCTTTCTTAAACAATGCTGTTATACAACTGGTCATACCCAACGTTTTAACCAAATTTCAAGATACAGATGAAGAAGGTATTCACTCTTTATATGCTGGGTAATTTCCCATGCTTTTGTTGTTATCTCCTGACTTTTTTGAAAATTAACCTTTTCACAAAAATCCTCTAAGAACACTATCAGAGTGTCTGACTTTTCACAAAATTCCTTCAAGAGTGTCAAACGATTTGGATCCAGATCAGGACCGACGTGTGTTAAAGTGTCTCTACTTCTTTGTGTGTTGTAGTATCTCTACGTCTTTGTGTGTTGTAGTGTCTCTACTTCTTTGTGTGCTGTAGTGTCTCTACTTCTTTGTGTGTTGTAGTGTCTCTACTTCTTTGTGTGTTGTAGTGTCTCTACTTCTTTGTGTGTTGTAGTGTCTCTACTTCTTTGTGTGGTGTAGTGTCTCTACTTCTTTTTGTGTTGTTGTGTCTCTACTACTTTGTGTGTTGTAGTGTCTCCATTTCTTTGTGTGTTGTAGTGTCTCTACTTCTTTTTGTGTTGTTGTATCTCTACGTCTTTGTGTGTTGTAGTGTCTCTACTTCTTTGTGTGTTGTAGTGTCTCCACTTCTTTGTGTGTTGTAGTGTCTCTACTTCTTTGTGTGTTGTAGTGTCTCTACTTCTTTGTGTGTTGTAGTGTCTCTACTTCTTTGTGTGGTGTAGTGTCTCTACTTCTTTGTGTGTTGTAGTGTCTCCACTTCTTTGTGTGTTGTAGTGTCTCTACTTCTTTGTGTGTTGTAGTGTCTCTACTTCTTTGTGTGTTGTAGTGTCTCTACTTCTTTGTGTGTTGTAGTGTCTCTACTTCTTTGTGTGTTGTAGTGTCTCTACTTCTATGTGTGTTGTAGTGTCCCCACTTCTTTGTGTGTTGTAGTGTCTCTACTTCTTTGTGTGGTGTAGTGTCTCTACTTCTTTGTGTGTTGTAGTGTCTCTACTTCTTTGTGTGTTGTAGTGTCTCTACTTCTCGATGTGTTGTTGTGTCTCTACTTCTTTGTGTGTTGTAGTGTCTCTACTTCTTTGTGTGTTGTAGTGTCTCTATTTCTTAGTGTGTTGTAGTGTCTCTACTTCTTTTTGTGCTGTTGTCTCTCTACGTCTTTGTGTGTTGTACCGTCTCTTCTTCTTTGTGTGTTGTAGTGTCTCTACTTATTTGTGTGTTGTAGTGTCTCTACTTCTTTGTGTGGTGTAGTGTCTCTACTTCTTTGTGTGTTGTAGTGTCTCTACTTCTTTGTGTGTTGTAGTGTCTCTACTTCTTTGTGTGTTGTAGTGTCTCTACTTCTTTGTGTGTTGTAGTGTCTCTACTTCTTTGTGTGTTGTAGTGTCTCTACTTCTTTGTGTGTTGTAGTGTCTCTACTTCTATGTGTGTTGTAGTGTCCCCACTTCTTTGTGTGTTGTAGTGTCTCTACTTCTTTGTGTGGTGTAGTGTCTCTACTTCTTTGTGTGTTGTAGTGTCTCTACTTCTTTGTGTGTTGTAGTGTCTCTACTTCTTTGTGTGTTGTAGTGTCTCTACTTCTTTGTGTGTTGTAGTGACTTTACTTCTTTGTGTGGTGTAGTGTCTCTCTACTTCTTTGTGTGTTGTAGTGTCTCTACTTCTTTGTGTGGTGTAGTGTCTCTCTACTTCTTTGTGTGTTGTAGTGTTTCCACTTCTTTGTGTGGTGTAGTGTCTCTACTTCTTTGTGTGTTGTAGTGTCTCTACTTCTTTGTGTGTTGTAGTGACTTTACTTCTTTGTGTGGTGTAGTGTCTCTACTTCTTTGTGTGTTGTAGTGTCTCCACTTCTTTGTGTGTTGTAGTGTCTTTTTACTTCTTTGAGTGGTGTAGTGTCTCTACTTCTTTGTGTGTTGTAGTGTCTCTACTTCTTTGTGTGTTGTAGTGTCTCTACTTCTTTGTGTGTTGTAGTGTCTCTACTTCTTTGTGTGTTGTAGTGTCTCTACTTCTTTGTGTGGTGTAGTGTCTCTACTTCTTTGTGTGGTGTAGTGTCTCTACTTCTTTGTGTAGTGTAGTGTCTCTACTTCTTTGTGTGTTGTAGTGTCTCTACTTCTTTGTGTGTTGTAGTGTCTCTACTTCTTTGTGTGTTGTAGTGTCTCTACTTCTTTGTGTGTTGTAGTGTCTCTACTTCTTTGTGTGTTGTAGTGTCTCTACTTCTTTGTGTGTTGTAGTGTCTCTACATCTTTGTGTGTTGTAGTGTCTCTACTTCTTTGTGTGTTGTAGTGTCTCTCTACTTCTTTGTGTGTTGTAGTGTCTCTACTTCTTTGTGTGTTGTAGTGTCTCTACTTCTTTGTGTGTTGTAGTGTCTCTACTTCTTTGTGTGTTGTAGTGTGTCTACTTCTTTGTGTGTTGTAGTGTCTCTACTTATTTGTGTGTTGTAGTGTCTCTACTTCTTTGTGTGTTGTAGTGTCTCTACTTCTTTGTGTGTTGTAGTTTCTCTACTTCTTTGTGTGTTGTAGTGTCTCTACTTCTTTGTGTGTTGTAGTGTCTCTACTTCTTTGTGTGTTGTAGTGACTTTACTTCTTTGTGTGGTGTAGTGTCTCTCTACTTCTTTGTGTGTTGTAGTGTCTCTACTTCTTTGTGTGTTGTAGTGTCTCTTTACTTCTTTGTGTGGTGTAGTGTCTCTACTTCTTTGTGTGTTGTAGTGTCTCTACTTCTTTGTGTGTTGTAGTGTCTCTACTTCTTTGTGTGTTGTAGTGTCTCTACTTCTTTGTGTGTTGTAGTGTCTCTACTTCTTTGTGTGTTGTACATCAACATAGTGTTTTACTTCTTTGTGTGTTGTTGTCTCTACTTCTATGTGTGTTGTTGTCTCTACTTCTTTGTGTGGTGTAGTGTCTCTACTTCTTTGTGTGGTATTGTCTCTACTTCTTTGTGTGTTGAACATCAACATAGCGTTTCTACTTCTTTGTGTGTTGTAGTGTCTCTACTTCTTTGTGTGTTGTAGTGTCTCTACATCTTTGTGTGGTGTAGTGTCTCAACTTCTTTGTGTGGTGTTGTCTCTACTTCTTTGTGTGTTGAACATCAACATAGCGTTTCTACTTCTTTGTGTGTTGTTGTCTCTACTTCTTTGTGTGTTGTAGTGTCTCCACTTCTTTGTTCGTTGTAGTGTCTCCACTTCTCTGTGTGTTGTAGTGTCTCTCTACTTCTTTGTGTGTTATAGTGCCTCTCTACTTCTTTGTGTGTTGTAGTGTATCTACTTCTTTGTGTGGTGTAGTGTCTCCACTTCTTTGTGTGTTGTAGTGTCTCTACTTCTTTGTGTGGTGTAGTGTCTTTACTTCTTTGTGTGTTGTAGTGTCTCCACTTCTTTGTGTGTTGTAGTGTCTCTACTTCTTTGTGTGTTGTAGTGTCTCTACTTCTTTGTGTGTTGTAGTGTCTCTACTTCTTTGTGTGTTGTAGTGTCTCTAATTCTTTGTGTGTTGTAGTGTCTCCACTTCTTTGTGTGTTGTAGTTTCTCTACTTCTTTGTGTGTTGTAGTGTATCTACTTCTTTGTGTGTTGTAGTGTCTCTACTTCTTTGTGTCTTGTAGTGTCTCTCTACTTCTTTGTGTGTTGTAGTGTCTCTACTTCTTTGTGTGTTGTAGTGTCTCTACTTCTTTGTGTCTTGTAGTGTCTCTACATCTTTGTGTTTTGTAGTGTCTCCACTTCTTTGTGTGTTGTAGTGTCTCTACTTCTTTGTGTCTTGTAGTGTCTCTACTTCTTTGTGTGTTGTAGTGTTTCCACTTCTTTGTGTGTTGTAGTGTCTTTACTTCTTTGTGTGTTGAAGTGTCTCTACTTCTTTGTGTGTTGTGGTGTCTCTACTTCTTTGTGTGTTGTAGTGTCTCTACTTCTTTGTGTGTTGTAGTGTCTCTACTTCTTTGTGTGTTGTAGTGTCTCTACTTCTTTGTGTGTTGTAGTGTCTCCACTTCTTTGTGTGTTGTAGTGTCTCTACTTATTTGTGTGTTGTAGTGTCTCTACTTCTTTGTGTGTTGTAGTGTCTCTACTTCTTTGTGTGTTGTAGTGTCTCTACTTCTTTGTGTGTTGTAGTATCTCTACTTCTTTGTGTGTTGTAGTGTCTCTACTTCTTTGTGTGTTGTAGTGTCTCTACTTCTTTGTGTGGTGTAGTGTCTCTACTTCTTTGTGTGTTGTAGTGTCTCTATTTCTTTGTGTGTTGTAGTGTCTCTACTTCTTTGTGTGTTGTAGTGTCTCTACTTCTTTGTGTGTTGTAGTGTCTCTACTTCTTTGTGTGTTGTAGTGTCTCTACTTCTTTGTGTGTTGTAGTGTCTCTCTACTTCTTTGTGTGTTGTAGTGTCTCTACTTCTTTGTGTGTTGTAGTGTCTCTACTTCTTTGTGTGTTGTAGTGTCTCTACTTCTTTGTGTGTTGTAGTGTCTCCACTTCTTTGTGTGTTGTAGTGTCTCTACTTCTTTGTGTGTTGTAGTGTCTCTACTTCTTTGTGTGTTGTAGTGTCTCCACTTCTTTGTGTGTTGTAGTGTCTCTACTTCTTTGTGTGTTGTAGTGTCTCTACTTCTTTGTATGTTGTAGTGTCTCTCTACTTCTTTGTGTGTTGTAGTGTCTCTACTTCTTTGTGTGCTGTAGTGTCTCTCTACTTCTTTGTGTGTTGTAGTGTCTCTACTTCTTTGTGTGTTGTAGTGTCTCTCTACTTCTTTGTGTGTTGTAGTGTCTCTACTTCTTTGTGTGTTGTAGTGTATCTACTTCTTTGTGTGCTGTAGTGTCTCTACTTCTTTGTGTGTTGTAGTGTTTCCACTTCTTTGTGTGTTGTAGTGTCTCTACTTCTTTGTGTGTTGTAGTGTTTCTATTTCTTTGTGTGTTGTAGTGTCTCTACTTCTTTGTGTGTTGTAGTGTCTCCACTTCTTTGTGTGTTGTAGTGTCTCTACTTCTTTGTGTGCTGTAGTGTCTCTACTTCTTTGTGTTTTGTAGTGTCTCTACTTCCTTGTGTGCTGTAGTCACTCTACTTCTTTGTTTGTTGTAGTGTTTCCACTTCTTTGTGTGTTGTAGTGTCTCTTCTTCTTTGTGTGTTGTAGTGTCTCCACTTCTTTGTGTGTTGTAGTGTCTCTACTTCTTTGTGTGTTGTAGTGTCTCTACGTCTTTGTGTGTTGTAGTGTCTCCACTTCTTTGTGTGTTGTAGTGTCTCTACTTCTTTGCGTGTTGTGGTGTCTCTACTTCTTTGTGTGTTGTAGTGTCTCCACTTCCTTGTGTGTTGTAGTGTCTCTACTTCTAAATGTGTTGTAGCGTCTGTACTTCTTTGTGCATTGTATTGTCTCTACTTCTTTGTGTGTTGTAGTGTCTCTACTTCTTTGTGTGTTGTAGTGTCTCTACTTCTTTGTGTTTTGTAGTGTCTCTACTTCTTTGTGTGCTGTAGTGTCTCTACTTCTTTGTGTGTTGTAGTGTTTCCACTTCTTTGTGTGTTGTAGTGTCTCTACTTCTTTGTGTGTTGTAGTGTCTCTACTTCTTTGTGTGTTGTGGTGTCTCTACTTCTTTGTGTGTTGTAGTGTCTCTACTTCTTTGTGTGTTGTAGTGTCTCTACTTCTTTGTGTGTTGTAGTGTCTCTACTTCTTTGTGTGTTGTAGTGTCTCTACTTCTTTGTGTGGTGTAGTGTCTCTACTTCTTTGTGTGTTGTAGTGTCTCTACTTCTTTGTGTGTTGTAGTGTCTCTATTTCTTTGTGTGTTGTAGTGCTTCTACTTCTTTGTGTGTTGTAGTGTCTCCACTTCTTTGTGTTTTGTAATGTCTCTACTTCTTTGTGTGTTGTAGTGTCTCTACTTCTTTGTGTGTTGTAGTGTCTCTACTTCTTTGTGTGTTGTAGTGTCTCTACTTCTTTGTGTGTTGTAGTGTCTCTACTTCTTTGTGTTTTGTAATGTCTCTACTTCTTTGTGTGTTGTAGTGTCTCTACTTCTTTGTGTGTTGTAGTGTCTCTACTTCTTTGTGTGTTGTAGTGTCTTTTTACTTCTTTGTGTGTTGTAGTGTCTCTACTTCTTTGTGTGTTGTAGTGTCTCTACTTCTTTGTGTGTTGTATTGTCTCTACTTCTTTGTGTGTTGTATTGTCTCTACGTCTTTGTGTGTTGTAGTGTCTCTACTTCTTTGTGTGGTGTAGTGTATCTACTTCTTTGTGTGTTGTAGTGTCTCTACTTCTTTGTGTGTTGTAGTGTCTCTACTTCTTTGTGTGTTGTATTGTCTCTACTTCTTTGTGTGTTGTATTGTCTCTACGTCTTTGTGTGTTGTAGTCTCTCTACTTCTTTGTGTGGTGTAGTGTCTCTACTTCTTTGTGTGTTGTAGTGTCTCTACTTCTTTGTGTGTTGTATTGTCTCTACGTCTTTGTGTGTTGTAGTGTCTCTACTTCTTTGTGTGTTGTAGTGTCTCTACTTCTTTGTGTGTTGTAGTGTCTCCACTTCTTTGTGTGTTGTAGTGTCTCTACTTCTTAATGTGTTGTAGCGTCTGTTCTTCTTTGTGCATTGTAGTGTCTCTACTTCTTTGTGTGTTGTAGTGTCTCTACTTCTTTGTGTGCTGTAGTGTCTCTACTTCTTTGTGTGTTGTAGTGTCTCTACTTCTTTGTGTGTTGTAGTGTCTCTACGTCTTTGTGTGTTGTAGTGTCTCTACTTCTTTGTGTGTTGTAGTGTCTCTACTTCTTTGTGTGTTGTATTGTCTCTACGTCTTTGTGTGTTGCAGTGTCTCTACTTCTTTGTGTGTTGTAGTGTCTCCACTTCTTTGTGTGTTGTAGTGTCTCTACTTCTTTGTATGTTGTAGTGTCTCTACTTCTTTGTGTGCTGTAGTTTCTCTACTTCTTTGTGTGTTGTAGTGTCTCTACTTCTTTGTGTGTTGTAGTGTCTCCACTTCTTTGTATGTTGTAGTGTCACTACTTCTTAATGTGTTGTAGCGTCTGTACTTCTTTGTGCATTGTAGTGTCTCTACATCTTTGTGTGTTGTAGTGTCTCTACTTCTTTGTGGGTTGTAGTGTCTCTACTTCTTTGTGTGTTGTAGTGTCTCTACTTATTTGTGTGTGGTAGTGTCTCTACTTCTTTGTGTGTTGTAGTGTCTCTTCTTCCTTGTGCGTTGTAGTGTATCTACTTCTTTGTGCTTTGTAGTGTCCTTTCTTATTTGTGTGTTGTAAATCAACATAGTGTCTCTATTTCTTTTTTGTGTTGTAGTGTCTCTACTCCTTTGTGCGTTGTAGTGCCTCGACTTCTTTGTGTGTTGTACATCAACATAGGTCTCTTCTTCATTGTGTGTTGTAGTGCCTCTACTTCTTTGTGCGTTGTAGTGCCTCGACTTCTTTGTGTGTTGTACATCAACATAGCGTTTCTACGTCTTTGTGTGTTGTTGTGTATTTACTTCTTTGTGTGTTGTAGTTTCTCTACTTCTTTGTGTGTTGTTGTCTCTACTTCTTTGTGTGTTGAACATCAACATCGTGTCTATACTTCTTTGTGTGTCATGGGTTGATTGTGGCATTTCCTATTGGTATTCAGTGCATCTGGATTTCCACTGAACTGCCAAATGGTGACGATGTGTCATCAATCAGATTCTTGCAGTAGAATGCCTCAGCTTTCCAAATATGTTAAAACATTTTGTATGGTCTCTAAATCTAGGCCCACTGAAACTTCTGCCAGCTAATATCTTAAAGATTTTGAACCCGTTATGCACTAATGGATTCTTCCTTCTGATTTGATACAATTAACTTGGAAAGTCCATTGTATACATTGAGGGGTCACAGGTTATAATTTCCAAATAAATTGTATTTCTTTCTTTGAAGATCAGTTTTGACTTAGCAATCAGTATAGACCCTGATGAAATGCTGCCTCCGCGCGAGTATTAACTGCCAAAGTACGCATTTAGAAGGCACAAACCGTTAAAAGTAAAGTATGATATAACGCTTGTGAAAAAATATGTTCATCCATAAAAGTGTTACTCATTTAATACAAAGGCCATAACTCTAGTAATATTTTTTGGAATCCCTTCAAAACTAAATCAGGTAAGCCACTCACGTTCTATTATTACCCATATGATAAAAAGATGAACCAAAATACATCCAATGCACTATCAAGGCGCAACCAAGTCACTTTTTGAAAACTTGGTGAAGCGACTTGGTCTGAAATATTAACCAAAACATATCTGAGACATTTTCTGAAAAAGTACCTTGATAGTGTTTCGGTTCACTCTGCTCATGGAGAAGTAATTTTAGTGCGTTAGGCCAGAAATTTTTTATTAGTTGATTTACGGGAAGAAAAATTCAGATTTAGTGTAGGGGGACGAAAAAAAATAAATAAAAAAACTCTGAAAATGACCAGTTAACTGGTCATTTTCAGAGCTTTTTTCAGAGTTTTTTTAATATCTCCAGAAAAAAAAGTAAAACTAGTGAGGTAAACCAACAGTCTGTATTAAATCTTTATAT
This sequence comes from Loripinus fragilis, assembly GCA_964019695.1. Lineage (NCBI taxonomy): Eukaryota > Metazoa > Mollusca > Bivalvia > Lucinida > Lucinidae > Loripinus > Loripinus fragilis. The sequence continues at coordinate 22,131,968 of OZ026523.1, forward strand.
ATTTCATCATTTTCCTAAAAATCTGGACAGGACAATCACTTTTAACAGTGTCACTCTCAAAAATGCAAAAACAGAAACTCAAAAATATATTATTTTTTTCAACCAAACAATTAATATTTAGAGTCGGCGGATAAAATAAAAAAAAATTTAGAAATTAAAATTATTTTTTTCCTTCTTTCCGGAAAATTACAGTAGGAGGGTTCGTAAATCAACTAATAAAAAAAATCCGGCCTTAGTATACTTATGTAAAAGCTACACTGTCTTGATAGTGTCTTGGTAAACTCATATCCCAATCTTGCACTTTTCACCTCCCAGCAGACAAACTTTGTGCATTGATAGTATTTTGAATTCAAAATTTCTGACCAATAGAAATTTAGCCACATGTTTTGACTTATTTCCTGTGTTAAATATTAGAGGGAGCTTTTGAATGTGTTAATTTCTTCTGTTTAAGTTAGTTATTTTAGTTCAATTGTAAAAAGCTGCATAGTCTGTAACTTTTGATCTTCTAATTTTAAAAATAATGTTTTTAATTTTCAAGAACACAGTAAAAATACTCAAATTCAGGTAGAAATTTTACCATTTTCGTAAATCTTAACAAGTTATCACTATCAAAATAACTGCATTTATGTTAAAATTCATTGGTGTAGAATTATTGGAGGGACATATATAATTACCAACAAGAGAAAAAAACTATTTTATAAGATAATTCACTTTTTCATGCAGTTTTCAGCTGTACTCATCATTTTTATAGTAAAAACATAGCTTAATTCTACTTTTACAAATGATTTAAAAAGAAAATGATTTTTTTCGAAAAATGTTCATAGTTGCAGACTAAGTCTCTTTAAATGTTGATAAGTAGTTTGTTCATTAACTATGTAAGTAGTCTAAAGATAAACTGACTTTACAACTTTTAAAAAAGTATTTGTATTTTCATGTTGTATCGTGTTTGTAATTTTATGTGGCTTCACATAAATGCGCCAATTGTGTTTTTTTTTCTGATCATTTGTGCTCAACATTTTTATATAGAGAGCAAACAATATACAATATTGGATTCACTATAGTGTTCATTTCTAGTAACGAAATGACTCCTTTTCATTAATATCAAATCTCAGAAACACAATCTTTATTTAAACTCTTTGATTTGCTTAAAAAAACATAACACACAGCATATGAAACAGTTGTTTACTGAGAAAAAATCCATTAATTAAATTAATTACAAGCTGTTTTCATGATCGTATGTAGGTTTGGAATTGTTTAATATTTAGGGGTATCAAATAAAAAATACAGCATAATCTGCAGTTGGAGCAGATTTAAACTATATGCGTTTACTGATCTGACCTTGTTCAGTCAAATCTCGGTTAGTGACTTGGTAGCGATTTGGTTAAAGCGCTTTGATATACGGTGTTTAATAATAGTGTTTTGGTCAAAGCACATTGATAGTGTTTTGAGTATTTTGGTTAGTGCCTTCATAGTGTTTAGGTTAGCATCCTGATAGTGTTTTGGTTAGCGTCTTGATAGTGTTTTGGTTTGCACATTGATAGTGTTTTGGTTAGTGCTTTGGTAGCTCATTTGCATATGAAATGTTGTACTATCAATGCACCATCAACACACAATGGTTTATCAGTCTTGGTGTAGTGTTTTAGCCCCTTCTTTTTTCATATGGGTAGCTTACCAAGTTTCAAAAAAGCAAGTATGGTCAGGAAATATCACAATCACACAATGCAGACTCAGCATTGCGAGGAAGAGCCACAGATCACTAAGACACCAGGAAGACAATCAAAGCAAAGCAACCAGTTCTCTCTTCCCCATCAAGAGGATGCAAAGCTAGAAGGACACAAAGCAATGAATAACAAAACGAGGACCATACATAGAACCCCCACAAACAATGGGAGCAACAATAAATATTCAATCAACAACAGAACCACCGCCTTAGAACGGACAGCAGCCTAAGCCACTGAGAGGCTCTTTAATTGCACGCCGGTGGGTCGGACTTCAGACTCTATGATGGTTCCGACTTAAAGACTTATCTATTGATGAGATGGTAGGGGCCTGATGCTTTGGCTGTTTGTCGGGCCCACCGGGGTTTACCTGTTGGATTTCTTTTGCTCCGGTATTCAGTTTAATTTACTGTTGAGTCCTTATCCTTGCTTTATCTCCTTGTTATATCTTGATTTATATGTTTTAGGAGATGATGCATTGATAAGTTAGGGGTCTTTCATGCAAACCAAATATCTATGTGTCTTGATCCACATCTGAATTAAGGGTGAGGTTGGCGCCGTTAAACCGGTTTAAGCCCTCCAGTAAAATATTTTACTGACAGTTCCAAGGCGGTACTTCTTTTGTGGATCTTTTATGTTTTTGTTCTGTCTTGTGTTTGCTATGTTTTGTGCGCGTCTGTTTATATGTGCTTTGTGGTCACCTGCTGGGAAAGGGCTGACCTCTTGGCTCTCGTTTGTGGTGTCTTCTGTGAGTTTGTCACTTTCCCATTGGTATCCTGGGTCAGGTGTGGTACTTGATTGTATCGATTCCTGATCTTTGCACCATTACTTACTTTTTTTAAATGAATTCTACTGGTACCAAATCTTTGGCCTACTTTCTGCTGTTGTTAAAATACCAAAAAATGTGTAGCTCGCATGGAGGCTGTCTAACTGTAGCAATGTATCGTCACAGAGAAACAATCTAATCAAATTAACACACTATGATGAAACAAAGAAAAAGGGTTCACAACTTGCAGATAGAAGAATTAAAGCTAAGAAAGCCTCAAGTTGAGCCAGGGTGTACCCGGCCAAGGACAAGCATCAGACAACAACCAATCCATTTTTAAAAAGCTTTGAGTCAGGGCTGTCATTGAGTCTGAGGCCTGATCCACCGTCGTGCAATTAAAGAGGAAGGCTGTATAGCTCTTATAATTGGTAATAGTTTTGAATTCCTTGAAAACTAAATCAGGTAATCCAATCACCATCTATTATTAGCTTACTTAATTTCAAGGGTGTGTCTCTTTAAGTAGGTAATATTTTTGGAATCCCTTTAAACGTAAATCAGGTATTTCTTATCAGCTTACTTAGTTTCAGGGCTGTAGCTCTTACAATTGTTGAGATAGCCTGCTAACAAAGCCTAATAGGTATGCATAACAGGACAGACTGTTGGACAGATTGACAAGCAAAAAGCACTTTGCCCCCCTAAACTAAACTTTTTTCAAAGCAATTCCTCCTCAACTTTTTTACAGTGGGGGCATACAAACATGTAATAATATTACAAATGCTTTAAAAATAACAAGGGCTCTCAAGCACTAATCAATATGCACTTACTATGACAAATTTCATTTTCAAGGACTTAGTAAGAGAGCACTTCATTTTCAAATAAAAATGTACTGTATTTTACAGATATGGCCTTAAAAACTAGATCCATTTACTTGGAAGACAGAAATGCCATTTTAGTGATGTAAAAAAAGACAACAAAAAAACCCACAATACTACCCTAATAAGCTCTTGGTGCACATAACTTTTCAAACTTTTATACCTTCTTTTGCAAACAATGTTGATCCAAATCAGCTGGCTTCATCACATTGGTTTTTATCCACATGAGGAGTCCATGTTAATAATGAAACAGCACCAATGAATTGACTGGAAATCGTTGTTTTATATTGTAAGCAACCAATAAAGTATGTGTGTGTGTGTGTGTGTGTGCGCTTAATAATTTACATATTTGGGTGAAATTGGAAGCGCGGTCAGATGTCTACCTCTCCCACTGTAACACCATAGGCAGATCCAGAGGGGTGGGGGGAGGGGGACAGGGGATCCGGACACCCCCTGAAAAATCACAAAAATAAAGGGTTTCTTTAGCAATTTTGGTCCGGATCCCCTGAAAAATCACAACGCTACTAATGTACCAAACCAGCATTCAATGTTGGGCCAACATCTGCTCCCCAGCGAAACAAACAGTGGCCCGCTTAAAGTGGTATTTGGATCATCTCTTCCCCCTCATCAACAAAAAAAGAGGCTGTCAAAGTTGGACCCCCTCTGACAAAACTTCCTGGATCTGCCCATGAACACCTTTCAGGAATGTGTAAATATTTTAGAGTAAAATGCTGCTACTGTAATTTCTGATAGATCTTAATAGATTCAGCCACTTTATACCACCCTTACCAACTTTAGCACAAAGTATCTCATGGTGTGCAAGGTCTACACTGATGTAGGTGGTATAAAATAGTTATACCATGTTTGCCCACCTGTACGAAAGATAATCCACTCGCTACAGCCAGTGGATTATCTCCACTTACAGGCGGTCAAACCATAGATAACTATTACTTAACCCATATAATCCATATAAGCCTATCCTCCTTTTTTGTGGGACATATGCATTCAGTGCAGACCAAGACCAGATGCAACGTTCTTCAGACGCTGCAGAATGTGGTGTCTGATCAGGGTCTAAACTGTTTGCTTACAGAATGTTCTATTAAAATTTGAATAAAAATAAAAACCAACAACCCTAAAAATAGAAATGGACTTGTTGAATTGGTAAGAGTGGGAAATTCCATTTGGCATATATAGGTTAAGTATATATTTCAAGACTGTATATTTAAAGCAAGAGTCAGCTTAGGAGATGTTGGTACTTATTGCATAAGTGGGCCTCATCGCGAGAAAACCCTGTCTTTGGTGTTTGCCACTAGGCAAGGCTCAATATAGCCTGCTCAGCTACAGAGACTAGCTAGAATAGTGAAATTTGGCATGTCGCTTCTTAAACTAGCATAATCTCCAGAGAGTGAATAACAAAGGTGCTGATCAGACTGCATACATTCGCAGGCTGGTCTGCACCTTTGTTCGCAAGCAACAAAATCAGGTTTTCTCGTGATGAGGCCCAAGTGAATCTTGGGGCTCACGTGAGCCTGCATATTCACGCAAGAACCTTCACTATTCCCACACAAAAGGAGATGTCCTGTTAAGGCGTGGAATCTCCCTAAAAGTCAAATTTTCAAACTGTTATACTGATCAGAAAGACCAAATCAGACATTGTTAGATGAATCTGTTCTACATTCTTTGATGGTAAAACACAATTGTGGAATTAACCCTTAAAGCGCCAAGAAAAAATGCATCTGAAAAATGTCGTCTGCTGAAGTCGTCTGCTGCAAATAATTGCCTAACATTACTGACGAATTAATTATAGAAGCAAACAGCTAGGACCCAGAACAGACTGCTCCTATAGGAGCAGTCTGATCTGGGTCCACACTGTATGCCATAGAGGCTTCTTAAACATTTCAGCAGACAAGAAAGCAGATGACTTTTGTTGCGATTGGCGCATTAAGGGTTAATAAAAAAAACTTTCTTCTCAGCCATTCAACTGATATAGTATCAAAATATAGTTTTCTGAGTAGTTATGTTAAGCCGTATTTAACTCCCCTTTGCCCTCGGTTTAAACATCATAAAATATGTTTTTGAATAATTTGTATGCATGTCCATTCATTGTCACAAAAAATATTGCAAAAATCACAGTTTGAAATTTTGACTTTTTCACAACTGACTTTTAGGGTCCAAATTTTCTAGCTCCTTTGAAAGTGTATAAAAGATTATAGCAGCATACTTTTGCATACCATTTTCCCATGGCCATGCCCAAATATGTACTTTAACTATTTCCTTGCTAACAGCCACCTTTGTCATCTTCTGATAACCTTTGCAAACAGTTTAGAACCAGATCAAGACCAACAGAATGTCTGTTCTGATCTGGATCCAAACCGTTTGCCACTCTGATATTGTTCCTGAATTTTTCAAAAAAGTTAATTTTGAAAAGTCAGCAGACGACAACAAAAGCACGAAAAATTACCAATCATGCAAAGAGTTAACTCTTCCGGCTAACAGAGACACAGTTTCAGATATGTGCTAAGTACATGTACATACCACTGTGACTTGAGCAAGGCCTCCAGATAAGAGTGTTTTCGAAAATTATTTTTCTTATTTCTCAACCAAAACATGGGTTGTGGGTACTCAAAAGAACCATCTCAATGAGACGGTTCTTTTGAGCACCCAAAACACATGTATAAATTGATGGGAAGAAAATAATTACAACTTTATGCTCTATACATTTCCTTATCCAGACCTATGATGAGCTGGCTAAAATATGTACTTCAGCTCTTTTTTCAGCTGGCTGCAAGTTTTTCCATCTGCTGATATTTACCTTTGCAAACAGTTGGACTCAGATCATGCCCCAAGGTTATAAAACTTTTTTCATGCTCAACTCAACTGAGCATGAAATTAATCCTCCTCATAAATGTTAAAATGCCAACAATTGTTGGCATTTTAACATTTATTAGCAGGATTAATACACCAAGAGTTGGAGCAAGAAAACTCATTATTTTTCAGCATTTTAGCTTTAATTAGCAGTTGAATTTTCATGCTCAGCTGAGTTGAGCACGAAAAAAGTTTTATAACCTCGAGGCCTGGTCCTATAAAGTGTTGGGCCTGATCTGTATAAAAATTGATGGTATTCTTGAAAGATGGTTTCAAAAAAAATGAATAGTACAGAAAGAAGATCGTAGTTTTGTTTATTTGTTTTGTTGCTTTACGTCCTAGTCAAAAGCTATGGTCATGGCAGGACGGTCAGTTCACCTAACCAGTTTTTTCTGGACAAGCTTGAACATGCAGTTAACCAGTACTCTGTGCACATACTTTTGCTTGTAACTGACAAGTTGACAACAGCCCTTCTGGAATGATTCAGTGGAAGGGAGGAGAATGACCCTAGAAATTACTTCATGATCAATCTCCAAGAAAGTATGGGACGGGCAGGGATTGAACTCGCGACCCCTACTTCTGCAGTCAGACACGTTTCTGTAGCCAGGAACGCTACTGTCTGCACTACGCAGCCTGGTTGAGGAGTGTAGTGGCTCAGTGCAAGAGTGTTAGACTTGGGATAGAAGGGTCCTTAGTTCCAGACTCACCAGAGGCATTGTGTTGTGTCCTAGAGCAATACACTTTATCCTCTGCTCAATACTGGACCAACCCAGGAAGACATCCCGACATGACTGAAAAATTGCTGACTGGGACGTAAAGCATTAATGCAAATGAACAAAACAAACAAAAGGCATTACCCTGCGCAAGATAAAAAGGGCAATAAATAACAATAAAGATCACTTGCTTTTTTCTTACTTTTCTCTCCCTTTTTTAATATACAATTTCACCCTTCTCTATTATCACAGTGAAGCCAAAGTCTAAAACAATACCAAGATTTATGGTATCATTTCTGTATTACCATAAAATTCCTAAACAATGAAGCGGCTTTCCCTGTGGGTCTGGATGAGGGGGGGTCTGGTATTAACTATTCATTAAAAATTAAGCCCATTATTCATCTCATTAAAATTTTGGGTTATTCATAAAAATAAGACCAATTATTCATTAAAAGTAAGAAAGGTGGCAAAGAAATTGATTATTCACTATTCATTATTTTTTCTTCAATCCTTCAATTCATTAAAAAAAATGTATTTTTCATTATTTTTTAGTCCCTCATTATTCACTTTTCATTAATTGTTTGGCTCATTATTCACTATTCATTATAAAAAGGGTCATTATTCACTAATTATTAAACCCCATCTAGACCCTCTTCCCTGGCTTGCCTGACCCAATATTTAGGATTTCTGTGGTAACCAAAGTTAAACAATTGCCAGATTATAGAATCAACAGAAGAAAATATTCTGCAATGAACACTAGTTTATAAATAGAGGATCTTACATGAGTGCTCATGGCTTATTGATTTTTTTAATGGGTTGGGGAAAAGAGATCAAATGCTATTACTTTTGTTTGAACTCCCATCCCCAACCCACCCCCAAAAACAAAACAATGTGTTGTCATATAAGTTATAATTTAATTATCATATACAAAAAAATGTTCACCTGTTGATGCTATGATTGGCACTCTAAGGGTTTATACAACAATACATGTACAACAACAAAGAAAATGACATCATCATTTGCATATCACTTTCTATATTCATAGAAATGAGACATAAATATTTATCATTTTATAACCTTGCCATTTTTACTTCCATGAATTTTCTTAGTTTAATAGGAAATAAAATGACACAAACTTATATGAGCCAGTGCATGAGATTTCCAACAATGTGGTTTGTGCGACCAGCAAAGCCTCAGATCAGCCTGGGCATACACGCAGTCTGATCAGAGCCTTTGCTAGTCACTTGAATATTCTATGAGTTTTAGGCTACTGACTGAACACTTGAATATTCTATGAGTGTTAAGCTACTGACTGAACATAATTTGGAGTTTCTAAGCTTAAAAGGAGGCTGCAGAGGCTCATCTGATCTACACTTGTCAAAATGTCAAATTGTTGGAAATCTCATGCCCCGGCTCATATTATTTTGGTAAACACACTTAACACTCTTAAGAAAGTTCTGTTATTTTCTTTTTATCCCAGATATACCATTATTTGACCAATTGCACTAAGAATGGCCATAAATTTCATAGTTTTGCCCTTTTAAATGAAATCAGTTTTATGTTAAATTCGAAATTTAACACCTTCACTGCCTTATCCCGAGCAATGCTCCGGGTGAATAACACTTCCTATACGTCATAACTCCTAGTGTTGCCCGGTTTAAACACGTGTTGTTTATATGCGTGTTGTTAGCACGATATTATTCAAGGGACAGAACTCAATTATCCTTATGTGCTCTATAATGAAAGAGTTATCTTTTCCAAGATTTACACCATAACTCCGCGACGGAAAGCTTGCTTTTCACAGGGAAACGGCCCTTTTGATGAGCAACTCGTTTTTTGTTTTTTCAAAGATGGCAGGCAATCGTGGCATTAGTCTGTTGTGTTTCTTAGAAGTAGAGGTTATTTTGGAAGTCTTAAATGGCTTGTATATGGATAACAATTGATATTAATTGGAATCAGCAATGGTAAAGGAGGAAATTCCTGTCATTCTCACATTTTTGAACCATTGTTTCCCAACCATTCTACAACAATGATGTTGTAAACTAAAGTAGACATTCAAGTATTTTCAGCTGTTGAATTTTTTTTTTACATGCTATCACTAGAAAACATTATTTTAGACATTGTATCAAATGTTTCAAACAAGCAGGAAAAAAATTGGTGTAAATCCCTACAGTGGTTATGATTTTGTATGAAATTATATGTTACACCATAATAACATAAAAAAAAAAGCCGTATTTACCCCCGGCGTATTGCGTGCATTATATATGGCAGTGAAGGGGTTAAAACTCTCCATTATATATAGCAGAAATTAAACTTAAAGTCACTCTAAAGTATTTTGAGAAGAAAAAAAGTTGGGTGTATACATGCATTTCAAAATTATATTTTCACAAGTAATACTTATTTCAGACAGTGTATGTTAAATATTCTAAAGTTTTGAACACTAGTTACCTGCCAAAAAGGCCTAGACAAACAATGCAGACCCAGATCAGACTGCTACTGAAGAAGCAGCCTGATCAGGGTTTTCCCTGTTTGCTATTCTGACAAGCATTTTGTAATTTCCATGCCTGATAACCAACATTTTAGTTGAGAACAGAAAAAGAAAAGTGTTCGAAATTTTAGAACATTTACCGTATATTGTATTCATGAGCAGAGTGATCAAGCCACTCACGAAATATACATTTTTTATTTCACTAGAAAAAATCAACTCAAGATCATACAAAAAAGTTAAATATCCTGTTTTAATGACAATGTTACAAAATCACAGATACTTTTATCCAATTTGTCTGTACATTTCATGTTATCTCAAAACAATGTATCAGATTGGACTAAACAATGTTGAAAGACTGAATTGTTCATGATGGCGCAGACACTAAACCGGCAGGACCCTGTCCCAAAGCCTGACCCCCAACTGTACTCTCCAGGGGCTTGAACCCAAGTTCCTCTGTAGGTATACCAAATTGGTTGAGTTTTGCTTCGTATGTTCTTAACAAATCATTGTGTGCCTGAAAAATAAACAGAATAGGGTATGATACAAGTATTTATTACAAGGACAAGTATATTGCCATAAGGTTCTTGTCCATCTAAAGTTTTACTTGTCCCATATTAAAGAACAGATAAGGCCTAAAATAAAAAAAAAGTGTGTTTCAGGCTACCCGACCGTGCCTAATTTTTGCCCCCCCCCCTTAAGTTTTTAAGCATATTTAGGGGATTTCCAAGGGATTTCCCAGATCGGCCATCTTGTTTCCCCATCTTCCCCATGTAAAAACTTTTAACAAAATAAAAAGATTTTCTTACCTACCGTCCCTATCTTAAAATTTTATGTAACCTGAAACACACATTTCTTTTTGCCTAATGCACAAAGATCTGAGCAAATCCTTCACTGTGCTTAAATAATATACATGTATAAACTCCTTTAAAAATAGTATGAAACTAGACATAAAGATTAAACTATTAAAACAGTGTTGATCCAGATCAGCTGGCTTCAGAAGCCAGCTGATCAGGATCCATACTGTTTTCTACACAACGTGTGAGTTCATAGTAATTACCAAATATGAAATACAGAATTTGTAATTTATTTTAATTTGTCCCAAGACAAATAAAAATTTCTAACTTGTCCTGAATGTAATGGGACCAGGTTGGACAAGTCCGGCATGGTATTTCTACACCTCTGGCCTTTTAATAATAATTAAAACTATCACACCTTACTGAGTTCACTATCACCAGAGACCTTAACACTTAAAATCATTGCCTCCTTGGTGCTATGGATAACCTGATGGCCAATTACCTGAGGCCCCTACAATGCATCAAATTGTACACAGCACCCAATAGGCGATAGCTCTTACTGTTGTCCAAAAGATAACTTGTAAAGAGTTCTTCTTTAACCCAACAACTGTGATTGACAAAAAACACACACCACCTTACCACTAAGTTTTGATCGAGTTTTATACCTGAATTTGGAGCCTGACAACAAAAAAAACTGAAAATAATGCAGCATTAACCAACTACTCTAAGGTTGGGTAATAAAATATTTTATCATATGACATTACTGTTATTCAGTGGATAACGTCATGCCATAAATAATGTTATGACCACTAATTACATATCAATTTCGGTGGGACAAGTAACGTCATGGCTACATCAGTGACAACAGTGCAAATTTTCATTGAAATAAACACATTTGAAGGCGATAAAATTGCATTAAAAGGTCATATGATAAACAGAATCTCAAATTCATGATCATTTAATATTAAATTCATTAAACTCACTGATGGTTTGTTTAATAAACGTCATATGAAATGATCACAGTGTAAGATCCTCTATTTCAGCAAGAAAAGATTTTAATGATCTGTGCAATATCTGTTTAAAGAAATAATATACTAAATGCTGTGATACATTTGTACATGTTTCTCTTTCAATATTCAAATATTTCATTTGGGGATGTATATCATCAGATATATGGTCTGAAATTTAAACTTACAGTAAAACATTGGTGTCTTTGTAGAAAAGTATACTTTATGATTGATAACATAAAAATCTAAATTTCCCCTAAAGATTATGGCCAAACTTGAGTGATGAGTAAACAGTACACTCAGGGATCTGCCTATTGTAGTACATGTATGTGATACGGTAAAACCTGTCTTAAATGGCCACTAAAAAGAAGACCAAAATTGGTTTTCAAGACCGATTATTGCTAAATGCAGGTCAAATGTATTTCTATTACAGACAGGCAGGCAAAATTTTATATCAAGGAACGTAATGCAGTCTAGTTACACGTCTGTTGTACGACATGGTACTAGCATGGTACTAGATGCCATGAACATTATACTAGTCGTACAACAGACGTGTAACTAGACTGCATTACGTCCCTTCTAATACTTTTGACCTTCATTAAGCTACCATATGTCTTTAAGACCTTAGTTTTGTCTATTTTTGAGTGGCTGCTTAAGACAGGTTTTACTGAATTTAAATGCATTACATGTACATGTGTCTGTGTTTTTATTATGATGACTAGAAAACTCACCTTACAGACCCTAGCCAACTCGTACTGCAAATCTTTGATAGCGCTGTTCTTGGAGTCCAGAACATCCTAAAAAAAGACAGAAAGAAATAAGATTAAAATTTAAAAGGTCTAAAATGAGTAACTGAGGTACTTAATACTGGTTTTGTAAAAATTGGACCAGCCTCAGAGTCCGACATTTTAAATTTTAAAACCATGTTGCATAACTTCACATCCATATCTATCATGTCCCCAAATTTCAGAACAATCTGTCCTGTGGTTACCGAGATCTCGGCCAGACAAAATTTAGGTGGAAAGAAATAGAGGAAGAATAAGAAAAAGACGAAAAAGAAAAAAAAGAAGAACAATATGAAATGGAGCAAAAACAATAAGCCTCCCCACTTTGTTTGGGAGACTTAATTATAGGAAAATGGTCATTTCATGGCCATTTCCATATAATTCCTTTGTAAAATTCAATGTAGAAAATTTGGGAGCCGTAACATGACAGTGCTATATCATGTTATAATGAGGTGTGATATAAAGGGGATGCACTACACTTCACAACTCCCAGGGGTGGTTTCCAGCATTTTCAAGACAATTTTTATTTTCAAGGTATTCTCAAGCATATACATGGGTGAAATTTCAAAATTTCCAAAATCCGGAACTTTAGAAATTCAAAACTTAAAACATGCAGTGTGCCTACAAAACTATATAATTAAATGTCTTTAGACAAGCTGAAAATAAATAACAGAAGCTATCTGCCTAATTCAGTATTTTGAGGCCGACATTTTCTGGCCTCAAAATCTTGAATTCAGTAACAATCCTGAAAAGTTTTATGCATATACATAAATTAGGCCTTTCTGACAGTGTTTCCATACTTACTTCCAATTTTCTTGTGACAACAGTAAGGGCAGTAGGGTCAAGGTTGGAGGCGGACAAGACCTCGTTCAGCTGAGCCTCCTTCTTCTCCAGGGTGTCGGCAAGGGCCCCAAGCTTCTTCTCCAATAGAAGATTCTTAAAGTTACTCTTCTGTTGAACCTCGTGAATGGCTTTGACAAACTTCTTGTACAACTCGTCTCTTTCATCTTGTGTCTATAATAGAAAGAAGTTATAAATAAATTGGATTCTCGAAAATTTGAAATCAATGGGCTGAGCATTTTTTGCTTTCAGTATTATTAGTATTTTGACCTAAAATGAGTTTGACTGTGAATATATAACCATAAAAATTATTATTTTCAATATATAAAAAGTAGAGTTATTATGGCCAAATAAAAAATATCTGTGTTCAAGTAACCCGACCCTACCTAAATTAACTGGTGAAACCTTGGATTTTTATTCATGTTTTCTGGGGAAAAATAATTTTATGCATTTTGAAAGGCAAGATGCCTTTCAAAATGCATAAAATTATATTTTTCCCCCCCAAAAAATAAATAAATAAAAAATAATGTGCTACCCTACCTAAAAAATTTCAGGCCTGTTACCCCAAACACACTTATATTTTTATTTGGCCAAACTTGGATTCTTGAAATCAATGGGACCAGCATTTTTGCTTTCAGTATAATTAGTATTTTGACCTAAAAGGAGTTTGACTGAATATATAACCATAAACAAATATTATTTCAATATTTCTCCTCAAAAGATATGCTGTGGGTACTTAAAAGAACTGTCTCATTGTTATATGCTCATATACTCAGACCCAGTATACATGGACTGATAACTGGCATACAGGTAAATGTAAATTTTGGAAATACGTTGTCGAGGCTCAGCTTTCAAAACTGACGTATGTTGAAGATTAAATAAACATATATCCATTATTTCTCTGCATATCTGTGATTTTTCTTTAAAAAGCAAAGCTTCAATATACTATCTTTAAGACTGTATTGTTATATTTATTGAAAGTTTATCAATCTTTATGAACATCAGCAAGAAACCAAGGTACCCTTTTTAGCTATTTTCGGCACTTTTAGCCCAAAATAGTCAGAAATCACCCTAAAAATATGTTAAAACTTCAATTTTATTTAATGTAACTTGTAATATCTCAACCAGGAATAAGTGAGAATAATCTCGGGTATGTTCAGAATCAATTTTATTGGCTGTAGTACTTTGAAATAGCGCTAAAACAGAGCCACTACAACATAACTTTGTATTACAGTCAGTGACCAGTCTGTTTATACAGGGTCCGAGTCGTATAGTAGTTGTAGGAAATTCTTATTTCTAAGTGAAATCATTTCTGAAGACACCTTATGAAATTTGTGCCAATACATCAGATTTTGGTACTTATGGCATATGTATGGGTGAAAGTTCAAAGTTTTAAAAATCCTGAACTTTTGAATTTCAAATCTTGAACATTGCAGTATGCCTTCAAACTATTAGCAATATAAATAATTCAATATAATAATTCCAGAGGGAATAATAACAATAAAGTCAATGAATTGTATTCACTCTTTCTCAAATTTTCGGCCTTGGGCCTTCTTCAGGATATTAGAAACAATTTTCACAGCTAAGTAGCATCCATGATGACTATTATGGTATATGTTTACTGTCAATTGACAGTGGTGACGTCGCATCACTTCCTGCCAAGTTGCAATCAGTTTGGCGTAACGTTAAATGACGTGACGTCATTTCCCGCCAAAAAATCATATTAGGCCATCAGTTCAACATTGCAAAAGTACTTAAGAGCATATGAACAACTGCCACATGAATGACAAAAATAAGTAATCATTATATTTGTGAAAAAAAAAAAAAAAAAAAAAAAGGGGGGGAGGAGGGTGCTCAAAAGAACCGTTATCAGTCCATGTATACTGGGTCTGAGTATATGAGCATATACGGTTCTTTTGAGCACCCCTCCTCCCCCCCCTTTTTTTTTTTTTCACAAATATAATGATTACTTATTTTTGTCATTCATGTGGCAGTTGTTCATATGCTCTTAAGTACTTTTGCAATGTTGAACTGATGGCCTAATATGCTTTTTTGGCGGGAAATGACGTCACGTCATTTAACGTTACGCCAAACTGATTGCAACTTGGCAGGAAGTGATGCGACGTCACCACTGTCAATGGACAGTAAACATATACCATAATAGTCATCATGGATGCTACTTAGCTGTGAAAATTGTTTCTAATATCCTGAAGAAGGCCCAAGGCAGAAAATTTGAGAAAGAGTGAATACAATTCATTGACTTTATTAGCAATATAGTTTTACTTGTCAATTGTCTTTAGCTACATCAACACTAAAACAGAAAAGCTATCATGACTTGCCAAATTCAGGATTTTGAGGCTGACTTTCTAAGGAAAGTCAGACTCAAAATCCTGAATTCAGGAATAATCCTGAAAACTTTCACCCATGCATATGTGAGCACATCCTCAGTAACCCAGGCGTGACCCATTACGTGATGAATGCAGTGGGTACTGAATGGGTCACGCCTGGGTTACCAAGGATGATGTAAGCAAGAAAGGCTCAGACAAGCCTGTGCATCTGGCAAGTCTCACCAGAGCCTTGGCTTCTTGCACACACAAAGAAGGGACATGGTTGAAGGGTCAGGCCAAAATCTAGGCCTCAATCTAGCCCGACCAAAAAGATGTGCATGCATGTTCAAAGAAAGACTGTCAGCATGGGTGTTTGTTTGAGGTATTTGCGCATACAGTAAAACCTGTGTAAAACGGCCACTCTCAAAAAGACTGAAAATTGGTATTGTCATTAAGATCCTTGTTTTGTCTATTTTTAAGTGGCCGTTTTATACCAGGTTTTACTATATGTGATACATACCAAAATCTCATGTGCTGCCCCAAATACAGTCACAACAGGATTTCAACAGAACTTGGGTCTCTAGCACAGCAGTCCTACCTGCTAAAGGCTGTACTTACTGAGTTCAATGATTCGCAATAGAAACCTCAGTGAAACAATTAAAGATGTGCATCATCGGCAAACTTACCTTTTCAAATCTCTGTTCCAGGACCTCATGCTCCCATTTTAATGATCTGAAATCTTCTTCTGTCACCTTTAACCTTGCTTTGGTCATCTGAAATAAGATCATTACTTAATTATATATAATAAAGACTAATACAAAAAGTTGGTTTAAACAATATTTTTAGATATTTGGGTTGCATGTACAGATAAATACAATGTCAAGATATTAAGCTTTAAGCTATTTTTGGAAGTAAGCGTAGTAAATTACAGCGTGCTATGTTTGAGGTATATAGGAATGAACTGTGTTGACAGAAGTAAACCATGTTATAAAGGATCAATTTTACAAAGGAATTATAGGAAAATGACCTTATAATTCCTTTGGAAAAGTTCCATGGTAAAAAATTTGGAAGCCACAGCATGACTGTGTTAAATACAAATCTGTGTTATAAAAGGTAAAGCGACTGCAGTTTATATAAAGACAAATAGTTGGTCTAAACAATATCTTTTGAGATATTTGTGTTTTATGTACAGATAAATACAATGTTAAGATATTCAGCATCTGATAAGCATGAAGATGCAGGCTGGTCTGTGCCTTCGTTGTTCGCATGCAACAAAGGTTTTCTCAGGTTGAGGCCAACATCATAGCACCTACAAACAAAATATTTAGAATGCTTGGCCTTACCCTGAGTGTCTCCTTGTCTTTCTCGTAGTTGGACAATTCTTTCTTCAATTCCTCCACCTCCTCCTGGGCCTTCTGTAAGGGTTCCGCGAGAAGTTTATTCTTCGCTGTGATCTCGGCCATCTGTTTTTCCATACGCTCTTCTTTCTTCTTCATCTCTTCAACTTGTTCCTATAAAAATGGACAATTGAGCGGGCTGACAAGAGACTAGTCCTCTGGCCTCTTACAAAGAAATCATATGGAAAATCCTGCCTATTGGGTTCCAGTATTTAGTGTTAAGGCCAAAAAAAAAAGATGTGTGTTTCAGGTTACATGAAATTTTAAAATAGGGACGGTAGGTAGGAAAATATTTTTATTTTGTTAAAAGTTTTTACATGGGGAAGATGGGGAAACAAGATGGTCGACCTGGGAAATCCCATGGAAATCCCTAAATATGCTTAAAAAATCTAGGGTCGGGGGCAAAAAATTAGACACAGTCGGGTAACCTGAAACACACAATTTTTTTATTTTAGGCCTAATACAGTAAGCACTAATCATTATGTCCAGATAAAAAAAAATAATTTGTAAAATTGTAAATATTTTCTTCAGGTCTCTAGATAAGAAAGCATAATGAAAATTTATTTATTCTTATTTCTCAACCAAAACGTATGTTGTGGGTACTCAAAAGAACCATCTTAATGAGACTGCTCATTTTGAGCACCAACAACACATGTTTTAATTGATGGATAATAAAATATTCACAATTTTATGCTAAAAAAATTGTTTATCTCCACCTATAAAATATATAAGTCAATGACGGTTCAAAAACTAGAAATCTAGCCCCACTTGATAGCTGGTCATATTTAACCCATTGTAGACTGAAAAGTGAAACCCGAAAATAGGTACTATTGCAAACAGTGAAGACCCAGATGAAATGCCACAGAATGTGGCATTTCATCTGGGTCTGCACTGTTTGCTAAGAAAAATAATATTTTCAGAGAAATACAAGTATGTATTGAGAAATTATAACCTGTGACCCCTGAATATATACAATGGAATTTATTTTCATTGTATGTCACTTTATAAATGGAAAATTCCATTGGTCTGAAAAGGGTGAAAGACTGACTTATTGACAATGTGATGTTGTTTGGGAATGTCTGAAACTGTTTTTTTTAACTCTTTGCATGCTGCAGTGGACAAAAATTCCACTCATCCGCTTGTAAGTACGAGTGAAATCTAGAAAGGACGAGTAGTGAAGTCATATTGCATATTACTCCCCAATGTTCTTTATTGCATACGCTTTTAAAGGAAAAGTGCATGTGTTCAGGATGAGTGAAAATTGAAAGTCACTCATCCTGCAGGACAAGTGCAATATTGAAATATTTTTGTCCCCTGTGCTGGATAATTTTTCATGCTTTTGTTGTCCTCTGCTGATTTTTTCAAAATTAATTTTTTCAAAAAATTCTTTCAGGAACACTATCAGTGTGTCAAATAGTTTCAATCCAGATCAGGACCTATATTCTGTCGGTCCTGGTCTGGGTCCAAACTGTTTGCAAAGGTTATCAGCAGAAGATAGGTGGCCGCTAGCAAGGAAAAACTTAAAATTGATCAAATACAGCAAAATCTGTGTAAAATGGCCACTCTAAAAAAGACCTAAAATTGGGTTTCAAGACCATTTATCCCTTAATGCGGGTCAAAAGTATTGCAGAATGCTCCAAGGGGAGCATTCTGCAATACTTTCAACCTACATTAAGCTACCATTTATCATTTAGATCTTTGTTTTGTCTATTATTGAGTGGCCGTTTTACACATGTTTTACTGTATACAAATTCTTACCTTCAATGTGTTTATTAATGCCAAGTTGTTCAGTGTGATATCATTGTAATAATTCTTAATGTCACTGAAAGCTTTTTCATGATTTTTCATTAATGAATTGATCTGTCCATTCTTTCTCTCCTCAATCTCGTGAATCTCCGTCTTTCTCCTCAGGTCGAGCTCGTCTCTCAGAGTTCTCATCTTCTTCTCGTATTTGGCCTCAATCTCTTTGGCTTGTCTTTCGAAGTCAGATCTGAGTTGTGTGATCTCTTCGTCATTTAGCTGTAAGAAAAATAATATCACATTTAGGCCAGAATTTTTTTATTAGTTGATTTACGGGATTTCTCGTTTTCAGATATAGGGTGGGGGGGGGGGGGGGGGGGGGGGAGAAGGAGAGAAACAAAAAAAGGTCTGAAAATTACCAGTTGACTGGTCATTTTCAGAGCTTTTTTTTATTATCCCAAGAACAAACAGTAAAACTAGTAAGGTAAAACAACAGTCTGTATTAAATCTTAATTTTTTCATAATTTTCCTAAATTAAATTAAGAGTTGGCGGATAAAATAAAAAAATAATTTTAGAAATTTTTTTTCTATTCTACTTTCCTCAAAACTACAGTGGGAGGGTTTGTAAATCATCTAATAAAAAATTCTGGCCTTACTGGTACAATTGAGAAGTGATGTAATCAGGATAGTAATAAGATATAGACACCATGCTTTAAAGTGATACAACAACAATAACTGCAATTTTAAACAACACAGTGTCAGTCATCCGGTGAGTCCAGTTCAAGACTCATCAGAGACACTTTGATGTGTCCTTGAGTTGGTCACTTTATCTTCTGCTTTGTGAGTACTGATTCAGCTCTGGAAGACAGGAAAACATCCCTACAAGACTGAAAAATTGTTGACTGAGACGTTACAAACAAACGTTATTTGAACCATTTTTGTACATTATTTTCTGTAATTTTGGTTGGAAATGGACTCACTAGGCCATCTTTAAAAAAATAATTTGTTTGCTGTCACAGCATTTTCAGTGAATCGGTGGCATGACAGCAAACAAAACAGCAAATGCTCAACTTTCCATAATATTTTCAAATAAATGATATGACAAAGGCATCAAAAGGTGTTATTATGGAGTAAAGGGTTAAGGTCTAACTGTACCATAAACAATAATGTATACAGTTATCAAATGAAAAAAATCCAAAGGAGTATGGAAAATAAATTATCAAATGGGCTAGAAAAACCCTAACTTGACATGGCATATTTTAAAGGAGCATATTTAAATTAATTTTCTTATTTCTCAACCAAAATATATGTTGTGGGTACTCAAAAGTACCATATCAATAAAAGGTCCTTTTGAGCACCAAAAACATATTTCTGAAAAGATGACCATTGAAGGGTAAGAAAATAATCACAATTTTACATTGAAAAGATTTTCTACATATGTACCCATGATATCAATGAACAGAGAATGATTCAGGCTGTACATAGTTAAACATACCATTTTTTTTTTCCAAGTTACAATATATTACACAGAACTCTCTTAGCTGGAACACACACACACATTTGATGTTAGAAAAAAGTCTTACCCTCTTGAGATTTTTTATGAGATCTTCATGGGATAACTCCTGTTCTTTGAGGGAGACTTTGAGAGCTCGCTTGTCCTTCCTGAGTTCCAGTTCACCTCCTCTGTGCTCATCTTGAGCCAGTTTCAGAGATACCGCACCTTCTGCCTTCAGTTCGGAGATGTTGTTCTGATGTTCGTACAGCAAGTGCTTCACCTTTTGTTTGTAGACCTGGTCATAGAAAATGTTAGATTAGAAATGCATGCTGGGTAATTTTTCATGCTCTTTTGTCGTCTGCTGACTTTTTTCAAAATAAACCTTTTCAGAAAATTATTTCAGGAACACTCAGAGATTATTCTTGGGGGAGATTCTGGGAGATTTGCCCATTATTGTACCAAAAGTCTCTTGGCTTGATGGGAGGAAAATCTCAGCAAAATGAATTAAGCAAAGGATTTAGTTAAAATTACTCTCTAAAAATTCATAATTTCTCGTCAGTTTGGCTAATGGGACATTTTCTCTCATGATATTCTGAACCAGAATTATCCCTGAACAGTGAACACTATCAGAGTGTCAAAGAGTTTGGATACAGATCAGGACCGACATTCTGTTGGTCCTGATCTGGGTCCAAACTCTTTGCAAAGATTATCAGCAGACGACAGAAGTTGCCTCTAGCAAAGAAAGAGTTAAAGTGAAACAAAATGCAGGGATGTTCAAGCTGCAAGGCAGACAGGCACCACAGGGATATATCACCTAAATGTGCTGGGACTAAGTTTGGTGTCAGTCCCTGAACAACAGTGAATTCTTTCTAGATGTCTGCCTGAGACCTTAAATGTCTGGACAAGCGAGACAGTTTACCCTAAATTACTTTCCAATTAGTAGCATGCATTTACAAGCAGATTTGGAAAATGGTGTGGATCCTGATAAGCCAGCTGATCTGGATTTTCAAAATAGGATCATTCCTGGTTTACATGATAAGGGTTAAGAATAAGTGTCATTTAGAGGGCACTGTATATTTTTCCAAAAGATGGGAAAGACAATACATACATATTACAATTTTTATGCTAAATTTTTTTGTTTACTTAAGCATATTTTATTGGACTGATAACTGATGAGTAGCATTTTCATATGTGCTGTCACATATGTTTTCTTGGAGAAAAGAAAAATATAGCTATCTACTTCATATCTAAATCTATGCTTTTTTCAACAGTAAACTTTCAAATTTTGGATAAAAGAGTGCATTTATGTAATTGAAAAGTATTTTAAATTTTCTTAACCAAAACATATGTTGTGGGTACTCAAAAGAACCATCTCAATGAGACGGTTCTTTTGAGCACCCAAAACATATGTTAAAACTGATGGATAAGAAAATTTTAAAAATTTTACGGTAAAATATTTTGTTTATCTAAACCTGTGCAATAATTTCTATCTGGTGTCTTAACAGGCATATGATACAGTGTTGAAAGCTACCTTAATTTCTATCTGGTGTCTTGACAAGCATATGATACAATAATGATAGCTACCTTAATTTCTATCTGGTGTCTTGACAGACATATGATACAATAATGATAGCTACCTTAATTTCTATCTGGTGTCTTGACAGACATATGATACAATGATGATAGCTACCTTAATTTCTATCTGGTGTCTTGACAGACATATGATACAATGATGATAGCTACCTTAATTTCTATCTGGTGTCTTTCCTCTGCATCTTCCATTTCTCTATCTTTGTTTCTCAGTTCGGCTTTCTTCTCCTCCAGTTGCCTCTTTGTGATCTCCCAGAAAGTATTGACCTTGTCCCTCTCCAGCTGGAAGTAGTTTCGCTCTTCTCGTTCTCGGTCCAGCTCTTCACGCAATCGCATGATGTGCTCCTCCAGCTAGTTAAGAAATCAATCAATAATCAGTTTAACCCCTTTATGTGTCATGGATTCTTCCTTCTGGTTTGATACAACAGACTTGGGACAATCCATTGTACAATGTACATAACAAGGGGTCTCAGGTTCTACTTTCCAAATAAAATTGTATTTCTTTCTTTCAAGATCTTTTTTGTAAAGGAAACCGTGTAGATCATGATGAAATGCCACATTATGCGGCATTTCATCTGGCTTCAGTCACAGTTTGCAAAATACACATTTAGGAGTCACTAGATTACAAAGTGTTAACTTAAGATATGTTGAAAGTTCAATGTTTCCAAAATCCTGAGCTTTAGAAATTCTAATAAAAAAACATGCACTAAGCCTACAAAACTTTTAACAATATTACGTTTTAACAATTGCCAACTGTCTTTAGATAAACTAAATACTTTCATAAATTTGTATCATTCATATTTGAGGCTGACTTAATTTCTATAGAAAGTTCGCCTAAAATCCTGAATGTAAACTTTCACCCATGCCAGTTCATGAAAATAAATTTTTACATGTGAAATAATTTTGAACAGCCCTTCAAGATTATTTTACTGGCCTCATTTCAAGCTATTGTGGGCAAAAAATGAATCTTTCTAAGACTTTCAAAATGCATTAAATTACATATTTTCCTTAAAACCTGAAAAAAATCCAACGTTTCGCCGGTAATTTTATTCAATTTACCGGTAATTAAGGTTGGGTTAGCCTACACAGGTATTTTTTTTATTTGTCCTTACCTGCTCTTTGGACATTTCCTCTGTTGAGATCCCATCTATGACAGTGGGGGTCTTTGCCTTCCCTGACTTCTTCCCCTTCTTCTTTTTACCACTCTTCTTCTTCTTGGGAGGCTAAAAAAGAACAGATATATTATGTACAGTAGCTGAATTATTAAAAAAAGTTTGCAGCTGAAAATCTCAAAACTACATGCAGCTATTTTTGTCTGACCAGTATAATTTGTTTGTTTGATTTGATTCTTTACTGAACAGTATAGAATATTAAGAAAGATTGGGTTGCTGATGGTGGGACTGCTCCATGCTTAGGATGGTGACATGATTTGGGGATGCCCTTTTTTCAGTTTAAGCTTTGTTCTTTGCATTGCTTTTACAGTTTTATACACTTTCCTTTGCTTTCCAGCTTTCACTTTTCGGCCCTTTTTTTAGCTTTTTGCAAAGGCTGTGATTTTTTGGAGTCTTTTAACTGCAATCTAAACTTTTAAAATCTTTAGCCATATTATCATGCATTGCTGCTAGTTCAGCCTGTCCAGTAGTTCTCATCAGTTGTGGCAGGGCTCACCCCTAGGGGGGATACTCTGATATTTTCATACATACGTAGGCTCGGGTCATTTTTTTGGGTTCAAAATTATGAATTTCAATATTTTTGGGGATTTTCAGAAAAATTGATATGTTTTTGGGTGTGAAGATTTTGTGGATATTTTTTGGGGGTCATCACAAAATTGGACTATATTTAGTGGTCATTTCTATGCATTTTAGGGTATTTTCTTAAGGTCAAGGTACAGAATTTGGGATATTTTTTGGGGTTGCCAAAATTTCAAAAAAAAATTTCGGGTGCTTGAAATTCCTGATATTTTTTGGGGTTGAACGGTAGATGCTGGACCCGAGCCCAGGTATGAAGAAAAAATGAGAGTACCCCCCCTAGGGGCTCAGTCCCAGCTCACCCTGCCATTAGCCATTGTAGCCATTTGCTACTAAAAATGTAGAATGGCTACAAATATAAGTCATATGCTAAAAGTACAGCCTAGGTGGTTCAAAAATTACATATTTGCCAAAAAGTGTATTTTGATCAGCTTTTGTATTGCTTTTATTATTCCTTCACACTTTATTATTGTGCCATATTTTACTCTTTGGATGCTGGATTTTTTCAATACTATCCGGGTGATCTGTCTCCAAACTGTTTGCAAAGGTAACAAAAATCACCCGTAGAGGGCAAAGAGTAAACAGTCAGCTGTAATGACAAATCAAATTTCAAATAACTTAAGACTTGGAATTTAAGTCCTTTAAAACATCTACATGCTAACATAAACAACTATGCTTATTACAGTTATTGGAAAATACATCTAACTTTAGGCATTCATGCAAAAGTCTATAGATCTATCAATTTCACTGGGTGCAGAATAAAATTTATATCAAGAGCTAAGCACTGTGCCCTGGGGAATACACAATATAGAACATCCGCTTGCTGTGACCTGCAGCTTTTGGCTACCAATGACCCATGAACTCTTTGAAGGGATGAAATTGGTCAAACTTCTTTTTTTTCTATCTTTACTATTCAAATCATCATTGACTGTTTTCCTACCTAAAGTTCTTTCCTATCATTTTCGATTTCAATCACAGAAGTCATTGGCTTGATTGCACTTTAATTGGCACAACTGACCTGACTAGGTTACTAGGGTCTATTTGCTTCTATATGATTTCTCAAAGAGTTTGATATGGTGGAGAAACATAACCTGAAAACAATTGAGTGGGTATGATTGGGGCACATACCCCCATTTATCATGTTCATACATCTATTTTCCTAGCATAACTCCTTTTTATGCAAGTGTCAGCAAGTTAGCTGCTAGTACCATTTTTACACCGGCTAGATTGCACTTTACCGGACACAACTGATTTTGACTAGGTTTCTAGGGTCTGTTTGCTTCTAAATTATTTCTTGAAGGGTTAAAGATAAAGATAAAGAAGCCTTATTTAACGTCGCTTATAATGTAACAGACAACATTAGCTCACGAGCTATTCTGCGACATAACAATTACAGGGGTGTAAAATCTCCAAATAAGCTACTCGTCCTCATGCCGCAAATTTTTCTCAGAGACGCTGTAAATTAGAAAAGTACTATACAAATTGTCGAAACTTTTACTCGCCCTGCATAACATTTTACTCGCAAATGCGAGCGGGTGAGTGGAATTTTACACCCCTGAATTATATCTTTAACAGATACTTACCTGTCTTTATCTCCCTAGCACAACCCCTTTTTATGCGAGCGTCAGCAAGGGAGCTGCTAGTACCATTTTTTACACCTTTGGTATGGTGCGGCCGCGGGATTCGAACCCACGACCTCCCGCTCCGAAAGCGGACGCTCTACCAACTGAGCTATCGAGGCGGTACTGAGCTATCGAGGGGTTTGATATGGTGGATAGATGTAACATTAATTCAACTGAGGGGGTATGGGGGAGTGTGCCCCCATTTATCATAAGGTAAAGTGCAAGTGTCCCTTTACACCTTTGGTTTGGTAAGGCCCCCAGATTGGAACCTGTGACCTCCTGCTCTGAAAGCAGATGCTCTACCAACTGAGCTATTGAGGAGGTAAACTGAGCTATCGAGGCGGTAAACTTAGCTATCGAACATAAAAAGAGTTCATGCAGATGCTTGTGATGTCAGACTTTTGCAAAGCACAAAAGAATAGTGTAACTTCTATGGAGGTTTTACAGACGATGCTACGTTCTGACTCCAAGGGTAGAATGTCTGTTGTTAGATTTTATTCCGTATTACGTATTCAGACATGAAATTATGCATAAAAGAAAATGGAGAAATTAGTAGTTTGGAAACTTGGATCAATTTCAGCTTCAATTGAACTAAAATACGAAGCATTAAATCTTCTATTTATCCTGTAGTTGATAATTAAGTTGTCTAAAATAAGAAATGGTAAAATATAGGCCAGAATGTATTAAAACCGTACCATTTTTAACGTCTAAACACACTTGAACCGCTGTAAACAAAAATATGGAGGCAATATTGGTCGCTAAGCAATTTATTGCGGAAGTGACGCTATAAACATTTTACTAGTCGTACAACAGACGTGTAACTGCATTACGTCCCTTGATTAAAAAAAATTACCCACCTACCACCTCTTGGATCCGCCCCTGTACATATCAAGAAGTTTGTTGTTAACTTCAATGTGAACTTCAACAAGCGCGACATTAATTTGTGTTATTCAGTATTTATTTATTTATTTATTTATTTATTTATTTATTTATTTATTTATTTATTCATAATGCAAGGATGCGTCGGCTGGTCTGCGCCTTTGTTTTTAGCAAACCCCCACAACATTGGCATCATTAGCAATGATTTTACTTCATATGTTTGTTCACAGTGTTCGGTCAAAACGAGTCTGCGCATATGCACAGTCTCGCCATAGCCTCTACTGCTGGTTTGTATACAAGATGATAAAATATTTAC
The DNA here is from genome assembly GCA_964019695.1 of Loripinus fragilis. Classification (NCBI taxonomy): domain Eukaryota; kingdom Metazoa; phylum Mollusca; class Bivalvia; order Lucinida; family Lucinidae; genus Loripinus; species Loripinus fragilis. The sequence continues at coordinate 22,157,930 of OZ026523.1, forward strand.
CACATCGCCCATCTAATGAAACTAGCTAGAATATGATTATATTACAAAAAGATAACGTTCGTTCATCATAAAATTGTTCACAGTGAAGGCTCAGACGAGTTTGCGCATACGCACAGTCTCGCCAGAGCTTTTACTGCATGTTTACTGAATATGCGAGAGCATTTAATCAATGGAAATGACTCATTTCCCGAAATTTAGAACCAAAATGAAACTTCGAAAACAAATATTAACCTTAGCGTCTCTAGGGCAGTGAGTTCGCGCAGTTTTGCCTACGCTATTAACGTTCATTTTGAGCGAATCCTGACTTTTTACGTTCGTTGTGCTGTGAGAAACTCCTTGTTGCAAAACTTGTTGGAGTTCTTTTAATGTTTTGTCATCGTCAAGTGCCAGCCAGCTTTTTTAATATAAAGCTGGCCGCAGTAAAGACTAAATTGGCTGTGTGTGACTCCATTATCTCTCTTGTTACTAATCTGTTGCCATAGGACGAATTTGCTGGAGTCAAAGTTGACGTCATATTGTTTACCGCTTGTGCAAATGTGCGTTCTTCTAACGGGTTTTCTTTGTGTTTTTTATTTACTTTACGCGTGCTTGTTGCTCATTGAGTTGCTGTCGATATTGTTGTTTTAATAAGTTGTTGCGCTGGTTTGTTTGCCTGTCAAATTCGACGACGACAGGACAACCACCATAAACCGCACCATGTTCGATCGAGTGACAGTTTGCGCATTCTCTGCGGTGCCAAACCGTATACTCAACTGTGTAGTGAGTGACAGCGCGGCTGCCACATCTTGGCATTTGGCACTTGCATTCTTTATGCTGTGGTCATGGTTTTTGACATTTTTTTGCATCTTATCACTTAGAAAAAGCTTGGTTCTACGTTATAGTACCCTGTTTCTTCAGTGCCTACTTTGATGGGGGCGATTGTCGTACTAAATGTGATCCTAACTGTAGTATATATCTGTTTCTTATTCGCTCTACGTGTGATATTCCATGCTGATCAGTGCCTTGCATGTTTTTTTTTATTTATGTTTCAATGTACACTTTATCAATGCCCTTTACTTTACCTTTACTTCGATGTTGATTGACTTTTTTGTCTTTGTTTGCACGTTGGCGTATGGCGTACGTTTTCTTCGAAAAAAATGACCTATTCATATACTTGATTGAACAAAATGTTTACATTTTCATATACTGTTCTTTGATTTTTATATACCCTCTTTGCTGTCTGTAAACAAAGTTTACAAATAAATATTACAATATTGGTTTCTGAGCTGAATATCTGAGGAAATATATGAGTATTTTCAAACAGGGATGTCAGAAAATGGGACCATTCATATAACAATGATGAAAAAAATGGGTCAGTCATATACTTTTCTCAGAAAAAGGGGGGCTTATCGTATACCTGGCAGCGCTGAAAAGGGGGCTATTCGCGCCGCACATCCCTACTATGTCATATATGGACACGTTTTTTTGTCTAACCCTTTTTTGTTACATCACTAATCACTAAGTGTCCAACTTTTGCAAAAAAATAAAAGTGTATTGAACCGATTAATTTCTAGTGCAGTGTCAAGCCTAAGTCAACTGCCTACAACATCCCGAAGACGAAGAAAAAACTTTCAGTAATTGTGAAGTTATTTGCTATTTTATATTCATATAAGTTAGTGATGTAACGCTTGACGACACATTAAAAACAGGGTTATAAACAAAATAATTCCCCTTTTTGCATATTTGAACTACTGATTTTAGAAATTCTTCTCTTATTGTATCTAAATACTAGACATTAAATGTTTGTTTACACAAAACTAAGGTGTAGATGCACGTTAAGCACTTGTGATGTAACTGGACAATAAATTATGGAGTCCTCATTACATCTTCGCGCTATATGTTTTACTTTACAAAATATTTCACTTTTTCCTGTTTGGGTAACTACTGTATTTAGGAATCATTCTGTTGGAATATTTTATAGTTAGACAATACATTTTTATTACCAGAAAACTAAAGGGTGAACTTAAGCATTTGTGATGTAACTGGAATCGAATCATGGAGTCTTCATTACTTCTTTGCTGTGTGTATTTGAAAAGAACACCAACTACAATATTACAAAACTATACTATGACTAGCTCTTTTTCAGCATTCCTTTTTTTAAAGAAGAACTTCAAGATATAATGGAGTTATTGTCATCAATAAATTACATAAAATGCGTTAGAGATGTAACAGGACACCTTTTAATTGCGTCTTTGTTACTCTCAATATATTTGGCTTTATTTAAAGTAGCTGTAGACATACAGACCTGAAAAGACCAACAATGGATTGACTAGCAGCATTAACTCATAATTCAGCATCACATCCTTAATGTGAAGTAGATCTCTCTTGAATATTCTCCTTTATAAACCTGGCTGTAACGGAGACACAAGAAGATAGTGTCCACGTTACATCATTTAAAATTAGTCTCGTTTTGATAAGCATTCTCTGCTAAATGACATTTTTCTGCGCATGAGATGCAACACTTTGTATGTCAGTTCCTTTGCATGTTTTAGCTTCACTGAAATGAAGTGAATTTAAACGCGCTTCTCAAAATGCCACCTGAAATGTCCAAAATCGCCATTTTTTTCTCATTTTCATGCTCACACAAAACACAAGCTTTTGAGTTTTACAATAAGAGAAGGTACTATTCTATTGCTTCTTAACAAATTTTGTATTACATGGCACACTAGAGAAAAGATATTTTAGCATTTGGATAATTATTGCTGATGTAACCAAAAGTGACTGGACAAAAAACGTGTCCATATAGGTTGTTACCACCCCGAGACGATACCAAATGGAAAAGTAACATAATCACAATAAATAACACAAACAAGAGCCAAGAGGTCAGCTATTTCTTTTCAGGTGACGACAATGCAACAATGAACAAACACGAAAGCATGACAAACACAAGACATAAATAACACAAATGATCCACAAAAGAAGTACCGCCTTGTATTCTGTCGTTTATTGGCCACTGGCAGTTTGGTGCATTTGCTAGGGTGAAATTTTATCTCCCATTATATTCTTTCCACTTAGAAATAGCCAGTGTGTTCAGATCCTCCTGCAATAGGTTGGTATCTTCTGGGTCCTCTATTACGAGGTAGGGGATTATGTCATCGGCAAAGAGTCGTACAGTCGTATATAACTGAGTCCGTAGATCATTTTTATTGTAGGGGAAGAGACACAGCCCAAGCACTGATCATTGAGGGACTCCTGAATACACACTGTGATTTTTCTCCTCCAACAACAACTGACACAACTGACTGTTCCTGTTGGTGAGTCAGCTACTAATTCATTTATTGACTTTGCCCTGAATGCCGTAGTGCTGCAGATTGGTGGTCTACGGGGCTGTGACAAACTCTATCAAACACTTTGGCGAACTCCATAATTTGGACATCTGTCTGCTGATTGTTCTGTAGGTTTGATGACAAACCGTCGATTAAGCTGCGTCCCTCAGTCCTGTGCCATTTCTAAAGCCTTGTTGTAGCGGATTAAGTATGCGATTGATTTCTCCATGATTTATGGTTTGGCTGGTGTTGACATTTTTCATGTTCTTACAGAAGACACTGGTGAGGGATATGGGCCTGTAGTTTTCCACTTGGTACCTCTGTTCTTTTTTTAATGCTGGGCTGACGTTTGCTGTTCGCCAGTCTTTTTCTAAAGTCTACTACAGACATTCAGAGTTAAGTATTAAATACAATATTGGTTTAAAACGCTTCTGCAAAGGGGCGTATCAGAACTTATATTCCATTGTGATTTAGTTTATAAATTCAAAAGAAGTGTTGGAAAACCTAATTTTAGTGATCAATTCAAAAAGATTATCAAACGTAATAAAAAGATTGGATATAACTTTGATGTCATGCGACAGTCAGCATGCCTGGTTGTGAACCCAATCACAGTTTATAGCTATGGTTTCATTTTTAATTGCACGACGGTGGCTCAGGCCTCAGACTCAATGAAGGCTCTGACGTAAAACTTTAATCGGTGGGTTAGTGCCTGATGCTTGGCTGTAACTGGGCCCATCGTGGCTCAACTTGAGGTTTTCTTTAGCTCTGACTATCTGTGAGTCGTGAGCCCTTTTCTCTGTTTCATCATAGTGCGTTAATTTGGTTATATTGCTTCTCTATGATGATACATTACAATAGTTAGGAATCCTCCATGCGAGCTTAACATTTTTTGTGCTTCAACAACAGCAGAATCTAGAGCGAAGATTTGGCACCAGAAAAATGCATTTAAGCCCCCTCCCCTGTGGCTTTGGCTGCTGTCCATTCTAAGGCGGTGGTTCTGTTGTTGTTGATTCGTTGTTGATTGTTACTCCCATTGTGGGATTCTGTAATTGTTCTATGTTTTGTTGTGTGTTACTTTGTGCCAATTCTAGTTTTGCAATCATCTCAATGAGGAAGAGAGAGCTGGTTGCTTTGCTTTGTTTGTCTTCCTGGTGTCTCGTGATTGTTGCGTGGCTATTCCTCGTGATGCCACAGGTTTGTCTACAGTTTGTAATTGTGGTATTTCCTGATCATACTCACTTACTATTTTCCGTTACTTCTGTATCCAGTGATTTGCGTAATGTCATGAGAAGTAAATGTGCTATATCATCTGCCAGTTCCTTCGGCACTCTTGGTCCAATTTTGTCGGGTACTGAGGATTTATTGTGGTTTAGATTTTTAAAGTTTTGATACATTACAATAGTTAGGAGACCTTCATGTGAGCGTAACATTTTTTGTGCTTCAACAGCGGCTGATTCTGGGGGCGAAGGTTTGGTGCCGGTAAGGTGCATCTGGGCCCCCAGTGGCTTTGGTTGCTGTCCGTTCAAAGGTGGTGGTTTTGTTGTTGTTGATTCGTTGTTGATTGTTGCTCCCATTGTGGAATTCTGTAATTAATCTATGTTTTGCTGTGCGCTACTTTGTGTACATTCTAGTTTTGCAATCATCTCGATGGGGAAGAGAGCAAATTGCTTTGCTTCCTTTGTCTTACTGGTGTCTCGTGAGTGTTGTGTGTGTGTGGCTATTCCTCACGATGCCAGGGATTTGTCTGCAGTTTGTGATTATAGTATCTCCTGATCATAATCACTATTTTGTGATACCATCCAGAGTGATGTCTATATCATTCAACACTGGAAACCAGCTCTTCTGTGATACTTCTTTACTACTGGAAATACTGATTTGATAAACTGTTTATACGAGTACAGCTATTCTGCTCTATCTACTAGGTGCTTGGTGGAAATATAGCTCTGTATCACTCTTTAGTGACGAGACACCAGTGCTGTCACTCCGTTCATGCTTGAGGTATCTCCAGAATCTCTTTCGGTTGTGACTTGCATTCTCCTGCTCTGCTAGTGTTACAATTCCAGTAGACTTTCCTCGTACGTCTCTGGACAAGGTGTTTCTGCTTCAAGTATTTCTTTGCCTACTAGGGGCCGCTATTCTTCTTTTTCAGCTTCCATTACATGTACTGTTTTCTTGCCAGTCTTTTCAACTATTGACATATTCATGGGTGTTTGTCTTTCGGTTTGGACTGCTTGTGTGGTATATGTGTGGTTATGCTGTATTGTAAGGTATCGTTTAATTTACCCACATATCATTAACATTGTCTGTTCTAGCATCATGCATGGTAACAATGCCATATATTCCCGAATGATCCCCCATTGGCTTCTGGTTTAAATGCTTCACGGGTCTGAAGTCAAGCTCCGCAGCCACAATGTCATGTTCTGTAACGCCTGGCATTACTTCAACTCACAGGACTTTGTTGGGGTGGTTTATAGTGATAAGGAGATTAAGAGTGTTGTTTTGTGGCTCCTCAGATATTTGGACCAGGCTGCTGTTGTCGAGGGTTTCTGTGAATCTTGCGAGTAGACATGGGTAGGCTGCACTTGGCTATATACTTTTTATTTTCCAGTTCCATCCTAGGAATTAGAAGTCGCCCCGGTCACTTTTGTAGCATTTCTAATGACACATGAACGAGGTAATGACATTTCGAGGTTCAATATTTTTGATATTAACTTAATCTGAGATGGCGAAAGAAGGAGCAAATGTACACGGTGCCATTTCCGATGATATGTAGTCTTTACCAAAAATAGTTTGGTGCAAGGACGAGTTGTCCTCTTAGTGGGGTGAGTTCTGCCTTCTGAATTTTGGAGAGTTTTCCTGGGTGAAGAACTTCAGGGTCCTGAGGAGTTGTCTGGAAAGGTTGTATTAAGGATCAGTTTTCCTGGAAAGAGTGCTATCAATAGGCTAGATGTCTTTAGGGTGTAGGTCTTGGAGATTTGTCTTAGAACAAGTTATATTTGGGATGAATTTCCTGGAAAGAGTGGTATTATGGGACAATTATGATTAGGAGAATGTTGATCCCATTGTTTTGTTGTTGTTGTTTAGTTGTGTTTTTTTTATTGGGGGGGTCTTGTTTTGTTGTGCAGTACTTAGTCTTGTTTCTAGTTTGCAATGGCGATGCTGGGGAAGAGAGAGAGAGAGAGAGAGAGAGAGAGAGAGAGACAGACAGACAGACAGACAGACAGACAGACAGACAGAGCTGCTTGATTTACTTTACTTGCATTTTGATGTCATGTGACTATTTGTTCTGTTCCTCTTCCTCGTGATGCCCTCACAGCAGGCACACAACCTTAAAACAACGTCAAATCTACGTTGTTTTGACGTCATGTGCCTGCTGGACCTGTGTTGGTCTGCAGTATATGATTGTAGCATTACCTGGTCACGCTCACTTACTTTTAGGAGATTTGTACTTAGAGTGAGTTTCCTGTGACGATTTTGGGGTAGATCGTTATGTGTGAGTAGTCCTGGATGATATTGTGATTGGTTATTCTGTTCTTGTTGATTCGTTGTTTGTTGTTGTTGCTCCAATTGAGTGTGGGGTATGTTTTTCGATCCTTATTTGTGTTGTGGTTCTTGGTGTCCATTCCAGGGAAAGTAAGGGTGCAAAGATCAGTAATCGAAACAATCAAGTACAACACCTGACCCAGGATACCAATGGGAAAGTGACACACTCACAGTTAGACATCACAAACGAGAGCCAAGAGGTCAGCCCTCTCCCAGCAGGTGACCACAAGGCACATATAAACAGACGCACACAAAGGCATAGCAAACAAAAGACAGAAAAAAAACAAAAAAGATCCACAAAAGAAGTACCGCCTTGGAACGGTCAGTAAAATATTTTACTGGAGGGTTTAAACTGGTTTAACGGCGCCAACCTCACCCTTAATTCAGATGTGGATCAAGACACATATATATTTGGTTTGCATGAAAGACCCCTAACTTATCAATGCATCATCTCCTAGATTTACAATCCGTTGCTAAGGAAGAGAGATAGCTGGTTGCTTTACTCTAACTGGGTTTTTGCTGTCATGGGCCTGTCAGTGTTCTGTATCTCTTCATCGCAGTGCATATGGCTGCTCTTTGGTCCGTGTATAGTACCTTTATTCTTGGAGCCATTGTTGAAATATTGGATGTTACGCCGTGCATTTTCTTTTGCTGCAATTTGCAATCATCAATTGACGCACTCGAACAAAAACGGCGCAGACCAGCCTGCGCATCCGCGCAGTCTGGTCAGCGCCTTGTTGTTCGCTCTCTAGAAAGTATAATAGCTTTACTCGCAAGCTTGCTATGTGGTAGCTATTATATGGGCCTCGACGCGAGAAAACCTGTCTTCGGGGTTTTGCGAACAACAAAGGCGCAGACCAGCCGGTGCATCCGCGCACTCTGATCAGCGCCCGTTTGTTATTAGCTAATTGGGAAGTATAACATCTAAACCAGCTACAAGCGATATTTCAATTTTCTAGCTAGTCCCAGTAGCTGAGCAGGCTGGTTTGAATCTCACTTTGTCGGAAATCCCGAAGACAGGGTTTGTCTCGTCGCGGCTCATCTATAGCTAAGCAGGTTGGTTTGAGTAATTCATGGTCACAAACCCCAAAGACAGTTTATTCACGGAGATGCCCAGGTAGATGCACGCATTTAGCAAGTAAAACAGTTATCCTTTCTAAGTAGCTACTCACAGATGCACTGATACGACTGCGTTGATTCGCATGCCTAACTCATACACAGCTAGTCTGGCCCCAGACTCTATCTTTTCTTTTTTGCATTTTCTTCTCAAGTAATGAAGGGACACTTATCTTGAACAGTTATACATATACTTAAGGAATAAAGATGCGCAACATATGAAAAAAACATTTTTTTTGCGTAGTTATATGATGTTTTGGTTAAATTTCTTTTAGGCTGTGCTTACTGACTACTAATGACATGTGCTGAAATGCGAAAACGCCACTTTAAAGATAAAATTAACGCCACACGATGAACACACTTAAAAACGTAAAAATGTGACGTGGACGTCAGAACGAAGATCATGAAACCTAATCTTCTTCATGCTTTGTTACATGGCGTCGATTCCACTGTGTGCAAACGAAAATAGCATCACTACATGCTGAAATGTCAATTAAATATTGCTTCAAAACAAGCTTCTGGAATGCAAGGATGCACAGTGACAAAGAATAAGCATTTTACGCCACTTGAAGCCGTCGTGTTGAGGTCGTTGGTGCATTACGATATCAATCGAACCTAAAGATAACAGGATATGCTTTGCCCGCAAATGTTACCTTAACATGCTTACAGAACCCGTAAAATTGTGTCAACGGTACGTTTGTCAACGGGACGTTACATTGACGGTAGTCATACTGAACACAGCATAAATTTGCAAACGAAAACAACCTGCTATATGCGAGAAGTAAGCATTAAACTTGCTGACTGTAACTGAAACTTTACCAGTTGGCCATTCTCTCATCAGAAAAATGCGTAAACATTATGGTGCCATTAAATAGCAGAATAATGAATTTTGACGTCATAATAAACATTTTGTTGACGTTTAACATTCTTAAGTCACAATTCTTGCAGTAAATGTGATTTTATTGAATAAAACTCACGAGGAATAGAATTTTACCATATTTAACGCAATATTTGGTCTCGACGTTATTGACGTTAAGCGTTTGAAATCATAACGTAAGGTTACAAGCTGATCATTTCCTGGATCCCCAAATTTATTTCAAAGGTTTTGTAAACAACAAACCGGTTTTTGATAGAAAATTGACCTTTATTGACCGTGTTTCACAGTTTTCTACTGGGGGTCAGGATGATTACGCGCCTGCTAGCCGACATACCTAACCGACGTAGTGGCTTGACCTACTGTAATATGACGGATATGTGGTGTTTTTATAAAATAACACCATCTACACAATTTATGTTTAAGCCCCAGTTACACTGTCACGATTCAAGCCCCGATTCACCACGACTCATCCCGATTTGAGACAGATGGTAAAATCGGGGTGCATCGGGATGCGTCGGGATGGAAAAAAAGAAATTCCAGCATCAATACGATGTCTCACGATGCTCCTACGGTGTCTGCACGATTCCTCTACGGATCCACTACGACTCATGACGGCAGCGCTACGATTCACCACGGTGGAGCTACGAATGCTCACGATGCCTCCACGATTCGATACGGTGCTAGTACGATTCAAGCCGGTAGCGCTACGGTAGCGTCACGTCCTCCCACGAATGTGCGCGATTTAGTGGTTGTCATGCGACAGTCCTAGGGGGGAGGGGGGTACTCTCATTTTTTCTCCATACGTAGGCGAGGGCCCAGCATCTACAGTTCATCCCCCCCCCCCCCCCCCCCAAATAAAAAAAAAAAAAAATATCAGGAATTTCAAGCACCCCCCAAAAAAATTTAAATTCTAAATTTTAGGAACTAAAAAGATATATTCCCCATTCTGTACCTTGACCTTAAAAAATACCCTAAAATGCATAGAAATGACCCCTAAATATAGTCCAATATTGTGATGACCCCCCAAAAATATTCACAAAATAAACTCCAAATTATGTTCGGTCAGTTGCCTAAGAGTCATAAAATATTCAAGCGACTAGCAAAGGCACTGATCAGACTGCGCGTATACGCAGGCTGGTCTGAGCCTTTGCTGGTCTCACATACCACATTGTTGGAAATCTCATGTCGCGGCTCAATTCACTTTTGAAAATGATTTTCAGCAATGATACCTCTGTTTTTATACCAGAATCTTGTGTTAGTGATAACCCGATTCGCTACGAACGCACAAGAACGCCCACGAATGACCACGAATACTACCACGGTACCACTAGGAATGATCCCGATCCCGCTACGGTAGAGCTACGATTTAGGCCACGCCCACAATCCAACACGATTCACCCCGACGAGTTTAAACGGTTTAAACTCGTCGTAGCCTTGTCGTGGAGGTTGCCGAATCACCAGGAGTCTTCACGAATCACCACGGTTTTACTAGGATTCGCGCCGATGTCTCTACGGTGTTACTACGACTCATGCCGATGCATCACGACTTGATAAATCGGGGTGAGTCGTAGCTCCGTCGTGGCCAAAATCGTGACAGTGTAACTGGGGCTTAACAATGAATTGAAGTGATTGTTGCGTTTCTTTATTCCTTAAGTATATTTTACAGGCTAAAAGTTCCCTGGATATAAAATATATTGAACCATGGTTAGCGGGGAGCTTGGATAGAAACAACCATGTATTTTAAGGAGAAACAAAAACAATTACGACGGGGCCAGTCTAATATATAGATGGTTACCTCATGGCGTGACTAACAGTGAAATTCGAAAATACCCCTTGAAATCCTAGAGGTTAATAAGTACTTACAAGAGGCTCAAAAGTTTAAGGATTTCCCCTGATTTAGGTTCAGCTATATAATCGTATACTTGAGGAAATAGTTCGAATTAGATGTCTCATGTAAGTTATAATGCTTTTATCATGTTTATGAAATTAAATAACTGCTCTTCCGGTAAATTTCCCCGTTATATCATTAAACAACAAAGGAGGTGTATACTATTCCACAAACAGTGTGTATGGCAGTGTCAGAAGGTAAATAAAAACGTTCTAACTTTCAACAAGGACTCTCTATTAAGAGAGCCCCTGCTTTCAATAACTGCATGAGATCTACTGATAACTTAAATTTAGTACCAAAACATAATATGACTTCACTGTTGGAATCTCCTTGTTAAATGAAAAAAGTCAATAAGCAATGCTTATTAGATACCCCCCCCCCCCCCGCACAGTAAGGGTCAATGAAAAAAAACTTAGCTTTGGTAAGTGATAGTTCAAACCAGCAGACCCTAGTTTTATAAAAAAAAGATTTCAGTAGAATCTGTGAAAACAAGATTTCAGTAGAATTAGAATCTATGCAAATGATCTTAAAGCTTGCAATAACAAAATTATTCACACCTTAAAGCTCTATATATCAAAGCTTATATCGGAAAAATAGTCTAAGTTCTCATAGATGTTATTTGTCAAATTTTTTTTTTCCGAACCAATCTCCTCCATGCATATGTTCAATGTGTCTATATTGTATAGGCAACATATCAAATTGCTCCATCAAAAGCTGTGGTAGGAGTTCATCGGCCCATGAAGACACCATCTATGCATATACAAAAGCCTTACTAGGGAAAATTTCTCTACGTTCTCACAGCTGTCATTTTGTCAAAAAAAATTTTTTTGAACCAAACTCCTTCATGCATATGTTCAATGTGTCTACATTGTATAGGCAAAGTATCAAATTCGTTCCACCAAAAGCTGTTGTAGGAGTTGATCGGCCCATGAAGGCACCATCTAAGCATATACAAAAGCCTTATTAGGGAAAATTTGTCTAAGTTCTCACAGCTGTCATTTTGTCAAAAACTATTTTTTCTAAATCAAACTCCTTCATGCATATGTTCAATGTGTCTACATTGTATAGGCAAAGTATCAAATTGTTCCATCAAAAGCTGTGGTAGGAGTTGATCCAGCAATGACTCTTCAAGATCGATATTAAGGAAACAAAACGTTACGGACGGACGCACGCACGGACGTACGGACGGACGCACGGACAATGTGAAAACAGTATACCCACCACATACAAAGTTTGCGGGGGGTATAATTATAGTGAGAGGTCAACGTGTTTTCAATTAATACGCAAGCAAGCGTTTCTTAGAACCCATAACTTATATAACTTGTTTGAGAAGTGAATTATTTGATACTGATCCTTTAAAATGTGCATTTCTTGCCTTATTTTAGAATGGCGAGAACAAATTTGTGGGGGAAAAGTTATTCATTTGCTGATAACTCTGCCCCAGCATATAATAGTTGGTGCCATTTGAATGGGGTTGATAGAGGGGGTTTATCACTTTTAGTTGATGAGGGGAGAGGATCCAAATAACAAATAACACTAAAAGCGGGCATTCATCGTTTATACAAAGGGTTGAGGAATGTGTCATTTCCTTTTATGTTTTTTTTTTGTGTGTTCATTATCATCACGGATATAAAGATTAAAAACGGTTTCGTTGTTGTTGTTCAGGAAGGCTGTCCTTATTTAAGGTCGACGACTTGGGCATGGGGCAGCTTCTGGATACAGTGGAACCCCAGCAGGCAGATCACACCAGGCACGTTTTGTACACTAAACAAAAATAGAAAAGATGCACAATTTATTTGAATATTTTTATGACATTTCATGAACAAGAGTACAGCTTGCAGTACAATACATAGCCAAGTATCAAGTTGCAAAAGTAACCAATTAGACACACGGTGTTAGAAGGACGTCGTATCGACGTCGATGTAACGTTTTATGTATCTATATGACGAAATGTGTTTGTTTGGAATAGTTTACCAAGTAGCATCTGCACGGAGGCAAAGTAGTGGAACTTAGATGTAAATCTTTACATGAGTGCTCCCCTTGTTGCAGGTATAGAGGATCTTACATGAGTGCTCATGTTTTATTGAATTTGTTAAACGAGTTGGGGAAAAGTGATAAAATGAGAGGCTTGTCGAGCATTTTATCTCTTTCGCAACGAGTTTAATAAATTCAATAATACAACAGCACGAAGGTTAGATTCTATTTATCATATGACATTAAGATTACTTTGATTGTAAGTAAGGGTGCAAAGATCAGGAATCGATACAATCAAGTACCACACCTGACCCAGGATACCAACGGGAAAGTGACAAATTCATAGTAAGATACCACAAAGCAGGGTTGGCATAAAACCTGGGTTTTATCATAAAACCCAACCCGGCGGGCTTTACGGGTTTTATGAGGGCGGGTTTTTGGGGTTTTATGGGTTTTATGTGGGTTTTATAAATCTGAAAGTTTATAATTAAAACAATCAATCATAACTGCCACAACCAGCTGCTACTTTCTTAGCAAACAGTACTGGTCAAAAGAGAAACAGCCTGATCATGATTAAAGCTGTTTGCATTTCTGTCTGCATCTTTTGATGGTATTACTTTGTGGTAAAATTTTAGGCTGATTACAAAAACTGTGTGGATATCCCAAAAGCTAGAAAAATAACAGTATTATTGTTTTGACTGTGATTCACACCTTTGGGGCAGTAATTAAGCAATTATCATTGACTATTGAAATTATGGTCAAATGCTGTCATGCTGGTCCTAGTAACAAAAGTGTGAATATATTTTAATGCAGTCTTATTGGGAAATGGGAACTTATTCACACTCTGGAATAGAATTACATGTATACATACATGATACATAAAATTTATTCACGCTTAAGCATAAAACAGTTCATCATCAATCAAAGTTAGTTTTAAAATTTTCATTTACTGCCAATATGATCAAGCAATAAGACCCAGAGGCCAGAATGAATTTGTTTATAATATTGAAGCCCAAGATATTTTTTCAGGGGATAGATGACATTAATAGAGACTAGCATAATCTTGATAATACAATGTATAATCGGATATAGTTGAAAACTGACTTGTCTGTATCTTGTAAATGCATGAAATATATTTTTAAATGACAATGTTGATACTCATATTTTAATGACTATCTCACTATTACCATTCAAACTGATTAAATATGGCTATCAAATCATTTCTACACTTTTATATCTATCATCAGACTGAAAACCGAGAATTTATAAGACCAAAAATTCATAAAACCCGCATATTGCCCAAAGTGGGTAATATGACCTTATTGCCCAACCCGGGTAAACCCAGGTTTTATGGGGTGGGTTTACCCGGGCGGGTAATATCATGCCAACCCTGCCACAAAGTCTTAGAGAAGTCTTCGAGTTAGAAGTCTCATTTCTGCCATAAAAAAACGTTATAATTTTTTCATTTTGTACGCAAATATGTTCTTAAAAGGGTATCCTTTAGAAGCAAAGACTGCACCATAGACGTTGTTTTGGACGTCATTACGTTTCTCGAAAATCTGTAAATAAAAATAAAAGGGCTTTACATATTCATTAGCACATAGTTACATGATATTGGATTCACAGAGATCAATGCAAAAAGCTACGTGCATTAAGGGGCTATTTTGGCCCCATCTTGAGCCAAAAACTGAAAGTTTGCTTTTCACCAATTTCTTCTGATTGGTTTATTAGAAGAATATCCCAAGTGTAAATTCTGGCATTTATTTAATTTTAACCATTGCTATGGTAGCAAAATATAGTTATAGGTTCAGATAAACATAGTTTGGAGCAAAAAAAATATACCCATTGAATGGTATGTGTTGGCTGCCTTTATTTGACTGTTCTTTTGAGAACCCACAGTATATGTCTTAGTCGAGAAAAAAATAGTATAACTGTAATTTTAAGAGAAGGCCCTTATTTGAGGGCTGATGTTTATAATCAATAATTTAGATACATACTTTCTTGTAACTGTTTGAAAATCAACAGATACACAATATTAACCCTTTCTGAGCCCGTGGCTCCCAAATGCGCGCTGCCTCCTAATGTGGCATTTCATTTGGGTCCACACGTTTTGCTGTATGACAAAAATATTCTTTAGAAAAATTATTACATTTTCAATTGGAGATTATAGTCTGGCTCCTCAAAGGGTGAGGGATAGTAACATAACAAGTTCCATTGTTTCAAAACATAATTAGGGGTCTACTGGTGTCTGAGGGGGTTAAACACCTTACAAGATAAGAAATACCCTAAGTTAAATGCCTTTTTCCAATAACGGAATGAATATTTCACTGCTATTTCTATATTTAATTATGAACCATTTAACAAGCATCTCACCATCATTCATATCCATTTGCTCATGGAACGCTGGCGGTCTTATTGCTAAGTCATATAATTAATTGAATGTTTCTTGTTTTATAAGAATTGTCATCATATGATGTGTATTTTTTTGGAGTGAAGCGCATACAGGTTTTGATAGTCACATTGATATTGAGGTTTTTCAGCACGTTCAGATATGTTGGCCAATTTCTAGCAATAATAGATACTATGGTGGCCTAGCATTGCTCATCCGGAAAACATTGCGAAATTGTATCACATTTAAAAACAGTAGCTCTGAGTTCCAGTGGGAAAAACTTTTGAAAGATTATTTTGGTCTTAATAAGGATATTTTCATATGTTTTCCTCCATTTCGCCCTGTCTATTTCAAAGTAAGTCAGATTCTGACAGCTTAGATGCAATTATTAGAGATAGAAACATTTTGAAGAATAATGGAGATATTGTTGTTTGTGGTGATCTAAATGCTAGAACGGGAATAGAATCAGATGACATAAGCAATGACAGCGATAAGCATGTTCCACTAGACCCTTCGTATATTATTGACTCTGATATTTTGCAGTGCAACAGTGAAGATATTAAAGTGGATGACAGAAGTAAACAGGTAAATGAGTTATGTATTGCCACAAGAATGAGAATTTTAAATGGCAAAATGTTAGGGGATTATTTTGGCAAATTTACATGTCAAAAACCAACTGGTACAGGTGTGGTAGATTATATGATTCCATCTGAAGAGTTAATGAAAGATATTATCTATTTCCATGTGCATCAATTCCAGTCTTTGCTTTCAGATTGCCATAGTAAAAAATCAGCTTGTATTAAAGCTTCTATTAAACATAGAACCTGTTCAATGAAAGAAAACGAACAAATGCCTGACAGTTTTAAACGGAACAAATATTCCTCAGAGAGGTTCACAAAAGCCCTCGCTGACGGGGAAATACATAATAAAATTAATCACTATATGGAGAGATGAAGAAGAAATTGAAAATGCTTGTGATTTTTTTAGAATCGTGTGCTTCAAGTAGCTATAAAAAGTCTAAAAATGAAAAGCTGGGCTAAAGTAAAGAAAAAAACAAATATAAATGGTATGATGAGGAACTATATGTAAAAAGAAGACAATTCAATTCCAAAGCAAATTTGGTGTTCAAACAACCTTTTAATAATTCACTGAGAAATTCATATTATATAAATTATAGAGAATACAGAAAACTTCTAAAATATAAATGAAAAAGTTAAGCAAAAAATATTTGTGCTAAACTTGATCATTTGCAAAGTAATGATCCTAAAGCATATTGGAATTTAGTCAACTCACTGAAGAAAGAACAAGAAAATTACAATGGGCCAGAATTAGCTATTGATCTAAAATTTTCGAAATTTAAATTCAGTACAAACTAAAGGACGTGTAACGGTTTGGCCGTTTTTTGGCCCACGATGGATTTGGCTGAAATTTGAATATATGGTGGTTTGATCTTTGCCCTTTCACATGAGCATGTTTTTGAATTAACGACGACATATGCAGTCACATGAATTAAAGTTTCTCACTAGTGTGTATAAACAGAGGTTTGTTCATGAATGTGGATATTTTTAAAGATGCCACAAGCAAACTGACCTCAAACATAATAACAAACATGCGTATGTTTATACTCGTCATGTCTATGTCGTAATTTGAGCTAACACTACCATCATTAATTAAAAATGATGCTAAAACATGGCTAAATACTGTGTTTACGATTACCTTGATGATATGTTGTTTTGTAGGTGTAATATATATTGAACATTTAGTGTTTTAGTGTTTTATCGCCTTTTTCAGTTAATCAATTGCTCAAACAAGCCTAATCCGGTTTACTCATATTAATACAATCAGTACGACATATACACAAGCGTGCATGTAACATGTTAAACGCGGCATTACATGCGCAACCTTTTTTGCTGGATTAGTATGAAACATGAATATAAATAGTTATAAAGCAACAGAAATGATAATGAAAACTTTGAACACTTTTTTTGCTCACAGCCACAATTATTAAATAGATACATGTGAGTGTTGTATATCTGTCTGTTCATCTGTCAGTTCGTCTGTATGTCACACATTTGTGTCTGTGACGTATCTTCCAAACACCTGATTCGATTATAAGATTAATTCACAAAACTGTGCACCTTTGTGGATGAACATGCAGAATAAATGAATACTTTGAGGCCATGTCAAAGCAGGCGACCATAGGTTACATGTACATAATGCATATCTGCTCCATATTTTACGCATGTCCCAGCTGAGGTATCCAACAGTCGTGATAGCGCTGTGGTCTATATTACATACCTATCATCTTACGTGTAACTAAGGGTTCACAGTCCACAATCCCGAAGAAATATATGTTTTGTGTCATTGTGCAAGACCCTTCATCTTTATTGCGTAATACATGTTCAACCGAGGTAACGTCATGACTGAAATATGGTTCACTGTAACGTAGAGCAGTGACGTAGTGAATTAAAACACTTTGTCATGTTTCAAGCATTTGTGGTGCAGACATCTATTTCAAGGGTGACAACTTCAGTCAATGCAGGGATTTCGGAACAGTTTGAACAAAATACATTGTGTTTTGATAAAGGTGAATAAACATCTAAAATAGAGTATTTCGATCCTTGAATATTAAATGTATGTGTTTGTTGGTACCGGTGACTATTGACAGATGAGTGGTTGTTGTATATATACTGCATTATTTTAGCAAACACTTTACGAGAGCGATATTCATTGAGGAAACAAACAGTTTAGCACAGATATTGTGCACATGTAAGCATGAAAAGCGCATTACACTCATTATAAATAAAATGCTTGTGGCGTTCGCATTCAGGCCATTGCCTGTTTTTATACATGCTTTCTTGCATAAATAACACTGAAATGAATTGAAAAGAACAAAACTAAATCAAATAATTACATTGGTTTATTTGCGACAAATCTGCGCCACCTATATACATAATATATGTACATGAGAAGTTACGAACTTCAAAAAATATAGATAGGTGTTAGTTTTAGGGTCAGTTACAATACATGTTGAGAGTGTGCATTTGTATACATCACACAAGCTCCTTTTTGTTCAAATAACCTCACTTTAATAATATTACCATTAAACGAACACAGTTCTATCAAAATTTTGGAATCATATCAAATGATTCCGATATCTGTGCTGTGAAGTAGCTTTTTGCTCTACCTTATGAACCGCTAGATGAATTTCATCGAAACTTGCACAGATACTTATCTGGGACAGCCAAAACGAATTATAAGATTATGTGACCTCAACCTTATTTACAAGGTCACCAGGGACATATATATAAAAAAGGCTTGTCTGTACTCTATCTTCCTAACTTATGACCAGATTTTACCAAACTGACACAGATAACTCATTGGGAAGACCCTAATGAATGACTATAATTCGGTGAAATTGACCTTAATTCCAAGATCACCAGCGTCACATAACTCCTTTAAGTGGGTGGGGAACAACTCTATCTAATGTTATATACTTTCCATTCCTTACTACTCTAGTATGGCCATATTAAACAGTGTCTGTCCTGTAATTTGAGAATACCAATAATTGATTATTTTTCCTCATGCTCCAAAGAATGATCGCATAATTTGCCATTTTTGACAATCTGAATTCAAAGCAATGGGCCATGCCAAAATAAAAGTGACGGTGAGCTGTCTTTTTAAAAGCAGATTGTACCAAAGAACTGTCTCTAGAAATCTATGTATCAGTTTAAGAAGGGGGCACATCAAACTCTCTCCTTGCACCTTCTCTCTCCGCTGGTCTCTCTCTCTCTCTCTCTCTCAAAAAAGACTCGCATTTACTGAAATGTTGTTGTATTTGCTTTTCAAACGCAATATATCCGAGGACTGTTTGTAAGAAATAATATTGACACGAGCTTGCTAATATGTACATTGTATTCCATTTTTGTACGTGAATCTTACGTCTCTCCAGTGATTTTAGTACTCTCATTGCTTTGATAAGTATGAATTGAATAGTACATTTCAGGATAAAATTTGCAGAAAAAGTCTTTTTACAGTATTTGCCACATGCGGAACCGGCTCAGAGTTACCATTTTATTGTGTAATATTATATGCACAATAAAATGAGAAATAGTTTTATCCGGTTCCGCATGTGGACATGTATGTAATTGAGCCACGAAGTACACGAGGGTGTTGTGTTTTACCATAGACTTAGTGTTAAGTGTGGTTGATAGGGCATGCGTTTAACTCCAAAATTTATCATAAAAATACATTTTAATGAAGAAAATAAATTGTGGACATTAAACTAGAGACTCTAAGGTATCATTTGGTAATATTTTGGAGGGATTTCTTTACAATCGATTTTTACTGTAAAAGTGGGCCATTTGTAATACAAAACCGTTACACGTCCTTTGATAAAAGATTAGAACATTTAAACCAAGTTTTTATAAATGACAAACAAACTTTGACGGATACTGTCATAAAAGACAAGGCAATTCAAGATTGTATAGCAAAGCTTAACAAGAAGCCCAATGTGCAACGATCGCTCACCTGGGAGCCAGCATAATGTTTGGAAAGACCATAATTCATGATGCTGAATGGCAGGTAACTCTTACTTGAAACAGTGACAAAGTTTAAGATTTTATGGTTGTCCTTGTTACCTGTAAGAATGAAGAAGATTCATCAAAAGATGAAGGCACTAGTGTGGTCACAACATTTCTTCCATTATAAGTTTATGAAATTTTTTCCTGACACTCAAGGGAAACTAACTCCGCAGCCAGAGGTCTGATCTGGCAGAATGTTAAACCAATATGAGATTTTATGGTTGTCCTCATAATATGCGAGAATGAAGATGATCCAATCAAAAATAAAGGCGCTAGAGTGGTCACAAGATTATCCATTGGTTTTTCAGATGCTCAAGGGCAGCTATCTCAGTAGTTGGTGATTCAAGCCTTTATAGTTGTCCTTGTTACCTGTAAGAATGAAGAAGATTCATCCAAAAATGAAGGCATTAGAGTGGTCACATTTTTTCTCCCATTATAAGTCTATGGGGATTTTTCAAACGCCCAGGCGCAGCTAACTCAGTAGTGGGTGGTAGGATCATGACGAAATTTAAACTCATTCAAGCCTTGATAGTTGTCCTTGTGACCAGTAAGAATGAAGAAGATTCATCCAAAAATGAAGGCACTAGAGTAGTCACAACATTCTCCCATTATAAATTCATGGAAATTTTCCTTGACACTCAAGGGCAACTAACTCAGCAGCCGGAGGTCTGATTTGGCATACTATTAAACCATATGAGATTTTATAGTTGTCCTCGTTATATGCAAGAATGAAGAAGATCCAATCAAAAATTAAGGCGCTAGAGTGGTCACAAGATTACCCATTGATTTTTCAGATGCTCTGGGGCAGCTAACTCAGTAGCTGGTGATGGCATCTTGACAAAATTCAAACTCATTCAAGCCTTTTTAGTTGTCCTTGTTATCTGATTGAATGAAGAAGATTCATCTAAAAGTAAAGGCACTAGAGTGGTCACAACATTTCTCCCATTATAAGTCTATGGGGATTTTCAAACGCTCAGGGGCAGCTAACTCAGTAGTGGGTGATGGAATCATAACGAAATTCAAACTCATTCAAGCCTTGATAGTTGTCCTTGTGACCTGTAAGAATGAAGAAGATTCATCCAAAAATGAAGGCACTAGAGTGGTCACAAAATTTCTCCCATTATAAGTCTATGTGGATTTATGAAATGCTCAGGGGCAGCTAGCTCCCCAGTCCCTGGTCCGATCTTGCTGAATTTCGAACCCATTCGAGATTTTATAGTTGGCCTTGCTACCTGCAAGAATGAGGAAGATCTAATTGAAAATAAAGGCGCTAGAGTGGTCACAAGACTATTCATTAATTTTTCAAACGCTCAAGGGCAGCTAACTCAGTAGTCAGTAGTGGGATCTTAACGACATTCAAACTCATTCAAGCTTTTATAGTTGTTCTTGTTACCTGTAGAAATGAAAAATGAAGGCACTAGAGTGGTCACAGCATTACTCCCATTATAAGTCTATGGGGATTTTTTCAAACGCTCAGGGGCAGCTAACTCCTCAGTCCCTTGTCCGATCTTGCTGAATTGGAACCCATTCGAGATTTTATGGTTGTCCCAGTTACTGGCAAGAATAAAGAAGAACCAACCGAAAATGAAGAAGCTAGAGTGGTCACAAGATTTTCTCCATTATAACCCAATGGGAGCTATCTGTGGCCATGGAAACCAGAGTTCTCATCCGATCTGGCCCAAAACTTAATACAGACAATCCCCCACCCCAATGATGCTCCAGATGAAATTTGATAACAATCAGCTTGCTGGTCTCGGAGATAAATTATGTTTGAAAGTGTGGACGCACGCACACAGTAACGCACGGACGGACGCCGGCTCGACTACCATCCTATAAGCTCACCGAGAGCCTTCGGCTCAGATGAGCTAAAAATAATAAATCATCTGGTATGGACAGTATCAGAAATGAAATGATAAAATCTGGGGCTAACAAATTATTGTCTTGTTTATAAAAATATTTAACTTAATAAGTTCCTCTAGTTTCTACCCGTCAGCATGGACAAAAGGTTACATCACACCCATTTTCAAGACAGGGGACAATTCAACCTCAGATAATTATTGTGGTATTGCAATGACCTCCAACCTTAGAAAACCTTCCAATATGATTCTAAATTCTAGACTAGATAAGTTCTTGGAAGATAATCAAATAATTGATTATGTTCAAATCAGTTTTGCTAAAAATGCAAGAACCTCAGACCACATGTTTATTATTAAATCTTTAATTGATAAACGTATTAATATAAATGGTGGAAAGCTGTATTCTTGTTTTGTTGATTTTCGGAAAGCATTTGACTCTATTATTCACCCTGGTTTGCAAGTTAAGTTAAAAGAGCTAAATATAAATGGAAAGTCTGTTCATGTTTTCAAAGAAGAATACCTCTAAAGCCAGACAGTCAAATTTCACGTCAAGCATCATTAGGTAAGGGGAAAAGCTGCATAAGGGTATTGGAACTGTGGTTGTACTTATAATGGGAAAACTTCTTTGAAATATATTTATGCACATGGGGTCCAAACTGGTCACTTGCCTGGGACATTAAGAAGGCAAGATCCATAAAAAAAACTTTAAAAATCCATGAAACCATTATGCCAACTACTCAGGTGAGCGATATATGCTGACTGAGCCTCTTGATTGGGGTCGTTCATATTACTATTAGTTGATTAATTTACTATGGCTTACGATTGGCGCGCCTCTCTGTTTTCGGTTCTCGGAACAGGAACAGATGTTGCAGTAGGCATTCTTCCTTTCACCCGCAGGGATAAACATGTCAGCAAGAATACACCCTGAAATAGACATTGACATCATTCAACGTCACCGACGTCATGGAGAAAGGGCACATCGTCAATTACTCAAGTACGCACACGTGTGTAATGATGAAAAATTCACACATTTGAGTAATATCGCCAAATATGGTGTTGTTGTTTTCCCATACCATTATTACCTTTTAGTTTATACGACTACCCTGTGGACAGACAACGATTGGTTTACTAGAAGCTAGTATGTCAGCTTGATATTTACTCCACTGTTTATTCATAAACGTGATAAATACTATAACTTCCAGTTTCCCAGAGAGCACACTGTACGAGGGGCATTTGGAAAGTTCTTAGCATGGCATCATAACTCCACAATGCTATAATAAAATGCTATCAAATAATACATTTTTGAAAACTAGAATTCAACGGCTACTTGATGGTTTCATTTTTGTCGGAAAAGGACTCGGCGTGCACGTGCAGGGCATGCTCAAAATGAGTAGGGTTTATACACTGGCTGAAATTTAAAGCAAAATATTTGTAAAAAAACGAAGGAAAATTGGGGACCTTATTTACGATCATGGTTTGACAAATTAACGAGTTGGTACCAACTTAAATTTTTATTAAAATATATTATGCGATCACTGCTTGCACGACTTACACCTTTACATTCGGAAAATGTTGACTAATAGAGAAATGGTAAACTTTCAAAAATAGAACTTTTTACGATTTTTCTTTATACTTTTACCATAAATTGTGTCACTACAGGAATAGGAAAAATGTCTATGGAGTATATGTTTTGCTTTTTTGTAGCGAACAATGCATAAATATCATTTCGTCGCGCAAAAAGTACGTCTGGTTAAGTTCTGTATTCAAGAAAATAATTCCTAATAATACTACCACTACTTTTCAAAAAGTGGGTGGGGTAACTTAACCCCTCACATTTTGTCGATGACATAATAACTTTTCATGGTATTGCGTTAACCATCACAAAATTGATTGATTTCTACTCTCAAGGTATTCTTACTCTTTTGTTTAACACCGCTTTCAATTGAAATGAACCAAAACGTCAACTCATAGCTAAACTTACTATACCCCATGGTAAGATTATAAGAGTTATCTTCCCTTTGTTCTAGTTTACAAAATTTCGTTTGGTTTCAATACAAAGAGCATAAAGTGTGCTTGACAAAAATACCAACGCACGGCATTTTCAAACTCTTGTCGGTTATATATTTTCAAAATATGTGCATTGTGACATGCGATTTTTAGTCGAAAAAAATAGCGCATTGCTTTGCTTTCCAGACGGGTCTTCTTCTTCTTCTTCTTCCATTGTAAGGGTATAAATCGTCTTGGGAGATTGTAGTTTAACCTGTGTAAAAACTGCGACGCATGATAAAAACAGATAAAATTCCCCAACGTCCCCGGTTAAAACTATGTACAGCTTCAGTGGATCTAGTAGAGATGGAGTGTGGGAGACAGGCAGGCTAGGGCTTCCCTGAGTCCCAGGATGGTCTGGCTGTTGGTGACTGATATAGGCAGCTGGTTCCTGTCGCTGATTGTCCGTGGATAGAAGGAGTATCTGTATACGTCCTTGTTGGCCTCCAGCTGTCGTATGCGCTGTGATCCTCTAAATTCGGGGCTGATATCAACTAGTCCATGTTGGATCTTGAAAAGCATTGATAGCCTGTCCATGTATCGTCGTAGTTGTCAGGAGTAAGGACTCCCATCCGAGGCTCTGAACCATGTTTGTCACACATCCTGGGGTACGCTGGGTATAATTCCGATGGACGAATCTGGCTGCTTATCGCTGAACTTGTTCCAGTGTGTGGACATCACTTGTCAGGTGAGGATCCCAAACTGTGGAGGAGTACTCGAGTCTCGGACGTACCATGGTCGTATAGGCAACAGACTTCACTTGGGATGTACACTTGCTGAGATTTCGCCGGACAAAACCTAGTGTCTTGATAGCCTTGGTAGCAGTGTCTTCAATGTGTTTCCTCCAAGTCAAGTCTTCGCTGATGGTGACACCAAGGTACTTGCTGCTGTCGACAACTTCCAAAGTGTGTCCATGTAGTTGGTAGCTGGTGTTGATAATTTGTCTCCTGTTGGTGCTTATCCTTATAACAGTGCACTTCGCAGGGTGGAAAGTCATCTGCCAGGACTCCTCCCATCTCTCTAGGGCCGTCAGGTCTTGTTGTAGGAGAGCGGAGTCATTCTTTGGTTTAAACATATTTTATTCTTTCTCTTTTATACAATAAGCATAGCACTAATAATATTACAAAGCAGTTGAATGAAAGGGATTTGACAGTAAGCGTAAGCCTATATACATCATCTCCCGAAAGGTGGTATGATGTTTAATACAACAAGTGTTATTGGAATGAACAAAATATATATGTATGCAAATGAGAGAGAGAGAGAGAGAGAGAGAGAGAGAGAGAGAGCGAGAGTGGGAGAGAGGGAATGTTTGACCGTTTGAGTGAATGCTTGACATCCTGTTTTAGTCATATTTGAGGCAATATGCCTATAAAGTAGACAGTCATGAGCGAATAACCTGGCATCTGAGTTCCTTGTTGATTCCGGCAGGTCGTTAATAAAAGCCAAGAAGAGCAATGGCCCCAGAACGGTTCCTTGAGGGACGCCTGAAAGGGCATCTGCTTCCAAAGATCTGTTGCCATCTAGAAGAACTGACTGTTTCCTCTTGCTCAGGAAGGATTCTATCCAGCGTAGAGTGGATTGCCTTACACCATAAAAGTGGAGTTTGTGGAGAAGTCGTTGGTGAGGTACTTTGTCGAAAGCCTTGGCAAAGTCCAGGGGGATGACATCAACTTGACCCTTCTTAGTCATGTCTCTTGCTATTTTCTGTATGGTTGTTAACAGTTGGGTCTCGCAGGATCGCTTAGCTCTGAAACCATGTTGATGATCTGTCAGAATCCGGTTGCGATCAAAGTGTCTCATCACCTAACTGTGAACAATATGTTCAAGCAGTTTGCAGACAACTGACGTCAATTACACAGGGCGATAGTTGGATGGTATGTGATTTTCTCCTTTCTTAACTACCGGAACAATATAGGCAATTTTCCAATCTGCTGGGACCTCGCCTGTATTTAGTGAGAACTGGTACAACTTGGAAAGGATTGGTGCCATCTGATCAGCAGCTATTTTCAGGATGAAGTTGGGTATACAGTCTGGTCTGGCCGCTTTATGTATCTTCAAGTTGAGAAGCAGTTTATGGACTCCCTTGCTCTGCACTTCAATTGGTTCCATGTAAGGATGTGAGCTTGGACCTTTTGTTGGAATCTTAGAACTGTCTTCTCTTATGTAGGCTGACACAAACTGTTTGTTCAGTATTTCCACCTTGGAACTGCTGTCACTGTGTATAAAGCCATCCTTATTTTTCAATGGTGCGACTCCTGAGGATTCTTGCTTCTTACTTTTGATGTAAGACTAGAATGTTTTGGATTTTCTTGTGCATCTTTACTGATCACATCTTCCATATACTTCTTGTGTGCAATCCTTAGGTCTTTCTGGGTCTGACTCTTTATTCTCTTGTACCTCTCCCAGTCAATAGCATTTTTAGTACTTTTGGCTTTCCTGAAGGCTCTATTTTACGCCTGGTAGCACGACGAAGTTTAGTGTGGTAGTTTAGGTCTGGTATTGCTGTTCCGGTATTTAGTCATTAGAAACATCCAACTCGGTCATAAATTGTATAATAACTGTACCAGATTGTGGCCTACCAAATGGTACAAAATTATATAATTTCATGAACTATTGTTAATGTTTGCTCAATTTTTCAAAAGGTAAAATGTTGTATTTTCCACTGAAATTTTGCGTTTTCCAGTATACAAACAGTACATGTATTTACAATAATTTCTTTCGTGTCTGCATTATAATATTCTCATAAAGATTATGCCATAACATAGAGAAAATATAGCTCTTTAAAATGATACCAAACATGATTGGGTTTGTAGATCGGTTACTGAGATAAAAGACCATGCTAAGAACTTTCCAAATGCCCCTCGTACATGTATAAACAATTCATCTTGTAATTTTGAAGAGAAAGTTTACATACAAGCTGCCAATTTAATTAAACATGTTAAATGCTGCAGGGTAAATATCAAGCGGACATACTAATTTCTAGTAAGCAAATCGATGTCTGTCCACATGGTATTAATGTCTTTTCTCTTATTTTTAAAAGAATGTCTATCTTGACAGACCGATTTTTAGTTATGACCCCACCCCTCCCACGTTCCAAACGGAGCAAATTGATCTGGGGTTACACACATATATAATCAAGTGGCCATTTGGACGTAATATACTTGTGTTAAGTATTTTAATTAATTTTGAGTTTGAAATGGTGTAGGCGAAGATTAATTATATTGAGTCAGGGCACGACAAGACCAACAAAATTAAAAGTACAAGCCGCTACATGAGAAAACCAGTCACGAGAAGACTCAGATCAGCCTAGACATCAGCTCAGTCTGACCAGAGTCTTCGCTCTCCGCATGACAAAAGTTTGGGTCCCTAGTAGACTGGCTCCAACCCTCATAACATGTTTTTCATCAATGTGCCATATCATATACGTGTAGCCAGTCTATCTCTGATGGGCCATCAGAGTTAGACTGGCAGCAAGTATATATGGCACATTGATGAAAAAAATTTTAAGGACTGGAGCCAGTCTAGGTCCTTAGTTAACCATTGGGCTGAGCGCTCAGCGAAGACTCTGATCAGACTGGGCGGTTGGATTTGTCATGTCATGGCTTACATGAGTATCAAAATATAGACACAGATCAGCACAGACCTCAATTTAGTCAGATAAGTGTCCTCACTGAGCACAAAATTGATAGCTGGGGACTCACTATAATCTTCGTGTGGAGAGCACTGGTCAGACTAGGAGGAATCCCAGACAAATGTGGCGGCTTCCATGAAACTTCAAATACATATTACTTTTTATTATTTCTTGATAGATTTTGATAAAATTTGCAGCAAACTGATTTGATAGATAAATCTCTTCTTTTAAAGCTCGTTGATTATATGGTGAATGTTTCCCTTTAAAAGAGACCCTAGAATTAACAACATACCTTTGTGGCACCTACAGGGCCTTTCTCCAGATGAACACGGTGACATTACTTTACTCGACCTATCTCGCTCGGCACAAACAAAACCACAGTTGCAGTCGGCACTGAAGGAAACAAAAACATTAATGAGCCACTGCATGAGATTTCCAACAATTTGGCATTTTGACATGTGTAGACTCAGACGAGCCTGTGAAGCCTCCTTTTAAGCATAGAAACTTCAAATGATTTTCAGTCTGTAGCTTAACAATCATAGAATACTCAAGCGACTAGCAAAGGCTTTGATCAGACTGCGCGTATGCGCAGGCTGATCTGAGGCTTTGCTGGTCGCACATACCACATTGTTGGAAATCTCATGCACTGGCTCATTTTCTATTTTCCTCTTTAAGAACCAGTTTACTCGAGAGGGCGCTGTGCATTTGTACACTTTTTGCACTTTTGCGCAATTTGCGATTTCAATTGCGCACTATTTTCACACCCCAATCAAGAGCAATTAGTGTTTAGTGACTGTGAAGCGATGGCTTGTATAGGTAGCCGTTCAGGTGAGATGCGTGCTTGAATGTATAGTTTTTGATGACTACATATTTTGTTTATCAAAAACTTTCAAAAGTTGAATTTTACATTGTATATTTGCAGTTAAATTTTGTAAAGTAGCTTTAAAATAGATTCTGAAAGCAAATAAATCGAAGCGTGGAAGAAGTGAAAGGAATACGTAACCATGAATCGGACAAAAACCTTATAAAGGGAAAGAAAGAAAGAGTTCCCTAAACTAACAATGTCCAGAATGCTCAATGCACCTATAAAACGATTATAACTATATAACTAGCTGTAAGGACTTTCAACTACCTTAACAACCTCTAATTAGTTTTAAATGAGGTGTGAAAATAGTGCGCAAATGATAATGCAGAATCGTGCGCAAATGAAGGAATCAAAGTGCGCAAAAGATGTGCTCAAATGAAAAGCGTCGACTCGAGACAAAATTATGGTCCAAGCCAACAGGAGAGACCTTTGACTTGTGACTTATCACTTGCGACTTAACACTTTTGGCGGCTTTGGGCTAACTATGGTGCAAATCTGAAGCAATAGATTAGTCCAAGGTCAGACTGTTCTAAGCCTGTTTTCTTACTCGAAAAGTTATACTTCACTGTAATTTTTGCGTTGGGTCAAAATAGGGGTTGCAACGCATTTTGTTTTAGCAGGAGTTTGACAAATTAAATCCGTTCGCCTGTATGCCATTATGCTAATAGCATTTGGAATGCCCGATATATGGACGAAAGCACATTTACGAGACAAAATCTGAAAAAGAACACAAAAATAAACAAGCCCCTACAGATCAGTTGCACTGACTAAAAGTATCACTAATGAAGCAGAAAAGTAACGAACACTACCACCATCAAATACGATAATAATAATGGTATCCGTTGCAAATTGCTGCAACGCTGGGACCTCTTGCGCACCCAGCGGTCTAAGACATCCCAAATGTGCTCAATAGGCGATAATCCAAGATTTGACTGCTAACGCCTTGCAATCTCAGTAAGTCGACACGCTTTTATAGGACACGCTATATTAAGTTTAAAGAACTAAATTTTTAGCTTATAAAAGTGGCACCACTGCCTTAGTGCTATTCCAGGCAGATCATAGGCTAAACTCGTATGGGATTATTATGACTTCCGTACAGGGAGCAATAAAGTGGCCCCATGAAGGGTTTAGATATTTTCTGATAAAATGTTGATATTTGATTTAGTGAAAGAAATTTTGTTTTGAAATTGAGGCCCCTTTGATCCAGTGAGATACTGAAATTGATTAAATCTGCCCCTTATCAGTTCTATTGGACAGAAATTCAGATATTTAACAATGTATCCATCAAACCGCGCGAATAAAACGGAACAGAACAAAATGGAGACATGCTATGAACTCATTGCCTACTAGTGCCGTCTGCTCATAACCTTCGCAAAGAGATTGGACCCAGATCAGGATCCAAACTGCATGACACTCTGATGGTATTCCTGAAAGATTTTTTTTCAAAAAGTTGATTTTTCAAAAAAATCCGTAGACGACCATAAAAGCATGCAAAATTCCCCAGAACTGAAAATTACTCTTACTTTGTACTGCATCGGCGTCCACCATACGTTAAGGTCACAGACAAAAACAGAATCAGAAATAATGCTATTCCCTTCATTCTAGAGTTCAGTTGTTCCAATTGCTTTTTTAAATGAAAAAGTACATTTGACCAAAACAAATTGAATCTATGCGTGGTGTCATGCAAAAAGGGGCCTTAGAATAAATTCCAACCATATGGTATTAGGGTGTCCCCCCTACGTGCTATCTATATTCGTGAGTTGAAAAGCAGGAGGCCACAGGTTCGATATTCAGGTCAGGCAATTTAGTTTCTCTCTACTGACTCTTGCTTTTAAAATTAACAAGTGGTGCATACAGTAAAAGCGCGTTGACAAAAAATGCAGTAAGGTTAATTGAATTAAATAATCATATTTTAATGTTTTATTATATTATTTGATGGTGGTAGATCATTCTTTGTTCAGGCCTTAAGTTAAAGCGGACAGCAACATTGAAGGCAAGTGAATCTGAAATGCAAGCCCTTATTGAATTATGCAATCTGCCACGAACCAGATCAAAATCGAAAGAAAAATAAGAAAGTTACAGATGATTGTACAGTAGATAATTGGAGGCAATGGAGGGCAGTCAGTTTTAGGCTGAGTGACGTCACACAGCCCTAATCAGAATAACTAGTTTTCTGTCATTCAATATACAGTCAAAATTCTTTACAACGTCACTCGTTATAACAGAATATTCAATATCCGACATAAAATTGCTGGGAACGGATCTGTTTCCATTAAAATTCCCTCTTTATAACAGAATGTCCACTTAACGATTATGGAGTCAGATGAGATGTCCTAGATTAGATAAGTTCCTTCCGTGGACACAAAAAACAACAAGTTCTACTCGATGGATGCAAGTCACGCCAATTGGATGTGACCTCGGATGTGCCACAGAGAACAGTATTAGGCCCTCTTCTATTCTTGGCCTACATTAATGACCTACCTGAAGCTGTTGTCCACTCAGACTCCCGCCTCTTAGAAGGTTGACTGTTTTGTATACAGACTTGTCAGATCAGATGCAGATGCTGCAAGACTGCAAGAGGATCTGGAAACCCTAGAGAAATGGGAGAAGCTATGGCAGATGCAGTTCCACCCAGAGAAGTGCCAGATTATCAGGATCAGTCATCATAAGCCCTTAAAGAGACACACTGAATACAAGCTCCACGAGCATACAACTCGAAGTGGTGAATAGTGGAAAGTACCTCTGAGTGAACATCAGCCATGACCTCTCATGGCATACACATGCGGACGCGACGGCAGCCAAAGCATCAAAGACCCTTGGATTCTTGAGGCGTAACCTCAGCGAGTGTACAAAGGAGGTCAAAGAAACAGCCTATACAGCGCTCGAGAGACCTCGAGTATGCTTCTCCTGCATGGGACCCATCACCTAGTAAAGATGTCACCAAACTGGAGAAAGTCCAAAGACAAACCGCTCGTTTTGTCCATAACAATTATTATGACAGGACATCTGGTTGCATCTCCCAGATGGTCTCAGACCTTGGATGGGAGCCATTACAACACAGAAGAAGAGTGGACCGATTGACAACACTATTCAAAATACAGCACGAAGGGGTGGAGCTAGACACTGATGTAGTTCGCCCAGATGACAAACGCACCAGAGGTCAGCACAGACTTTACAAGCCAGCTGCCAAGTTGTCCATCTACAAGTACTCCTTCTTCCCACGAGCCATCCGAGAATTTAACCTCCTTCTAACATCCGTCACTCATGCAACTACCATAGAGGAGTTTAGAGTCGGTCTGGGACATGCCCTACCAGCGCTCCAGCAGTAACCCCCTGTCGCCATGCATACTTTAACTGTACATTCGGAGATTTTAACTTTTGGAAAGATGCTGCTGTCTCTTTCTGCTCTCACTGGTCACCAGTACATTATATTGAAGAATCCTAACCAATACTTGGAAAAAGAAGAAGAAGAAGAAGATGAAGATGAAGAAGAAGAAGAAGAAGACTTAATACAAGTCAGAATTTTAATTTTTGGATAACTATATATAACTTTCTTATTTTATATCCGATTTTGATCGGGTTTGCGGCAGATTTCATGGTTTCATAAGGGCCTTCATTTCAGATTTACTTGCTATCAATGTTGCCGTCCCCTTTAAGAGTGCGTACCAATAAATTAATTTTCTTATTTCTCAACTAAAGCATATGTTGTGGGTACTCAAAAGAACCGTCTTAATGAGACGGTTCTTTTGAGCACCCAAAACATATGTTATAACTGATGGTAAAGAAAATATTTACAATTTTACGCTCAGAAATTTTATTCATCTAAACCTATGTTTGTTGTGGGCAAATTATGGGTGTGATGTGTTTGGTCGTGGTTATGTACTGTTGTTCTCTAGGTGGCCCTTATCATCTTGCAGAGAGAGAGAGAGAGAGAGAGAGACAGACAGACAGACAGACAGACAGACAGACAGACATGGTTACTTTACTTTGATTGTATGTGTGTGCCTTTGTTTGACTGTGTACTTATGTATCTTCGTCTGACATGGGTTGGTCTGTGACCTGTGATTGTGTCATTTCCTGATCATACTCTTTCTGTTTTTACACGACCAGTTTCCGCTGTCTAAAGTATTGCTTCAAAGTTAGATTTAGATGCAATGCGCTGGTCAGGCGAGCTTCGCTGTCTTGTGACAACACTTAAATTACTGACCAAAATTCTGGTAAAGTACATCTATGAGGTCAAGGCCATAAGGTACAGCTTTTGTCCCGGTGTAATTATCTCAAATCGGGTATCCATATATTTTTAAAAGTAAGTATAAATGCTTTATTCATACAGGGCAACCGCAGGTCGCACGGCACTAATCCGGGATAGTCTCGAATATCCTTAAAATAAAATAGTTACAATTGACCTATTTGTTTAATCATATTTTTAAACAAACCCGCTAATATTGTCAATATATTTTCGTTAGATTATTTTTGTGAAAGTACAGGATTTGACTTAAGTGCTCTGTGTTCATAGCCCTTTTTCAAAATCACATACTCTCCATAGAAAACAGTTCATATCCATATCAGTTGGTTTCTGATGAAGCCACTGGTCAGGATTCACACTGCTTTATCCAAGCGATGAATACATATTTATAATGAAATAACACTTCTGGACTGATTGGATACAACCCAGACAGCATGCTATCTCGGACCGCTATCACACCATTACAATTGCGTTTCGCTAGTGGGCCGATAGCAGTCCATGGGCGAAACTAGAAAATTTCGTCGTTGGGGCCAGGGGGGGTCCTGACTGGTTGTTGTTTTTTAGTCGTCAACGTATTTCACAGAGGGCTGTACGGACCTCCCTCGAGACGCTCGGGGTCCAATTTGCTTCTCGAGGGAGGTCCATATCAGAATGTATAAGGAAGCCTATTGCCACTTATTATTTTCCAGGGAGGGGGTCCGGATCATCTGCCCCCCCCCCCTTCTGCATCCGCTTATAATCTGTGTTACGGCCTGTAACGTGAACATCTCTTTCGTTGTTTTTATGTAGGGTGTTCATAACTAGCACAATGGTTGCTTATGGCGTGTAGATGTAATGACAACGAAGGTTTATATCACCGGAAGGGCAGCGGCTCAGTGGTACAGTGCTTGACTCGAGATCGAGGGCTTACGGGTTCGACCCTCACGGCGTTAATGCGTTGTGCCTTTTGACAGGACACATTACTCCTTGCTTAGTGCTGGTTCAACCCAGAAGATCCGTCCCGTCAAAACTGAAAAATTGTTGACTGGGACGTAAAGAATCAAATCAAACAAACTAACGACTTATCGCTCGTGTTTCGAACGCATCCTTCATATTAAATGGAAAGTCTTTATAACGTTTGGTGTGGTATTGCAACGAGTGTTTCAGATTATGACCTTAGAGTCAAATGTCAATGGCATCAGGGGCTCACGTACGCCCCTGGTCATATATACTTAAAATCAGTTCTATGATTTTTAACGTCAACTGCTCTTACAATTTTTGATTGAAGATGTTCAGATAATTACGTACGTATTGGTTTGTAGATGACAACGACCGATAAGACATTGTAATCAATACGTTACACGAACCCATCTTTCATTTTTTGACGGAGGATATTCAGATTTGGGGTTTTTGATCACTGCTATGAACCTTGGAGTCAAAGGTCAAGGCCAAATCCAATAAAAATATGTGTAACCGCTCGAAACGAAAACTCTTCTTTCATGTTTTAATGAAGGTGGTTCATATACTGTACAATGATTGCCTATGGTGAGTAGGTGATAACAAATGTATCGGATCACAAATACAACCTTGGAGTCAAAGGTCAAGGTCAAAAATACACCAAAAAATCGGGCTGTATGGATTGTAATGCCAACTCGATCGTCTTACATATTTTGACGGAGGATACTCAGATTTGACACAATGTTTGCCTGACAAGAAAGATTTTGGATTCCAGGTATGGTCTTTGAAACAAAGGTCAAGGTCAAAATACTTAATTTCTGGTTATATGACTTGTAAAACACAAATGATCCACAAAAGAAGTACCGCCTTGGAACCTGTCTTCGGTGGTTTGCGAACAACAAAAGTGCAGACCAGCCTGCGCGTCCGCGCAGTCTGATCAGCGCCTTTGTTATTCGCTTATTGGAAAGTATCATATCTAGACTTGCTACGAACGAAATTTCAATTTTCTAGAAAGCCTTTGTAGCTGAGGAGACTGGTTTGTATCCGGATTTGTCGGAAACCCACAGACAGGTTTTGTCGCGACGAGGCCCAACTTATAGTCAAAGGTCGAGGTCAAACATGTTTATAATCTGTCTTACTGTTCGTAACGCGAATTCTTCTTTCATTTTTGATTGAGGGACCGTGAGGGTGTTCATATTTATCACATTGATTGCTTAAGATGTATAGATTACAACGAAGCTTTCAGATCGGAGTCAAATGTCAAGGTCAAATATACTTAAAATCTGTCTTATGGTTTGTAATACGAAATCCTCTTTCACAATATTGTGTATAATGAATTCCTATGGTGTGTATATGATAACAGGGACTCTCTAGAGTCTCTGGTGATAATTAATGTTTCGGATTGCCAATATGACCTGGGTTAAAGGTCAAGGTCAAATAAATATAGTTTCAGACTGTATGGATTGTAAATCAAACTCCTCTTATATCATTTGATGGATGATACTCATATCTGACACAATGTTCGTCTGAGGTGTGTAGATGACAATATACTATTTTAAATACTGATTACCTGTGGAGTGTAGATATCAACAATGATTTCGGACTGATGGTATAACCTTTGATTCTAATGTCGAGGTCAAATTACATAAACTTTGTCTATATGGCTTGAAATACAAATACATGTATTTTCTAAAGATGCAAATGGTTCATATTTGGGACACTGGTTATTTATGGTTTATATGTGACAACAAAGGTTTTGGATTGTTGGTACGGCCTTGAAGAGAAAGGTCAAGATCAACAATTGTTATACTATCTGGTAATTAATTTATGTTTTGATATTTGCAATGGGTCCGCCCGTGTACTGGCCCCATTCTTGTTCTTTTCTGAACAATGGGAACATTCTGTAAGATTCACGAAACAGTGGCACGGGTTTGTGTTCGTCTGTCATTTTCAACCCTCTGCAAATTAAGGTTAAACTATGCTCAACCAAAGATTGTTTATACAGAGGATTGATATGTGAATCAATATCAAGTTCATTATCCGTGCTAAACTCTTAAAGCGACAAGAAAAAATGCATCTCAAAATGTTGTCTGGCAAAGTCGTCTGCTGCAAATAATGGCCTAGCATGACTGACGAATTAAGTATAAAAGCAAACAGCGTGGACCCAGAACAGTGAGTCCACAGTGTTTGCCTTAGAGGCTTCTTACGAGAAAAGCAGACAATTTTTGTTGCGATTGGCGCTTTAAGGGTTAACTCTTTGCATGACGGGTAATTTTTCATCATTTTGTTGTCGTCTGCTGACTTATTTACACAATTAACTTTTATCAAAAAATCTTTCAGGGTCACCAAGTTCAGGGCGACGTTGACCTGGACCCAAACCGATTGCAAATGTTATCAGCAATGAAAGAATTAGCCCCTTGCCTCATAGAGACGCCTTTAACGCTTTTGCATACATAGAAGACTCAGATCAGGTAGCTCTTATCAGGGTCTACTCTGCTTGCTTCTGGAAATATGATATATCTGATCCTACACAAGTGGACCTGATAGGTAATTTCTTTGTTCTATGTACAAACATGAAAGTTTATTGATATAATTATTCATAGTGGGTGGAGCCTAGCATGGATATTCATGCTGTTTTCATATGCTGTAGGGTCCGTTTTTCCAGATTATTAACAGTCAAAGTCCATCAATCCCAATGGGGGGTACTCTCATGTTTTCTTCATACATAGGCTTGAGCCCAGCACCTACTGTTTGCCCAAAAAATATCAGGAATATCAAACACCCCCCCCCCCCCCCAAAAAAAAAAAAAAATATCTAAGTTTTGCTTAAAAAGCCTCTAAATTACATATAAAAGACCCCTAGAACTGGTCCAATTTTGTGATGACCCCAAAAAAATATCCACAAAATTTTCACACCTATTTTTTTTTCATTTGTCTGAACCCCCCCCCCCCCCCAAAAAAAAAAAAATAATATTGAAAATCGGATGTTAAACCCCAAAAAATGGCCCGAGCCTACGTATGTACGAAAACATCAGAGTAGGCCCTATCCTCCCCCCTGGGCCATCAGCAGTATTTTAACCACAACATGGTACTTTGTCTTAATTTAGCACAAAATGTTGTTTTTTTATTTACTTTTGACGATAGTGATAGTTATTAATCAGCTTCTTTTGTGTTAAGATAAAGGCAGTGTATGCAAAAGAAACCGTGACATATGCAGCGCAGTGAAAGAAAAAACATGGCCACAAGCTTAAGGAAACTATGTGAAGTTCTCGTATCTCTTTGAACTGGTCTCCTTAGGAACAACAACATAAAATGAAAGACTGACAATGATACTTAAATTACAAGAGATGTATCCAGCCAACATAGAGTGCGAGGCCACCATCTCCCCACCAGCAAATGGCGTTTTGCTTGCAGGCCGCCATGCGGGCTGATGACGGTCCGCATTTAGATGTTTACTGGGTAACAACTCTATGAGTGACCACAGGAGCTTGAAGTTATGTCCATATATGACTTATATAGCCTCAAAACCAAAAGCTCACGATGTCATTATGTAGTAATGACATTGTGAGCTTTTGGTTTTGAGGCTATAGATGTAATATAAGGACCGAACTTCAAGCTCCTGTGGAGTGACTCGGCATGAACATCACAAGCAAGTTCTTTTTGATTATGGCAGCCTTGGATGTCCAATGTTCAGTCAGCAAAACACAACTATATTAACGGACTTTAAAAACGCAACACTAACTTTACTTTATAGCTTTCAAAAGACAGTTGTATGTAAAATTCCTTTTCTTCGATAATGTCATCATGAGTTGGCTTCTTCAGCAAACACTTTAGTTTTAATTGTACAGCTAAACTCGACGACGTTATTTGCTCCGTATGAATTTAGTCACTGATACAGGAGATTTTAAGTCATCGAATGAAAGGGTACAAACAGATAGAGCTCAATTACGCAAAAAAGCTGTATCGCAGACCTGCCAGTCAATATGATAGTGATTCCTCGATCACTAACAAAGTCCATGACACACATTTATGCTTCTCGTGTTTCTTGATTTAAAGAAGTAGGGAATCTTCCGCTCATAAAATTTTGTCACATTAAACAGTTGACCCGTTTCTCAAAAAGTTAACATTTTAATGCGTTAAACTCATTTTTTATTGGACAAATTTTCACGTGCTGTTTAAAAATGAACACTCTTTAATGTACGATCAAAATAGTTGCTTTACCTTCAAGGCTTTTTCGAGGCATGAATTAAAGCTGCTATCCAAGTGTTGCGTTTTTAAAGTCTGTCAGTATATGTATTGGCGATAACCATCGATGATAAAATGAATTGGGATCAACAAATCTGTGAAATTTCTTTCAAAGCTACTCAGACACAAATTTGGTTTCCTTCACAGGAACATGGCTTTCGCACCAACGAGTACTAAGAAAGTTGCATACAAAACTTTGGTCCGCCTATGAAGCACCAATTTGTATCCTTACTTTATAATTTAAAACTCAGATTAACCATGCAAATTGAGAAAGTACAGATGACGGCAGCCCGCTGGACCTAAAAGAGATGCCTAAACACAAGTAATGTGGGTCACTGGTGACAAACTTGATGAGCTTGAGTGACCATCTCTTGATGCCCATAGGAGTCGGTCCTCTGAGCTTCTCTTTTACAATATTCATTGAAAAAGAAAAGTACATGACCTCTGCTCATAGTTCGAAAGTTACTTGGCAATCACATAGTTCGCAAGATATTGCAGAAACCAAGTATATAGTGACGCCCTGAAGAAAATGTTGCGCTTAACTATTCCACATTGGAAAATAGTCTTGCTCCTTCTACGAAGACATTCCGGACTACATATGAGTATTATTATAAGACTCTTATATAGTCAAAACCACAGTCAAAATAAATGGATGGATGGATGGATGGACGGACGGACGGACGGACGGACGGTGGGTCGGTCGGTCGGTCAGATGGATGGATGGATGGATGCCATGGATGCATGCCATGGATGAATGCATGCATGACATGGATGAATGCATGCATGCTATGGATGGGTCAATGGATGAATGGATCGATCGATGAATGGATCGATTGATTGATGGATGGATGGATCGATTGATCATGACAGACAGAACATCCTGTTCCTTATTCTTATAAATGACTTGCCGGATAACATAAGAACTTCTGTTCGCCTGTTCGCGGACGACTGTGTCCTGTATAGGACCATATATTCAATTCAGGATTGTTTTGCCCTACAAGAAGATCTCACTAGCGTAGAACAATGGGGAGCCGATTGGCAAATGAAATTCAATGTGGCCAAATGTCACTCCATGAGAGTGACTCGGCATCAGCATCACAAACACATACTCTGTGACTATTCCCTTCACAACCAAACCTCGGAAAACGTTCAGTCAGCAAAGCAAAATACCTTGGTATAACTATGTCTGATAATATGGATTTCAAAGATTTCTTCCAAAGCAACTAAGACACTTGGTTTCCTTTGCAGGAACTTGGCTTTTGCACCTAAGAGTACAAAGGAAGTTGCATACAAAACTTTGGTTCGGCCTAAACTAGAGTATGCAGCATCCATTTGGAGCCCTTTCTTAAAACTTCAGATTAATCAGGTAGAGAAGGTTCAGAGGACAGCGGCCCGCTGAACCTGCAGGAGATGGCGAAATACAAGTAGTGTCGGCGAGATGCTTGACGAGCTTGAGTGGCCAACTCTTGAGGCCCGTAGGGATCGGTCCTCTCTGCATCTCTTTCATAAAATACATTCTGGTGCTGTGTCTATAGAAAAAGACATGTACCTGGCCCCTTCTCACAGTTTGAAATCACACAGCGCCCAATATTGTATATACCAGACATACGGTGATGCCCTGAAGAACTCATTTTCCTCATACTATTCCAGAGTGGAATAGTCTCTCTCCTTTGGTGGTCAATTCTCAGACAACTGAGGAGTTTAGGCACTCCTCATTTAGTCAAAAACACAGCCGATTTTTTTTCTTCAAAATTCCAAATTCGCACTCCCGGGCGTAATGATCAAAATTTGATAGTGTCTGTATTATATGAAAGAAAGAAAGAAAGAAAGAAAGAACGAAGAACAGGACAAGACACTCTTGAGGTACAAGACACCACCAAGTACCTGGGCGTAGATCTCCAGTCAACGCTGTCATGGAAAAACCACATCGACCGGATCACAAAGAAATCAAACAGCATGCTCGGATTCTTGCGTCGAAACTTAAAGTCTACCAGCGTCGAAACCAAGACAAATGCCTATATCAGCATGGTCAGGCCAAACCTGGAATACTGTGCATCCGTGTGGAACCCCAGCCAGAAAGAGCTAATACAAAAGATCGAGATGATCCAACGCAGGGCTGCAAGATATGTTTCCAACCGCTTCAGAAACACCAGCAGCGTATCATCGATGCTTGATGCTCTCCAATGGGAACCACTCGAATCCAGGAGGACAAAAATCCAGCTTACCCTACTGTTTAAGATCATAAATGATCTGGTGGATATAAGGGCTGACGATTATCTTACCTCCTCAACAGGAAGAACCAGACAATCCCACTCCAAGAAGTACAGACAGATATCTACACGCACAGACTCATATAAATTTAGCTTTTTCCCCCGTACCATCCCAGTTTGGAATTCCCTCCCAGCATCAGTTGCTGAGGCCCCTTCTTGGATATCTTTCAAGAAGGGGTTATCCCCCTATCCTTCTAAGCAGCGTTAAGGGCCCGGTTGCTTATTAACTCACCAGGTGGGGAGCTGTGCTGTCGGGGACGTAAGGGCCCTGGTACCGCCACGGAAGGCAGAGTGGTCTTTATCTGATGAGCCAAAAGCAACTGGGAATACTTTCCTCCTTCTATCTTTTTATTTATTAGTCTTTTTATCCCATAGAATTCTTATTTGTTTGTTTTTTCTTATATCATATTAGACCTGTTTACTCTTTTTATTCTGTATATTACTTCTAACTGCCTATATTCTCTAGTTTTTCATCTTTTCTAGTGCTACCATAACAAAGTCAACCGTTGAATAATTGTCAAAGATGACGGATCAACGTACGATGTAGATGTAGAAGACAAGTTAATGCCCATTTCTACTCCTTTAACTCAGTGACCTATAGGTCACTGTTTAACTCGAGTGTCATACGTATAGATATATCTGGAGCCAGCTGCCTTCCTCAACAGTCTCAGCACATGGCTTGGAGACCTTCACCCACGGTGGTGTAAACGTGTGAGTGTTTGAAGTATGTATCACTATTTTTATGTATTTGTATGTATTGTGTTATTGTTGGTTTGTCTATAACTCACACAGTGGGTAATATTTGTACAATAAACATTATTCTATTCTATTCTATTCAGAAAAAATTTGGCTATTTTGGGTAGATTGGTTCCCCACGTTGATAAAGCTCCACTTCCGCTACGCATATTACGTTTGGTAACTAGTAATTTTTTACCAGTAGAGAATCCCACTCATCCGACTGCGCATGCTCCAGAAAGAGCATCTGTTTACATCCTGGGTCAATTTCGCACATCAAAATGAGAAATGAACATGTACTGAAAACTGAGAAGATTTGCCGCACTTTCTTTTCGATACGAAGCCTTTCAAATATTGCTGTTATTGGTAATTTCGATTTTAATATTTTTTTCAATGTACTTAGATTTTGATGTAATCAAGTGACGATACCTGTCCAAATAGCGCAAGTGGTAGCGCTTTAGCTTAACGAGGTAAGGGTCTAGAGATCGAATCCCACACCTGTTTTTTTTTCCGCATATGGTATTTTTTCAAGTAGAGAACCTGCGCATGCTCCAGAAAGAGCGTCGGTGTTGAAAAAGTTCATAAATAGCCAGGTATTATATGAATCCAGTGTGAACCAAATTCAATTAAATTTTTTACTATATAAAAGGCACAGAAAGTGGACTGGGTGGGCCAGCTCATACTCACTTACAATCCAATGATGCAAACCATGTTTCAAGGTCACCAGTCTTGTGGTTCATGTAAAGAAGGTTTAAAGGGTATTCACTACCTAAAAATAGTATGTGAGCATGATCAGGAAATACCACAATCACAAACAGCAGACAACCCCATGGCACTGCAAGGAAGAGACACACAACCATCAAGAGACACCAGGAAGACAAACTAATACATCCGTGGATCATCGTGGCTACAGCATGGGATAGAAAAGTATAGAACTCCCGTAAAACAAAAATCTGCACCCTGCAGAGCGTGTCTGCATGGTCTGTGGAAAGAGCGCACAAGAGGTCCGAAGGATCGAATCCACAAAAAGATCAGACATCAACGCCAAAGCATTGCTCGCGAAATATGGGGGCATTAATGTAGAGAGTGGCGTTAGGCTTAAATGAAATATATGTGTGGTTCCTGTTGCCTACCTACCCTAATTTTTTTAACCCTATATACCCTAAACAATAAAATGGTCTTTGGAGAAAAAATGGGCACTTTTTCAATTTCTGTCACTATTTTCTTTGTTAAATGTTATAACAAAATTTAATAATTTCCCTACCTACCTACCCTGAATTTTCTTGGCATGAAACAGGAACCACACATATATTTCATTTAGGCCTTATGTGTAGAAACTGTTACTCGAAATTACAGAACCTCGATCAAAGATGTAGACTTTTTTATGAGGGGTGCCAACGAAATGCAAGGATAGTGATGCGTGCTAATACTAAAAGAATGATGCGCTCCTCTCCTCTCTCTGGACCACAAAAGAGAATTAACTTCTCAAAAACACCAACAAAGACACGCAAAACACAACGCAAAACACAATTGTTTAAAGAGAGTGCCACCCCTGAAAGTACCACACCCGAGGAAATTGGCCTTAAAGTGGATTTTGTTACTGGTAGGATGTGTTTCCAGGTTTTAAGTGACCCCCGTTTTTCTTTTTTAAACAGCTTTAAAATGATCTTAGAAGAATGCACACCGCGTAACTAAAACCTATGGATCCCCGGAGCCCCCCCCCCCCTTCCTAAAAATCACAAGTTATTGTGATAGCAATTAGCATTTGGATCCCCCCTTGGATGGACCTCCCCTGAAAATGTTGGACCCCCTCTGGATCCTTGGGAAAGTATAGTTTTCTCTGCAATAAAACCATTGCCCCACCCCCCCCGCCCCCTCTGTAAAATAAGCTGAGGACTAAAAAACGTCTCAATCTGGACCCCCCCCCCCCTGTCAAAAATTCCTGGATCCGCGCATGATATTATACATGCTTTAAAGTCATATTACGGGGGTCGCGCACATGCGTTCCTTTTTCGCCACGCTCCCTAACTGTGAATGATGACCATCCCGCCCCCTCCCCTAAAATATCCACAATTTTATCATAGATCCCATAAAATATTTATTCAATCTGAACCCCCTAAAATTATTGAAATTAAAAGTTAGATCCCCTCCTTAAAAAAGGTCCCAGTCCATATAGGCTACGAAATGTCAGAGTAACCCCCATCCGATCGGAAATCCCCGACACAGGCATGCACGGACCCAGAAAGTGTTGTAAGAGGGAGTCCAATTTATCTTTAACAACTTTTTTATGGTGAGAATCCAAATACCTTTCAAGGTGTATCATCATCGGCCAATTTCAATGGCGTTTCGCTAGCGGCCGAATTAATGGCCCAACATTGAATTCTGGCTTGCCTTTGAGATTTTCAAGTGGATCCAGACGAGTATTGCTAAATAAATCCTATAGCTTTGTGATTTTGCTGGGCCCGGAGCCCCGGCCCCCTCTGGATCCGCGCATGGATAGTTTTCCTCGTAACCTGGCTTATTTAATGAACATGAGACAGAGGGGCTGCGGGTTCGAGCCTCGCAGGCGTCACTGCGTTGTGTCCTTGAGCAAGACACATTAATCATAGCTTAGTACCGGTTCAACCCAGGAAGACCCGTCCCTACATAACTGAAAGATTGTTGATGGGACGTAAGAATCAAATCAAACAAATCTCCTTCGCAATGCTGGCCCAATGTCATGTGCTCCGGAAACATAAACTTCTTTTAACACCAAACACATTATTCAGAATACAGGCACAGAGGATTTTGTAATAATATAGTGGTGTTTAATAATGAGAGAATGGTCGACATTGTTGCGTCGGTTCGATGTTGGTACAAGGTTGGTATGCGGCGACGCCCACATTTCCACCAACTACCAACGTGGGCCCAACGTATCTTTGCTATCTGTGTAGTGACCCCAAACACAAAATATGACGTCCGCTGATATTGTTCACGAATTCCAAGCATACTCGCACCTGGGTGAGAAAGGGGGGGGGGGTACTCTGATATTTTCAAACATACGTAGGCCCGGACCATTTTTGGGGTTAACTTTTTGGTATTTTGTGATGACCCCAAAAGATATCCACAAAATCTTCATACCCCAAAAAATTTTCATTTTTCTGAAAACCCTCAAAGGTATTGAAATTCAAAATTTTGAACCCCAAAATGGTGCGAGCCTACGTATGAATGAAAATGCTTATTTCTATAGGAACTTATAGAACTTGTTATTTTTCAGTTGCCATATTCCTGATAATAGAACAAAATAAACTTTATAAAAAAATCCAATCCGCACGCACAATTGGGCCACTTTCGGCCCGCCAACGAACCGCCATCCGCAGGTGACGGTTCGTCGGCGGGTCGATAGTGGCTCGTGATGGGATGCTAGCTGGGAGCAGTTGTTTAAAAATCGCAAATGCACTTTTTATTCAATACCGCAGATGGACTCAAGACGTCCCAGGTATTTTCCAATACTACGTATTTTTCCATTACTACGTCAGTGTATATGCTATAAATAGACGCAATGGCGTTTAGTAGTTACCTGTCTTAATATGCTGACAAGCTATTAAAGGGAGAGAACCAGTCTATATTTTGGGACGTTTTGATTTGAGGCCGTTTTGACTTCTTAGCACGACAGTCGAGTAAACAGACATCGTCACTGTAGCTGGTATCCCTTTCGGTGATCGCATCTCTTCCCGAATTGTTAAAACGCATGTAACCAAGCAGGGAAATTCCCAGTTTCTACCATATTTCGAATTAAAAGACGTAAAAATGATTCACGGGTAAATAATTTAATGATCCGACCTTCCCAACCATTGATATAGTGTTTTATGTTGATATTGTGCGAGGAGCTACATTTTCTGTGGTGTTTTGAGCGTTTTATATTGAATTTTAGCGAAAAAGAGTAAGGCAGAGCTTTTGGAGTTTTTAGGGGATTCCCCTTCACTATATTTTAATTTTTGTCCCTATACAGTTATGTTCCAAAAACACTGACCCTTTAAAAGTTAATTCACTGTGAACAAGCTTATGATTGACTATAATTGTTTATGGTGAAAGATAACCAGATTCTAGCTAGTCTCATTTGATGGAGAATTTGATCGTGCCTTTTTCTTTCTTTCTTTCTTGAATGTATATTCCGCCTGTGCAGGCGCACCACCTTTCGGTGTAGTATTAGTGTTAATAAAAGTATATAAACTACTGTAGAAAATAGTAACTTGTGAAACTTTAACAAATATGTACAGGTCCTTGTGGTAGAGAATTAAGCTTTCATAGTGTCAGACTTCTTGGCCACAACCGCACAAGCAAATCGGTGAAAGTCCCAATCTTTCCTCTGGCACTGAACGCTACAGTAGTGGGTTATATGACAGCGCGAACAACGTTTAAGGTCCTCTCCTTTTTTCCCTG
Organism: Loripinus fragilis; assembly: GCA_964019695.1. Lineage (NCBI taxonomy): Eukaryota > Metazoa > Mollusca > Bivalvia > Lucinida > Lucinidae > Loripinus > Loripinus fragilis. The sequence goes on from OZ026523.1 coordinate 22,202,856, forward strand.
GATGCTTACAGTTTGAACAAACACTATATACACTGCTCACATCGTCGTCACTATCGTCACTATCAATGGTGTCCAGAAATTCACGAAGAATTGCCTGTTCGTGTAACACTAACAGGTCAGGATCAGCAATTGGACTTGGTGTTGGATTTTCCGAAGACACCAGTTCACTATTACTACCACAAGAAAGACTGGTATTTTCCAGTTCCTTTGCACACACAGAATTATCCGAATCCTGCTGCTACTCTTCTGGCGAAGCCAAATCTGGTGTTCCAGCTAACTTCTTTTCCAGAAACCGCGCGTGTCTCTTCCTAGAACGAGCCAACGCAGAGGGAGATCTGTTCTTCTTCCGACGACGTCTCCTTACTGGTTTCTTCGCAGTAGTACGTCCGGTGACCCCATTGTCGTCCTTGGCTTTGTTGGGAGTTTTGGCGGGAAGTTTGCAACTGACAGTTAATGAGAATTTATCCTGACTCCGCATGAGTTTCCACGAGAATAGGTTGTCCTCATCGTTCTCCAGCCTGTTTAGAACTTCCACGATCGATTTCGGTATAACACTGGGCAATCCTTCCATTATTAATATCCAAAAATCACGGTGGCGCGAAATCTACGTCCACTCGATCCGCCATCTTTGAACCGTCTGTATTATACAGCGGTGTCGCTAACCTGCATCTGTTGCAAAACCCTAGAGCATATATTGGTGAGTAACATCAACAAGCACTTAGCCTTAGATAGCATACTTGCTGACTGTCAGCATGGGTTCCGAAGTCGGAGGTCTGTGAAACCCAGTTGGTTCAGTTTGTGCACGATATCATCAGCAACCTGGATTGTGCGATGAATCGGGGGGCACAAGCAGATAGATTTGATCATCATGGATTTCGCAAAGGCCTTTGACAAGGTCCCACACAGGAGGCTATTACACTCGATTACTACGGGATACGAGAGTCCACCCACAAGTGGATCAGCAGAGCTCTCGGAAACGCAGAATTACGCGTATTGGTACGCACGTTTTTTCCCTGGGACGCATGATTTTCGCTAGGGGGGAGTCCCGCGTACGCATGTTTTTTAGTTGGCACGCGCAAAAAATCCAGTAGCTGCGAGATAAATACACACCGGGAGATCAAAAGCCCTTTGATATTATATCGATCGCGACACGCTTTCAGGGATTTTTTTTGTGTCCTCAGGGGCCGAAATTCGGCCCCTTTCCCAATGGGATTTAGGTGACTTTTTTCCCTTTTTGAAAAAAAATTCCCAATCTCAAAAAAAAAAAAATTTTTTTTTTTTTTTTTTTTTTTAGAATTTTCACACACACACACACGCTACATAATGACAATCTACTAGAATTGCATCCTATTTTCCTTCAATTTAATGGCAATAGTATGTGTAATAGCTAATTTGTTTTTAAACTGACCGAAAAATGCTGTTCTTGTTTGTTTAGAAAATTTCCCAATTTATTGGTTTACCGCGCTAATTGTCCCAATCTGAAAGGCCCTAGGGCCCCTTCCCAAAATTGCAAAAAAAATCCCTGGCTTTGCTGTCTCTGTTGACCAATCGTATGACTCGGACTGCAGTGTAGCAATTCTGACAGGTGATTGACAGGATTACTGATGTGGGACAGTGTGATTATTATGAGATGATTATTAAAGTAAATAAGCAAGGATTATCGAATAATTGTTTGAATATTTACCGTTAATTAAAGGGAGAAAACTAATAGGGTATTGTAAACAACATCGGACTACCGACTTCCGAAAACGACTGATTAGGGATGAAAGAGAAAACCTATTTAATTGCACTCGTTTACGATTTGAGCAACATAAACATGGAGAAAAAAAATTAATTTTACGGATTTGCATTTCTTCGTTTGTTCATTGCTACGGCAAACAAAACAGTGTGAGAATTGTTGGAAAAAACGGTACAGCGGTAAGCCGTATACGGTAACGTCCGACTGACAAAAGTTCCAAATGAAGCTACACTACAAGCCGTGCGATGAATTTTTGCATCGTCTTGAGTAATAAACTTTCAGCAAGTAAAATCCTTTATTCTAAATCATGGAAGCCATGTTAAATGGCTAAGTAATGTTAGTCTATTCATTGCAATCGCCGTAGACACTAGCGAGATGCGTTTTTTAGAAGAAAAAACACTTCCATCTGCATAAGATTATACAAAACAGAGGACTGCTGTCTGTCTGTCTGTCTGTCTGCCTGCCTGCCCGCCTGCCTGTCTGTCTGTCTGTCTGTCTGTCTTGTTAATGAATAAAACAAGTGCCAACAGTTTAATCTTTTATTTTGATAAGGCCAAACAAAAAAAAGATGTGTTCAGATTACATGAAAAATATAGTACCAAAATATTTTGTTTTTGTTAAGTAGGAACAATAAATTAATGTTTAAAGGGTTAAAATCAGTCGATCTAAAAATTATTCAAATGTATCACTTCCGGCTAAAATGGAAAAGATATACGGTATGCACAAATTGGTGGGACTCCAACTTTTTTAGAGTAGGACTCCCACTTTTTCCAGTGGGACTCCTACTTTTTGCCAGATGGGAGTCCTGAACTCCTGTTTTCAAAATCCTAGTGAGAGCTCTGATCAGCACATGGCTCTCTGTGCGCAGTCAACAAGTAGTTTTAGACGGTCAAGCCTCGGGTCCAGTCCCTGTTTTATCCGGTGTACCCCAGGAGTTGGTCTTAGGACCGATCCTTTTTCTAATTTTCATTAATGATTTACCGGATAATATCAAGTCTTCAGTTCGGCTGTTCGTGGACGATTGTGTCCTGTAGGGGTGGGTATAGCCTCTGAAAACCGTATCGTGATATATTGCAATTTTTGATTTTGTATTGAGATAAGAATCATGATATACCGCATACCTTAATAACAGGGGAGGTGAATTTTCTCAGAGCCGACTTTATTCAACACCAAGTGCAATTGAACGTCATGCTAGCATAGATCGATCGCATCCACAGCATGAACAATGCCAGCTTTTGATGATTCATTGAAATCGGATCCTTCAAATTTGCTATCTTACGAGAAATCATTTTGGTTTTGGCCAGGGAAATCCTCCTCTTAGCCAATGATATTAACGTTTTGCACACAGCCTGTTTTGTTTATCATAGTTACCGGCTTTTCATTGGCTGTCGGACGTCCCGCTTCTATTACTTATCAAGCGAGGTTAAATAAATAATGATATGCTAATAAATTACAGCTCGAAAGGATAGCAGATAAACTATGCTCCGAAAATTGACGGAGTTTGTTGAGTGTACCAGTACGTCAAAAGCATATCGTGATATGTATCTCAGGACTCGTAAATCTAGATATACCGGTAATATCGCACACCCCTAGTGTCCTGTATAGGAACATTCATTCATTGCAAGACTCTCTCATTTTGCAGTCCTGAAGATTTTGACAGTCTTAGGCTCTGGGAGGCCGATTGGCAAATGAAGTTCAATGTTGCCAAATATCACTCTATGAGAGTGACTTGGCATTACTCACACAAACAAATCATTCATGACTACACTCTGCATCAGCAAACTTTGGAAAACGTTCAGTCCTCGAAATATCTTGGTATAACAATCACAGAGAACATGGATTGGGGTCAACATATCTCTGATATCTCATCTAAAGCAACTAAGTCTTTAGCTTTCCTTCGAAGGAACTTGGCTTTTGCACCTAGGAGTACTAAGGAGGTTGCATACAAAACTTTGGTACGCCCTAAATTGGAGTATGCAGCACCCATTTGGAGCCCTTATTGTAAAACTCAGGTTCAACTAGTGGAGAAGGTACAGAGGACGGCAGCCCGCTGGACCTGCAGGAGATGGCGCAACACTAGTAGTGTTGGCGAAATTCTCAATGAGCTGCAATGGCCAACTCTGGAGGCCCGGAGGGATCAGTCCTCTCAGCTTTTCTTTCATAAAGATTCATTGTGGGATTTTGTCTATTGATAAAGACAAGTACATGTACTTGACCCTGTCTCAGAGTACAAGATCTACCAGGTCATCACACAACTCACAGTACTGCAGGCCCCAGGCTTATAGTGATGCTCTGCAGTATTCTTTTCCTCAAGGACTATTCCTCATTGGAATAGTCTGGCTCCATCTGTGGTCACAGCTGAGACCACGGAGGAGTTCAGGGCACTCATTTAGATGACTAAGCCAGAAGCTTTTTTTTTGTCAAAATTCTAAAACACTCACAGCAGATAATTATCATATATGATCACCTGAGTAAATGAAGATAGATAGAAAGATGAGTGTTGTGTGTAAAATGGTCGCTCTCAATAAGGCCAAAAATTGGTTTTCATTATGCTCAATAACCCAGTTACCGTTGTATACCACTTATCGGGGTAGTCAGCAAACAAGCAATTAGAACATTCTTCATCAGTTGTGCTTGCAGAACTAGAAAGTTTGCTTCAAAAAAAATAACACAGCACAAAAAATTAGCTTTGTTGCTCAAAGATTTTGTATTTTATCCCACGTTTTGCATTTTACTGTGAAATTTTCACCAAAATAAACTTTTTTGATAGAGGTATATTTAAATGCAGCTTTTAAAGAAATGGAACCACAAGCAAACAAAAACTGATGTATATTAGTTTGAGATAACGGCTGAAGTCTTCTATTTCAGTTAAAATATTTCAGTTCTTCATAAAGATACATCAGTTTTTATGTGATGCCTTGGTAACTAGTACCTAATTTTAATTGGCACTTTTTGGGGTACTTCATTTATAGGGCTTAATTCGAGATGAAATCTTCAACAAAATGCATAATTTTCTAAATGAATATAGATGAAGGAATTTTTTTCACTTGTGTTTTCAATGTTTTAAATCACGCTGGTATTCCTTTGTAAAACAGTGAAAACCTTAAGTGCACCGGTAACTGGGATCAGAAGCATACTCTTCAAGGCTAATTATTGCTTAATGCGGGTCAAAAGTATTGCAGAATGGCCAGAATGCTCCAAGGGGAGACATTCTGCAATACTTTCGACCTTCGTTAAGCTACCATTTGTCAAAAAGATCTTTGTTTTGTCTATTTTGAGTGGCCGTTTTACGTGGGTTTTACTCTGCAACTTTTTTTATCCCCTACTTTACCCCCTGAGTTGTGAGATTTCTTGCCATCGAAGTGTCAGCTGTCCAACCGCACTCTGGCACTGAAAATTCATATTATGTTATAGTTGCTTACAATCCTAGCCATAACCTAAATCATCATAATAGGAGTTAAATATTGTACCTGTACTCCTTTGTTATATATACCTAAACTGCTATAAAAAAAACTGTTTTTAGTTCACCTGATCGGCTGACCCAAAAGGTTCAAGTGACATATTGGTACCAGTATGCCGGTATGCCATTGATGATCCCATCATCATTCATTCACATTTTCAAAGAAGTTTATATCTAGACTAATGGTGATAGACAATCATGGAAAGCATCATCAGAGAAGGGGAAAGACTGCATAAAGTTTTGGGGCTGATCAGATGAGACTGTTCTTTTGAGCACTCAAAACATGTTTAAACTGATGGGTTAGAGAATAATCACAATTTTAATTTCAAAATGTTTGCTTTTTTTCTTTCTAAATATAGATGCTAGCTAACAGGTGTCATACCTATATTTGCTTCCTGTTTTTGAAAACTTATATGGGCTGCACCTGATGATATATAGAGCAGTATAGACAATGTCGCCTATTTATTTCCTTTTGTTTTCTTTTTGCAAAAATATATGAGCCATGGCATGAGATTTCCAACAATGTGGTATGTGCGACCAGCAAAGGTTCAGACCAGTCAGCGCATATGCAGAGTCTGATCAGAGCCTTTGCTAGTCGTCTGAATATTCTATGAGTGTTAAGCTACTGACTAAACATCATTTGGAGTTTCTAAGCTTAACAAGAGGCTCACCAGGCTCGTCTGAGTCTACACTTGTCAAAATGCCACATTGCTGGAAATCACATATCACGGCTCCAGGGCCTTTTCTGCCCATCTCTAGGGGCCGAATTTCGGCCCCATTCCCAATCAAAAATAGCCACATTTTTTCCCAATACCATGTCTGATTTTCCCAATTAAGAAAAGTAAAAAAAAAGTGGTATGCTTGGCATAATACAATCTAAAATAAATTGATTTTTAGTATATATTTTGCTACTCTTGTAATGTTCTGTGTCGTTAATTTCTCCCAATTTTGATGTTAAGTCGATCTTTTTTCCCCAATTTTGGCCAGGGGCCTTTTCCCAAAATTGCTGGAAAAGGCCCTGGGCTCATATAGTATTCATGGGCTGTGATATACTGAGGGACTTTAAAAACGCACCAGTTTACATTCTCCGTCTCTTCCACATGATTAATTTGAGGCTGTTTTCTTTATCATTTTTCATCCCCTTGCAAAATGGACCATGATTTGCCATTATTTCGATTTGCTCATGCTATTCATTCTGACGTAATATCGACGTAAGCGTTTTTCAACAATTGTCGTCTGACAAATGTGAATTTGATTCAATTTGAAAACAAACACTTTTATGTGGTAGTCAGATGTCTCAACAAATGGAAAAACGCAAAAGTTTTAAGAAATACCCGTTTTATTACGCTCCCACTCGCAGCGTTTCTTTGCTAACGTCAGTCTTAAATTTTCAAACATCAATAACAGACGGGTGACGCCCGCGCATGTCGCTATACTTTTGTCTTTTATGCAACTGATTGAGGAGTATCTGTTGGCAACAAAAAGATTTTGATTATTCCTGACCCTTAGGATATAAACCGCCAATTACGTCAAAAATCGATGACGCCATGTAGACGTAATGAACGTTGCCAGAGGCCGAAAACTTCATGATTTGAATTTGTCTTTCCTTTTGCTTTCAAGAACAAACATCGGTTCGAAAACTTGTTTTGGTTCATAATGGAAGGTATGGGGACTCTGTGACTTTTTGAATTTGAGTTGTCTCAGATTTATCGCGACGTCACGGCAATCGTAAGCCACAGCGTTTCGATTTTCTTATTGCATGCAAGCTAAATGACGGAACTTGTCAATTTTATTTTTCACATAGTGAAAATATCCAATTTTCGACATAAATTAGCATTTAAGCAGGTGGTGCGTTTTTAAAGTCCTTCAGTATAGTTGAAAACCACCTGATTGCTCATACTGTATAGACAATGTCATACCTACATTTATATACTTACTTCCTGGTTCTTTTGCAATATGAGCTGTTATTATATACAATGTAGCTAACACAAATTGTTAATGGATATTATTTAACCCACAATGCATATGCTGTATTTGATTGACTAGAAACTGTATAGTTTACGTCAAATAAATAATCTGTTCTATTCTGTATCTAGTTGCTAACACCACAGTCTAATTTCAGCTCATAGGCAAATGGTATGCACACAGATCAGACTGCTCTGGAATGGTCTGATCATGGTCCACAGTGTGGACCCCACATTGTTCGCTACAGAAACAATTTAAAAGGACCAGCACTGAGCAGATGACACATTTATTCAGGCTGAGCGCCTTGTGAGCTAAATGTATTTAATTGCAATTGCTTACAGTTACTGCATGCAGTCGTAGACCCGAGACTGATTGCAATTTTTTGGATTTTTTCTCATTTCTTTGATAAACTGTATCAGGGTTCAAGCTGGACCTTAACAGTAGAGAGAAGTCACTTCTCCCTCCAGGAAAATTAGGGAGAAGTGCAAGTTAGATAGGGAGAAGTCAAGCCTCCAGATAAGAGTGCGTAACTGAACACTGAACATTTTTTTCTTATTTCTCAACCAAAACATGTCTTGTGGGTACTCAAAAGAACCGTCTCATTTCCCAAAACAGATGTTTAGATTGCTGGGTAAAAACATGATGACAATTTTACCCTCAAAATTTTTGCTTAACTGGACCTATGGAAGTTATAGCAAAGAGATTGTCACCACAGCTTGCATTTGAAAATGAGTCTCCCTAATAGGGCAAAATCTTGGCCCCTAGGGTGACTATTTCTCCCCTTAGCTTATTCCCTGGCCATATGCTGTACATACTCATTGATAGAGTCTATCAGGCCATTTGATAAAGAGTGCATAAATTATAAATTAACTTTCTTATTGTTTCAACCAAAACCTAACATAATGTTGTAGGTATCAATATACTCTATATAAAAAAAGCCATCTCATTCACCATTCTTTATAACAGACATAACTTTTTCAAAAAATACTTTCAGGAACTCTTATCAGTGTGTCAAACGATTTGCCTCCAGATCGGGCCCTACATTTTGTCAGTCCTGGTCTGGGTCCAGACCGTTTGCAAAGGTTATCAGCAGACGTCAAAAGTCACCGCTAGCAAGGAAAATTGATATAACAAATGTTTTGGTTTAGAAGTGTGAAATTAACTTTTCAATTACACACTCTCATTTAGAGGCCTATATACCGGGTATAAGGAAAATATTGCCAATATTAAAAATGTCTTTGTTGGATGTTATATTTTCATAGAACATAGGTCTATCAGGGACCAAGCTGGCCCAGAATTTTAGGGAGAAGTGACTTCTCCCTGCAGGACGATTAGGGAGAAGTGACAGTCAGATAGGGAGAAGTTATAGCGCAAAACTACGACATTTTCTGTCAATTTAGAAGCAAATCAGCCATTACACATACTATTGCCATTTAATGGAAGGAGAAACACGATGCAGTGGCAGTAGATTGTCTGATAATGTCACCACAGCTTGCATTTGTGTGGTGACAGAATGAAAATGAGTCTCCCTAAAAAAAAAAAAAAAAAAAAAAAAAAAAAATTTTCTTTTTTTTTAGGGAGACTCCCACTTCTCCCTGGGTCCCATTTAGGGCGAAATTTCGGCCCCCAGGGCGACCATTTCGCCCTAGTCGCCCCCTAGCTTGGTCCCTGGTCTATATTATAAACCAAAATCTTGGGGGTAAGATTGTGAATATTTTCTTATCAATCACAACAATCAATTTAAACATTTGTTTTGGGAGCTCAAAAGAAACATCTCATTGAGAAGGTTCTTTTGAGTACTCACATCATATTTATGGTTGAGAAATTAGAAAATTAATTTTGTATAGGACTGACATTTTAAATTACTTCCATTGGGTATTTTGCAAGGGTTTCTTTGTAGATACTTCCTGCTTTAATCTTTGCCTGCTAGGGGCAAATTTTATCATCTGCAGATAACCTTTGCAGATAGTTTGGACCCAGATCAGGCCCGACAAAATGTCTAGTCTGATCTGGATATAAAGTGTTTGACACCCTGATGGTAGTCCTGAAAGATTTTTTTTGAAAAATATTGATTTTGAAAAAAATTCAGCAGAGGTCATAAAAAAATTATGAAAATTTACCCGGCATGCATAAGTTCACCATTGAGTATACTGAAAGCAAGTTTGCTCATGCAATCAAATGGAAGTTGCTTCCTTGTTATATTAATTCTTTACTTGCTAGTGGTGACTTTTGACATCTGCTGATAACCTTTGCAAACAGTTTGGACCCAGATCAGGCCTGACATTTTGTCAATATGACTGACAAAATGTCAGGCCTGATCTGGATCCAAATCGTTTGACACACTGATGGTGTTCCTGAAAGTATTTTTTGAAAAAAGTTAATTTTGAAAAAAAATCAGCAGATGACAAGAGCACGAAAAATTGTACAGCAAAACAGAGTAGAACATATTATGGTGACCGTGTACATTTGACGATTAAATCATTTGAAATGATAAAGCTGTTCAGTTTTAATGACATTTGTATGGTGAAAATATTTGTTGTGGCTGTAGGTGTTGGTATGACACTTGACTTGAAGGATAAGGCAAAAAAAAAATTATAGATTCTCAAGCACTTTTTGAAAAAAAAACAGATGAGGGAGGTAGGTATTTTATTTTATTTTTTATCTCCTCAAAAACAGATGAGGGAAGCAGGGTTTTTTTCAGATGAGGCTTCAGGCATGTATTTTATGATGATATTTGGGCCGATACAAGAGCCATGCTGGAAATAAATCAAGCGATTTTCTTGAAAAAAAAACTGCCCTTTACACGGCATTATAAAGTCAGAAAGATGCGACACTTGTATACCTGCACTAAACCAAATAAAAAATCAATACCAAGCGCCTACACGTTTTTCTGAAGATCTGGTAAATGTATGAGGAATAAGATTTGAACGAACTTGGACGAACCGAAAAAACAATTTTTTTTAATGCAGATTTTTTTGTTTTAAAAAAAAAAGACGGTGATGTGCAGACTTTGAGGACAATGCGGCGAAGCTTGAGAATCTATTTTTTTTTTTGCCTAATCTGATCATACATTGTCAAACAGTGGATTTATTTTGTGACATTGACCCCATTTGCAAGGTCACAGAGATATTATATGGATAGTTGTTGAGTATGTTGTTTTCTGTTTTATTCTGTTGTCAGTTCAATCTGACAATATATCAGGCCCATGATCATGAGGTCACTAGTTTGGATACGAAAAGAAGCTCAGTGTTGTGACAGTTGTATCTGTTTAACAGCTCTTGATTATGGCCAGACTGCAATCTTACCAGTGTCACTCAGTGTCTCCGGAACTAAATGTTTAAACAGAAAGATAATCAATTGGCACATGTATATCTAATGATTATCCTAAACTCTTTCCTTGTTAGCATCTAGTTAGTGCCTGGACCCAAACTGTTTGACACTGATTGTGTTCCTGAAAGAATTCTTTTTTTAAAAGTTAATTTGAACACTATCTGAGTGTCACACAATATTCTGGTGGGCCTGATATGTGTCCAAACTGCAAAGATCAGCAGATGACAAAAAAGTGGCCGCTAGCATGGAAAGAGTTCATTTAAGAAATAAAATTAATTTTTGGTCTGTTCATGGAATCATGAACACATCAGGTCTCTTGCAAAGTAAGTGAAGGGCTTCACGTTAATTTTTGCAAGAGACCTGATGTATTAATGATTTCATGAACAGGCCAAAATTTTAATTTATTACTTATCGTATATTTACATTTTATTATAAATATCTAATATATAGAAATTATTTATAATTAGGAAATAAAACAGTGTTGTAAATTAATATGTAATTGTATTAACGGTTTTGTTGGAGTGTTAAACATAAATGTAGAACAGCCAATGTGAAGGCGGACAGCCAATGAAGTAAACTAGAGGCCTGTTTTGCATGTGTGAATCCAGTGTGGCTAGCTTAAAACACAACAGTGTCACTTCTGGCGAAAGAATTTGTTATTCAAAGCGTATTGCAAGGGCAAACGATGTTGGCAGCTGTCAATCATATTTATGTCTTCCATGAGGTTTTGAATGGTTGCAAAAAAAAAAAAAATCTTAAGATTCATTAAAGGCTTGCTTTGAAAATGTAAATATAATGAAATTACACCAAATCAGAAGTTCATATTAACAATCCATAACTTTAGTACTTATAGGTAGTGGACATGTGTCCTTTAATATATTAGGTCAAATACATTACTTTGTCTTAAAATAAACATTATCTTATAATAGGCATTACTTTATCTTATAATAAACATTACTTTATCTTATAATAAACATGACTTTATCTTATAATAAACATTACTTTTTTTATTTTTATTTCAGGACTAGCCATGTTTCGGCTTATGGCACAAGTCTTGTGCAGTATCCAACGGTAAGTGGAGGCTTTAATATGATCTTAATCATTATTAACCCTTTCTTTATGGGAAACCCGAAAACAGGTATTTTTACAAACAGTGAAGACCCTGATGAAATGCCGCGTAATGTGGCATTTCACTAGGGTCTACACTGTTTGTTAGGTAAGAGAGATATTCAAACAAAAATGTAATATTTAAAAAAAAACAACTATAACCTGCCTACCCTAGATATATATATATACAATGGACCATCCCCAAGTTTCTAGTAATATATAGTATCAAAGACTCAAACCAGAAGGAGGAATTCATTAGTATACAAAGGGTTAATGTAATGGTGAATCGTACAACATGGGTTGGCATTTTTGATAGGTAGGTCATCTGTTTTCTGTCAACCCTTTGAAGACCGGAAACAAAAGGGTTCTTTAGCAAACAGCGAAGACCCAGATGAAATGCCGCATGATGCTGCATTTCATCAGGGTCTGCACAAGGACAAAATTGATCTTCAGGGAAAGAAATAGAATATTTTTTGGAAACTATAATCTGTGACCCCTCAATATATACAATAGACCATTCTGACTTTATTGTATGTAGCTTAATGGGAAATTAAGTCTGAAAAGGGTTAAACATGCAACTTTGGCTTGGTTAAATGATTTCTTTTTGTTGAAAAAATAGCTTTATTAAGATGTATATTTTGTATTACACAAAACCTAAACTTCTTAAAAGTTATGTTAACCCATGAATTGCTCGGGGGTCAGGGCACTTAAAGCAGTCCAGAAACCTTGATTGTACCTAAAACTTTGGTTTCTATTGCTTTTAATACTTTCAACAACTTCTTGACTACTAAATCGACACTAAACATGTCCTAGGAAGGACCAATTTCTTGACATTTATACAACAAAAAACTTCAAATTCTGTACATATTTAAGCAGATGAAGGTTTTGCAAAAAAAAATATATATAAAAGATCACATTTTGTAAAGAGTGGTGCCATAGGTTGCATTTGGTCTGCAATTTTTGACTGTGGTACTTCTGGATATTTACAGCAAAAAACTTATAAAGCATATTTATGCAGATTAAGGTTTCTTTGATTCCAAAATGGAAAAAGATATTTAAAAAGTCACATTTTGTGAAGAATGGTGCTGTGTCCAATTGCATTTGGTCTGAAGTATGTGATTGTGGTACTTCCTGATCATACTCACTAAAGACACTTACTTTTTGTACTGTACACACGGGTTTAGATCAACAAATTTTTTCTGTGTAAAATTATAAATATTTTCTTAGCATATGTTTTGGGTGCTCAAAAGAACCGTTTCATTGAGACGGTTCTTTTGATTATCCACAACATATGCTTTGGTTGAGAAATTAGAAAAAGAATTGTTATGCACTCTTAATCACATGTATACATGATCTAATTTTCACATTTGTTTCAAAATGTCTTGATTTGACCTTTAGTATATGCATGTTATCATATACATATCTCAAATTTAGATGAAGGACTAATGTGTAATATAATATCTGTAAAATTTTGGGGTTATTTCCCCAGATTTTTTTTATAAGCCACTTAAGTTGAACAATACATTTGTGGTTTTATGGGTTTGTATGTAAATTTATATCTACCTTTGAGTTGAAAGGTTTATGCAGTGGTTTTTAATTATTTCCCCTGAATTATATTTTTTATGTATGTATAATGTTCCTGGGATGACATAATACACCTGCTTTTAAGTTTTCACTCTTGCTTGACATTTGCTTTTGTGAGATCTTTCTAATGGCTTTTGATTATATTTTTTGTGGCCATTTTATTTATCTTTAGTTGAGAAAGGTTTGATGATTTCTTTGCTGTAAGTGTTGACTTCAGGATTTTTTTGGCACTTTTATAAAAATCGGGCCAGGATTGGATTCAGGAATTTTATTAGGGTTAAGCTAAAAATTGGGAATTCTTTTAATAAACGTTTCAATTTAGAATCACAGGCTTTCAAGCGGGCCCTACTTTTCCCTTCTTTTTTATTTGCTCCTACTTTTCCCTACTTTTTCGTGAAAATGCCCTACTATCCCTACTTTTTCACTCTAAAAAGTCATTAACATGTAAAAAAATCCAGAAATTTTTCCTCGCTCCCTTGAACTTTTATAAATTAACTGTTATGTTTATCCAGGGGGCACGTCGCTAAACACCTCAAATTTTAATTTTTAACCCAAAAAATCTCCCTGTTCAACTGGTGCTATTGTGACAGGTATTATCTTGCTCATTTAGTGTGAAAGTCCTTATTTCAAACAACTCATTGTAATGAATTTTGTACTGGGAAAAGCCCTACTACCCCTTCTTTTTTACACCGATAAACCCTTCTTTATCACTACTTTTTCCAAATTTGTATTCCTTCTATTTACCTACTTTTCTGTTGATCAGCACTTGAAAGCCTGGAATCAGTAAAACTTTACTTATCACCAACTTCAACTTTATATCCATTGTTTATAACTTTATATCCATTGTTTATATCAGCTCAAGCAGTGAATTATTGAGCAATAAATCACTGTTTAGAGGTCAGTTGTAAAGAAGATCAAATCCTAAGTGTACAGCATGAGAGATTTGTCATCGCGTAACGGGCCGACAAACAGTGAATTATTACTCAACAATTCACAAACTTGAGCAGATCTATTTCTATTCGAACACACAATAAATGACGAAAGCACATTTGAAGTCTTCAGCTTCTTCCAACTTTCCACTATTTCACTGAAGAAATCCCACCAATAGTTGGACTGTTTCGCATACATCTTCATGTATATGTAATGTTTTTCATGTGTTTAAATGACATTCAACTGTCTAAGGCCATGACTGATGGCATTTTGCAGTGGCAGTTAACATCAGCTAGCACATTTTCAAAACTTTGACTTTGTTGTTTCATATAACACCATTTCTTAACATAGGCGAGGTTTGTTCGAATTATATTTATATGTTTTGGTTGGGAATTAAGACAATGAATGTTTAATTTATGCCCTCTTTTCTAGTTGCCATATATACATTTATTGAAAACATCCCCCCGATACAACACCTGATGGTTTGAAAGCAAGATTTTTCAGCATTTTTAGTTTTTATGAGCAGTTGAAATTGAGCATGAAAAAAGTTTTATAACATCGGGGCCATGTCTTTCCTGTATTTTCAGGTCTACAGTCAAATTCAGGACTATGGCGTTGCTATGTGGAGAGTCGACAAAATTCTTTCGATGAAATATTAAAGCACTAACACCAAACATGTCAAGATTCAAAGGTTCCTTTAAAGGAGCTTATAAATTGTACCTAGAGTTTGTCAACCTAATGGCAGAGGACATCGCCTACAACGACGGCAATAGTGGTGCAAAGATGGAACAGAAGCGAAGCGACATACACGTGATCGTGTATGATATTCTAGTCAATGACTCTTCCGCCGATTGGTGCAAACATAATGAATTTAAACAGTCCATTGAAGATTGTAAGAGAAGAGGAGATTTTCGACCAGAGAAAGCATCAAAGGCTTTTAATCATGTGGAACATTATATCCTCTTAATCCTGTTGATGCCATGGAAACAGGAGTATACAAAAATTAAGGTGAGTAGCATTGGCCTTGCTATTAATAAAGGCAATTTTATTAGTATTAGTATAGGCCTTGTTATTAGTATAGGCCTTGCAAGTAGTATAGGCCTTGCTATTAATAAAGGCCTTGCTATAAGTATAGCCTATTAGCATCTATATAGGCTTTGCTACATGTATTAGTAAAGGCCTTGCTATTAGTATAAGGCTATAAGCTATTAACATAGGTCATGCTGCTAGCATATGCCTTGCTATTAGCCTAGGCCTTCCTAAGTAGGCTGTTAGTAGCAATTTAGGCCTTGGTTTTAGTAAAGGCCTTGCTATTTCATGTTCTTTTCTATTTGCTCTTTGTTTACTACAGTAGTGACTCCTTACCTAAATGTGTACTTTGCTAAACAGTGAAGACCCAGATGAAATGCCGCTTTGTGTGGCATTTCATCAGAGTCTACACTGTTTGATGAGACAAAAACGATCTTCTGAGAAAGAAATCCATTTTTTTTTTTTGAAATTGTAACGGTGACATCGATATATACAACGGATCATCCCAAACTTATATCATACCAGAAGCAAGAATCCAGTTGTGCATGTACATAAAGGGTTAAAACTAAAAATGGTGGTACTTTTCTTATTTTTCATTGATATTTGCTGTGGTGCTTTATTCATAGAGTACTGGCAAGATGTTTCCTCTAAGCATAATAAGCACTCACAACATTGGTTTTCATGAAAATAAGAAAATGAGTACGGTAAATGTTCTAAAATTACGAACACTAAAAAATAATTATTTTTCTCGATGTTCGTAATTTTAGAAATTACGTTTGTGAAAAAATGCCTATCTCCTCTTTTTTTTCTTTAAAACCGCCGCTAAATTCATGCGGACTGAGTCAGTAAAATGTCCAGCGCGTGCGGTATTCGCCAAGTGGAGAGCCAGGCACGTGCATATTATGTCACTCAATTTACTTACAAGTCATAAAAGTCCACTGATTTATACTATTCGATAAGCCGGGTCTCCTATGTTCACTCGTCTCGGACTACCGATGAATCACTACACTATTTCGTTCTTCCTTCAGAAAGCCAAAACGCTTTCGCTCGCTCTGCCGACTTCAAATTCCAGTTAATATTGTAGGCCTACCTTGGACCCATTAATTTCGGGTCCGAGATTGTACTCAAGAATTGAAACCGCTCGACATCTCGTACGATCAGATTTTTTTTTTTTTGTGCATAGATCGACACAAAACTTTGAAATACGTAGACGAGTTCCCAGAGTAAAAAAAACACAAACTGACGAAATTCAAAAAGAACACACACACACACACACACACACACACACACCTCTCTCTCTCTCTCTCTCTCTCTCTCTCTCTCTCTACTTGTCGATCCGCCGATGCAAGGTTTACTTTGACGTGCCTGCACCAGTCTCTCTCTCTCTCTCTCCCTCTCTCTCTCTCTGCATTTGCAAACACGGTTTGGATCCAGATCAGACCCGAATGGTATTCAGGATAGAATGTTTCGTCAATTTAAAAATGTGTGCATGCGATAGAAAGTACACAAAACGTTAATACTGTGGAATGTCCGACTTTGCCGTACAAAAGCCGATGCGCACGATAAGTTTGGGTTTTGGGTCCTCATCGCAAGCAGTTGTAACAAGATTGATTGACTGACCCAAACATTGTGTTTCGATATTCTAAGAAACCATGCCAAAACAAAAGATTCAAGTGCAAACACCGTGCAGTCTCTCTCTCTCTCTCTCTCTCTCTCTCTCTACTTCTACGACCTGCTATCAGAAGATCGTCCGACGTGCCTGATCAGGGGCATTCAAGCATACCAAGAGTTATAATCTAGTCCGACTTTGCGTCCGATGATCACGGAACATTTCAGACAAGTACCTCCTTTCAGGTGCATGCCATGGGCGGATCCAGAGGGGGTACAGGGGGTCCGGACCCCCCCCTTGAAAAATCACAAAAATATAGGGTTTCCTAGCAATATTGATCCGGATCCCCTAAAACTCTCAAAGCTACCAAGCCAGCATTCAATGGTGGGCCATTGACACGCAGCAAAACGCCATTCCAAAGAAGGCTTTTCGCTGATGGGCCGATGGCGGTCCATTTTTAGTGGCATTTCGGTCCACTCTCACTACCCCCTCTGACAAAAAATTCTGGATCCGCGCATGCATGCAGTGCGTGTGAACCGGCTCGATTGAAATTAAACTATCGACGGACATAATGTCATGATATTTTGGTACTTCAATAAAACATGCGACAAAGACTCAGACGAGCCTGCGCAAGTGTGCATTCTCAATACAGCATTCATGGCTCAGGTATGTCAAGCTTCTGACCGCGATTAACTTTGTGTCTCAGGACTCAAACCACAACTTGGAAAAAGGCCCTTTTGTATATAAGTTTGTATAAGCAAACTTACTTAGCAAATTTACTCAGGTGTTTAACGCTGTGGTTTGTATGGCTTTTTTAAAGTAATATCATCAATGTTCAATTTTGACGAACAGGCAGCGTATGACCTTAGTCCTTCATGGTGAACATGCACACGGATGTATATGAAGTATACATCCGTGACATGCATAAGCTTAGATGGGCGTTTTCTCGCGGTAATTGTAACTCCTAATCCTTGCCCGAGGCATGTCTGTTTTATGTCTGTGACAAAAGAAATCCATGTTAATGACCCAATTTCGATGGATCGGATGCTTCTTATAGGTAAAAATTCGCCAATGAAGGGTTTTTAATATTTGAACATGCTGCAGGTAGCCTGCACTGTTTTCCGTCGATAGATGCATAGACAGCCAATACCAATAACATACATTAACTTTGTCACTTACATTGAGGAAAGTCCGTGCTTTTAATGCGCTCTTGTCTTTGATCTTATCTGAAAGCATGTACCACACAATTAGCAGACAAAAAGTATAGTCTTGCGCTCGGCATGCGAAAAAGAACGGCACGTGCCAGATTACCCATCTAAGTAGAATGGAACCTTCCAAATGTCGCTACCGCCCACGCGCTGATCGGTAAAAGTAAACCGAACACATATGGGACAAACAGATATACGGACATCGATTTTCCGCCGAAAATAACCTGTGTTCGTAATTTTAGAAATGCACTTTTCCAAAAAAGGGCAGTGTTCGATTTTTTAGGATGTTTTAAAAATTATTTTCGTCGATAATTTTAGGTGTTCGTAATTTAAGAGTGTTCGAAATTTTAGAACATTTACCGTAACCTTGATAAAGCTTATCTAGGGCTTTGGCCTTCAGGTACAAAGCATAACATGGCACTGACAAATCAGACCTTACAACATAACTCCCACTCACTCACACTTAATACGTCCAGATTCAAGGGAGCTAACAAATTGTACAGCTCTGTTACAAATCGTACATAACACCAAAATCTTTGAAACATCTCACTAGTAAACTTTAACAAAGACCTTATAATGGCATACAAACAAATGTACAAATCATACAATACAAACCTTTATATTTACAAGCAGTTTGGAGTTTTGACCCAGATATCAGGCCTGATGAAGGGAAAAAGTCATATATATGTTTCCTGATCTGGATCCAAATTGTTTGACACTCTGATGGTATTTCTTTAAGTTAAAAAAAAAGAAATTCACAGACAATTAAAAAAACAAACATATAAAATTACAAATGACTCAGTTAATTAAGCCATTGTCTGCCAGCAGCAAATTTTGATGTCTGCTGATAATCTGTGAGGACAGTTTGGACCTAGATCAGGCCCGACATTCTGTTGGGCCTGATCTGGATCCAAACTGTTTGACACTCAGTGTTCCTGGAAGATTTTTTTGAAAAAGTTAACTTTGAAAAATAGAGTTACATGTAATTTCTTTATTCTTTTTGTTTTCAGAAGTTTAGTGGATTCTACCAGAATGAAGTAGATAATAATCTCACAAATGCAGACTCAATTCTAAGGCTCGCGGGTTTCACGGAAAGTGCTCATGGTATTCTCGTGTTGACTAAGCAACATAAAGCTGAGGATCTGAAGGAGATAGCTTTTGAATGTTTCGTCGCATCTGCCGAGTGTAAAATAATAGCAGACTTTTCGGAGAAGGCTAGATTAAGTACGCAAAGCAAATTAAAAACTGTGATAGGGGCCTATGGAACAGATGTAGATATGTATAATACCGTGGATGCAGCCAATGTACCAGATAGAATATCTATATCTTCAGGAATGGAAACAAAGGTTCCAACAATCAATGACGGGTCAGGTACAGAACAACATAGAATTAAACTACAGGAACACATGAGAAAAGCACAAAAGCTTGCGAGTCCGGACATGAGTGTTGATTTCCCATTTATAGCCGATGAATCAAAACAGGCAGGGAATTTTGAAGAAGGTACACTAGACGATCATGTGAAGGCAAGTCTTCAGATTGTAGAGAATAGTGATGGAACTCCTACAGCTTTGGTTGAACCTGTTCCGAGAAGCATCTCTGCTTCCCAAGAATGGGATTTTGTGCATCAAGGATTGAAACAAAAGTTTGGAAAGCAGTATTTTCAAGGTCAACGTAAAGATATTTTGGATACTGAAAATGGAACTGAAAACAAAAAGAATACACTGAAGCATAAACAGTTTGTTCAGTCGGTGAAAGTAGGTGAGCCTTCGTGGCAGGAGTATTTAGCCAGGAGCCCCATGGGAGTAACAGTAAATTCTAAAGGAAGTTTCAATGACTCTGCTTATCAGAGTACGAACCAAGCCACTTTCCCACCGTCTTTACCATCTGACAAGCAGTTTCTAGCAAGGTCTGCGTCAGCTACGTATGGAAGAAAGTTTGATTCAGATGTAATGATTAAGAAAGGGAGTAGTAACAGTCAAGATACTCTATATTCACGCACCGTGCCAATTTTAAAGAGAACTTCAGCACCTGTTCATAAGCATGAAGTAGACTCTTTGACAAAACATATCCAGAATATTCCTGTTAGTCAAAGGAATGAACAAGGAGTCGAAACAATTCGTAACTATCGGAACGATTTATCTAAGGATTCCCTAACTGTTGCAACTCCTCGTACAAATCAGGTTGGAGGAGCACAGTTATCACCAAGTGCTGAAAGAACGAGCGGTCTTGGGGAAAGCATCAACAGTCGTGATTTTGCTGAGAAAGGGAAAAGCGAGCTTGATTCCATAAAAGGCTCCTCTGATAACGGTTATAGTGGACAAGTGAAACATTTCACACCTAAGTGGCCTTGCATGGAATGCACTTTCTTGAATGATTGCTCAACGAATATATGTGTTATGTGTTCGAAAACAAGAGATGGTGTGGTGGATACAGACTCGCCATCTGTAGGTGATGCCTATAAGATTTGTGACCAATGTACGTTCCAGAACGACAATACTGGTACCCATTGCCAGGTCTGTGGCAATCCTTTGGGAGGATCTCAAACTGTAGTTTAACTTTGCATGCTTGGTGATATTTGTCATGATTTTTGTCGTCTGCTGCCTTTTTTTTCTTCAAAATTAATATTTTCAAAAAATTCTTTCAGGAACACCATCAAGGTGTCAAACATAATGGATTCAAATCAGGAAAGACATTTTGTCAGTCCTGATCTTGGTCCAAACTGTTTGCAAAGGTTATCAGCAGACGACAAAAGTCACAGCTAGCAAGGAAAGAGTTATTATATAAAACTGAGGGTTTCAACACTTTCTTAATAGACGGGATCTTTCATCCCTTTTATATCAAACTGTCTTTCACATAATTTGAAAAAAAATATAAATTTTATTCTTAACCCTTAAAGCGTCAATCAGGACTGCAGCAAAGGGCAAATTTTTGAACAGTTCTCTTAATTTTAAGAAAAAATAAGGTATGATATATCGTGAGAATCGTCTGCCAGCAGAGGATGCTCATAAAATATCATGCCTTATTTGTTATTTGAAAACGGAGACATTTAAAATTGTTGTCTGCTGCAAATAATAGGTGGCGCTTTATGGGTTAAAATTTCTTCAAGAAATAATCTACCTTGTTAAAATACAGGAAATATTTCAGGAGAGAGTTAGGAAACTTTTCAGTTGAAGGTGAATAAATGTATGAAGGATAAAAATTGGGGAGGAGTGTAGCACATTAAAATAATCAGCATGACGAGGGTTATGTTAGTGCCTACATGAATCAATCTGCTTGTAAAAGGACAATAACTAGATACAGGTCTTTAGTTAAGAGTTCTTAACACGAAACTAATTTTCTCATTTCTCAATTAAATCATATTTTGTGGGTACTCAAATGAACCGTCTCAATGAGACTGTTCTTTTGAGCACCCCAAACATATGCTAAAAATTATGGGTAAGAAAGTGTTTACAATTTTACGCTGAATTTTTTTGTTTATCTAAACCTGTGTAGCTGGATACAAAAGGGTTTCAGCATTTTGAAGTAGCATTTGATTTTTTTGTTCTACTTTTGGAAAACTTAATCCATAGGTTGAGATAAAAAAAAAAACTTGAGGGTAAAACGAACATTTTCTAATCCATCAGTTTTAACATGTTTTAGGTGCTCAAAAGAACTGTCTCATTGAGACAGTTCTTTTGAGTACCCACAGCATATGTTTTGGTTGAGAAATAATAGATTAAATTAATCTTTGATTACACACTTTTATCTAGGGGCCTGTTAATCTATTTGACATAGATTTAGATAAACAAGTTTTTGAGTGTAACATGGGCTTCGATAAACAAAGTTTTTGAGCGTAATATTGTAAATATTTTCTAATCCATTAGTTTTAACAGAAGATTTAGGTGCTCAAAAGAACCATCTCATTTAGACAATTCTTTTGAGTACCCACAGCATATGTTTTGATTGAGAATTAGAAATTAAAAATTAAATTTTGATCACATACTCTTATATTAGGCCCTCTAAATCTATTTGAGAAAGGTTTAGATAAACAAAGTTTTTGAGCGTAATATTGTAAATAATTTCTTACCCATCAGTTTAAACACATGTTTTGGGTGCTCACAAGAACTTTCTCATTTAGACGGTTCTTTTGAGTACCCACAATATATGTTTTGGGTGAGAAATAAGAAAATTATATTTTTGGTACTAAAGCCCTGATTTTAGAAAGGCAGGTTCATGCTTTGTATGAGGCCAACAGGCTCTGCTGTAATTTATGCTTAGCAGTGCCATACGTTTAGGGTTACATTTTTTCTTCATTTGGGGAGGTGTATTGTCAGATATATTGTCGGTGATATAGTTTTATCAGCGGAACCCTCAGGTGTGATTTCCTAAAATTTATCAGACAATATACCTCCCCAAATGAAAAATTTGAATATTTTTCCCCATGTTTATGTACTCATTTTTACAATTTTCCTTCAAACTCATTGCATGGACAGCCGTCAGGTGCCAGCTATGTAAAACCACTTGTTAACCAGGGAAAATGACTGGCGTGTATCTCAGAATTCACTGATATGATATCCAATCAGATTTTGCGTTACATTGTAAAGAGTATTAGAATTAATATTTAGATGAGTCTTTCATGGATGTTATCTGTCCCATCTAACTGGTAAAAAGATTTGATGTATTCTTTTTTAAAATGGGGAATGCGGTGGCTCAGTGGTAAAGTGCTTGACTCAAGATTTAGGGGTTGCGAGCACTGCGTTGTGTCCTTGAGTAAGACACTTTATCCTCTGCTTAGTACTGGTTCAACCCAGGAAGACCTGTTCCGACTTTTTAAAAATAATTGTTGACTGGGACATTAAGAATCAAAACAAACAAAACTTTGTTAAAATGGCCATGGTGGTTTGATATCCTGTTGGTTTTACCATTTGTGTGAGCTGCTGGCCTTATTTCTTAGAAACGCAATTTAAAGTAAAACATCAGCATCATTTTTGCAACAGAACTACAAATATTTTCTAAAGTTAAGGTAAATGTTATAAAATATTGAACAATAGTCGCCAGGAAAAAAGGCCTAGACAAACTGCAGACCCAGATCAGACTGCTTCTGAAGAAGCAGTCTGATCAGGGTCTTCCCTGTTTTGCTATTCAGATATGCACTTTGTGATTTCCAATCCTGATAACCAACATTTTCTTTGAAAACAGAAAGGCATTCAAAATTTTAAAACATTTACCATACATGTGTGTGTTAAGCAACTTCTCACTGTGGGTCATGAGTAAGAATGGTACATAATAATTTATCCTGATGATCACGGCTTGTCATCAAGAGGCATGCTGAGTGGTGATAGACTTCGGTCACTAGGGACAGATTTTTCCCACCCTCACATGAATAATGGATTCTTTTTCTTGCTCACCTTCAATTTTAGCATTTTTATTACTCATTGCCCTCAAGTCCTGTTACTTTCAAGGTAAAGTCGGTATTTAGAGAATCATGCATTAACTATTTGCCTCCTGGGTAATTTTTCATGCTTTTTTATCGTTTCGAAAAATTATTTCAAGAATACCATCAGAGTGTCGAACAGTTTGGAACCAGATGATCAGGCCTGACATTTTCTTGACGTTTTGTCAGGCCTGATCTAGGTCCAAATTGTTTCCAAAGTCACCAGGGGGTAAAGAGTTAAAAGCACTGTGTTTCAGTTTACTCTTTTGTTTCTAACATAACCAATAAAATGAAAAATGCATTTGATGAATTAGCCTGTTTTTTTTTTTTTACTTTTTGGTTTCTTTTTGGCTTTCTCGGGTCAGTGTTAATGTTGTCGTTACTGTACTTGTTTTATGCCCAGTTTTATATCTGCAAATTTGGAGTTGTACATATAAGAATTTCATATTTATTGTAAAGTGTAAATGGACCAAAAAGTAAGTTGTATATTTCAAAAAATGTATATTAAACAACAATTAACAATATATAGTATTAGAAATTCTCTAATGATGTTTATAATGAATTAGAAATTCTCTGATGATGTTTATATGAAGACTGATTATAAGTATTTTTGGTACCCACATTTATATTGTTTTTGTCTTAGGTTTGTGAACGATATGTTCGTTATTTGTATAATTTTGAGTCAGCTCATTAGATAGACAACAAGGCAAGATGAGACTATGGATACTCACATTCTCATCAGAGCCTTCCCTACTTGCACATGACACACCTAGCCTCACTAAATAGCTGAGCATGCATATGGGTGTGGGACAAAAAGTGTCATTCTGGACCCTTTAACCATTTGTATACTGGAAATCTTTAAACTAGTACTTTGGCAAAATTTAAGACCCAGATGAAATGCTGCAAAATGTGACATTTAAAGATGTGGCTTTTAATGATTTCACCAGGGTCTGCACTGTTTGCTCAGATAAAAACAATTTTCAGGGACTGATACAATCTTCATTCTGAAATTCTAACCTGTACCCCCTTGATATCTATGATGAAGTGTCCCAGGCTCTTTGTTTTAAAGCAGATGAAAGAATTCACTTGTATACAAGGGGTTGAAGAGGGACATCTCCCATTATGCATTAACTCTTTCCTTGCTGGCCATGACTTTAGTCATCTGCTGATATCCTTTACAAGCAGTTTGGACCCAGATCAAGACCGACAAAATGTCGGTCCTTTTCTGGATCCAAACCGTTGGACACTAATAGTGTCCCTGAAAAAAAAAAATTAAAATTAATTTTGAAAAAAAGTCAGCAGATAACAACAAAAGCATGGAAAATTACCCAGCATGCAAAGAGTTCAATGTACAAATGTAGTTGCCATACTCTTGAGGATGGCAATTATAATTGACTAAATTTGCAACCCGTGTGGTAACACCAGTTAAGTGGTGTAGCATGAGATAGTCCTTTCTGGGAAAATTACCCGTATGCATTGTCTCATGGTGTCACAACACTAAAATGACACACCCAGCTCATCGCCATCTCCACTTGGCCATGAGGTGGGTGTGTCATTAAATAGATAAGCACTTGTTTGAAACAGCTACTGAAATTTCCCTTTTAAATGGCTGCAGTCAGTAGATAATAAACCACTTTAGTTAAGTTTTGAAAGATGGCAAGCTTTTTTGAAAAGCTTGTAATTGTATTAGCACAGTGGTTGGCTCATTTCGTTCTTTGTTGAAGATAAATATGATCAAATGGAAATGAAGGGAGTGTTGCTATCACCAGTTTGTTGAATTAGGATTTGATAAAAGGATAGTTTTGTCTGAATATTAGGGTGGTATGTTTAGGACACTCATATTTTTTGTGCATTTAAAGATCTTGAGTGCTGGACATATTATCTCGAGCCCTCAACATAACTTATTATCTTGAGCACTTGAGATATTGAGTCGACCACACAAGATGATACTGTTTCACTGTCGCTGATGGATCCGATCGGTGTTGGCACCAGCATTATTGTATGCAGTGTCTCAAGAAACATTATTGTAAGGCCTCCAACTATCATCAGGAACCAAACTGCATCATAAATTAGGAATTCCAAAATCTCTGCATCGGAAAATCAACCAGAACACAAAAAGTGTTAATTTGATTACATGTGTTTATATTAGATGAAAAAACAACAACACTGGATTATAAATGAATATTTTGAATTTAAGAATTTATTTCTTAAGAATAAACACAGTGAAGCACCAAATATCTTTACCTTTTTTATCGACAAAGATTTATGTTTTTTAAAATAATTTGAAATGTGAACCATTTTGTTACCTTTAGCATAGCTAACAAATCAAGGAAGAATATTCATATAAAACTGACCTATGTAACCTCTCACTTCTGTGTTTCTTCATCTAGCTTTTATTACAAGGCACTGAATGATAAGGTTATGAAAAGTCATACATTAGAACTAATAAGCCAGTTCATTAGCCGTTTGTACTATATGAGCAGTCTTGTTGGAGTCTTTGCTGCTCATATGCTCAAAGAAAGGACACATGATAAAGCTCAGGCCAAAATTAAAGCCTCTAATGTGACTTTACATATGAGCCGCGACATGTCATTTCCAACAATGTGGCATTTTGACAAGTGTAGACTCAGATGAGCCTGTGCAGCCTCCTTTTAAGCTTAGAAATTCCAAATTATGTTCAGTCAGTAGCTTAACACTCATAGAATATTCAAGCGACTAGCAAAGGCTGATCAGACTGCAGGTATGCGCAGGCTGGTCTACGCCTTCGCTGGTCCCACATACCACATTATTGGAAATCTCATGCCGCGGCTCAATTATTATAGTTATGATTATCATAAGACTTTACGTCTGGTTAAACAAATCTTTGTATTAAAATTCGTAAACCACTAGTGGTTTACAGATTTTGGTAACATTATGAAATGACACCTAAGTGGCAAACCTAATCGTTTTCACATCAAAAGCACAATTACAAAATAATTCAAACGTCATATGATGAACAGAATATACCATTTGTGCTCCAGTTTTCTTTTATTTATTAAAGTTGTTGCAAAAAAGCAATAAAATGTGAGACAAGCCTCTCATTTTATCGCTTTTCCTAAACTTGTTTGATAAATTCAATTAAGAAATAAATTCAATTCTTGGTCTTTTCATGGAATCATGAACAAATGGGGTCGCTAGCAAAGTAAGTGAAGCACGAAGGCCTTCACGTTAACTTTGCAAGAGACCCAATCACAGGAACTAGTCACAAACCCTTAGAATAGAAAAAGTAGGCCTATAGTTACTTTAATATGTTTACAGATACACACGCCTACTTTTTCATAAAAAAAGTTTGTGACAAGTTCCTGTGGACCCAATGTGTTCATGATTCCATGACAAACCAAAAATTGAATTTATTACTTATATCTACATTTTATTATAAATATCTAACATATAGAAATTATTTTGTTTGTTTGTTTGATTTGATTCTTCACGTCCCATCAACAACTTTGAGTTATATAGGGACGGGTCATCCTGGGTTGAACCAGCACTAAGCTAGGACAAATGTGTCTTGCTCAAGGACCACTACGCAGTGATGCCGGCGAGGCTCCAACCCACGGCCCTTTGGTCTCTAGTCAAGCACTCTACCACTGAGCCACTGCGCTCCCATTAGAAATTATTTATAATTTAGGAAATAAAACAGTTTTATATTTAATATGCAATTGTATTAATAGTTTTGTTGGAGTGAAAAACGTAAAAGCAGGACACCTTATGTGAATGCAGACAACCAATTAAGCAAACAAGAGGCTTGCTTTGCATGTGCGAATTAGGTTTGGCTCACAGTCAATCACAACAACCGTGTCACTTCTGGTGAATTAATTCGATTTTTGAAGTGAATTACAGGGGCAAGTGAGCTTGACAGCTGTCAATCATATTTATGTCTTTCCAGAGGTAATGAATGGTTGCAAAAATCTTAAGATTCATTAAAGGTTTGCTTAGAAAATGTAAAAATTAATACATGAACACTCATGTATTAAAGATCCTCTATGTAATTTACATACGAAAATCTCATAAACGCTAATGTAGTTATTACGGTAGATATTCTAAAATTTTGAATATTAGTTGTCTGTCAAAAAGGCCTCTAAGCCAACAGCATAGACCCAGATCAGACTGCTTCTGAAGAAGAAGTCTGATCAGGATCTTCCCAGTTGCTATTATGACAAAGCATTTTGTTAATTCCAGCCATGATAGGAGCCAAGGTGCTGTAGTGGAAAAACCACTCGCCTTGTACTTAAGGGTCACAAGTTTGATCCTCAGCTCCTCCTGTCTGTCGGATGAGACTGCTAAGCCATGGCCCGGTCTCTATAATTATAAGCTGTGGCCCGGTCTCTATATGACCTTAGTTATTGGTGAGTGTTACACACAAACTCACTCTCTCACCCAGCCATGATAACCAAGTTTTTATTTGAGAACACTAAAAAATGCAAAATGTTTAAAAATTTTAGAACATTTACCATATTGTTGGCACGCTGTGTTCCAGGAAACCACAAAATTGATCCCACATAGCACATGTGCACAGAAATGATCATGATCTTCAGTGTTAATTAAGAAATGAATTCAATTTTTTGGAATGTTCATATGGAATGATGAATACTTCGGGTCTCTTGCAAAGTAAGTGAAGCCTACTTTGCAAGGGACCTGAAGTATTCATGATTTCATGAACAGGCCAAAAATTGAATTTATTACTTATATTTACATTTTATTATAAATATCTAAAATTAAAAAAAATACTTATAATTTAGGAAACAAAACAGTTTTGTATTTAATATTTAATTGTATTAACCGTTTTGTCAGAGTGTAACACGGAAACGTGCAACAGCCAGCGTTAGCAGGGACATCTAATGGAGCAAACGAGAGGCTTGTATTTTGCATGTGTGGCACGAGTGTGGCTTGCTGTCAATCACAACACCAGTGTCACTTCTGGCAAAGGAGTTCGAAGTCTGAAGCCTATTGCACAGACAAATGAACTTGGCAGCTGTCAATCAAATTTGTGTCATTCAT
Source organism: Loripinus fragilis (assembly GCA_964019695.1). Taxonomy (NCBI): domain Eukaryota; kingdom Metazoa; phylum Mollusca; class Bivalvia; order Lucinida; family Lucinidae; genus Loripinus; species Loripinus fragilis. The sequence goes on from OZ026523.1 coordinate 22,231,266, forward strand.
GAGGCTATGAATTTGCAAAAAAAATCTAAAGATTCATCAAAAGCTTGCTTCGAAAATGTAAATATCTGTGTATAATCTTGTTAATCTGCTAAGTTAGCATACATGAGCATACATGCCAAATATGTCATTATATTACAAAATGTACACTTTTAATGTACCAGGCTGTGTAGCCCAGTCGGTAACATGTCTGACTGCAGATATAGATTGGAATGGAGATACAGGGGTCACAAGCTTGATCCTGTCCCATACTCACGTGGAAATTGATCATGAAATAATTTCTACGACAATTCTCCTCCATTCCGCTGATTCAAGAAGGGTTGTTGTCAGTTACAAGCAAAAGTATGTGCACGAAGTACTGGTTAACTGCTTTGTCAAGTCTACCCAGGAAAAAGTGTGGTTAGATGAACTGACCGCCCCGACATTGCCATAGCTGTTGACTGGGATGTTAAGCATCAAACCAAACAAACAAACACTTTTAATGTTATCTTTATATGAACCCTATTATTTCCATAAACACATGCATATTCTCTCAAATGGACAGGTTTGCGATGTTAGGCACGTAAGTGGCGTATTTAGTGATGTTGATAGACTCACAGCTGCTTATTATTTGATCTTCATCATGTACAGATGGCTGTTCAATGTTATTAACAAGCATTATTGTTAACTAGGATTCTTTGTGACAGTTCTTTGAAACACTTTGATTTTTTTTAAATTTTAATTTAAAATGCCAAGAATGTCAGTAGGTATGAAGGAACAGAGTTAGGTTTTGATCATCTTTCATTTCACTAAATTTTGAAAACCCTATAAATATTTATCATACGTTGTTAAAATTTATTGATAAATTAAGAAAAAGATGAAACCAGTTTCACAGTGTTTAGTTGTTACTGTCAATACTACATGTTCCTTTTGTTTGTACATACAGTTAAACCTGTCTTTAGCGGCCACTCAAAAATAGACAAAACAAAGATCTTAATGACAAATGATGGCTTAATGAAGGTCGAAAGTATTGCAGAATGCTCCACTTGGAGCATTCTGCAATACTTCTGACCTACATTTAGCGATAATTGGTATTGAAAACCGATTTTTGGTGTTCTTTTTGAGTGGCCGCTTAAGACAGGTTTTACTGTAGTCAGTTGACATTAGAAAACCTGACTGTTGATCAGTGTCTTTGTTATTAGAACATTAGCAGGATTTTAGTTAAAAGTGCATATAAAAAAAATAATTTTCTCATTTCTCAACCAAAACATATGTTGTGGGTACTAGAAAGAACCATCTCAATGAGACCTTTCAGCCAAGCTACTCATATTGGAGTCCCATCAATATATTAAAACATAGTTTTCTCAGAAACCATTAGCACTGGGTGGGAGCGAAAAGTACACGTGACCCATTCTGTTTATCTGTATAGTGGACAAATCCTTGTGTGAAGCATGTCCGATAAGTTTCAGAGTGTTTATTTTTGTGATTTAATATCATTTACCTTAAGAATTTCAGTTTCATACCAGTAGTACAAGAAGCATAAGTAAAGGTCTTTTCTAAAGGGAGAAAACTTGGCAGATGAACACATTGTTTGTTGAATACTAATAGTACAAAGTGACACTCTTCCAGTCGTGGGGGTCCCTAGGCAGTGACTATCCAGTGGTAGGGGGAGGTACTCCGATATTTTCATATATATTTAGGTTCGGAGCAATATTTTTGGTTCAAAATTTCAGAAAAGTAATACTTTTGGGAGTATGAAGAGTGTAATGAAGATTTTTTTTTTTGGGGGGGGGGGGGGGGGGGTCATTACAAAATCGGACTATTTCTTGGAGGAGTGGGGGGGGGCGAGGGGGCTATTTCTATACATTTATGGCTTTTTAAGGTCAAGATACATATTTATGGGTATGCCTGGTATTCCTGATATTCCTGATTTTTTTTAAATTTTTGGGGGGCTGGGGGTAAACAGTAGATGCAGGGTCCAAGCCTATATATGAAGAAAAATTGAGAATACCCCCTGGGGCCCTGTGGTGTCTTTGGGTACTTTTGTTTGTTTGCTTTGATTTTTTACGTCCCATCAACAATCTTTCAGTTAAACAGAGACAGGTCTTCCTGACCTGGGTTGAACCAGTACTAAGCTAGGATAAATGTGTCTTGCTCAAGGATCACAACGCAGTGACGCCGGTGAGGCTCGAACCCGTGACCCTTCGGTCTCGAGTCAAGCACTCTACCACTGAGCCACTGTGCTCCCCTTGTCTTTGGGTACATATTTATACTTCTACTCTAGCCTTGTATGGCGGGCTCAGCATTACGATGCTTCAAATGACCAGGCTAGAGGCACAGTTTGATAATCCTGATCATAACTAAGAAATACGATTCAGAAATGTCACCATCTAGACGGGAAAGTCTTAAAGCCCTTTACTCCAAGAAGCCATTGTATCTTATATAATCATCATGTTTAGGTGCATGACTGATCCTGGTTATCTCAACTTGATGGCCGGCTTTCTCTAGCATGCTCGAAAAGGCCGAATTGCCTCCTTCAAGACGGGAAAGTCTAAAAGTCTTTTACTCGAGGAAGCCGTTGTTTTGGTGTATTACTTGTCCTGGATATACCAACTTGGTCACACAAAATCCGAAAGATCTAAATGAGTAGTTTAGCATAAACATGCTTATTTCACTAGATTAGCATGTGCGGATCTAGAGGGGGGAAAAGGGTGTCAGGACCCCCCCCCCCCCCCCCCCCCCCGAACATCTTAGTTAAATGTGTTTCTATACAAAAAAGCAGGGGAATAATGGGACCCCCTCTGAATCCTTAGAAAAGCATAGAAATAAGTTGAGGACTCAGAAAACGTAATCAATGCTGTTTTCAATCAGAGGGGACCAATATTTTACAGGGGGGGGAGGGGGGGGGGTGGTCCAAATGCTTATTTCTATAGAAACACATACAACTTAAAAATTTTCAGAACCCATTACCCCCCTGACAAAAAATCCTGGATCCGCGCATGATTAGCTACATTGAAAATTGAGCATGCCGAGTTGGCCAAAGTTCACAATTTAGCCAGTTCATGAGACTTCTATTTAATGAACTGGATCACTTACCTCATGTGAACATGATACAATGTAAGGCTTTTCGTATAGCGTAGCAGCGAGTGCTACATGCAATACGAGTCTACACAATATCTACCAGAATTATCTGCCTTGGCCTAAGTGATGGTAATTTTTGGCAAATATTAAGATTTTAAAGAAGATTTTAGTTATTTTAAGAGCTCCTGAATATTGAACCGTTCGTATTTTTCAGGGAGTTTCTGAAACACAAAATATATAAACGACTGTCGCCACTTGTATCAAACAATGTGTAAGCAATGTTTAAAGATGGTGTGCAGAAAGTATTTCGATACATATTATATTTCATTATCTAGCAACGAAGCTCGATGGAAATTCTATTTTTGACAATTATTGACAGATCTTGTTGTGGTATAGCAACAGTTTATTCCAGAAAATAGTCAAATATGCATTTAGATATTAAAAGCAATTACTTAACACAATGAAGTACTCTTAAATATGATATTTATGCGATAGTTTCAATTGTGGAATGAACCAATATCGGTGGGGGTGGGGGTTACTTTTGTTGGTGATTTTTGTTTTAGGGAAATTGCCTTATCCTCACTGTTTTCTGTAGAATAAAATTCAAATGCCTAAATTCAAGTTGTTGCATTTAGTAAAAATGGATGTATGGGTTTTATTTGCAACAAATGCACAATTTGATGCCGCTCAGTTTTGTAATGTGTTTCCACAGCTACGCTTTATTCCAGCATGACCGCATGGCATAAGATCACACGCTCTTTGTTTGCTTAACAACATAAGTCTTTACTTTGTATGATCATGTTTTTGCATATTCTGAGGCAGGATAGTTTAAATATGCCAAATTTGACTGACGTACTTCAGCTTAATTAAAAGATATGTATCAACTCTCATTTATTTTTGAGTTACCCTCGTATATAACTGGAATTTTGGGAGAAAACAATGTGTGTAACTCGAAAAATGCAAAGGGCAATAATAGAAAAAATAAAATAACATATTTTTTAAATCTTCACAGGGTATCTACTCATTATCCTCTATCAGCTATTCAAGTTTGTTCAAAGCTCCTAGCTGTAAGAGTATTTGAGATATCAAGTTTTCTATGTTCAAATTTGCAAAGGGCAATAACTGATTTTTTTTAATTTTCACCAGGTAATCTACTCATTTCTTCTATCAGCTGGAGCTCCTAGCTGTAATAGTTTTTGAGATATCTTAAAGGGGACAGCAACCCCAATAATAAGTTTGTTTTATCAGAAAGAGCTCTATAAACCATAAATGTTGATACAAGTATCATCAAAATCTGTTGAAAAATGGGGAAGTTGTGGGCATATAAAGAACTCTATATGGCCAACATCTAGCTGCCATTTTGAACATCTAATTATTTTTCAGAATTTTTCAACTGCTCAATTTTAAGTCATCAATACTATCACAGCATCTGTGTTTCAGCAGATATGCAGCTTTATGCATAAGGAAAATGTTTTATTAAAGATAATTGCTTGTAATCCAAAGGTTTGTCTTTTATTTTGATTACGCATATTTAATTAGGCTGTGTGACGTTACTAAGCCTACAATATGGGCGCTTCCACTACAAGCCATTTGCAAATATTCAAACGCCCACAACTTTTACGTTTTTGAACCGATTTAGACGAAACTGGTATCAAAATTCATGGTTTATTAAGATCTTTCGTATAAAACATAGTAATCATAAGGGTTGCTGTCCCCTTTAAGTACAAAATTTCATAATGGCCCCTAAAAAGGTCATTATTTTACAAAGGGAGATAATCCAGACTTAATAAAATACGGGTCACTTATATTTTGATGAGAAATCCATCTATAAAATTTCAAAACCCTATCTTAAATTTTGAACCGACTGACATACGGACAAGCCTTTTCAACTTTTCCAAAGTTGTGGCAAAAATAAAATTTCATGTTTGTGCATTTACCTAATAAATTACTTGTCATATCCACTATATTGTAACCTTTTTTTGTTATCAAACAGAGTAAACCCTGATCAGGCAACTCTGACAAGAGCTGCTGATCTGTGTCTGCCCTGATTGAAAAAGTGTTAAAGGCGTCTCTCATTGAGGTAAACGGTTAACGTAGCTTTGCTTTACATACTTCAGCATATTTTTTTGCTGCAAAGAAAAATAATTTTCAATGAAACTTATAAACTACTGCATATTAAAATCGACACACGGTACAGACAAATCGAAGTGTAATAACACAAACTATACACTAGTTCTGCGACATACCATGCAGTCTGAAAATTTTGGGAATGGTCACTCATGCTCCTCGTGTGCTTTCATACGCATTTCTAACGACATTTATCTTAAGTGAATGTCATCATAGATCATTAATCTATCTTTAAAAGGCATTGACCGATATTTTGTTTCAATCAAAGCGCTCAATCCGTCGATTTTCTGTTCACAGGTGATGTGTAATTCTCGCAGGTAATAGTGATTTGCGGACGAAAAAAACAATTTATACCATAGAAAACGACATCTTTTCGTGCCCAAAGCTTTTCAATAAGGAAAACAAGAATAAATAAAACAAGCTTACCAAGTTGTTTATGTCCAAAACCTTATTACACAGATGACAAAACACTCACCGTCATCAAGGTCATAGAAAACACAAGGATTTTTCCACTATACAGATCAACACAAAGAGTCACATGTACTTTCGCTCCCACCCAGTGATTAGGCTAACTGAACTCAAATTTTATATGAAGACTCCTTACAATAAGTTAGCCAAGATTTATACAAATTGTTTTATCACATGACCAAGATGGCCAACATACCCATATATGGTAAAAACCCTTTAAAAAATTTCTTCTCCAGAACCAGAAGGCTGATGACCTTGGGACTTCGTGTGTAACATTTTGGATGTTGAGCCTACCAAGTTGGTTCAAATGATGATCCTAGGTTGACCTTGACCTACTTAACATCAAGGTCAAAGGGGTATGTGCATTAAGTGGCTAATTTGGCCCCCTCTGGAGCCAAAAACTAAAATTTGCTTTTCACCACTTTCTTTTGATTGGTTTATTAGAAGAATAACTGAAGTGTAAAATTTCAGCATTTATTTAAATTTTACCATTGCTATGGTAACAAAAATGGCCGACAAAGTAGGCTTAAAATAGAGAAATTGACATTTTGGGCCAAATTTAAGGCTTTTGGAGACCTATTTTTTAAAAATTACATATCATCACAGCTAAATACCAAAAAATCCTTTTAATATGTTGTGTGCCGTAATAATTCTTATCAGCTGTTAAAATATATTTTTGGTATTTGCTTGTGCTCTATGTTAATTGGTCTGTAAAACATCTCAAATTTGCTCCAAAATGGTAAATTTCCTGTTTTCAGCCTAATTTGGCGGCCATTTTTGTTATCGTTACTCGAATCTATTCCTAAATGCTTACATAAATCGCCATGTGCATGCCAAATACTTAAAATGATCTAATTCTATAGTCCTTTAGGCATATGGCATGTTTTTCTATGTAGTATCAACACCAATATCGACTACCTTCGGTCTATGAAATAACGGCAATACGCGTAAATACCACCAAATCGACATATACATTTACCAGTGTGGTTATAATAAACCAACAAGAGCAATTTAGTTAAAAACGACTTTTATATTTTAGCCTCATAGGGGAGGGGGGGGGGCAAAAAAGCCCCTTAATGCACGTGGCTCTTTGCTTCCTAATGCATTTAAATTGGACATGTTTTGAAAAGTTGATTTTTTGAATACTGTTGAAGCCAAAGTCATTGTTCTCACTTGATATGTTAAGAGGCAATGGCTATAAATAAGTTTCAAAGGTCCAGGTTGACTTTTGACCTCTCATATTGGAGGCCCATCAATATTATTAAAACATAGTTTTAGCAGAAACCACATGGTCAGTTGAGCTCAAATTCATATGAAGTATCCTTAAGTTGAGGGGAGTAAATTTGTACCATATGTTAATGGTCACATGACCAAGATGGCGGCCATGCCCATATAAGGTAAAAACCTTTGAATATCTTCTACTCTGGAACCAGAAGGCTAGTGGTCTTGGGGATGTGGGTCCTACCAGGTTTGCACAAATGATGAATCTGGGTTGACCTTGATATTTTTTTACCATAAAGCCAAATTTGATTCCTTATATTGGAAAAATCTTGAAATGTTCATTTTTCTATAATTGTTGAAGCTGAAATACTTGCAAAAAATGTTAAACCTACTGAGACACTGGTTTTCTATAAGCACCAAAGGTCAAACTGTCTGACCTTTGACCTTTCATCCAAGGCCGCTCATATTGGACTGTCTTAAATGTATCTAAGCATCTTTTTTTTAGAATTCACCGGGCTGTTTTGAACTTAAATTTCATATGGAGTATTCAGTAGATAAAACAATATAAATATGATATTCTAGGTCACTTGATCAAAATTGCCAATGCCCATATATGGTAAAACAAAATATGTTTGAATAATAAGCCTATGTTGACCTTGACCTATTTTACCGTTATTAAGGAGATCAGGTGAGCGCTCCAGGACCTTCAGGTCCTCTAGTTACTTTATTACAAAGGTACCCATAGGAACATAATGGAAACTGGCCACGCCCTTGGTGGCCATGTTTTTGACGGATCAAATTCGTTTTAGCTATTTTTGTAGGACACCCAGTGGCTATTTCTACCAAACATTTTTTTTTAAATTCTGACCACAGTTTTAGAGTAGATCTTCAAATATTATGTTTCCGCGATATTAGTCACGCCCCAGGCGGCCTTTTTTTTTTGGACGGATCAAATTTTGTCCAGCTATTTTTGTTAAGGGTCACATTAGGATAATTCCTTTGAAGTTTGGTTAAGATTGGCACATTGGTATATGAGGAGTTGTCATTTAAAGCAAATTGTTGATGACGGACGCCGGACATTGGGTGATCCCAATAGCTCACTTTGAGCACTTCGTGCTCATGTGAGCTAACAATATCCTGATCTTGACGGGAGGAGATAAGTAACTAGAGGACCTGAAGGCCTGATATTGAGTTACAAGATCCTAATAATGTTAAATATGTCAAGGTCAAACTAGGCTTATTATTTTAACAATATTTTGTATGGCCCACATCCCAAGACTGACGACCTAATGCTACATACCAAGACCAAAGGTCATTGGCCTTTTGGTTCCAGGGAAGAATGTTTTAGGGTTTTTACCAGAGATTGGCGTGGTGGCCATATTGATCAAGTGATGTGAAGCAAATGTCAAAATATTTTCTTATCTAATGAATACTCGATATGAAATTTGAGTTCAATCAGCCAAGTGGTTTCTGAGAAAAAGATGTGAAGATATGTACACGGAAGAACTTTAAAAACGAAAAAAAAAATGAATTTTCACACCCAGAACATTTCAGGTAAAATCGGCTGGTAACGACACTGCTTCTATCTATACCTAATATCGGCGATTTACAGACACTGGCCACCACCAGCTACGCATCGCTGGTTTACCATGTTTAGCACGTGGCGTCCCCACGAATAAATAATGCAAAATATATATCATTGCACGTGTAGCTTGTAGTTGTAAATGTATAAAACACTATAACTTTATTATTCATGCCACGCTTGTCTGAACATGAACGAACCGGCGCCAGTGGAATATTACAAGACCACGGATGCGTATTTCTAACGTCGTGCGATATAATAGTTGCCATCCGTCAACCATACAGTGCCTCAGAGAACTTTACCAGGCTACTGGGACAGTGACAGATCGACGGTCTGGTCAGCCAAGAATGAAGACCCGACGTCAAGACGACAACTTACGTCGATTGCATCGACGATATCCGTTCCGACCGGCCTACCGTCAGTACCAGACGAGGGTAGGTTGTTTCATTTCTAGACACATTTCAAATTGTTTCATTTCAGGCATCCAAGCCATGCTCTAGAGTCTGAGAAAGTTAGGCTTCTAACTAACACACACATTCTAACTAACAGGCATAGGGCTCGGAGGGTAAACTGGGCTCGGGCTCATTTACGATGGAACCGCAGACAGTGGGAATCCGTTTTATTAACTGATGAATATTTTAAAGCTGCATACTCTGTAACTATGAACATTTTTCGAAAATTTTTATTTTCTTTTTAAATCATTTGTAAAAAAAGAATTAAGCTATGTTTTCACAATGAAAATGTTCAGTACAGCTGAAAACTTAATGGAAAAGTGAATTATCTTATCAAATAGGTGTATTTTTCTCTTGTTGGTAATTATTTGCGTCCCTCCAATAATTCAAGAGCGTTGAATTTTAGCATAAATGTAGTTGTTTTTATAGTGATAACTTGTTAAGATTTACGAAAATGGTAAAATGTTTACCTGAATTTTAGTATTTTTACTGTGTTCTTGAAAAATAAAAACATTATTTTTAAAAGTAGAAGATCAAAAGTTACAGACTATGCAGCTTTAATGTGCAAATCTGCGACGGTCGTAAGAGTCTACTGAGGTCAGCGATTTTCAGAAAACTGTTCAGAAACGTGCTGGTATTACATTTTCATCTTAAATGGAAACGTGAATGCTAGGCTTACATTGACATTGGCATCACTCTGTACAAGTCAAAATCATAGAAAGGCACGGCAGCAGATTGACTGGCCGCCTTGGTCTTTGTCCCCGATTGAGCACGGAGATAACACACTATAACAACGGCAACGGAGTAATCAAAACCCTCGCCTTTCAGGCTTGGGTTTTAACACTACCCTCGGGGTCCAGCAGAAAATTATTTTTGATCTCTACCATAGCGGCAAATGGTTGTGGTACTCGTTATTCATTGCAACTCTAAAATCTAAGGGTATTGCTATTTGATAGACTGTTGTTCTAACATTATTTCACTGCTCTACGTATCCGTCGTAAAAATTGACGTCATCAACAGTAACGCGCATAGAAGTGTACATACTTTATTGACGTCAGGATTTGACGCAAGTATTTTGCTCTGGAATGGGCGTTTTTAAAACCTATGAATCATTCAGGCCTTTGCGCACCATTATCAGGTAATGCAAAAATTAAACTTTTTGAAATATTTTTTTCAAAATTAATTACTTGGTGCAATAATGGTTTTCTGATACACTAACAACGGAGTCATTAACACTACCCTCGGGGTCAAGCAGATGTAAATGCATAGAAAATTATGTTTGATCTCTATATTGGATTTATTAAACGAGTTGGGAAAACAGATAAAATGTGAGGCTTTTCGAGAATTTTTTATCGCTTTTTCGCAATGAGTTTAATAAATTCAATTATACACCCGGAGCTGAATGTTAGATTCTATTTATCGTATGACCCTAAGACTACTTTTAAATCGCGGTTTTGCGTGAAAAACGCTTAGATTTTGACATGTATATATACGAGGTCATTAGGAACGTCATTATCCAAAAATCTGTAATATTTACATTTTCGAAGCAATCTTTAGATTTTTGCAACCGTTCATAGCCTCATGAATGATACAAATTTGATTGAAAGTTGCCAAGCTCACTTGCCCGTGCAATACGCTTCGACCATCGAACTCATTCGCCAGAAGTGACACTGGTGTTGTGATTGACAGCGAGTCGCACGTGTAAAGCAAGCATCTTGTTTGCTCCACTGGCTGTCCGTGTTCAAGCTGGCTGTTTCGCTTTTCTGTTTTAGACTCCGACAAAACCGTTAAAACGATATTTCAAATACAAAACTGTTTTAATTCCTAAATTAAAAATAATTTTAATACTTTAAATATTTATAATAAAATGTAAATATAAAAATTAAATTCAATTTTTGATCTGTTCATGGAATTATGAATACTTCGGGTCTCTTGCAAAGTTAACGTTAAGCCCTAAGGGCTTCATTTACTTTGCAAGAGACCCGAAGTATAGACATGAATTCATTTTTAGAATGTTCATGGAATCATGAATACTTCGGGTCTCTTGCAAGTAAGTGAAGCCCTTTACGAAAGGGTTTACGTTAACTTTGCAAGAGACCCGAAGTATTCATGATTCCATGAACATTCCAAATACTGAATTCATTTCTTAAATATCAGACGCGAACACAAACAATAAGACTCAAGTTAGAGACTTCACGATTATAAGCCGAACACTCTGATTTTTTCCGTTTTGGCAAAACGACACAGAGGTTGTAAACAGTACTAGAGGCGGCAACCTCGAAGCAAATGTACTCAAAAGTTCTCATTTTTATCAGCCTTTATTTAAAGGTAATTTTATTTTAACACGCGATTACACTATTCACAATGGGACCTAGACCACTGATCCCTACTAATAACTTAGGAAGGCTGACATCTGTGACAAGAAGCTTACGCGGAGCAGGGGTAAAACTGCTCGTCTTGATAACTAGGTGTCAAGACCCGTTGATGACCCTTCCCTCTCCCTCCCTTCCCACCTACCACAACCCCAATGACATTATGAAAAGCCTTCTTAGACTCAAAACTCGGGACACCTTACTCTTTTAAAGCTACGTATTTGTGATAGGGAGTACAGAGGCTCAATGGTAGAGTGCTTGACTCGAGACCGAGACGTTGCGGGTTCGAACCTCACCGGCGTCCTTGAGCAAGACATATTAACCCTTGCTTAGTACTGATTCAACTCAGGAAGACCCCCGACAAAACTGAAAATTGTTGACTGGGTCATAAATAATCAAATCAAATAAACAACCATGTCCTAGGGAAAATAGCAGTAGAGCTATGTTTGAACTTAAAAGTGGTTATCTGTAACATCATTTACCTGTATTTTACAGCATCACAGCACTGAATTTTATTGCGATAATGAGGGTAAATATAGAATGATTTTTAAGAGACTGGGCAACAACTTTATTTTCATATAGAACCAAAAAATGAAATTAGTTACGCTTTTTATATTTATATTCATATTCAAAATTTTGACATGAAATAACGTGTCTGTAAGATTTGACAAAAGAAAAACGGGGTTCATCATGAAACCCCCTACTACAGTAGGTAGTAGTTTTGCATTAATGTTTAAAGAATATCTTTACGTGAATGAGATAAGTGTACCAAATTACCATAAGCTGACCAAATAGCCATTAAAATCAATGAACTTCCAAGCCTTTGTATTGGTAGTGACCGCTCGAGGTAGTGACATATATAACATGTAACGTAAGTCACTGGTATACTGGTGTTACCATAGTTGCTGACTACACAAATGGCTATCAGAATCATATGGGTTTAGTATAAGGGCATGGACAAGGCAGCTCCATTATCAAGTGTTTTTGGCTATTTCATTTAGCGCACTGCAATGTGTATCCGGCACTAAGGGTACCTTGAATTTTTCGCGAAATCATTTAGTGACTTTCGCGTTTTAGATAAACCCTTTGAAGCCGGAAACCGACCTTGCTTTTACTTCCGGTACATTGTTTAGACAAGAACTTTGAAGAAAAGCTGTCAAATTAAGGTATATTTACGCTTCTTAATTGTCTTTCTTGTGAAGAACGTGGGTAGCGATTCATTTTCAATGTATAAGATATTTGAAGATGCAATGCTGTCCTCGGTTTCGTGCTACAGGCCGTCATAGACTTGGTTAATTTTGTCTGCCCCAAGGCCAAAGTGCAACAACAATGATTCAATGTGACATTGTTCAGCAGTGATTCAGTTTGGCGTTGGTGTTACGACCCAACTAACAATATTCCCCATTTTAAAATCGGAAGCCTCCCAACTTGAAATTTCTAGTTCGGACGTCCCATTTTAAAATGGGAGGTTGGATTCTTCTTCTATGTTATTATTCTTGGGATATTATTACATCTTCAAACTGCATTAAAAACGATCGAATAGTAGACTAATTATGCATGCGTGTTCTTCTACTAACAGCTGATTTTTCTCGCTCTGAATTTATTTCCTAAAAACAGTATTTTTAGATTCTAAACTATGTTTCTGATCTTGACTCCTTTAAAACAGGAGTCAGCGAGATCAATCATACACAGCCTTAAATGCATACTGTTTTTAATCTGCTTTTAACTCCATCTTATTAGACATTTTTCAGTTACCGCGGACCTTAGGATTTGTACGGTGTAGCACACCTTAGACTTACTTTATTTACGAGGGGCGATCTCAACAGTGCATTTCAGAAACGTTCAACAACTTCATTAGTTGTAACTTGTGACTCGGTAAATTTCTTGTTAGGAAATCATATGAAGTGTTTTAATTAAGTCATCTTCAGCAAACTAATATTTTCTTTTAAAGTGCTGATGTATTGTAGTTGTGAAAATTTTGCATGCTTTTAATGTCTGCTGATTATATTAAAATGCACTCTGGACTAATTTTTGATGGAAGTAAACATAATGAATCCAGAACAGACTGCAACTCATGCAACGGTTTGACTCTGTTAGGGAGAAAGATTTCAACCTCAACTTCAGCACTACAAAAAAGGAAATTATATTCAATCTATTGAGTCTGACTGCAGAAATAAAGGAGAATCACTCTCATTTGCACACTCTTATTTGGATGCTTGATTGGACCTTTTGTGCAAGAGGACTCAGTTTGGAATTTCGGTCCGATTGAAGTCAAAATTTATATGGCGCATTCTGATGGCTTCCATGCGAGCTGGACATTTCTTGTACTTCAACAACAGCAGAATCTAGGGTGAAGATTAAGTACCAGTAAAGTGCATTTAAGGCCCCCAGTGACTTAGGCTGCTGTCTGTTCTAAGGCGGTGGTTCTGTTGTTGTTGACGTTTTGTTTATTGTTACTCCCATTGTGCAAGTCAGTAATTGTTCTATGTTATGTTGTACGTTATTTTATGTCAATTCTAGTTTTGCAATCATCTTAATGGGGATTAAAAAGCTGGTTGCTTTGCTTAGTTTGTCTTTCTGGTGTCTCTTGATGGTTGTGTGGCTTTTACTTGCGGTGCCATGGGTTTGTCTGCTGTTTGTGATTGTGGTATTTCCTGATCATACTCACTATTTTTAGGTAGTGAATACCCTTTATACCTTCCTTACATGAATCACAAGACGGGTGACCTTGAAACATGGCTTACGACATTGGATAGTAAGTGAGTTTGAGCTGGAAATGCGCCTGACCAGGTCTCATACTGTTTTAGAATTCGATCATGAACTAATTTAGCAATAACTAAGTCAGATTGCAATTATTATTCAACTATTTTAGTATGCAGGCAGAGGTGCAATAGATATTGAAACATATGAAGCAAAAGTTTAGTTTGTAGGCCTGGATCCAACCCTTTGTGTGGACTTGGCGGTGGGGCGTTGGCCAAATATCAACTTTTCACAATATGGTATATGCAGCAACATGGTAGCAAATAGTTTGCCAGAAGATACACCCTCTACCCTTGTTAGAGCTCTACTCCTAGGAAACTTTTATTAATCAAATCTGAGTTCTGCTGGTACAAGAAATGTTATTGTCAGTTTCTAGTGAAGGTATGTGTATGAAATACTGTTAAACCGCTTAGTCAAGCTTGTCATGAAAAACTGTGGTTCCACCCGCAACCCACTTCACCAAATTAATACCAAGAGGTAAAAAGCTATACTAATTGTCTTTTTGTATTTACTCCTGAATTTCTAAGGGTGCTCAACTAAGCGTGTATTGAATTAAACAGTTTTAGCATTTTTTGGATGGTAGAAAATACTGATTAATAATTATTATAATAGATTGGTGAACTCCTTCAGTATGTTGAAGATAAGGAGCTAGATATGATAGGATGCAGCTTAATCACATACGTGATTTAGTCTGTCTGCCAGTCTGCCTGTCCCTCCTGTAGTCATTAATGATATTTGATGCATTTTGATTTTTTTAATGATCGCTACAATGAACACTCAATATCATATAAGTTTCACCCAAATCGACTCAATCCCAGTATGCGTCATGGTTTTAGTATAATGATGACCCCAATTGAATAGTGTAACACAAGTCAAGGCAATGAAACGAAAACTGTCAGTGTAGACGTCTCTTCATTATGGCGCCGTGTGTGACTGCGTTGGGGGAAGCTTTTTGCATACTCAGAGGCATTCTTACGAAAATACGCATGTGCGTACAACTTGACGATGCAAGTATAGGAATTCAGCTATTCAATTTGATTTTTGGAAGAAAAATCCAGCTTATTGTGTTTATGCTGCTTGTCTTCACAGCTCATTTTAGCCCTGTGAAATGCTCTAGAACCATCTTATGCAAAAGGGCAAACCCCTGGCTTCATATAGGTGGACTATTCAGAATGGGAACTCTATAAAATGCCTAGGTACGTGCCTGATACTTATATCTCAAGCATCAGCTTTCTGCTGCAAGTGAGCTCTCTCCCAATAAGTATAAATATACCAGTGGGTTTTAATCATGCACCGGATCCCCTGACATGGCAGGGGTATAGTCGGGCAAATGTAACATGTATCATGTTTTAACTTTTTGCATTGTCCCCTTAGTGTGGGGAAAATGTGCTGCATTTGATATACAATACAAAGGCAAAGGCAAATATGGCAGTATAAAGTAAAACATGACAGACGGTGGAGAAAACAGCCATAGTTTTAACAAAAGTCAAAGTCTCCGCTGTTCTCCAGTTAGAAATGACTAGTGCATAAATTCAAGTCTTAAGGCTCAAGGGGGAACCCAAATTGCCTAGTACTTCGGTACATGAATGATCAAAACAAGATACAGATGCTCATGCTTGAATTTCATGTCTGATCCATATCTCCTTTGCATTTGAATGATTTTCAATTACTTTGTTCTAGCTATATTGGCTTGCACAAGTTGCAAACGCCTTATGCGTTTCCACTGACCATTAACCTGAGCTTGATGAAATATTGATGCCAAGAAATAATCATATTGGACGCAGAAACATCGAATTTACCTACTCGCAAGTTACAACAAGTGAATGTATACATGCATGGAACAAGAATTGACTTTAAAAAAAGATATTCGGCTGCATTTCAATTGTGAAATATATTTTTCGGTACATGTTTTTTACACTTGCAAACTGGTGAAATGCCATCATGCGGCATTTAATCAGGGTATGCACTGTTTATTAAGGTAAAAAAAGATCTCAGGGCAAAAATATAATATTTAGTAGCAGACGAAAAAGATAGATTCCAGTTACTGCTGACATCGCCCCTCTAATATAAACTCCAAAGTAAGTCTCCGTTGACGGACAAATCGTAATGTAATGTGCAACTGAAAAATGTCTATTAACACCTAACACTATCATCTTTATTTTCATCTCACTATCATTCTTTTATCTTAACCTTTGTTCTTAATCTTTCTTACTAACACACCATGCGCATGCAAACATCCCAATAATACTCGGAAGAGGGTTCGGGATTATGAAGAGATAGATAGATAGATATTAAATATTGAATTTTTTTGTTGTTGCGTAGATCTATTTATGTTTTACGACCTATCGGAAAACCTATCATTCGAGCCCATATCCGGTTCAGAAGTCGACAACGGATGTAAACAACAGTTACAATAAGAATGTAAAACATGCATTTTAGATGAATGTTTTTGAGTGATGCGCATTATGATTAGTTGTTGTATTTTGTTGTCTTTCTTTACTGTGCATAACATAGTCTGTTCAATGTTTTGGGGGTTTCCAGCACACATTCTGGCAGTGGTGGGAGGGATGTGAGTGGGTGGAGAATGTTTAGATTTTCATTTCACATTTGGCTGTGCAGTGTGTAGGGTGCGCTCCTGGTATACCAGGTGCAGTTTAAAGCTTTATGTCCGGTTGTTGAATAGTGAGGGCTGCCCACCCTGGTTTCTTTTTCATGCAATCAATTGCAGTTCTAATCATTGTGTACCATTGTCTCCCCTTGTCGTTTCGCCCCAAGATGTTTCGTCCCCACTAGTCGTTTCGTCCCCACTAAACGTTTAACCCCACTAGTTGCTTCGCCCCCCTAGTTGTTTCCCCCCCTTAGTCGAAGGGTAGACATAAAAATATATAGTGCTAAAAAATGATTATAATCAGTTTTTTTCCCCATCAAACATAAGTTTTGGGCACGTAAAAGCCCCCTTAGTCGATTCGTCCCTAGTACAATATACTGCATACACATCATTAAATAAAGGTAACTGACACAACACAGAGTCAGTGGTGTTTTATCAGGTCAAGCTCAAACCAGCATGCCCAGCTCACAGGCATTTTGTTTTTTTTTGTTTGTTTGATTTGATTCTTTACGTCCCATCAACAATCTTTCAGTTAAACAGGGATGGGTCTTCCTGGGTTGAACCAGTACTAAGCTAGGATAAATGTGTCTTGCTCAAGGACCAAAACGCAGTGACGCCGGTGAGGCTTGAACCCACAGCCCCTTGGTCTCGAGTCAAGCACTGAGCCACTGCGCTCCCTGTCACAGGCATTTGACTGTATAAAACTGTGAAAATCCCATAAACTGCTCGTATTTACCTGATCTCCTGTTCTAGTCAACTTGACCTCCTTGACTAGAAGTATATCTTAGATAAATAAATTGGCTTTTTTACAGCTGTAACATAATGTCAGTGGCCTGTTTCCAGCTAGCGCCAGGGGCTTAGTTAAAATAATGAAATTTCGTGTGTCACTAGTCTCAAGGGTAACAACCTACGTCATAGCATTGATGTTTTAAACACGTAGTGCGCCGCCATCTTTGATTTACAAGGTCAGTTTTCCCCTTCGTAAAATTAAACAAAATGAGTGTCTGTACAAACAAAGCAGTGCAGGCGGTGCCTAACATCACACTTGAACAGAATATATAACGGCCACGCCCCGATATGCCGTTGCCTTTGTAATCATTCACCCACAAGAATCGAAGCGTGAGACACGAGGATAATTTTAGCAGTCACCCACTTCGATTTTTGTGGGTGAATGTTTACAAAGGCAACGGCATTTCTGGACGTGACTATTGTATATTCTGTTCAAGTGTGATGTTAGGCACCGCCTGCACTGCTTAGTTTTGACAGACACTAATTTGTACGACATTTACGAAGGGAAAAACTAACCTTGCAAATCAAAGATGGCGTCATACTACGTGTTTACAACACCCACGCTATGACGTAGGTTGTTACCCCTGAGTCTAGCTATCAAATTTTGCAGAGAGCGAATAACGAAGGCACTGATCAGACTGTGCTGATGCAAGGCTGCTTTGCGCCTTTGTTTTTTGCATCCAACAGCATCATGTTTTCACGCATTTAGGCTCATTTATTTACATGCTACCCCAATCTTAGTCTTTAATGCAATATGATTATAAATTAAAGAACACTTACATACATCATAGGTCCAGAGAAGGTCACTTTAGGAGAATAAAACTGTAATGATATTCTAATCCATAAATTTAATCATGTGTTTGGGTGCTCAAAAGTACCATTTCAATGAGGTGATTCGTTTTAGTACCCACAACAATGTTTGGGTTAGGCGAGACCAAACCTTTAATACATTTTTGCATTGATGTAAATGATTAATACATTTTTGCATTGACATCAAATTTTAATGATTAAGACATGAAAATAAATAAGTTAAAATAACTAACAGTTACTGTTTAAAGCTAAACCACTAGATAGCTGTGTCTGCACACTTAATAATCTTACACCTTCAAAGATATCTGAACTGTAAAATTCCTATATTGCAAATGCATAAAATCTAACGGCTACGGCTGTTTAGCAAACAGCAATTTTCGTGTACTTCACCCCGATTGTGTGAATGCTACCAAAAAATGCATAGATCTTTCAATTGTTTTAAGATTCAAAAGACTTGTGAGAAAATGTAATGTGGCTATCTAGTGAGACTAGAAGTGTTATTGTTTGCCTAAAGCATCATCTAAGTCTTAACTGTACCTGTATATGCGAGCAGCAAATGCTCTGACGAAACTACATAGGCTCATCACCATTCACCCATTCACCCATTAAATAAGTACCAAAGATTTTATAATCTGGCTCATTTAATTTCACAATATTAACCCTCTTTATAATGATGACTCCTTAATACGAACTTTTGCAAACAGTGATGACCCAGATGAAATGTCGCATAATGTGACATTTCATCAGGGTCTACAATATTTGTCAAGACAAAAATGATCTTTAGAGAAGAATGACCAAAGGGCAAAGGTGGGGTGCTTGTTCTGGCAAAGGTTGATGGGGCTTGCAATTACTGAGACCAATGACAATGTCTCCTCTCTCTACCAGAGTGCCATGCACAATGCCAGTACTACATAGTCAAAGAGCTATGTGGGGCTTTGCTATGCAAGGGTGTGTTACAAAATGATGCTTTGCAGCATTAGGTAGACTACCCGGACCTGCCCCTTGTAAGCACTTTTTTGTTACATACTGTGGCCTACTGTAACATATAACAAAGATGGTTGCTAGCTGTATCATTATGTATTGGTTTCAAGCTACAAAGTGGATTTTTATTCAATTTATGAAGTCATTGAAGATGAAAGTAGGCATCTATCTTATGGTTAATTTCATACTAAAGTTTCTAGAGGAGCATAGTGGCTCACACAGTTTGATTGACCCTGATAGAATTCCTCTGGTAATGTAAATACTCTATATACACTTAAAAGTATGTCTGTTTTCAAACTCCAATGCTGACAGGCAGGGTAGCCACAGACACTTGGGGTCAGTACATTTTTTTTATTTAAAATATGTTTTTTTGTTTGCTTGAACTTATACAGATGTTAGAAAAATTGCCCTAGAACATAATATGGAAACATTTGGGAAAAAATGCTTATTGCTCACAATGATTAGGGGAGCTGATTTATTTTCATTGTGTATTTCAAAAAATATCATTTAAGATTTGGATCAACCTTAAGTGCTAAATGGGTATCTTAGTATAGTTTTCTGTTATTCATCATGTTCATGTGGAAACAAAAATACAACTAATGCTAGACTTAGATAAAAAAAAATCTTAGTCATTAAAAGCTATTTTTGGAATGTACATGTAATGCTTAAAGTTTCATTAACTTAATTTACAAAATGAAAATAACCCAACACTAATCCTTGGGAGTCAGTACAGTTCAATAGGTAGAACATCCTCGGGTTATGTTAATACACCTGTAGGTATATCTGGGTTCAAATCCCGGTGAGCTGGTTTATTTTCATTCAGTATTTCAAAAAAAGCTTAAAAACAATCACCTTGTTTAAGCACTAGGGGGTTCAAATCCCAGTACTGACAGGCAGCCAGGTGAGCTGGTTTATTTTCATTCAGTATTTCAAAAAAGCTTAAAAACAATTTCAAAAAAGCTTAAAAACAATCACCTTGTTTAAGCACTAGAATTCTTTGAAAAAACACTGAGAAAATGCTAATAAATTAACAAAAAATACAATTTTGTATACAATGGAGACAATTTCTTTACATTAATTGATTCAAACCAAAATTTAATGCATAGAGTCAAGAGCTAAAAAATAGTGATAAAAGGACTTTAAACATAATATTCACATTGACTTTGATCTAAATTTTAGGTTATTTTTTGTTGTTGTAAAATTGGAGAAATCAGCATTGTCTGCAAAATGGACATTGTGCTAGAAAAATAGCAACCTTGCAGGCAGACATTTTATGAAAGGCACTCACCGTTTAAACAACTGTAGAACATGATTTAACGTGAACACTGCATTCAAGAATATCAAAAAAAGGTCATATAATTATATACTGCTGCACTGTAAAGCAGGACTAAAATACAAATATAACCAGAAACATAGGCTAAAAACTTCACAAATACTACTGTATAAAAGGCTTTAAAGTTTAAGTCTATACGTCTGTTTATAGATAACGCCTTTTTATTTCATAAAAAGGTCATAGGTCAAGATAAGCAAATCTTTTGGGTATAAAATTGTAATATTTTTATTTCCACCAATTTATTTTATATTTTGGTTGCTCAAAAGAACCGTCTCATTGAGACGGTTCTTTTGAGTACCCACAATATCTATGTTTAGTATGTTAGGCATCAAAGCAAAGCTTAAAAATAACTACATCAATCACAAATTGATATTTAGGCTTTCCAGGCACATTTGACCTATGTGCACATGTTCCTATAAGGCAGTATAAGCCCACACAGCTTACACTGAGTACTTTACTGGTTGTTAATATGTTAACACTATAATTATTAAGGCTTTCAAGTGGCCCTAAAATTCCTAAAAAACATCCTAAATTTTTAGGCTTCCCTAATTTCCTAAAAAAAGAACTCAAAATGGCCAAATTCCAAAAAAAGTCTTTCCTTTTTTTTTTTAAATGTCCGTAATTTTGGTATTTTCTGAGTGAACTTACTAAAAGGAATTTTTGCACAAAGACTTAAAGTCATGCAATTAATGAACCAATTAACTGACTTAATATTCTGTAAATTACATTTACAGCAGATGTTGCAAACCTAAAAGTAGGTGAACTGCATGCTTCAGTTGGTTTCAAAGAGTTCCTAGGCTACAGCTTCATTAAACATACAGTATTTTGTGGTGATGTTTTGTGGTGATGACAATCCAAGCAGTATTTCATTGTTTGCCAAGATAATTTTGTTTGTTTGATTTGATTCTTTATGTCCCATCAACAATCTTTCAGTTATAAAGGGACGGGTATTCCTGGGTTAAACCAGTACTAAGCTAAGGATTAATGTTCTTGCTCAAGGACACAACGCAGTGACGCTGGTGAGGCTTGAACCCACATCCCCTCGGTATCTAGTCGAGCACTTTACCACTGAGGTGTGCGATCCCCTTTGCTAAGATAAAAAAAAACAATAAACTAAACCAAACAAACAAATCATTAGGGATGTAAAACACCATATTTTAGAAATTTTGACATTTGACCCCTTAAATCAAAAATGGACTATTCCATACTTATTGTATAAATGACTATTCCATACTTATTGTATAAATATGTTTGGGAAAGTGCATCAAAATGAAAATGGTTAAGCGAGTATAGTAAAATTCTTAAATTTGATCCCTGTAGAGCTCAATGTCGTTTTGACAAATTCCATGTACAGTCAAGTTGGCACCAAAATGAGATCCAGGACTCCGAGTTGCTGGTTCAAACCAGGAGTCTGGCAACTTTGATAGGGATTTATGCTTTTCTTATCAGTGAATCAAGTTGGGTCTGGGCAGTTGTCAGTTACTGCACTCAAGTGGAAGAAAGGATTTGTACTGAGTACAGGTCCACTCACTACTTTGGTATATACTCACGCCCTTCTTTATCGTGTCATCTCCTTTATCGCATCATTTGATTTTCACGTGAAGTTAGTTATTTTACGTGTAATTATTGTGTATTTGCATTTACCCGATAACAAACAAGGGCCTCGATAAAGGAGGAATCCAGTATAGGTGTAAGTTTTTAGGATTATACTAGAATTCAGGATTCTGAGGCTGACTTTCCGTTGAGTTATTTTTCATTTTAGTTAAAGACAATTAAGGCCAAATAAAAAAAAATGTTTCTCACAACCTCCCTCATCTGTTTTAAATGCCCCTCATTTGTCTTTTTTCAGACTTCATTAAAAATAAAGTGGCCTCATGTATTTTATTCATATGTATTAATCAAAATATCAACCTTTTTATGCTTAAAATGAACAAAAAAGGTGCCTCAATTGGTTTGGATGAAATTTAAAAAAAAAATGGCCTCATCTGTTTTTTGGGAAATAAAAAATAAAAATTAAACATGCCTGCCTCATCTGTTTTTCAAAAAGTGGTCTGAGAAACACTTGTTTATTGATTTTCTTTCCTAACCATTCAAACTGACAATGTTTTGTTGGAATTCTTCAAGTTTTAAGATTCTTACGACATGACAGCCGTAACAAAGTAAAGCATAGCAGAAAAATTTCCAGTGCCTTTGCTGGGAATCGAACCCGGGTCGCCCCGGTAAGAAACCAATGCTCTAACCACTGAGCCAAAGAGTCGACTCTCTGACGCAGTTGTCAGAGATTGATTATATAGGAGAAGCTATGCGAAATCAACCTTATGTAGATATATAGGTGAGAGTGCCTGGCCCGTAACACTCCCCCTCTTCAAAGGAGTCATCATGATGACGGAAAGCCATTTAGGCGAAACAAATGTCCAATCCCGGACGAGCCCCCAATTTCTGTTATGTGCCAGGCGTAACTAGAAAAGAATTTAGGAAACCAAAATTTTGCTATTTGGAAAGTCAGCAAAAAGCACTTTTAAAATTTAACAAAATTTATTAAAAACAAAAATTATCATTTACAATAAGCAATGGAAAATAGTTATACAATCAAAGAAAGTCTAATTTACAATACCTTGTATGTCCGAACTGTCCCTCAGAATATTTATCAACACAAGTCTTTCAGCAGTTTCTGATCCCAGATTTTGAAGATAAATCCAAATGAACATGAAGTCTGAATCCAAAACTGAATAATCTAAAGTAATCCAGAATGAATAAGTTAAGCACTATGTATTCCAATATAGAATTCCAGCACAAAAGGTTTAGACTTTTAAAAGGTGAAATTATTTCAAAGATGCCCTTATGAATATTTACTCTTATATATACCCTTTAAGAAAGTTCTGGATTAATCAGGAAAGAACTATGATATCATATGCTATATTTATTCATTCCGGAAAGTTCCAGAGATTACTCAATGATTCCACTGATTTCCAGAACCTACTCAAAACTTCTATTGGCATGGAAAAGAAAATTCTAGAGAATTCCTGCCTTTTCTGGAAAGTTCTAGATGATTAGTCGTCATTCTAGAAAAATCATATAACCAAATAAATACTTTGTTTACAACAACCATTTACCATCAATGTCTCCAATATCTGGGTCAGCAGAAACTAAGTAAACAAAATATGAAATAGATAAACACCATACATGTTACACTTCCCCTCCTCAAAGAAAAGAAAGTTTTATGAAGTAAAGCTGTCTTTTGCAATAATAAACAACCATGTACCAAACAATAATTTAAGATCAAATCAGATCAATAAAGAGCAATAGCACAAACCCAACATCAGCAGTACAGTGGCAACTAAGCCCTAGAGAGCGCATCTGGGATGATATTATCTTTTCCCTTAATATGTCTGATATCTAGATTGTGCTCTTGCAACATGAGACTCCATCTGAGTAAACGCTGGTTCTTGTTTTTCATTTTATGAATGAAAGTCAGTGGATTGTGATCAGTGAAAATGACAATAGATGCAACTGAAGAGGCTAGGTAAACTTCGAAGTGCTGAAGTGCAAGGATGAGAGATAAGCATTCTTTCTCTATGGTAGAGTAATTTCTCTGATGTTTGTTAAACTTTTTAGAATAGTAACAAACAGGATGATCAACACCATTGTCATCTTCTTGTAACAATACACTGCCTGCACCAACATCACTGGCATCTACAGCCAACTTAAATTCTTTGTTAAAGCTTGGTGCTAAGAGAACTGGAGCACTTTTAAGTATGGCTTTAAGCTTATCAAAAGACTTCTGACAATTATCAGTCCAAATGAACTTGACCCTTTAGCCAAGTAAGTTTGTCAAAGGCTCTGCTATGACAGAGAAGTCATACAGAATTTCCTGTAATATCCAGCCATACCAAGAAAGCGCATCAGTTGTCTTTTGCCAGAAGGTACGGGAAAATCTGAGATAGCCTCAACTTTAGCTTATACAGGTTTTACCTTACCTTGTCCCACCATATGACCTAAAAATGTCAAATTTGCATGGCAAAATTCACTCTTTGTTAAGTTAACTGTTAGTTTAGCTTCACTAAGTCTGCCGAAGAAATTTCTGATAGTTTGTAAGTGTCGTTCCCATTCTTCGCTGAAGATGATAACGTCGTCGATATAGGCTTAACAGCCAGGCAGATTAGATATCAAGCTGTTAACTAAGCGTTGAAATGTCCCTGGGGAGTTCTTCATTCCAAACGGCATAACTTTGTACTGATACAATCCGTCTGGAGTACCAAATGCTGAGATCTCCTTTGCTCTGTCTGTCAGAGGTATTTGCCAAAATCCTTTAAGCAGGTCGAATTTTGTAACATACTTGGCTTGTCCAATGTTATCGATGCAGTCATCGATTCGTGGGATGGGAAAAGTGTCTGTTTTGGTTACAGAATTTACTTTACAGTAGTCTGTACACATGCGAAATGTTCCATCAGGTTTAGGTACAAGAATACAAGGAGAACTCCATTCACTTTGACTAGGTTCTATAAAGTCATTATCCAGCAAATATTGAACTTCTTCTCTGAGAATTTGTTGTTTTACAGGGTTCATTCTGTAAGGATGTTGTTTCACAGGTTTTGAACCATCAAAAAGTTCAATATCATGATAAATTTTGTCAGTTTTGGATGGAATGTCTGGAAATAAGTGCTCATATTCAAGAATTAACTGCTTCAGTTCAAGTCTCTTGTCTGAACTAAGATGAGACAAATTCTGGTCAAGATCCTTTAGGATATCAGAGTTCTTGAGTTTTGACGACGCGGGATCAGATTTCACAAAGTTCATATCTTCAGAGTCCATTTGATTTTGTTCAAGAGGGACAGTATTAACTAGATTTACTGATGAAATAACAGAACTATCCCTATCAATGTACTTTTAAAGCATGTTGATATGACATAATTGTTTCTGCTTGCGCCTCCCAGGAGTGTTGACAATGTAATTTACATCACTTAACTTTTTGTCAACAGTATATGGACCATA
Organism: Loripinus fragilis; assembly: GCA_964019695.1. NCBI lineage: Eukaryota > Metazoa > Mollusca > Bivalvia > Lucinida > Lucinidae > Loripinus > Loripinus fragilis. The sequence continues at coordinate 22,256,818 of OZ026523.1, forward strand.
ATATCTAGCTTGCAATGGCTTACCAGGAATGGGCAAAAGAGCAAGTACCTTGTCTCCAGGTTCAAAATTTCTATCCTGTGCACTTTCATCATAACGCAATTTCATTTTGCTCTGAGCTGATTTGAGATTGGACCGAGCAGCTTCACAGGCGTTTGATAATCTGTTTTTGAAATCAGACACATACTGAAGTAAGTTCAAAGAACTGTCATTATCTGAGAGAATTTTTTCTTTCAGAAGTTTCAAGGGTCCGCGCACAGTATGCCCAAATACCAGTTCAAATGGGCTGAACCCAAAAGACTCTTGTACAGATTCTCTCACAGCAAATAAAAGCAAATGTATATCTTCATCCCAATCTTTTTCTGTGTCAAAGCAGTAAGATCTGATCATGTTTTTCAAAGTTTGATGAAATCTTTCTAAGGCACCCTGGCTTTCAGGATGATAAGCCGATGACTTGTACTGTTTAATGCCAAGTTCATGCATGACTTGTTGAAAAATTCCCGACATAAAATTTGAACCTTGATCAGATTGTACAGACCTTGAAAGTCCCACAAAGGTGAAAAACTTCACAAGTGCCTTAACAATTGTCTTAGTCTTAATATTTCTGAGAGGAATGACTTCAGGGAAGCGTGTTGAAACACACATAATAGTCAAAAGATATTGACAACCTGACTTTGTTTTGGGTAGGGGACCTACACAGTCAATAATGATTCTGCTAAAAGGTTCATCAAAGGCAGGAATGGGCTGTAAAGAAGCTTTTGGAATGGTCTGATTGGGTTTTCCGACCATTTGACAAGTGTGACAGGATTTGCAGTGCTGAGAAACATCAGATTTTAATCCTAGCCAAAAGAAATGATTAAGAATCTTGTGATAGGTCTTATTTACACCTAAGTGGCCTGACATGGGAGTTTCATGAGCCAAATTTAAAATTTCACGACGATAAGCCCTAGGGACCACAATCTGGTGGTTAACAGTCCACTCATCATCTGCTGAGACATCAGGAGGACGCCATTTTCTCATCAAAATGTCATTTTTTAAATAATAGCAAACAGGGACTTGTGACATTTCACTTTCATCTAAAGCTCTATCAAATAAAGGAGATATCTCAGGATCACTGTGTTGTTCCTTACAAAGCTGTGACCTTGACAGCTTGTCATGACCTTGGTCATTTGAAATTAAAGGTGAAAGGTCAGTGTTTGACCTTGAAGTGTCAAAGTCAGTCTGAATGTCAGACTGGCTGGGAGAAAGAGAATTTGAAATATCATCATTATAGGACTGGCCTATCAAAGTGTCAGCTAAATTAATATCCTGCATCCCATTATTCTGATTGGCTTTCTTCGCCATTGCCCTAGTGACGGCACAAGAAGAGTAAAGGTCAGGAATTTCCTGCTCAATAGGATCAGGCAGTTGATCAACACACGGCGTGCTGGTCAAAAGTGGGTCTACCACAACCTTATCTCCAGCCAAATCGTTGCCTAATAGCAAGTGAACACCTTTAAAAGGTAAAGAAGGTCTAATACCTACAGCCACAAGACCAATAACTAAGTCTGAGGACAAATAAATGTTATGGAGCGGTACATTAATAAATCCACTCTCTACACCCTGGATAAAGACACTTGTCCCAGAAGAAGTCTTCTCAGAAAAAGGCAGGGTATCTGCCAAGATAAGGGATTGAGAAGCACCAGTATCTCGTAAGATTTTAATAGGGGTAGACTGGGCAAAGTCACTATTTAGTGACACGGAACCATCTGATAAGAATGGTTCATAAATCTCCATAACGTCATCAGTCTCAGATGTTTTGGCCAAAATAGGATTCTCATCTCGAATAGAAGACTGTGGTTTTAACCTTAAAGAGGTGAGACCTGTGGGTTTAGGACTCTCCTGTCTTTCTTTTTCTCTCTTTCTTTTCAAAGCTATACATTCAGAAATAATATGGCCTGATTGTTTACAATAATTGCAAATAGGCTGGGATAAAGGACTTTGACCTTTGTTTTCACCAGAAAATCTAGGTTTTGGAGTAAATGAATGACTGGAATTATCGGATGGATTACTGGGGTTGGATTTTGGACCTGACTGAGGGGAATATGGTTTTGACTGAGGGATAAATGGTCTTGATTGAGGTGTAAATTTTAATTGAGGGTTGAATGGTTTCCTAGGAAATGGCTTGTTAACAAAAGAAGTCTTATGATAGTTGGCAATCCGAATCGAAAAAATATGCATATTTTTGGTTTTGTTGGCATTTTTGAGTACATTTGTTAGACCACTTTTAACATAATATTTAGCATGTGTACAAAGCCATAGGGGTGGATGCCAAGCCTGAATTTGCATATGAAGGCCAGAAATTAGGTCAAAGGTCATTGAGTGCAAAACTGAGAAAACATGTACTAATGTAAAACAACTTTATCTTTTTATATTAAAACATGTTTCATTTCTAGCCAAATTTTGTATGCTTATAGTTATAAGTCTAAAAAACATTGAGAAAATATTTTTTATAACTAAATGTTCATATGTCGACTTTAAAATGGGGTCAAAGGTCATCAAGTGCAATAATCGGAGCATTTTTACAAGCTGTGTTTATTTTTTTCTCTGGTCCAACAACAAGATTTTTTTTAAATTCTAAAAAATGTAGAAGTCTTTCAGAAGGCTTAAATTAACATGTTTACCATTAAAAGAACCCCTTTGGAAGCTTCCTTTTATTGATTTTACAAAGACAAACATCGTAAGTTTATGCAATTCTGACGGAAATTCTCCCTCAATTGGGCTAAACTGAGATATATGGGCTACTTTGAGAGTTTGTTGCACCTCTCAGAAAGTAAAACTATTTTCAGTTTGGGACATGTCTTGGGGCCTTAGAAACCCATAATTTAATAACTTTTATGTGGTCATTTTTCTATAAATCACCTGTAATCAACGTTACCCTACTGGCATTGAAAATAACAGTACACACAGTACAAGGCTAATGTTGATTTATTTTGATAGTATTAGTGAAACAGTTAAAGCATAAAATGTTTAAACTAGACATAAAAATCAATTGCATACATCTGTGCTATGTATTTCTGCTCGTCAGCGATATGTATGTTACATTTTATACTAAATTGCATATAATAACTTTACAAATTACCTGTATTAGAATAAACCATAATACATGACCTTAAATATACATGATATTGATCTATATTCTATTTGAAAATGATCATTTTCATATATTTGAAGTTGTTTATAACTTTTAACTTGCAATGAAGTGAAATCAAGTAAATATTTCGATATGCTAATTAGTATGTGATTTGTACTGGTTCCAGCATGTAACGCATATCTGCTTACAGATTCTTTTTTTCTATTATTTACATTGCATTGGAATTGGCAAAATATCTTTCATAATGAAATCAATTATAACTATATTAACAATAATGGATCTTAAATTGCTGCACATATATTGATGAGGTAACGTAGGTAACAAAAGGTGCCTTACATAAATGGATAAAGGTAGTTAATTGTTGTTAGGCTTATATAAAATTTGGGTCTGCTCTCCACAATTCGCTTACATATACTACACATATTTTATTCTATATAAGACTTAATTTAAAAGAGTGCTATGGGTTGGTCTGCAATATGTGAATGTGGCCTGGTCTTACTCAATTACTTTTTGTTATTTGCTTGGTTCTTTTACATTCATATTGCAGTTTTCAGATTTCTACCAATGGTACATAACGATAAACATGCAATCTACATCATGATTTAAATATTGACTTAATATCAATAATTTACTTAAAATAGTAAAGCAATATTTCATACATCTAGTGGCAAGGCAAGAATTAAGGCAGGGGTAGTGCTGAGTGTATTCTATAGCAGGTATAGGTTTTTGAAGATGCAAATATAACATCGTCATACACAACCAGCATGGTTTATGTCCAAATATAGGATGTTACATAGATCTAGTATTAAAGATTTTCCTTGTATGCTGAATTCTTTTAATTTTCACTTTTCACTGTTGATAATTACATTATAAAATTAATTTATCATTTGTCCCCATTAAACTCTTCTATGTTTTGTTGAACTAGATTTCATATCATATTGTAATGATGATTATCTTATTATATTCTGCAGCAATTCTGATAGAAACTATTCTGCTTGTTAATTATCTTAGACTAAGGTTTGTTGAGGTAAGGTTACCTGAGCCATGTAGCAGTCTTGTAAAACATCTGAACATATTTCATGGTAACATAAACAACAAATCATTCAAATTTTAGTGATACTTTATTTAAAAGATCAGTTAACTGTTTTATTCTTAAGCATAAAACAAAACATGACTCCCAAATTCACTAGTATGGTTTGCATCTCTGAAACTTACAGATTAAAAGTAGTGTCACACGCAGCTGATTTCTCTGCTTTTCTTATTCATAAGGTAGTTTGTTTTTAGTTTTGTTTATGCAGTATTTCATTTTGTTTAACTATTTGTAACCCTAGTACATGTTTTATATATGCCCTATGAAAATTGAGTTATGGTCTCTTTGTTGGTTTTAAAAGGTTTTCTAAATTAGGCTCAGCGTGATAGTCTTAAATATATATGCAAAACCATCAAAAATGTAAACAACATTGCTGACAACAGCTTGCAGAAAGCATTTTAAGCATAAACTTGCTCACTCTTGTACCTTTATCCTTGTAGATATTTGTGAAGACTAACACTGTTTGAGGACTGTCTTGTATATAGTGAAAGGAAAGTAGTTCAGTTTAATTTCAAGAATAATGCCATATTAAAACTACACCTTTTGAGTATGTTACCAGTTACAAGTGCTATCCAATCTGATATATTGCACTTGTATCTACAAGCAGTAGATGTGATGTATACATTAATGTTAGTCACCTACCCTTTATGCAATCAATCCCTGTCTTTGCAAATTGCCATGGTTAACAGATAGATTCTACACCAGAACTGGCGAGTTAACTACCTTAGGATCTTATATACATCAAGCAAATTGGAGATGTTAAACCAATGGATTATGCTATAAATGTACAAATTTGATAACCATTTCAGGACACATTTACTCTAAATACTAAGAAATGACCCCAAACTGATGGAAAACTATGAACACAATCAAATCATCAGGTGCTCCAATATGGTGTATGCCTGTGTTCCCAAGAAGTCACTAGACATCTGTTTTGGGGAAATTTAATTTGGAATAAAACTTGCATTGGCATTTTACAGTTAAAAAGAATAACATAAAGAAACACATGCAAATTACCTCATAGCATTTGATCTCTATCATCATTGCAAAAAATAGTCAGCAAAATATGTTTAAAAATGATGCTTAGAATTGAATTTATCGACACTACAACAATTACAATGTATAAAAAGTTGCTCGGTGAAAGACATATATAGATATATATTTTATGATATCTTAAAGTTAGAGGTTACCTTTAATATCATAACTATACTGCTTCTATATATGGATGAAAACATTTACACAAGCAGCCTGATTTCAAAGAAATGCTGCTTTTGAATCCACATCATTTCATTGATGTGCGCAAATGAAAGGACACCCCTACAATTAAATGTTTAAAGTTATATGGAGGATTACCCTTAATGTCAGGGCTATTTCCATGATATACCCCACAAAAAGTTAACAATGTTTCACTGGATGGTCATTATTAGAAATGTACCTGTATATTAGCTTTATGTTATGTATGTTACCATCTGCTTACAGGCCAATGTGAAGACCAATGTGAGGATATATTCCTTCCAGTATATGGTATTTACCATATTCTACCATAGTTTCAACTCGCCTGATGTTTTATGAAATGAGGCTTGGTTTTTGTGTTTTCATTTAACTATGCTTAGTATATGCACTTAGCAGGTAGTGGCCCTGTAAAAAGTGTTTTATAATTACTCATAGACGGGAACAAACACAACAAATGTGTGAAATGAGAAAAGAAATATATTTTAGTCCTATAAGCATGAGACCATGGCCAAGTCCTCATGTAAGCTGTAGCTAGGAACCTATACCTTTGAGAAAAGACTCAATTTCCGATGGTAAAATGTAACGTAAGTAACAACTTAAACATATCTTATGTATAAAAGGATAGCTTATTGCATAAAATGACGTATTCATACAAAGCATTAAGCAAAAAAATATTTCTTTAAAATGAAATGGTTATTCTTAGTTGTATTACATTTTAATTGATTTTATACAGTAACGTACTTTACATGCCTATTATGAATATTTGACAGCGGGTATCTTGGTAAATCATTGCTTTTCAAACATGGTAGACATACACCTAGCAGGATAGCAATAAAAAATCGTACATTAGAATAGAAGGGAACTTAAAATTTGAATTTTGCCCCTATATAAATAAAATATTGCTACAATTTTCACCGATTTTGCACTTAATTGACCTTTGATCCAAACACACATCATGCCTTGATGATGCTGTTTTTTATATAGCATGGCTGTATTATCCAAAAGAGATTTTGAATTACTTTGAATCATAATTTTGGATAGCTAATTGATAAAAACGCTAAAATCTGACGTATATACGAGAATTTGCACTCAGTTGACCTTTGACCTAATTCTCGGACTTTGGGGCATTTCCAGACTTGGCATCCACCCCTATCCTTCTTAAAACACATCAAGATACACTTTGAGCATGGATGCCAAAATGTACTCAAAAATGCCAACAGAATTTTTTTTTCAGGCTCTGGATGGCCAACTATGAGTCAAAGATTAATCATCAGCTAGTCTAGCTGCCACATCCAAATTTTCAACTTCTTTTTCATTTAAGAAAGCCCTGACGTCAGAATTTATACACCATTTGAATTCTTCAACAAGCATGAGCTGTCTTAGTTTTTCATGATCAGAACCTACTTTCTTTGAAGAGCACCACCTATCAAATAATTGTTCTTTTGTTCTAGCAAATTCCACATGAGTCTGGTTAGGTTCTTTCCTACAATCTCTAAATTTCTGCCTGTAAGCTTCAGGGACCAACTAATAAGCCTTAAGAATAAGTTCTTTTACTTTGTCATAATCTGGGCTTTGTTCTAGTGAAAGCTGAGTGTATATTTCTCGAGCTTTGCCTATAACATCACTCTGCAAAAGTAAGGTCCAGTGCTCTCTTGGCCATTTCAGGTTTTCTGCCACCTTCTCAAAATGTAAAAAATATTTGTCAACTTCTTTTTCTTGAAATGGAGGAACGAGTCGGATGTGTTTTGTCACATCAAAAGATTTGCCAGAGTCTAAAGGCAAAGGTTTTGATTTAGATGTTCCCTGTAACTCAAGCTCTTTCATTTTTAACTCAAAGTGTAATTTTTCTTTTTCAATTTCAATGCGTTCTTCCATTTCTCTTTGTTTTTCCTTCTCTCGTTCTTCCATTTCCAACCTTAATTTTTCATGTTCTATTTTTTCTCTCAGCAGCCTATCTTCTCGTTCTAATGTTTCCAGCCTAATTCTGTCCTCTCTCTCCTCTCTCTCATGCCTCAATCTCTCTTCACGCTCTGCATTTTCTACCCTTATTCTATTCTCATGTTCTAACTTTAATTTTTCCATCTCAATTTGCCTTTAATTTCTAGTTCCCTCAACTGCAAATCGGTCTGGGTAACCAGAATCTGAGATGTGGCTGAGGAATCAAATATTTCTTCGTCGACAAAGAACTGAATGAGAATATTCTTAATTTCATGTTTTAACATGGTCTTTTTGATATTGGGTAGGCCATAATGGTCAGCAATGTCCAAAAGATCAGACTTTTTTGCCAAGTCTAACAGCTCCTGAGAAGGTGACGCAGTAAAATCACTAAGTTTGAATGACATATTTGCTTTCTGCTGGCTTCAGCTAGTAAAACAGCAAACAGTAAAATTTCTTTAAAATTTCAAACTAATTTGGTGCAAAAATAATTTCAATCCCGGACGAGCCCCCATCTTACGACATGACAGCCTTAACAAAGTAAAGCATAGCAGAAAAATTTCCCGTGCCTTTGCTGGGAATCGAACCCGGGTTGCCCCGGTAAGAAACCAATGCTCTAACCACTGAGCCAAAGAGTCGACTCTCTGACGCAGTTGTCAGAGATTGATTATATAGGAGAAGCTATGCGAAATCAACCTTATGTAGATATATAGGTGAGAGTGCCTGGCCCGTAACAAGATTTATAAGATCCGAATTTTGGAAATTCCGAACTTACACCCGTACATGTAGGTATTAGTAACCTGCCATGGAAATATGTGAACTGACATGCCCACACTTTTGCTCCATAATTGCCATGGGATTTTTATTAAATAGGAAAACAAGTTTAAAATCTCCAAATATGAATAATACATGTAATGAACTGCATTAGGTTTCTCATGATTACTTTTGGGTATTTCTTAAAGGAAATCAAGTGAATCTGATATGCAGGCACTTGTTAAACCACACAATCTGCATCAAAACACAAAAGTTATGAGATATCAACAATAAACTTTGTTTGTAGATAGATCTCCATGCGAAGAAGTGCAGTGTACAATAACCATAATTCTCTTTTGCATAATTTAGGAGTTGCTTCCCTTTGTTATTTTTCATACTTAAATTTGTCGGGAGCATAGCACAAAAACTATAATAGGTATCATTTTGATATTTAATTGGTACATGTAGATAGATCTGTATGAGGAGAGGTACAGTGTACAAGAACCATAATTCTCTTTGGCATGATTTAGGAGTTATTGTCCTTTGTTATACTTAAATTTTGGCCAGAGCATAACATTAACACTATTAGAGAAATCAACTTGCAGCCCTTTTTGAACAATGCCTTTATTTGGGGAGCATACATCAGTTTAAACAATTCTCTTGTTTTAAATAAAAGTTTACTTCTTAATTCTTTGTTTCTGAGAATTGGAGACATGCAGCAGATAATGATGATGGACATTAACCTGCATCATCTGCAATTTGTTTTGTCATATGGTACCTGTACTCTGTTCACTTACAAGCATGCCGTTACTGGCACTTTTTCTGAAGACTTAAGATATTGGTTCTGTTGAAGGCATCCAGTTGGTCTGTGCTATATGTACTTATTTCTGTCTCAGTGCCATCAGGATGCCTTTTACATGGCCATTATACACTTCAATAGATGGATTCATGAGGAACTTTGTTGAAGCCTTGAGCAAGACACTTTATTCTATGCTTTGTATTTTTCACCAAGGAAGACAGGAAAACAGGCATGCATGACTGGAAAATTGTCGACTGAGTCTGGGATCTATGTTCTACAAAGAACCAAAACATCTGGGATCTAAGTTCTACAAAGAACCAAAACAATAGACAGACACTTTACTTGCTGGAATGGAGCCTATAGTGTTACAATACATTTTCAAAGAGATTGAGCCATATGATAAGTATGGTGGTCTCATCCTTTGGAATGAATAGGTAACCCAAATATTCAGCTCAACATTTCAAAAAAGAGATTATACATGTATTATACAAGAATTGAATCCCAAAAGGAAAGGACATCTGGTAAGTTAACTTGTATATGCACTGGTAACTTCCTCATGTAAAGCATTAATTAGGTAAATTTTCTATGAAAAAATTATATTTATGTGGGTATTGAGCATATTTGGACATATCTAATTTATTTCATGGAAATATTCTAAGATGGGGCCTTTCCCAACTAGGAATATCACTTATTTCAAGTCATTTGGTTTGTTTCAACATTAATAAGACAAGTTACATGTGACAAATGATACTTTTAGTTGGAACATACATATTGAATTAGGTACTTAGCATATTTGGACACATTTTATTGGATTTCATGCAAATATTCCAAGATGGGGCACTTCCCAACTTGGAAAATCAATTTCTTCAAGTGATTTGGTGTGCTTCAGCATTTAGTAGTTAAAGTTACTGTGACAAATGATACTTACAGTGGAAAGGAGCATATTATTCTAGGTACTTAGCATATTCCGACACCACTAATTTGATTTCATGGAAATATTCCAAGATGGGGCACTTCCCAACTAGGAATATCACTTATTAGCTCACCTGAGCCGAAGGCTCCGAGGTGAGCTATTAGTATACCAGTGACTCCGTCGTCCGTCCGTCGTCCGTCCATCGTCCGTCCGTCCGTCAACATTTTCAAACATCTTCTCCTCTGAAACCACTGGGCCAATTTAACTCAAATTTCATATGGAGACTCCTTAGGATGGGGGAACGAAAGTTTGTTCAAATGTTCCTGGTCACATGACCAAGATGGCCGCCATGCCCATATTTGGTAAAAACCCTTTAAAAATCTTCTTCTCCAGAACCAGAAGGCCGATGACCTTGGGACTTGGTATGTAGCATCGGGGATGTGGGGCCTACCAAGTTAGTTCAAATAATGATCCTAGGTTGACCTTGACCTACTTAACGTCAAGGTCAAAATTTGCTTCCTAATAGATTTAAATGGGAATTTTTTTGAAAAGTTGATTTTTTGAATAATGTTAAAGCCAAAGTGATTATTCTTACTTGATATGTTGAAACTAACGAGACAATGGCTATAAATAAGTTTCAAAGGTCAAGGTTGACCTTTGCCCTTTCAGCCAAGGTGCTCATATTGTGGTCCCATCAATATATTAAAACATAGTTTTCTCATAAACCATTGGCCCAATTGAGCTCGAATTTCATGTGAAGACTCCTTATGATAAGTCAGCGAAATTTATACAAAAAATATTTGGTCACATGACAAAGATGGCCGCCACGCCCATATATGGTAAAAACCTTTTAAAAATCTTCTTCTCCAGAAGCAGAAGGCCAGTGACCTTGAGGCTTGGTGTGTAGTATAGGGGATGTGGGGCCTACCAAGTTTGTTCAAATGATGATCCTAGGTTGACCTTGACCTACTTAACGTCAAGGTCAAGTTTGCTTCCTGATGCATTTGAATGGGAAAGTTGATTTTTTGAATACTGTGGAAGAAAAAGTCATTATTCTCACTTGATATGCATTCAGCCAAGGTGGCTCATATTGGAGTCCAATCAACATATTAAAACATAGTTTTCTCAGACAATTCTTGGCCTATTGAAACCAAATTTCATATGACATCTCCTTATGATAATTTAGCGAAAACTTATACAAATTGTTATGGTCACATGACTAACATGGCCACCATGCCCATATATGGTAAAAACTCTTTAAATCTCTTCTTCTCTGGAACCAAAAGGCCATTGTACTTGGTATGTAGGATCAGGGATGTGGGCCCTACCAGGTTAGCACAAATGATAAATCTAGGTTGACCTTGACCTACTTTATGGCAAATGCCAAGCAGACCTTTGACTGTTTATACAGGGCCATACATACGTATCTTAACATCTTTTTCTCAGAAATCACTGAGCTGAATGAATTCAAATTTCATGACGCATTCACTAGATTGTTTTAGGTCATTTACCAAAGTGGCCACGATCCCCATATATGGTAACACAAAATATGTTTCAAATTATAAATTGACCATGCCCTATTTTAACATTATCAAGGAGATCAGGTGAGCGCTTCAGGACCTTCAGGTCCTCTAGTTTCAAGTGATTTGGTGTGTTTCAACATTAATTAGATTAATTTATTGTGACAAATGATACTTATAGTGGAAACAGACATATTTATGTGGGTATTGAGTATATTTTGACACATCTTATTTGATTTCATTGAATATTCCAAGATGTGGCACTTCCCTACTTGAAATATCAATCATTACAAGTGATTTGGTGTGTTTCAACATTAATTAGGTAAATTTATTGTGACAAATGATACTTATAGTGGAAACAGACATATTTATGTGGGTATTGAGCATATTTTGACACATCTAATTTGATTTCATTGAAATATTCCAAGATAGGGCACTTCCCAACTTGAAATATCACTTATTTCAAGTGATTTGGTGTGTTTCAACATGAATTAGGTAAATTTATTGTTACAAATGATATTTATAGTGGAAAAAGACATATTTGTGTGGGTATTGAGCATATTTGGACACATCTAATTGGATTTCATGGAAATATTCCAAGATGGGGCACTTCCCAACTAGGAATATCACTTATTTCAAGTGATTTGGCGTGTTTCAATATTAATTAGGTAAATTTATTGTGACAAATGATACTTATAGTGGAAACAGACATATGTATGTGGGTATTGAGCATATTTGGACACATCTAATTGGATTTCATGGAAATATTCTAAGATGGGGCATTTCCCAACTAGGAATATTACTTATTTCAAGTCATTTGGTTTGTTTCAACATTAATTAGATAAAATACATGTGACAAATGATACTTTTAGTTGGAACATACATATTGAATTAGGTACTTAGCATATAAGGACACATCTTATTGGATTTCATGCAAATATTCCAAGATGGGGCACTTCCCAACTTGGAATATCAATTTCTTCAATTCAGTTGGTGTGCTTCAGCATTAAGTAGTTAAAGTTACTGTGACAAATGATACTTACAGTGGAAAGGAGCATATTATTCTAGGTACTTAGCATATTCCGACACCACTTATTGGATTTCATGGAAATGTTCCAAGTTGGGGCACTTCCCAACCATGAATATCACTTATTTTAGTGATTTGGTGTGTTTCAATATTAATTAGGTAAATTTATTGTGACAAATGATACTTATAGTGGAAACAGACATATGTATGTGGGTATTGAGCATATTTGGACACATCTTATCTACAAATGATACTTATAGTGGAAACAGACATATTTATGTGGGTATTGAGTATATTTTGACACATCTTATTTGATTTTATTGAAATATTCTAAGATGGGGCACTTCCCAACTTGAAATATCAATTATTTCAAGTGATTTGGTGTGTTTCAACATTAATTAGGTAAATTTTTTGTGACAAATGATATTTATAGTGGAAACAGACATATTTATGTGGGTATTGAGCATATTTGGACACATTTAATTGGATTTCATGGAAATATTCCAAGATGGGGCACTTCCCAACTTGGAATAGCACTTATTTCAAGTGATTTGGTGTGTTTCAACATTAATTAGGTAAATTTATTGTGACAAATGATACTGAAAGTGGAAACAGACATATTTATGTGGGTATTGAGTATATTTTGACACATCTTATTTGTTTTAATTGAATATTCCAAGATGGGGCACTTCCCTACTTGAAATATCAATTATTACAAGTGATTTGGTGTGTTTCAACATTAATTAGGTAAATTTATTGTGACAAATGATATTATAGTGGAAAAAGACATATTTATGTGGGTATTGAGCATATTTGGACACATTTAATTGGATTTTATGGTAATATTCCAAGAAGGGGCACTTCCCAACTTGGAATAGCACTTATTTCAAGTGATTTGGTGTGTTTCAACATTAATTAGGTAAATTTATTGTGACAAATGATACTTATAGTGGAAACAGACATATTTATGTGGGTATTGAGCATATTTTGACACATCTTTTCTGATTTCATTGAAATATTCCAAGATGGGGCACTTCCCAACTTGAAATATCACTTATTTCAAGTGATTTGGTGTGTTTCAACATGAATTAGGTAAATTTATTGTTACAAATGATATTTATAGTGGAAAAAGACATATTTGTGTGGGTTTTGAAATTTGGACACATCTAATTAGATTTCATGGAAATATTCCAAGATGGAGCACTTCCCAACTTGGAATATCACTTATTTCAAGTGATTTGGCGTGTTTCAATATTAATTAGGTAAAATTATTGTGACTAATGATACTTAAAGTGGAAACAGACATATGTATGTGGGTATTGAGCATATTTTGACACATCTAATTGGATTTCATGGAAATATTCCAAGATGGGGCACTTCCCAACTAGGAATATCACTTATTTCAAGTGATTTGGTGTGTTTCAATATTAATTAGGTAAATTTATTGTGACAAATAATACTTATAGTGGAAACAGACATATCTATGTAGGTATTGAGCATATTTGGACACATCTAATTGGATTTCATGGAAATATTCTAAGATGGGGCCTTTCCCAACTTGAAATATCACTTATTTCAAGTCATTTGGTTTGTTTCAACATTAATTAGACAAACTACATGTGACAAATGATACTTTTAGTTGGAACATACATATTGAATTAGGTACTTAGCATATTTGGACACATCTTATTGGATTTCATGCAAATATTCCAAGATGGGGCACTTCCCAACTTGGAATATCAATTTCTTCAAGTGATTTGGTGTGCTTCAGCATTTAGTAGTTAAAGTTACTGTGACAAATGATACTTACAGTGGAAAGGAGCATATAATTCTAGGTACTTAGCATATTCCGACACCACTAATTGGATTTCATGGAAATATTCCAAGATGGGGCACTTCCCAACTAGGAATATCACTTATTTCAAGTGATTTGGTGTGTTTCAATATTAATTAGGTAAATTTATTGTGACAAATGATACTTATAGTGGAAACAGACATATGTATGTGGTTATTGAGCATATTTGGACACATCTAATTGGATTTCATGGAAATATTCTAAGATGGGGCACTTCCCAACTAGGAATATCAGTTATTTCAAGTCATTTGGTGTGTTTCAACATTAATTAGTTAAAATACATGTTACAAATGATACTTTTAGTTGGAACATACATATTGAATTAGGTACTTAGCATATTTGGACACATCTTATTGGATTTCATGCAAATATTCCAAGATGGGGCACTTCCCAACTTGGAATATCAATTTCTTCAAGTAATTTGGTGTGCTTCAGCATTAAGTAGTTAAAGTTACTGTGACAAATGATACTTACAGTGGTAAGGAGCATATTATTCTAGGTACTTAGCATATTTGGACACCACTAATTGGATTTCATGGAAATATTCCAAGATGGGGCACTTCCCAACTTGGAATAGCACTTATTTCAAGTGATTTGGTGTGTTTCAACATTAATTAGGTAAATTTATTGTGACAAATGATACTGAAAGTGGAAACAGACATATTTATGTGGGTATTGAGTATATTTTGACACATCTTATTTGTTTTCATTGAATATTCCAAGATGGGGCACTTCCCTACTTGAAATATCAATTATTACAAGTGATTTGGTGTGTTTCAACATTAATTAGGTAAATTTATTGTGACAAATGATATTATAGTGGAAAAAGACATATTTATGTGGGTATTGAGCATATTTGGACACATTTAATTGGATTTCATGGTAATATTCCAAGAAGGGGCACTTCCCAACTTGGAATAACACTTATTTCAAGTGATTTGGTGTGTTTCAACATTAATTAGGTAAATTTATTGTGACAAATGATACTTATAGTGGAAACAGACATATTTATGAGGGTATTGAGCATATTTTGACACATCTTTTCTGATTTCATTGAAATATTCCAAGATGGGGCACTTCCCAACTTGAAATATCACTTATTTCAAGTGATTTGGTGTGTTTCAACATGAATTAGGTAAATTTATTGTTACAAATGATATTTATAGTGGAAAAAGACATATTTGTGTGGGTTTTGAAATTTGGACACATCTAATTAGATTTCATGGAAATATTCCAAGATGGAGCACTTCCCAACTTGGAATATCACTTATTTCAAGTGATTTGGCGTGTTTCAATATTAATTAGGTAAAATTATTGTGACTAATGATACTTAAAGTGGAAACAGACATATGTATGTGGGTATTGAGCATATTTTGACACATCTAATTGGATTTCATGGAAATATTCCAAGATGGGGCACTTCCCAACTAGGAATATCACTTATTTCAAGTGATTTGGTGTGTTTCAATATTAATTAGGTAAATTTATTGTGACAAATAATACTTATAGTGGAAACAGACATATCTATGTAGGTATTGAGCATATTTGGACACATCTAATTGGATTTCATGGAAATATTCTAAGATGGGGCCTTTCCCAACTTGAAATATCACTTATTTCAAGTCATTTGGTTTGTTTCAACATTAATTAGACAAACTACATGTGACAAATGATACTTTTAGTTGGAACATACATATTGAATTAGGTACTTAGCATATTTGGACACATCTTATTGGATTTCATGCAAATATTCCAAGATGGGGCACTTCCCAACTTGGAATATCAATTTCTTCAAGTGATTTGGTGTGCTTCAGCATTTAGTAGTTAAAGTTACTGTGACAAATGATACTTACAGTGGAAAGGAGCATATAATTCTAGGTACTTAGCATATTCCGACACCACTAATTGGATTTCATGGAAATATTCCAAGATGGGGCACTTCCCAACTAGGAATATCACTTATTTCAAGTGATTTGGTGTGTTTCAATATTAATTAGGTAAATTTATTGTGACAAATGATACTTATAGTGGAAACAGACATATGTATGTGGTTATTGAGCATATTTGGACACATCTAATTGGATTTCATGGAAATATTCTAAGATGGGGCACTTCCCAACTAGGAATATCAGTTATTTCAAGTCATTTGGTGTGTTTCAACATTAATTAGTTAAAATACATGTTACAAATGATACTTTTAGTTGGAACATACATATTGAATTAGGTACTTAGCATATTTGGACACATCTTATTGGATTTCATTGAAATATTCCAAGATGGGGCACTTCCCAACTTGGAATATCAATTTCTTCAAGTAATTTGGTGTGCTTCAGCATTAAGTAGTTAAAGTTACTGTGACAAATGATACTTACAGTGGTAAGGAGCATATTATTCTAGGTACTTAGCATATTTGGACACCACTAATTGGATTTCATGGAAATATTCCAAGATGGGGCACTTCCCAACTTGGAATAGCACTTATTTCAAGTGATTTGGTGTGTTTCAACATTAATTAGGTAAATTTATTGTGACAAATGATACTGAAAGTGGAAACAGACATATTTATGTGGGTATTGAGTATATTTTGACACATCTTATTTGTTTTCATTGAATATTCCAAGATGGGGCACTTCCCTACTTGAAATATCAATTATTACAAGTGATTTGGTGTGTTTCAACATTAATTAGGTAAATTTATTGTGACAAATGATATTATAGTGGAAAAAGACATATTTATGTGGGTATTGAGCATATTTGGACACATTTAATTGGATTTCATGGTAATATTCCAAGAAGGGACACTTCCCAACTTGGAATAACACTTATTTCAAGTGATTTGGTGTGTTTCAACATTAATTAGGTAAATTTATTGTGACAAATGATACTTATAGTGGAAACAGACATATTTATGAGGGTATTGAGCATATTTTGACACATCTTTTTTGATTTCATGGAAATATTCTAAGATGGGGCATTTCCCAACTAGGAATATCACTTATTTCAAGTCATTTGGTTTGTTTCAACATTAATTAGATAAAATACATGTGACAAATGATACTTTTAGTTGGAACATACATATTGAATTAGGTACTTAGCATATTTGGACACATCTTATTGGATTTCATGCAAATATTCCAAGATGGGGCACTTCCCAACTTGGAATATCAATTTCTTCAAGTGATTTGGTGTGCTCCAGCATTTAGTAGTTAAAGTTACAGTGACAAATGATACTAACAGTGGAAAGGAGCATATAATTCTAGGTACTTAGCATATTCCAACGCCACTTATTGGATTTCATGGAATATTCCAGGATGGGGCATTTCCCACATTGGAATATCACTTTTTTCAAGTGAATTGGTGTGTTTCAATATTTATTAGGTAAATTTATTGTGACAAATGATACTTATGGTGGAAACAGACATATCTATGTGGGTATTGAGCATATTTTGCACAACTAATTTGATTTCATGAAAATATTCAAAGATGGGGCATTTCCCAACTGGGAATATCACTTATTTCAAGTGATTTGGAGTGTTTCAACATTAATTTGGTAAATGTATTGTGACAAATGATACTTATAGTGGAAACAGACATATTTATGTAAGTATGTAGCATATTTTGCACAACTAATTTGATTTCATTGAAATATTCCAAGATGGGGCACTTCCCAACTGGGAGTATCACTTATTTCAAGTGATTTGGTGTGTTTCAACATTAATTAGGTAAATTTATTGTGACAAATGATACTAATAGTGGAAAAAGACATATTTATGTGGGTATTGAGCATATTTTGACACATCTAATTGGATTTCATGGAAATATTCCAAGATGGGGCACTTCCCAACTAGGAATATCACTTATTTCAAGTGATTTGGTGTGTTTCAATATCAATTAGGTAAATTTATTGTGACAAATGATACTTATAGTGGAAACAGACATATGTATGTGGGTATTGAGCATATTTGGACACATCTAATTGGATTTCATGGAAATATTCTAAGATGGGGCCTTTCCCAACTAGGAATATCACTTATTTCAAGTCATTTGGTTTGTTTCAACATTAATAAGACAAGTTACATGTGACAAATGATACTTTTAGTTGGAACATACATATTGAATTAGGTACTTAGCATATTTGGACACATTTTATTGGATTTCATGCAAATATTCCAAGATGGGGCACTTCCCAACTTGGAAAATCAATTTCTTCAAGTGATTTGGTGTGCTTCAGCATTTAGTAGTTAAAGTTACTGTGACAAATGATACTTACAGTGGAAAGGAGCATATTATTCTAGGTACTTAGCATATTCCGACACCACTAATTGGATTTCATGGAAATATTCCAAGATGGGGCACTTCCCAACTAGGAATATCACTTATTTCAAGTCATTTGGTTTGTTTCAACATTAATAAGACAAGTTACATGTGACAAATGATACTTTTAGTTGGAACATACATATTGAATTAGGTACTTAGCATATAAGGACACATCTTATTGGATTTCATGCAAATATTCAAAGATGGGGCACTTCCCAACTGGGAATATCAATTTCTTCAATTCAGTTGGTGTGCTTCAGCATTAAGTAGTTAAAGTTACTGTGACAAATGATACTTACAGTGGAAAGGAGCATATTATTCTAGGTACTTAGCATATTCCGACACCACTTATTGGATTTCATGGAAATATTCCAAGATGGGGCACTTCCCAACCATGAATATCACTTATTTTAGTGATTTGGTGTGTTTCAATATTAATTAGGTAAATTTATTGTGACAAATGATACTTATAGTGGAAACAGACATTTGTATGTGGGTATTGAGCATATTTGGACACATCTTATCTACAAATGATACTTATAGTGGAAACAGACATATTTATGTGGGTATTGAGTATATTTTGACACATCTTATTTGATTTTATTGAAATATTCTAAGATGGGGCACTTCCCAACTTGAAATATCAATTATTTCAAGTGATTTGGTGTGTTTCAACATTAATTAGGTAAATTTATTGTGACAAATGATATTTATAGTGGAAACAGACATATTTATGTGGGTATTGAGCATATTTGGACACATTTAATTGGATTTAATGGAAATATTCCAAGATGGGGCACTTCCCAACTTGGAATAGCACTTATTTCAAGTGATTTGGTGTGTTTCAACATTAATTAGGTAAATTTATTGTGACAAATGATACTGAAAGTGGAAACAGACATATTTATGTGGGTATTGAGTATATTTTGACACATCTTATTTGTTTTAATTGAATATTCCAAGATGGGGCACTTCCCTACTTGAAATATCAATTATTACAAGTGATTTGGTGTGTTTCAACATTAATTAGGTAAATTTATTGTGACAAATGATATTATAGTGGAAAAAGACATATTTATGTGGGTATTGAGCATATTTGGACACATTTAATTGGATTTTATGGTAATATTCCAAGAAGGGGCACTTCCCAACTTGGAATAGCACTTATTTCAAGTGATTTGGTGTGTTTCAACATGAATTAGGTAAATTTATTGTGACAAATGATACTTATAGTGGAAACAGACATATTTATGTGGGTATTGAGCATATTTTGACACATCTTTTCTGATTTCATTGAAATATTCCAAGATGGGGCACTTCCCAACTTGAAATATCACTTATTTCAAGTGATTTGGTGTGTTTCAACATGAATTAGGTAAATTTATTGTTACAAATGATATTTATAGTGGAAAAAGACATATTTGTGTGGGTTTTGAAATTTGGACACATCTAATTAGATTTCATGGAAATATTCCAAGATGGAGCACTTCCCAACTTGGAATATCACTTATTTCAAGTGATTTTGCGTGTTTCAATATTAATTAGGTAAAATTATTGTGACTAATGATACTTATAGTGGAAACAGACATATGTATGTGGGTATTGAGCATATTTTGACACATCTAATTGGATTTCATGGAAATATTCCAAGATGGGGCACTTCCCAACTAGGAATATCACTTATTTCAAGTGATTTGGTGTGTTTCAATATTAATTAGGTAAATTTATTGTGACAAATGATACTTATAGTGGAAACAGACATATCTATGTATGTATTGAGCATATTTGGACACATCTAATTGGATTTCATGGAAATATTCTAAGATGGGGCCTTTCCCAACTTGAAATATCACTTATTTCAAGTCATTTGGTTTGTTTCAACATTAATTAGACAAACTACATGTGACAAATGATACTTTTAGTTGGAACATACATATTGAATTAGGTACTTAGCATATTTTGACACATCTAATTGGATTTCATGGAAATATTCCAAGATGGGGCACTTCCCAACTTGGAAAATCAATTTCTTCAAGTGATTTGGTGTGCTTCAGCATTTAGTAGTTAAAGTTACTGTGACAAATGATACTTACAGTGGAAAGGAGCATATTATTCTAGGTACTTAGCATATTCCGACACCACTAATTGGATTTCATGGAAATATTCCAAGATGGGGCACTTCCCAACTAGGAATATCACTTATTTCAAGTGATTTGGTGTGTTTCAACATTAATTAGATTAATTTATTGTGACAAATGATACTTATAGTGGAAACAGACATATTTATGTGGGTATTGAGTATATTTTGACACATCTTATTTGATTTCATTGAATATTCCAAGATGTGGCACTTCCCTACTTGAAATATCAATCATTACAAGTGATTTGGTGTGTTTCAACATTAATTAGGTAAATTTATTGTGACAAATGATACTTATAGTGGAAACAGACATATTTATGTGGGTATTGAGCATATTTTGACACATCTAATTTGATTTCATTGAAATATTCCAAGATGGGGCACTTCCCAACTTGAAATATCACTTATTTCAAGTGATTTGGTGTGTTTCAACATGAATAAGGTAAATTTATTGTTACAAATGATATTTATAGTGGAATAAGACATATTTGTGTGGGTATTGAGCATATTTGGACGCATCAAATTAGATTTCATGGAAATATTCCAAGATGGGGCACTTCCCAACTAGGAATATCACTTATTTCAAGTGATTTGGCGTGTTTCAATATTAATTAGGTAAATTTATTGTGACAAATGATACTTATAGTGGAAACAGACATATGTATGTGGGTATTGAGCATATTTGGACACATCTAATTGGATTTCATGGAAATATTCTAAGATGGGGCATTTCCCAACTAGGAATATTACTTATTTCAAGTCATTTGGTTGTTTCAACATTAATTAGATAAAATACATGTGACAAATGATACTTTTGGTTGGAACATACATTTTGAATTGAGTACTTAGCATATTTGGACACATCTTTTTGGATTTCATGCAAATATTCCAAGATGGGGCACTTCCCAACTTGGAGTATCAATTTCTTCAAGTGATTTGGTGTGCTCCAGCATTAAGTAGTTAAAGTTACTGTGACAAATGATACTTACAGTGGAAAGGAGCATATTATTCTAGGTACTTAGCATATTCCGACACCACTTATTGGATTTCATGGAAATATTCCAAGATGGGGCATTTCCCACATTGTAATATCACTTATTTCAAGTGATTTGGTGTGTTTCAATATTAATTAGGTAAATTTATTGTGACAAATGATACTTATAGTGGAAACAGACATATCTATGTGGTTATTGAGCATATTTTGCACAACTAATTTGATTTCAAGGAAATATTCAAAGATGGGGCATTTCCCAACTTGGAATATCACTTATTTCAAGTGATTTGGAGTGTTTCAACATTAATTTGGTAAATTTATTGTGACAAATGATACTTATAGTAGAAACAGACATATTTATGTAAGTATGTAGCATATTTTGCACAACTTATTTGATTTCATTGAAATATTCCAAGATGGGACACTTCCCAACTTGGAGTATCACTTATTTCAAGTGATTTGGTGTGTTTCAACATTAATTAGGTAAATTTATTGTGACAAATGATACTGAAAGTGGAAAAAGACATATTTATGTGGGTATTGAGCATATTTTGAAACATCTTATTGGATTTCAGGGAAATATTCCATGATGGGGCACTTCCCAACTAGGAATATCACTTATTTCAAGTGATTTGGCGTGTTTCAATATAAATTAGGTAAATTTATTGTGACAAATGATACTTATAGTGGAAACAGACATATGTATGTGGGTATTGAGCATATTTGGACACATCTAATTGGATTTCATGGAAATATTCTAAGATGGGGCATTTCCCAACTAGGAATATTACTTATTTCAAGTCATTTGGTTTGTTTCAACATTAATTAGATAAAATACATGTGACAAATGATACTTTTGGTTGGAACATACATATTGAATTAGGTACTTAGCATATTTGGACACATCTTATTGGATTTCATGGAAATATTCCAAGATGGGGCACTTCCCAACTAGGAATATCACTTATTTCAAGTGATTTGGTGTGTTTCAATATTAATTAGGTAAATTTATTGTGACAAATGATACTTATAGTGGAAACAGACATATCTATGTATGTATTGAGCATATTTGGACACATCTAATTGGATTTCATGGAAATATTTTAAGATGGGGCCTTTCCCAACTTGAAATATCACTTATTTCAAGTCATTTGGTTTGTTTCAACATTAATTAGACAAACTACATGTGACAAATGATACTTTTAGTTGGAACATACATATTGAATTAGGTACTTAGCATATTTTGACACATCTAATTGGATTTCATGGAAATATTCCAAGATGGGGCACTTCCCAACTTGGAAAATCAATTTCTTCAAGTGATTTGGTGTGCTTCAGCATTTAGTAGTTAAAGTTACTGTGACAAATGATACTTACAGTGGAAAGGAGCATATTATTCTAGGTACTTAGCATATTCCGACACCACTAATTGGATTTCATGGAAATATTCCAAGATGGGGCACTTCCCAACTAGGAATATCACTTATTTCAAGTGATTTGGTATGTTTCAACATTAATTAGATTAATTTATTGTGACAAATGATACTTATAGTGGAAACAGACATATTTATGTGGGTATTGAGTATATTTTGACACATCTTATTTGATTTCATTGAATATTCCAAGATGTGGCACTTCCCTACTTGAAATATCAATCATTACAAGTGATTTGGTGTGTTTCAACATTAATTAGGTAAATTTATTGTGACAAATGATACTTATAGTGGAAACAGACATATTTATGTGGGTATTGAGCATATTTTGACACATCTAATTTGATTTCATTGAAATATTCCAAGATGGGGCACTTCCCAACTTGAAATATCACTTATTTCAAGTGATTTGGTGTGTTTCAACATGAATAAGGTAAATTTATTGTTACAAATGATATTTATAGTGGAATAAGACATATTTGTGTGGGTATTGAGCATATTTGGACGCATCAAATTAGATTTCATGGAAATATTCCAAGATGGGGCACTTCCCAACTAGGAATATCACTTATTTCAAGTGATTTGGCGTGTTTCAATATTAATTAGGTAAATTTATTGTGACAAATGATACTTATAGTGGAAACAGACATATGTATGTGGGTATTGAGCATATTTGGACACATCTAATTGGATTTCATGGAAATATTCTAAGATGGGGCATTTCCCAACTAGGAATATTACTTATTTCAAGTCATTTGGTTGTTTCAACATTAATTAGATAAAATACATGTGACAAATGATACTTTTGGTTGGAACATACATTTTGAATTGAGTACTTAGCATATTTGGACACATCTTTTTGGATTTCATGCAAATATTCCAAGATGGGGCACTTCCCAACTTGGAGTATCAATTTCTTCAAGTGATTTGGTGTGCTCCAGCATTAAGTAGTTAAAGTTACTGTGACAAATGATACTTACAGTGGAAAGGAGCATATTATTCTAGGTACTTAGCATATTCCGACACCACTTATTGGATTTCATGGAAATATTCCAAGATGGGGCATTTCCCACATTGGAATATCACTTATTTCAAGTGATTTGGTGTGTTTCAATATTAATTAGGTAAATTTATTGTGACAAATGATACTTATAGTGGAAACAGACATATCTATGTGGTTATTGAGCATATTTTGCACAACTAATTTGATTTCAAGGAAATATTCAAAGATGGGGCATTTCCCAACTTGGAATATCACTTATTTCAAGTGATTTGGAGTGTTTCAACATTAATTTGGTAAATTTATTGTGACAAATGATACTTATAGTAGAAACAGACATATTTATGTAAGTATGTAGCATATTTTGCACAACTTATTTGATTTCATTGAAATATTCCAAGATGGGACACTTCCCAACTTGGAGTATCACTTATTTCAAGTGATTTGGTGTGTTTCAACATTAATTAGGTAAATTTATTGTGACAAATGATACTTATAGTGGAAAAAGACATATTCATGTGGGTATTGAGCATATTTTGAAACATCTTATTGGATTTCAGGGAAATATTCCATGATGGGGCACTTCCCAACTAGGAATATCACTTATTTCAAGTGATTTGGTGTGTTTCAATATTAATTAGGTAAATTTATTGTGACAAATGATACTTATAGTGGAAACAGACATATGTATGTGGGTATTGAGCATATTTGGACACATCTAATTGGATTTCATGGAAATATTCCAAGATGGGGCACTTCCCAACTTGAAATATCACTTATTTCAAGTGATTTGGTGTGTTTCAACATGAATTAGGTAAATTTATTGTTACAAATGATATTTATAGTGGAAAAAGACATATTTGTGTGGGTATTGAGCATATTTGGACACATCTAATTGGATTTCATGGAAATATTCCAAGATGGGGCACTTCCCAACTAGGAATATCACTTATTTCAAGTGATTTGGCGTGTTTCAATATAAATTAGGTAAATTTATTGTGACAAATGATACTTATAGTGGAAACAGACATATGTATGTGGGTATTGAGCATATTTGGACACATCTAATTGGATTTCATGGAAATATTCTAAGATGGGGCATTTCCCAACTAGGAATATTACTTATTTCAAGTCATTTGGTTTGTTTCAACATTAATTAGATAAAATACATGTGACAAATGATACTTTTGGTTGGAACATACATATTGAATTAGGTACTTAGCATATTTGGACACATCTTATTGGATTTCATGCAAATATTCCAAGATGGGGCACTTCCCAACTTGGAATATCAATTTCTTCAAGTGATTTGGTGTGCTCCAGCATTAAGTAGTTAAAGTTACTGTGACAAATGATACTTACAGTGGAAAGGAGCATATATTCTAGGTACTTAGCATATTCCGACACCACTTATTGGATTTCATGGAAATATTCCAAGATGGGGCATTTCCCACATTGGAATATCACTTATTTCAAGTGATTTGGTGTGTTTCAATATTAATTAGGTAAATTTATTGTGACAAATGATACTTATAGTGGAAACAGACATATCTATGTGGTTATTGAGCATATTTTGCACAACTAATTGGATTCATGGAAATATTCCAAGTTGGGGGATTTCCCAACTTGGAATATCACTTATTTCAAGTGATTTGGAGTGTTTCAACATTAATTTGGTAAATTTATTGTGACAAATGATACTTATAGTAGAAACAGGCATATTTATGTAAGTATGTAGCATATTTTGCACAACTTATTTGATTTCATTGAAATATTCCAAGATGGGGCACTTCCCAACTTGGAGTATCACTTATTTCAAGTGATTTGGTGTGTTTCAACATTAATTAGGTAAATTTATTGTGACAAATGATACTTATCGTGGAAACAGACATATCTATGTGGTTATTGAGCATATTTGGACACATCTTATTGGATTTCATGCAAATATTCCAAGATGGGGCACTTCCCAACTTGGAATATCAATTTCTTCAAGTGATTTGGTGTGCTCCAGCATTAAGTAGTTAAAGTTACTGTGACAAATGATACTTACAGTGGAAAGGAGCATATTATTCTAGGTACTTAGCATATTCCGACACCACTTATTGGATTTCATGGAAATATTCCAAGATGGGGCACTTCCCAACCATGAATATCACTTATTTCAAGTGATTTGGTGTGTTTCAATATTAATTAGGTAAATTTATTGTGACAAATGATACTTATAGTGGAAACAGACATATGTATGTGGGTATTGAGCATATTTGGACACATCTTATTGGATTTCATGGAAATATTCTAAGATGGGGCATTTCCCAACTAGGAATATCACTTATTTCAAGTCATTTGGTTTGTTTCAACATTAATTAGATAAAATACATGTGACAAATGATACTTTTAGTTGGAACATACATATTAAATTTGGTACTTAGCATATTTTGACACATCTTATTGGATTTCATGCAAATATTCCAAGTTGGGGCACTTCCCAACTTGGAATATCAATTTTTTCAAGTGATTTGGTGTGCTTCAGCATTTAGTAGTTAAAGTTACTGTGACAAATGATACTTACAGTGGAAAGGAGCATATTATTCTAGGTACTTAGCATATTCTGACACCACTAATTGGATTTCATGGAAATGTTCCAAGATGGGGCACTTCCCAACTAGGAATATCACTTATTTCAAGTGATTTGGTGTGTTTCAATATTAATTAGGTACATTTATTGTGACAAATGATAATTATAGTGGAAACAGACATATGTATGTGGGAATTTAGCATAGTTGGACACATCTAATTGGATTTCATGGAAATATTCTAAGATGGGGCATTTCCCATCTAGGAATATCACTTATTTCAAGTCAGTTGGTTTGTTTTAACATTAATTAGTTAAAATACATGTGACAAATGATACTTTTAGTTGGAACATACATATTGAATTAGGTACTTAGCATATTTGGACACATCTTATTGGATTTCATGCAAATATTCCAAGATGGGACACTTCCCAACTTGGAATATCAATTTCTTCAAGTGATTTGGTGTGCTTCAGCATTTAGTAGTTTTAAGTTACTGTGACAAATGATACTTATAGTGGAAAGGAGCATATTATTCTAGGTACTTAGCATATTTGGACACATCTAATTGGATTTCATTGAAATATTCCAAGATGGGGCTCTTCCCAACTAGGAATATCACTTATTTCAAGTGATTTGGCGTGTTTCAAATTTATGTGGGTATTGAGCATATTTAAAAACATCTAATTGGATTTCATGGAAATATTCCAAGATGGGGCACTTCCCAACTAGGAATATCACTTATTTCAAGTGATTTGGCGTGTTTCAATATAAATTAGGTAAATTTATTGTGACAAATGATACTTATAGTGGAAACAGACAAATTTATGTGGGTATTGAACATATTTTGACACATCTAATTGGATTTCATGAAAATAATCCCCAAGTTTGGGGTTTTCTCAACTTGGAATATCAATTTCTTCCAGTTATTTGTTGTGCTTCAGCATTTATTAGTTAAAGTTACTGTGACAAATGATACTTACAGTAGAAAGGGACATATGAATCTAGGTTTTTAGCATTTATTAGTTAAAAGTAGAATATGGTTAGTGCCTAGATTAACATGAATCCAATAAGTGGTGTCAGAATATGCTAAGAAACCTAAATTAATATGTCCTTTTCCACTGTAAGTATCATTTGTCACAGTAACTTTAAGTAATAATGCTAAAGCACCCAAAATCACTTGAAGAAACTGATATTCCAAGTTGGGAAATCCCCCAACTTGGAATATTTCCATGAATCCAATTAGATGTGTCCAAATATGCTCAATACCCACATACATATGTCTGTTTCCACTAAAAGTGTCATTTTTCACAGTAAATTTACCTAATTAACGTTAAAACACACCAAATCACTTGAAATAAGTGATATTCCAAGTTGGGAAATGCCCCATCTTTGAATATTTCCATGAAATCAAATTAGTTGTGCAAAATATGCTCAATAACCACATACATATGTCTGTTTCCACTATTAGTATCATTTGTCAAAATAAATTTACCTAATTAATATTGAAACACACCATATCACTTGAAATAAGTGATATTCCAATGTGGGAAATGCCCCATCTTGGAATATTTCCATGAAATCCAATAAGTGGTGTCGGAATATGCTAAGTACCTAGAATAATATGCTCCTTTCCACTGTAAGTATCATTTGTCACAGTAACTTTAACTACTTAATGCTGGAGCACACCAAATCACTTGAAGAAATTGATATTCCAAGTTGGGAAGTGCCCCATCTTGGAATATTTGCATGAAATCCAATAAGATGTGTCCAAATATGCTAAGTACCTAATTCAATATGTATGTTCCAACCAAAAGTATCATTTGTCACATGTATTTTATCTAATTAATGTTGAAACAAACCAAATGACTTGAAATAAGTAATATTCCTAGTTGAGAAATGCCCCATCTTAGAATATTTCCATGAAATCCAATTAGATGTGTCCAAATATGCTCAATACCCATACATATGTCTGTTTCCACTATAAGTATCATTTGTCACAATAAATTTACCTAATTTATATTGAAACACGCCAAATCACTTGAAATAAGTGATATTCCTAGTTGGGAAGTGCCCCATCTTGGAATATTTCCATGAAATCCAATTAGATGTGTCCAAATATGCTCAATACCCACACAAATATGTCTTTTTCCACTATAAATATCATTTGTAACAATAAATTTACATAATTCATGTTGAAACACACCAAATCACTTGAAATAAGTGATATTTCAAGTTGGGAAGTGCCCTATCTTGGAATATTTCCATGAAATCCAATTAGATGTGTCCAAATATGCTCAATACCCACATACATATGTCTGTTTCCACTATAAGTATCATTTGTCACAATAAATTTACCTAATTAATATTGAAACACACCAAATCACTTGAAATAAGTGATATTCCTAGTTGGGAAGTGCCCCATCTTGGAATATTTCCATGAAATCCAATAAGATGTGTCAAAATATGCTCAATACCCACATAAATATGTCTTTTTCTACTATAAGTATCATTTGTCACAATAAATTTACCTAATTAATGTTGAAACACACCAAATCACTTGAAATAAGTGATACTCCAAGTTGGGAAGTGTCCCTTCTTGGAATATTTCAATGAAATCCAATAAGATGTGTCAAAATATGCTCAATACCCACATAAATATGTCTTTTTCCACTATAAGTATCATTTGTCACAATAAATTTACCTAATTAATGTTGAAGCACACCAAATCACTTGAAAAAATTGATATTCCAAGTTGGGAAGTGCCCCATCTTGGAATATTTGCATGAAATCCAATAAGATGTGTCAAAATATGCTAAGTACCCAATTCAATATGTATGTTCCAACTAAAAGTATCAATTGTCACATGTATTTTATCTAATTAATGTTGAAACAAACCAAATGACTTGAAATAAGTGATATTCCTAGTTGGGAAATGCCCCATCTTAGAATATTTCCATGAAATCCAATAAGATGTGTCCAAATATGCTCAATACCCACAAACATATGTCTGTTTCCACTATAAGTATCATTTGTCACAATAAATTTGCCTAATTAATATTGAAACACACCAAATCACTTGAAATAAGTGATATTCATGGTTGGGAAGTGCCCACTCTTGGAATATTTCCATGAAATCCAATAAGTGGTGTCGGAATATGCTAAGTACCTAGAATAATATGCTCCTTTCCACTGTAAGTATCATTTGTCACAATAACTTTAACTACTTAATGCTGAAGCACACCAAATTACTTGAAGAAATTGATATTCCAAGTTGGGAAGTGCCCCATCTTCGAACATTTGCATGAAATCCAATAAGATGTATCCTTATATGCTAAGTACCTCATTCAATATGTATGTTCCAACTAAAAGTATCATTTGTCACATGTATTTTAACTAATTAATGTTGAAACAAACCAAATGTCTTGAAATAAGTGATATTCCTAGTTATGAAGTGCCCCATCTTGGAATATTTCCATGAAATCCAATTAGATGTGTCCAAATATGCTCAATACCCACACAAATATGTCTTTTTCCACTATTAATATCATTTGTAACAATAAATTTACCTAATTCATGTTGAAACACACCAAATCACTTGAAATAAGTGATATTTCAAGTTGGGAAGTGCCCTATCTTGGAATATTTCCATGAAATCCAATTAGATGTGTCCAAATATGCTCAATACCAACATACATATGTCTGTTTCCACTATAAGTATCATTTGTCACAATAAATTTACCTAATTAATATTGAAACACACCAAATCACCTGAAATAAGTGATATTCCTAGTTGGGAAGTGCCCCATCTTGGAATATTTCCATGAAATCCAATAAGATGTGTCAAAATATGCTCAATACCCACATAAATATGTCTTTTTCCACTATAAGTATCATTTGTCACAATAAATTTACCTAATTAATGTTGAAACACACCAAATCACTTGAAATAAGTGATACTCCAAGTTGGAAAGTGTCCCATCTTGGAATATTTCAATGAAATCCAATAAGATGTGTCAAAATATGCTCAATACCAACATAAATATGTCTTTTTCCACTATAAGTATCATTTGTCACAATAAATTTACCTAATTAATGTTGAAGCACACCAAATCACTTGAAAAAATTGATATTCCAAGTTGGGAAGTGCCCCATCTTGGAATATTTGCATGAAATCCAATAAGATGTGTCAAAATATGCTAAGTACCCAATTCAATATGTATGTTCCAACTAAAAGTATCATTTGTCACATGTATTTTATCTAATTAATGTTGAAACAAACCAAATGACTTGAAATAAGTGATATTCCTAGTTGGGAAATGCCCCATCTTAGAATATTTCCATGAAATCCAATAAGATGTGTCCAAATATGCTCAATACCCACATACATATGTCTGTTTCCACTATAAGTATCATTTGTCACAATAAATTTACCTAATTAATATTGAAACACACCAAATCACTTGAAATAAGTGATATTCCAAGTTGGGAAGTGCCCCATCTTGGAATATTTCCATGAAATCCAATAAGTGGTGTCAGAATAAGCTAAGTACAAAGATTAATATGCCCCTTTCCACAATGCTGAAGTAGACCAAATCACTTGAAGAAATTTATAATCCAAATTGGGAAATCCCCCAACTTGGAATATTTCCAAGAAATCCAAATAGATGTGTCCAAATATGCCCAACACCCACAAACATATGTCTGTTTCCACTATAAGTATCATTTGGCACAATGAATTAACCTAATTGATGTTGAAACACACCAAATTACTTGAAATAAGTGATATTCCAAGTTGGGAAGTGCCCCATCTTGGAATATTTCCATGAAATCCAATTAGTGGTGTCAGAATATGCTAAGTGCCTATACTAATATGCCCCTTTCCACTGTAAGTATCATTTGTCACAGTAACTTTAACTAATAAATGCTGAAGCACACCAAATCACTTGAAGAAATGGATATTCAAAGTTGGGAAATTCCCTAACTTGGAATACTTCCACGAAGTCCAATTAGATGTGTCCAAATATGCTCAATATCTACATAAATATGTCTGCTTTCACTATAAGTAGAATTTGTCACAATAAATTTATCTAATAAATGTTGAAGCACACCAATTCACTTGAAATAAGTGATATTCCAAGTTGGGAAGTGCCCCATCTTGGTTTATTACCATGGAATCCAATAAGTGGTTTCAGAATATGCTAAGTACCTAGAATAATATGCCCCTTACCACTGTAAGTATCATTTCTCACAGTAACTTTAATAAATAAAGGCTGAAACACACCAAATCACTTGAAGAAATTAATATTTCCATGAAATCCAATTAGATGTGTCGAAACATGCTCAATACCCACATAAATATGTCTATTTCCACTAAAAGTGTCATTTGTCACAGTTAATTTACCTAATTAATGTTGAAACACACCAAATCACTTGAAATAAGTGATATTCCAAGTTGGGAAGTGCCCCATCTTGGAATATTTCCATGAAATCCAATAAGTGGTGTCAGAATAGTACCTATATTAATATGCCCCTTTCCACTAAAAGTATCATTTGTCACAGTAACTTTAACTACTAAATGCTGAGGCATACCAAATCACTTGAGGAAATTGATATTCCAAGTTTGGAAATCTCCCTACTTGGAATATTTCTATGAAATCAAATTAGATTTGTCCAAATATGCTCAATACCCACATAAATATGTCTGTTTTCACTATAAGTGTCATTTGTCACAGTTAATTTACCTAATTAATGTTGATTCACACCAAAACACTTGAAATAAGTGATATTCAAAGTTGGAAAATGCCCCATCTTGCACTTTTACCATGAAATCCAATTAGTGGTGTCAGAGTATGCTAAGTACCTAGATTAATATGCCCCTTTCCACTGTAATTATCATTTGTCACAGTAACTTTAACTAATAAATGCTGAAGCACACCAAATCACTTGAAGAAATTGATATTCCAAGTTGGGAAATCCCCAAACTTGGAATATTTCCATGAAATCCAATAAGATGTGTCCAAATATGCCCAATACCCACAAACATATGTCTGTTTCCACTATAAGTATCATTTGTCACAATAAGTTTACCTAATTAATGTTGAAGCACACCAAATCACTTTCAATAAGTGATATTCCAAGTTGGGAAGTGCCCAATCTTGGAATATTTCCATGAAATCCAATTAGATGTGTCCAAATATGCTCAATACCCACATAAATATGTCTGTTTACACTATAAGTGTCATATGTCTCAGTTAATTTACCTAAAAATGTTGAAACACAACAAATCACTTGAAATAAGTGATATTCCAAGTCGGGAAGTGCCCCATCTTGGAATATTTCCATGAAATCCAATTAGTGGTGTCAGAATATGCTTAGTATCTAGACTAATATGTCCTTTTACACTGTAAGTATCATTTATGACAGTAACTTTAACTAATAAATGCTGAAGCACACCAAATCACTTGTAGAAATTGATATTCCAAGTTGGGAAATCCCCAAACTTGGAATATTTCCATGAAATCCAATTAGATGTGTCCAGATATGCTCAATACCCACATAAATATGTCTGTTTCCACTATCAGTGTCATTTGTCACAGTGAATTTACCAGATCGGTTCGCAGCAATTTTATGTCAGATATTGAATATTCTGTTATAACAAGTGACATTATAAAGAGTTTTGACTGTATAAGTATAATTTGCTACAGTGATTTTACCTATGTAATGTTGCAAACACACCAAATTAACTGGAACTAGAGATATTCCAAGTTGGGAATTGCCCCATCTAGGAATCTTTCGAAGAATTCCAATTAGAGGTGTCAGAATATGCTAAGTACTTAGTTATGTTTGTCAGTTCATTATATGCACATGGCATGTTTTACATTACTAAGTTAATAGTGCATTTATAAGTTAACCCTTAAAGCGCCAAGAAAAAATGCATCTGAAAATGTCGTCTGCTGAAGTCGTCTGCTGCAAATAATTGCCTAGCATTACTGACAAATTAAGTATAGAAGCAAACAGCGTGGACCCAGAACAGTAGGAGCAGTCTGATCTGGGTACACACTGTTTGCCATAGATGCTTCTTAAACATTTCAGCAGACGAGAAAAGCAGACAACTTTTGTTGTGATTGGCGCATTAAGGGTTAACTTACCAGAAGTCCTTTCCTTGACGGGTCCAATTCTTGTATAATACATGTATACATGCTCAACCTTTCTCCTTTGAAAGGTTGAGCTGAATATTTGGGTTACCTATTCATTCCAAAGGATGAGACCACCATACTTATAATATGGCTCAATCTCTTTGGAAGTGTAATGTAACACTACAATGTATGGGCTCCATTCCAACAACCAATGTAACTAATTGATTTGTTTACTTGTAGAACTTAGATCCCAGTCAACAACAATTTTTCAGTCATGAATTCATGTTTTCCTGTCTTCCTGGGTGAACCAAATACAAAGCAGAGAATTAAGTGTCTTCAAAGTTCCTCATGAATCCATCTAATGAAGTGTATAATGGCCATGTAAAAGGCATCCTGATGGCACTGGGACAGAATTAAGTACATGAAGCAGAGTCACCAACTGGATGCCATCAACAGAACCAATATCTGAAGTCTTCAGAAAAAGTGACCATCATGGCTTGCTGTACAGGTGCCATATGACAAAACAAATTGCAGATGATGCAGGTTAATGTCCACCATCCTTTAATATCTGCAGCAAGTCTCCATTTCCCTGAAACAAAGAAATAATATGTTTACTTTTATTTAAAAAATCAAACTGACCCTTCAAAATGATTTGAGCCAGTGTTAATGTGAATTTGGTCTCAACATTTATACATGCAGATTGTGTGGATTGACAAGTGCCTGCATTTCAGATTCACTTGACTTCCTTGAAATTACCAAAAGTAAACATGAGCAAACTAAAGCAATTCATAAAGTTCATCTTAATGTGTTTTGAATTTGTTTTCCTATTTAACATCCCATTGCAGTCTATAGCTAAGTACATGTATGGGCATGTCAGTGAATGTACATCTATCAAAACTTTCCCATGACGGAAAATGCCTATGGGTGAAAGTTCGTAATTTACAAGCAACGACATGACAGTAGCTGTTGACTGGGAAATAAAACATCAAAATAAACCAAACCAAAATCCTGATCTTAAGAAATTTAAATCTTAAAATTTGCAGAATGTCAACAAAAAATATTGCTAGTATCAACGGCCATTTGTCTTTAACTGAAGTAATACGGAAAAAAACTCAACAGAAAGTCTGTCTTAGAATCCTGAATTCTGGCATAATCCTCAAAACTTACACCCATGTATACCAAAGTGGTGAGTGAACCTGTCCTTAGTACAAATCCTTTTTTGGAGTACAGTATTAAACTGACAACTGCCAAGGCACAACTTGACTCAGTGGTAAGCAAAGCATAAATCATTAGCTTAGTTTTGAAACTTCAGGATTTAACCAACAATCTCAAATTAGGTTCAAGAATTATTGAGAGCACAAGCTTACCGCTGTAAAGTTCATTCAAGGGAGATAACTCAAAAGTGCAGCAAAGGAGAGCAACCATTCTTGCACATGACACACTGTCTTGACCTGATATTTATGTATACCAAATATCATCAAAATATCTCAAATGGTATTAAAATTATTGAGTACATCCCGGGGGGTACTCTCATTTTTTCTTCATACTTAGGCTTGGGCCCAGCATCTACCGTTCACCCAAAAAAAATATCAGGAATTTCAAGCACCCCCAAAAAATATTTGAAATGTTGGCAACCCCAAAAAATATCCCCAATTCTGTACCTTGACCTTAAGAAAAGACCCTAAAATGCATAGAAATGACCACTAAAGATAGTCCAATTTTGTGATGACCCCAAAAAAATTTCCACAAAATATTCATACCCAAAAAAATATAATTTTTTTCTGAAAACCCCAAAAAATATTGAAATTCAAAATTTTGAACAAAAAAAAATGACCCGAGCCTACGTATGTATGAAAATATCAGAGTACCCCCCTGGGGAGTACACAAGCTTTTTTCTACAGATGGAAGGACAAACACCAGGCCTTTTTTGAGAGATTTAGTAAGTTTAGAGAAGCCTAAATAAGTCTGATAGTGTAAACAACCTAGTAAAGTACTCAGTGTATTTCTACGTGGGCCTGTAGGAACATAATGTGTTAAGGTAAAATATGCCTGGAAAGCCTGGGTGCAATTTGTGATTAATGCCACAGTTATATTTAAATTCTTTGTTTACTTGGATACCAAACATAATAAACACAGTATCATAGCAAGACCTGCTTCATTACGCACATCACAGATTCACAAACGTAATGGGAAACAGCTCATAACATATTACATATATTTTTTACTCACTTTTTTTTATTCAAGTCTGAAAAAAGACAGATAAGGGGAATGTGAAACAGATGAGGGATGGCCTGAGAAACACTTAACTTCTTTTTGGCCTTAGGCACATATTTTTTTCATTTATGCCTGAAAGTATTTTAAACTGCTTTAGTTCACAGCTAATGGCCAAATAAAAAAAAATATAAATTGTTTCTCAGGCCCTCCCTCATCTGTTTGAAATGCCCCTCACCTGTCTTTTTTTCAGACTTGAATAAAAAAAAAGTGGCCACACATTCTCGCGAGACCTTACGATACCTCATCTAGATTGCTCGCGTTTCGCCCTTTGCATCATGGGTAACTAGCGATATTTGGCTAAGTCGCGTTCAATTCTCGCACTCCTGTAGTGACAGAATTTATTGTTAAAAATAGCAAAAAGTTTTATTTTTGACAGTTTATCATTTCTCTTTTAGTCAATATTTTCTGAATTTAAAGGCCCCTGAGTCATACAAGCAGTGATCGCATAATTTTTAATAAAAATGGCGGTTCAATCCCAGTGTGCACCGAGCAAAAGGCGACAGGTTAGTGTGTGCTAGCATACTTCCTGTTTGCGACAATGAGGGGCCACATTTATTCTATTCATATGTCAAAATCAAAATATCCACATTTTTATACTTAAAACGAACAAAAAGGGGGCCTCATTAGTTTTCAATGAAATAAAAAAAAAAGTGGCCTCACTTGTTTTGGGGAAATAAAAAATAAAACCTGCCTGCCTCATCTGTTTTTAAAAAAATGGCCGAAGAACGCTTATTTTTTTTAGCCCAAGTGAGAACTGAAAGATTTTAAATACTCTCTTACCCATTATATGATAGTAACAACTATATGCATACGTTGGCAGTCTTCCATCATGGTTGGCAAAAAGGCGGTCAATATTCATATTGACTGGGCCAAGGGTTAAAGCGATACTAAATCACAACAGAGGTTTAGATAAACAAAATTTTCAGTGTAAAATTGTAAATATTTTCTTACCCATCAATTTAAACATATGTTTTGGGTGCTCAAAAGAACCGTCTCATTGAGACGGTTCTTTTGAGTACCCACAACATATGTTTTGGTTGAGAAATAAGAAAATTAAATTTTCATTACGCACTCTTAATTAAAAGTCCTGTCACAGGAATTAAAATGTATGTCGTTGCTACTGTAAGGTTTCTTTCTGATCTACTTAATAGGCCTTTTTCTATGCATCTGTGTGAATATCGAAACTTTGCTACAGTCCATACAGTACATATTCATTGTCATCTTCAAATGGGGTCAACAAGATCTAAATTCTATGCAGGGCCCCCAGATAAGAGTGTGTACCTTAGGGGAGCGCAGTGGCTCAATGGTAGAGTGCTTGACTCAAGACCGAGGGGCCGGGGGTTCGAGTCTCACCGGCGTCACTGTGTTGTGGTCCTTGAGCAAGACACATTTATCCTAGCTTAGTACTGGTTCAACCCAGGAAGACCCGTCCCGGTTTAACTGAAAGATTGTTGATGGGAGGTAAAGAATCAAATCAAACAAACAAACAAAAGAGTGTGTACCTGAAAATTATTTTTCTTATTACTTGACTAAAACATTTGTTGTGGGTACTCAAAAGACCCGTCACAATGAGAAGTTTCTGTTGAGCACCGAAAACACATGTTTAAATTGACATAGATCATATAACAATTTTACGCTTTTAAGGATCTATGTTTAGGGTCATTTTGTGACTTAAATTGTTACTCCAAACACTTTCATACTTTGATACTGGTAAGTGAGGACCAGGTAACATTGCTAATATTATATGCATCTGAATTAGTTCAATCTGAGAGTGATTTACAAATGTATCACCCTTGCTTTGGTGAATAAGTCACTAAAAAGTAAATCTTTCCAACCAGTGCCCATATCATAGGTTACAATTATACACAGATTGCATTGAAAACTGTGACATGATCCAATAACTTAATCTGAAGCAACAGGAAGTACAGCAGGACTATGGTTAATTTAGACTTAACACATTTAAGAGATTAGGACAAACACCTAATTTAGGATGTTTATATAAAGGACCATTTGTTTTGATAGCAGTTTCACACCTTACTGCAATATTTAATGCATTCTTCAGAGATGGGGAGATTTTTGTTGTCTTTAGAATCAACTCTTTCAAAGCTTTATTCAATAAATACCATATCTAGGTGTCAGACAGTTTGGATCCAGATCAGGTCAAACATTTTATCAGTCCTGATCTGCTCCAAACTGTTTGCAAAGGCTATTATTAGCATAAAGTACCAGCATTCCTGCCAAGTGTAACCAAAACACATAAATAAAAGGAGCAAGTAGCTAATGAGACAGAGCTATGTATTAGAGGCACTGGTCTTTACAGTCTGTAATAGATGATTGCTCAGTTTTCCAGGCTATGCTAGAACCATATCGGCTATGCTAGAACCATATCTAATTTTATCAAAGTGAGGATCATTATCTTGCACTCTGAGTAAAATTTTATGATTTTTGTCGTCTGTTGATTTTGCACTCTGAGTAAAATTTTATGATTTTTGTCGTCTGTTGATTTTTATTCAAAATCACCTTTTCTGAAAAATTCTTTCAGTGTCAAACACTTTGGATCCAGATTAGGCCGGACATTTTGTCGGGCCTAATCTGGGTCCAAACTG
Source organism: Loripinus fragilis (assembly GCA_964019695.1). NCBI lineage: Eukaryota > Metazoa > Mollusca > Bivalvia > Lucinida > Lucinidae > Loripinus > Loripinus fragilis. The sequence goes on from OZ026523.1 coordinate 22,295,549, forward strand.
TTTGCAAGGGTTATCAGCAGATGACAAAATCGCCCTTATCATGCAAAGAATTGAATATTTTGGCAGAATGGCTATTAACAGTCATGGTAGGCAATCAAACTCTCAGCAGGGTCTGCAGCTGATGATAAAATGTAGTGTTAATGAACCAGGGAAAATAGCTGCTTGAATCATTTGACCTGAATTCTATAAAAGAACCCGCAAATACCAGAAATACAAAACCTACAGTGAGATTAGGATGCTCTTTTCATGAGCTCTGGGGCCAACCTTATTTTTGTTTCCCCTTACCCGACCCTGTTTTACAGGTATGGGTCGGTCGGTCGGATTTTTTTTAACTTCTCAAATTGGATACCCATTAAACTTAATTGTATACAGTAAAACCTGTCTTAAGAGGCCACTAAAAAATACAAAAAATTGTTTGTTTTTTCAAGACCGATTATCGCATAATGCAGGTCAAAAGTATTGCAGAATGCTCCCAGGGAGCATTCTGCAATACTTCCGACCTGCATTTATCGCCCATTTGTCTTAAAGACCTTTGTTGTGTATATCTTTGAGTGGCCATTTTAGACAGGTTTAAATGTCTAGTCCTACTATAGGCAAAATAATTAAATACACAAACAATTTGCTAAGATAATACTGTTTACATTGGCCAATTCTCTTAGTTTGCAATGAAATTTAAAAAAAAATTCTTGACTGAAAATTGAAATAAAATTCTTTGAGTAGGGCCTTTTTTTCAGGGTCGGTCTGGTAAGGGGGAAACAAATAAAATTTTAATTTGAGCAGGAGGCACATTTTATTTCATACTTATTTCACACTTCAAATGCTCGGCTACTACATTTGACTGTAATGGGGTGTTTTACCTGATGAGCACCCTTGACAGGGACCAAACAGTTTTTGCACTCAGATCATCAATTACATATATAAATAATAATGACCAAAGTGAAATGAAACCCAAAAAGATATCCCAACTGAATTATTAAAATGATTGAACCAGCAACCCCTCAGGATCTGCAGTTAGAAATGTACCTGCAGAAAGACACTGTGAGTACCAACTGCGCTTACACAGCCCGTTTTTTGGCCTTTTTACAACAAAAAGCTTAAACTGTTCATACTTGTTTTATCACAGACAGACAGGCAGGCAATTTCCTTTAAAAAATCATAATAGTAGTCCTCTGTTTTGACTTATCTTTTGCTGATGGATAGTTTAACCCTTTACTCCATGATAACTTCTTTTGACACCTTTGAAATATCATGTACTATTTGAAAATTTTACAGAAAATGGAGTCCTTAAGAGCAAATGCTCCATTTTCCATAATATTTTCAAAATTACTCAAAGCTTCACCAAAATTTTTTTTCATTTTTTTTCAATGATGTCTAATAATAAGATTGTCCGGATCTAAAAATAGCCTATGGATTAAAGGGTTAAGCATTTATGGTTAAGCATTTGATAACTTGCTAATAAAGCAAAAATATGCAAGTGTTTTTTCGTTTCAAATCATACATATCTGAGGAGCCACCATGGTGTAGCCTAGTGCATAAACTGCTCGCCTTATAAACCAGGGGTCACAGGTTTGATTCCCGGCTTCACCAGTCTGTCGGATAAGACTTAAGCCGTGGCCCCATCTCCATATGTTAAAGGTTTCATTTTGAAAATCTATTTTTAGCCTGTGTGACCTAAATATGCAAAGGACCAGAACCATTTGAACAATTATTAAAGAAGGCCATATAAGGATCATTCCTGTCAAGTTGTCCTTTGAAGCAATTGTTGACGATTTGTTTGTTTTTTTGTTTGTTTTTGTTGCTTTATGTCCAAAGTCAACAGCGATGGTCATGGCGGGACGGTCAGTTCACCTAACCACACTGTTTCATGGGCAAGTTTGAACAAGCACAAGTGCGGATTCAGAGGGGGACAGGGGGTCTGGACCCCCCCTGGAAAATCACAATTTATATGGGTTTCTATAGGGAATAAGCAATTGGACCCCCCCTGGAAAAAGTTGGACCCCCTTGAAAATGTTGGACACCCTCTGGAACCTTGAAAAATGATAGTTTTCTTTGAAATTAACCATTTGACTTCTGTAATAAGATGAAGACTAAAAAAAAAAACGTCTGAGCTTTTTTTGTCAGATTGACCTGGATCCCCCCTGACGAAAATTCCTGGATCCGCGCATGAAGCAGTTAACCAGTACTTGCTGCTCATACTTTTGCTTGTTACTGGCAACAAACCCTTCTTGAATGATTCAGCGGAAGGGAGGAGAATGACCATAGAAATTATTTCATGATCAGTCTCCACGAAAGTATAGGACCGGGCCGGAATTGAACTCGCAACCCCTGGATCTGCAGTCAGACTCGCATCTGTTGCCAGACATGTTACCGACTGCGCTACGCGGCCCGCTTAATTGTTGACGACACAGGATACACGACACACAACTGACGACAGACATCCAACGATCACTCACACCATGAGCCAATGGCTCAGGTGAGCTAAAAATCAAGTCAGAAACTTGACAATCAACTGCCACACTTATCAACTTTTTTTCTGCTTTAAGGCGCTTTTTTATATAGGCCATTTTTATAAAGGTTGTACTTGTTATTTTATTCCTTCTATATCAATCTTGTCATGTGAAAAAAAATTATTGATAAGGAAAACATCAGCACAACAAACAGTTTTGATTTCACCCAAGAAATTAAAAACTTACACTTTTCGGCTCGATAACTTACAAAAACAGGGGAAAGCCGAAATAGATGGAGAAAAGAACCAAAATTACCCAAAATGGACGGCGTCAGATACGTTAAAATCCGGTACTGCCGGACCATTACTGTTTGATCAATTTTAGTCCTCGACTTAGTTTACAGTTATACAGAGGGGGACCGGAGGTTTATTTCAGAGAAAACTAATGTCGAAGATTTCAGAGGGGGTCTAACACTTTCCAGTGGGGGGGGGGGGGGGGGGTCCCCAATATATATGCTAATTTCTATAGAAACCCATATAACTTGTGAATATAACTTGTGATTTTCCAGGGGGGGGGGGGGTCCGGACCCCCTATTCCCCTCTGGATCTGCGCATGATGCTGTCAAGCATAAAAATAAACAAAGAATAGTATGACCGCCAACCCACGAAAACTGATACTTCCTGACCACCAGCAAATCCAACAATAAAAGTTATACACTTTGAGTAAGCAACGTACTTGTTGTTTTTGTATCTGCGAATGTTGCACCGGCAGTTTAAGTTGTTTTCCACTCTTGCTATTCTCAAATTAAATATAAAAAAGCTCTTGGACATTGAACAGCTGTTTGATGCAATCCACCGGTAAACAGGAAATAGGGATTTCCGATTTTAAAATGGGACGTCCGAACTAGGAACAACCAAATATTCCGAGTTGGGAGGTTATTGCCAGTTGGGCCGTAACATTGGCCAAATAATTCCTTATATTCAAGATTTTTGTATCGCAATGATTTTTCAGAGCAATTTTGGAACACACATCTACGATGATACAAATTACAACAGACCGGGCGGTATAGCTCGTGAGTTCGATCCTTTCGTCTGATTCAAGAATGATTGTAGTCAGTTACAAGCGAAAGAATGTGCACAAAGTACTGGATAACCTTTAGTCAAGCTTGCCCAGGAAAAAAGTGGTTAGGTGAACTGACCGTCCGGGCATGACCATATAGCTTAGAGCTTTTGACTGTGACGGTAAGCATCAAGCCAAACAAACAAAACACAACAGGGATATTACCACAATGTTAGATTGATTGGCCAAATGCATATAAAGCAGAGTTCCAGCGCCCTAGATAAGCTTTGGGTCAATTGGGTATTTACGCAGCGTGGTTATCCTCAATTGCGTACTTGCAAAAACAATTGCGTATTTTCATATTTTTTTACGCCATGTTTTTTTCTGTGTTTACACGTTTTCTTATTGCATGAAGCCATTGGGAATGTGCTTGCATATTTATTCACTCCCATCGTCTGCCTTTCTAAAGTATCAAACTAGCGGATTTTATTGTACCTGAAGCAAATCTCATCCCCTTGTTGACATTCAAGCGTGTACACTTTGCATAAGTTTCACTTTCATCATAGTGTTTTTCCGCGAAAGACTAGACTGGGCACCGATATTTTCATAAAACTGGAGTTATATTGAGCGCGCGCTGGTAAAAAAAAATCAATACCCGACTGGCATTTTTTTATTACCCAAATGGAAACGAAATGGACCGAATGGTACGCAATGACATCCCATGTTATTGCATACCGATCGTTAGAATTGCTTTTCGGTACGCACACATTTAATTTTAATTACTTTTTTGAGGATTTTAATTGCGTATTTACGCAAATACGCTGCTTATCTAGGGTGCTTAAGTTCTTTTAAAACAGCTAGTGTCAGATTTGACATACATACATGTACTACCCTTTTTCAAAATTTCAGGGGCAAGCTGGGCCCTTAAACATTTACTTTAAAGGGCCCAGCCCAAATTTTAAAGGCACTGGGCTACTGGGCTCCTGTTAGTCTTTTTCCCTGTAGTTTAGCTAGATCTACAGTCTACGGCGATTAGTTCCAAAATTAAGATGATTATTTAGATTTCCGACCTATGTGCTAAATGATTTCATGGTTTAAAATGAACAAGTTTTCTTGCTGAAAGTCATTTGTTTTTATCTCGGGCTTGGTTATACTGTCTGAGTTTGTATTAAATACCCTACCAATAGTTTATTCGATGGAAGAACCATGGATAGTTTGTTGCATCACTCATTTGTTGCTAACAACGCTTCATTCAAAAATGTTGCCTTATAGTAGGTTATCCTGGATGTACCGATATTTTCAGCAAATCACTTTTGATTTCATCAACCATCTGTGGAAGCAATTTAATGTGTTCAAAAAAGAAAGAAACATTTCAAGATTTGATTGAGACATACAGTAATGAATGTGTGACTATCATTTGTGTATACTTACAGTCAGAAAAGATTAAAACCAATTGACCACATGCTTCTCAAATTTGCATAGGCGTAATTATGTCCTGTCATTAAAGACACACTCGCTCGGCGACATTCTAATTAGCCGAAAGCTAAAAGAGATATGCCTACAGCTGTTGGAAAGGTGTTGTCAACAACTGGACATCATATGACAAACCCTGGGGCATCGGATTAGCGGCGATCTTCTAATCTTTTGTGGCGGAAGCCAAATTTGGACTCCCGCTGATGTCTTCATGTGTTTTTATGGAGTTTGAGACGCGTCAGTGGAAAATTTTTGGCGTAAATTAGAATCCCCATCAGGAAAATGTACGGGTACAAACCCGAAAGTTTGCGAAAAAATACACCTGATTTGGCGTTTCCGAGAACTCTGATAAAGGGGTGTCAACCTATTTAAAATAAGAGAGCCAAATGAAATGGGAACAAGACAGTTCACAGACAAGACAATTCACCAACACTTTTGAAGTCAGTTCACCGACAAATTTGTTTTATGCTTATTGATGAAAAGCTAAAAAAAATAATTGATTATTATAAAGAATTATCTCGAAAGAAAATAGTATACTGGCTTCGAGGAATTATTGATCGATCATGGGTGACTTCAATTCTATCAAAGTTTAAATGTTATGTGGCGCTTTTTCGTTTGCCTGAATAAAAAATAATAGGCAGACATTTGATGAATGCTACATGAAGCTAGACTGATATGATCCTATAGATGGAACTCATTGGGCCTAAAATAAAATATCATTTGTTTCCCCTTACCCGACCGACCCTGCAAAAAGGGCCCTACCCAAAAAACTTTATTTCAATTTTCAGTCTAGAATTATTTTTTTTAAAATTTGTTGGCAATTTGCTAACTTAAAGAGTTGTCCAATGTAAACAGCATTATATTTAAAAATATTTTTAGTTGCAAATTGTTTGTGAATTTAATGTTATTGCCTAAAGAAGGACTATTTACAATTAAGTTTAATGGGTATCGAGTTTGGGAAGTAAAATAAAATAATTTTCCGACCGACCGACCCATACTGGTTAAACAGGGTTAGGTAAGGGGAAACAAAAATATTTCTAAGGTCGGCCTTGTACTTTATTGTTGATGAAGTTTGCCAACAATGCAAAGTATTTTGTTAACAGTTTGAATATTTAAACAGATTGGTTGTAGGTCTACAATCTTTTTATACGCATTTTTTCGTTCATTTCTTCTCTAGATTATGTTTTGCGTATGACGATATAAGATGTATTTTCACACAGACAATGTAATGATTACTCTATAGGCATTAGCCATGGATATTTTTACTAGAATCGAAGTGCAATATCAAATATGTAACAGTTAATTGGCTTTATATTAGGCTTTCGTTTATTATAGTATCAATTAATGGTATAAATTGGGACATTCCATAAAAATACAATATAAATTTGTGGGTGAACTGTCTTAAATTCTGCCTGGGAACTGTTTTCAAATCTGATTGTGAATTGTCTTCAAAATGTATGTTGGTGAACTGTCTTGTCTGGCTGATGAATCTGAATCCTGATCATCACTGAGGCCGAAAGGAGTAGCCCACCCACTTTGTTTGTCTAACGAGCTCTCCCATTATTGACAAATGAAAAGCCAGTTGATCAAAAAGGTGGAAGCTACCTACATATGTATTATTACTTGTAAAATCTGCACAGGTAGGGGGAGAAAAAAATCGTTCCCATACTATTAGATGCATGTAGTTCAAAATTGGGAATGATCATCAAACTGAAAAGGACATGAAACATGCAGAAAAGAATTTCCTCTCTGGTCATCTGCTGATGTACTTTGATATATGGGCCTCGTCACCAGAAAACCTGTCTTGGGGGTTTCAGACAAAGCCAGTTTCAAACCAGTCTCTTCAGCTATAGAGACTAGCTAGAAGATTGAAATTTCACCTGTGGCAAGTTTACATATGATACTTTCCAAAAAGCAAATAACACAGGCACTGGTCAGACTGGTTGGGTGAGCAGGCTGGTCTGCGTCTATGTTGTTCGCAAACTCCCGAAGACAGGTTTTCTCGCGTTGAGGCCCATATGATTATTGCAACCTATGTGCACCCGGCCCCTGATCAGACTGTTTTCTTTGGAGCAGATTCATCAGGCTTCCATGCTTAAAGACACCAGACTATGCATAGATGGAAAGATGGTTGAAGTAAATTAGCTGTCAACATTTTCAGAGGAAAATACTGGTAGGACATTGGCAGATGACCAAGCAGACAAAATTATTTGTGAATAAAAATTAAAGTGTGTTTGAACAAGATTTGCCCTGCTCAGACCAAATGTCCGGAGTTAATTTCAGTCAAGCTGAATCCCCGCTGTTGCTCACTCTGAGGACCCACTTTAAAAATGTCATCTGCTGATAATCTTTGGAAACAGTTTGGACCCAGATCAGAATCAGAAATAATTTTTTGAAAAGGTTGTTTTTGAAAAAAGTCAGCAGACCAGGACAAAAGTATGAAAAATACCCAGCATGCAAAGAGTTTAATGCTTTGTTTAGGTCTTTCGCTCAGGATGTCCTCATTGTCCTGGTACTTAACCGTTAAAGTGCTACATTTTGTACTATATGATATACTCAGAAAAACAATTGAAGGATATTTCGATTCAGTTCCATCTCTAACATTTAATGCAATAAAAACTAAACTAATTATGCATGCATTTTATAGTTCCAAATATCTGCAATCAAAATCAATGTTTGATTTCAGTTACGCTTCAATGATTAATGTACAGTACATGTCCAAATGGAGTAACCCTCTATACTGAAAAGTCACAAGCATTCAAAAATGATTGAAACCAATTTTTATCGTTTGCATTCACTAATGGCTGGCTCCAAAATCATTGCTGGATCTCCCTCAAAAGTATGGCACCTAATTTTGTAGTTGATGTCAGTGTTTTACTGCCAATTTGTTGTCATATTGGCTGGGGTATGCCATATCTGTGCAATTTTGTTGAAGAAGTTGTCACGTTATTCGGTGCAATTACTGATAAATGGGTGTGAACACTTGTCTGAGGTCAGAATTAGAACATAAGTAATGACCAGGTAAACGTTGCAGCAAAAAATATAAATGCTAAAAATTTTGCTTGTGAACTTTGGGTAAAGAGGGTTGGTACATTTGGTGTGGTATTGTATCGTAACCAATGACCCGTAAATTTTATTTTGCATTCTGCTGAATTGCAGATTGGTAGTTCTATCAGATACAAAAATGCCTTGTATGGAAATTATTTTCACAACTGTTATATTGTCAAAAGAATTTTAATATCCTTCAATTGTTTTTCTGAGTATATATACAAATATCCATTAAACCAACCCAGCTTGATATTTTCTGTGAATCATCCATTCCTACATGTACAATGTGAACCTATGGTTTCTTCAGGAATCAAGAAAAATGCAGCAATGCCTTAGATTCTCAAGATACTTATCGTCTTTGCACTCATAGTTGGATCAGTTCACAGAGAACTGTGTAAAACAGCCACTCAAAAATAGACAAAATAAAGATCTTAATGACAACTATGGTATCTTAATGAAGGTCAAAAGTATTGCAGAATGCCCTTTGGAGCATTCTGCAATACTTTTGACCTGCATTAAGTGATAATTGGTCTTGAAAACCAATTTTCTGTCTTTTTGAGAGTGGCCGTTTTACAGGTTTTACTGTAATTGTTGATAAGTGTCTATTCTGTTCATTTATCCCCCTGAACACATATACACGAAACCCATAAACTTTCTTTCTCTAATACTGGATTTGATTTTGTCTTAGCAAAGAGTGCAGACTCTGATGAAATGCCACAATATGTGGCATTTCATCTTGGTCTTAACCATTTGCCAAAGTACCCCTTATGGAGTTTCTGGTGCTGAAAGAATTAAGCTATGGGTTTGACATAGATTTGAAAAATGAGTCTTGGACATTTTAATTATCAATGTATTTCTTGTTAACAAAACAATTAAGGTTTGTTCCTAGTTGGATTTACATGTATTCTCTTCAATTTTTGAATAAATCAAACTCAAATCTGATAAGCCATCATCATAATTTTAAGGCTTCAATGACTGATATACTTGAATTATGTTCTAAACTTCAAATGTCTCTTAGATTCCTCCTATCCACCCCTCCACCCCGTCAGACAACTCCAACAAACAGGTTTTTGCGCAAACTTCACTGCTAAGATGAGGGGCTCTGGGTATGGGTGAAAAGCTATCAGCGTGGAGATTGCGATAGCCCACTATCGACTGTGGGGCTCTAGTTGTTCTTGTTCAAGTCACCTTAGACACGTCTATCTTGACATACAATTTATGGTGGCCTGGTTGCACAACTAACAGTCTAACATACATATGCATCTATCAGGGAGAATTGACATACATACTTTCAACACTAAGTCTGGATGTTTAAATGATAAAGATTTATGTTACTCGTTACCCGCAAGTGACATGGCCTGATTCTGGATGCAAACTATTTGATACTCTGATGATATTCCTGAAGGAAATTTTTGAACAAGTAACTTTTGAGAGTGGCTCAGTGGTAGAGTGTTAGACTTGAGATTATGGGGTTGCTAGCTCAAGACTCAACAGAGGCACTACGTTGTGTCCTTGAGCAAGACACTATATCCTCTGTTTAGTAGTGGTTCAAACCCAGGAAGGCACAAAAATGTCCCGACATGACTGAAAAATTGTAGATTGGGGCGTTACACAAATAAACTAAAGTTTTTAAGTCTGAATTATCTCCCTATATGGAGTTATGTCCCTTTTAAAGGGTAATAATTATTTTTTCAATCAAGATATCCCAAAAACTATTACAGCTAGGAGCTTTAAACTTGGTCAACTGATGGAAGATAATGATTAGATTATTTGGTAAAAATATAATTTTCTTTGTCAAGTTATTGCCCTATGAAAATTTGGGCATTGAAAACTTGTATTAAGGAACTTCAAACTTAGATGATGAGTAGATTACCTTGTGAAAATTAGAAGAAAAAATATTTTTTCTAATTATTGCCCTTTGCAAATTTCACCACTGAACAGTGAACACTTGTATTAAAGATATCTGGGAAACTATTAAAGCTAGCATCTTCAAACTTGGTCAGCTGATAGAGAAATTTTAGATTTTTTTTTATTTTTTAACTATTGCCTTTTGCCCCTTTGCAAATTTAGCCATTGAAAACTTGTAAACAGGATATCTAATAAAATATTATAGAATGAAGATTCATATTTGGTCAGCTGATTCCAAATGATGAGTAGTATTGCTAGAAGAGCATCATCCTCATGGGCAAGAAAATAGTTGGGGGCATATTGTTTCATAACAGGGATCAAGCTAGGGGGCGACTAGGGCAAAATAGTCGCCCTAGGGGCCGAAATTTCACCCTAAATGGGACCCAGGGAGAAATGGGAGTCTCCCTACAAAAAAAAAAAAAAAAAAAAAAAAATTTTTTTTTTTTTTTTTTTTTAGGGAGACTCATTTTCATTCTGTCACCACACACATGCAAGCTGTGGTGACATTATCAGACAATCTACTAACACTGCATCGTTTTTCTCCTTCCATTAAATAGCAATAGTATAATGGCTAATTTGCTTCTAAATTGACAGAAAATGCCGTAATTTTGCGCTATAACTTCTCCCTATCTGACTGTCACTTCTCCCGAACTTTCCTGCAGGGAGAAGTCACTTCTCCCTAAAATTCTGGGCCAGCTTGGTCCCTGCATAAACACACTTTCTAGTTTCTGTTGTTTTAAATATACACCAACCGTCTAGAAGGTAAGGCCAGATTTTTTATTAGTTGATTTACGGGAATTTTTTTTTTCAGAGTTAGGGTCGGGGGTGGAGTCATTTTCAGAGCTTTTTTTCTTATATCTCCAGAACAAACAATAAAACTAGTAAGGTAGACCAACAGTTTGTATTCAATCTTTAAATATTTTATCATTTTCCAAAAAATCTGGAAATGACGACCACTTTTAATAGTGTCACTCTCAAAAATACACAGACATTACCTCAGAAATATAAAAAATTTTTTTTTTTTTTTTTTTTTAGGGAGACTCATTTTCATTCTGTCACCACACACATGCAAGCTGTGGTGACATTATCAGACAATCTACTAACACTGCATCGTTTTTCTCCTTCCATTAAATAGCAATAGTATAATGGCTAATTTGCTTCTAAATTGACAGAAAATGCCGTAATTTTGCGCTATAACTTCTCCCTATCTGACTGTCACTTCTCCCGAACTTTCCTGCAGGGAGAAGTCACTTCTCCCTAAAATTCTGGGCCAGCTTGGTCCCTGCATAAACACACTTTCTAGTTTCTGTTGTTTTAAATATACACCAACCGTCTAGAAGGTAAGGCCAGATTTTTTATTAGTTGATTTACGGGAATTTTTTCAGAGTTAGGGTCGGGGGTGGAGTCATTTTCAGAGCTTTTTTTCTTATATCTCCAGAACAAACAATAAAACTAGTAAGGTAGACCAACAGTTTGTATTCAATCTTTAAATATTTTATCATTTTCCAAAAAATCTGGAAATGACGACCACTTTTAATAGTGTCACTCTCAAAAATACACAGACATTACCTCAGAAATATATTATTTTTTTTTCCAACAAAAAATAATGTTTAGAGTCGGCGGATAAAATAAAATACTAATTTTAGAAATTATTTTTTTGTCCGTAAATTAAAGTAGGAGAGTTTGTGAATCAACTAATAAAAAAGTCTGGCCTAAACACTGTGACAGTACCTCATTTTGAGGGAGAGCACCTATAAAACTATGCTTATCAGCAAATAGGGTTTCGCCTAAGGACTGCTTAAGTAAAATTTGTGTTTTTAATTTCCTCTGCTATAGTATACTCAGCAGGCCATAAGTCAACATACATGTGCATATCAGAAGCAATTGACACACTTATTATCTCCTGTACAATGTACTTGCAACACTTGATAGCGGCATCTCTGTGAGAAAACCTGTCTTGCGGTTTGCAATCAAGGAAGGCTCAAACCAGCTTTCTCAGCTGCAGAGACTAACTATAATATCAAAATTTTCCATGAGGCAAGTTTGGATATTATCCTTTGCTGGGGTGAATAACAAAGGCCCTGATCAGACTGGGCGCATGTGAAGGCTGGTCTGGGCCTTTGATGTTAGCATGCAACAAAATCAGGTTTTTTCTTGCGATGAGGCACATATAAATATGATAAAAACTCATTGAACTTTCAAGATAATTGTTTATCAGTCTTGAATGATAATCTCCTAATTGTGGACTTATTGAGGTAAGTGTTAAAGTTATACAATATGAATATATCGCTTTTCACAGAAAAGCAAATATGTTTGTAAAGAAGAAGAGGGGTGAACACATTCAGATTTGCTGTCTGAGACAGACTTAGTACGGGACTACCAAGGAAAGTGTTTTGGTGTGCATTGAGTTTGGTGTGTATTAGTGGGCTGTCCAGGACATGTACATTGATGTCAGAAGCTGTGTGTGAGTCGTTCAGCAAAACCTCGAGGAGTTTGGGGTTGGAGTCAGGTGCACCAGGGTTTGGTTCTCAGCCCTTTGCTTTTCATCCACATGCTTGGGGCACTGTCATATGCTAGTTCCATACTGAGGTTCCATTGGAGCTTCTTCTTTGCTGATGATCTTGCTGTGATTGCTGACTCACTCAAGGAGTGCATTGCCAAGCTTACAATTTGCAAGGTTCCAGGATGGCATGGAGGGCAGAGGTTTGAGTGTCAACATGAAGACAAAGCTCATGATCTCTGGTCTAGGGCTTGATCCATGCATTCAGTTGTGCGGTATGTTGGATGGGAGTTGGGGTGAATTCCATTACATTAGTGTTCAGTGCGGGTTCTATGTGCATAAGTCAGGGAATAAGCTAGGGGGCGACTAGGGCGAAATTTCCCCCTAAATGAGAAGTGGGAATCTCCCTAAAAAAATTTTTTTTTTTTAGGGATTCTGTCACCACACAAACTTTAGCTGTGGTGACAATCTACTACCACTGCATGGCATTTCTCCTTTTCTCCTTCCATTTAATGTTAATAGTATGTGCTATGACTAATGTGCTTCAATGCTGTAACTGCGCTATAACATCTCCCTGTCTGACTGTCACTTCTCCCTAATTTTCCTGGAGGGAGAAGTCACTTCTCCCTAATGTCAGGGCCCAGCTTGAACCCTGAGAAGTGCTGTGGAATCAGGGGGCAAACTTGTTGCTGACCTAGGCTATGTGTGCCCTAGGTAACCTGATCAGGCATGCCCAATTGATGGAAGACAGTTTTTCGTATTGAGGTGGACTGTATAATAGGTCATTTATGCTACTGTGAACTTGCCGATTTGTTTCATTTAACCTACGATACATCTAAATATTGCTCTCCGAGATTTACCCGACTAACCGCAGAAAGAAGTACCGGAACTTTTGGGCAGTACCGGCTTATATCACTTCACCGGGAGTCCGGGAAATAGGACAACCGGAAAACGAGATTCAATTTACCTTTCTGCGGCAGCCATAAAGCACAATTTCTGACAGAAGAAATTTCACAGAGTTTTTGTAGCCGTTTTGTAGGGTATCCCGCTGGTTTCACCCGCTCGCAGTTATTCAATCACTATATCTGTTTCTTTCTTTTGCATTATTTTTTTATGCTATTTTCACTTCGTTGAAGTTAATTTACGTTTCTTTACGTATTGTAACATATTTTCGTGACTTTTTCCGGTAAAAGAAAAATTTTCTTTTCCGTCTTATTCGTCTACTGACGCCCTTGTGGGACTTTCCTGAATTAGGATATTGGATTTTATGTTCGAGGATGACTGGACTAGGAAGTAATCCATCCAACAAGAGATGCCCTGGGTTAACGGGTAAGTGCGGTAAGATAATGCCTTACTGGGATAGTCATGTAGTTTGTAGGTCTTGTCGGGGCTATGCTTGTTCACGTAACTCCCCATGTGAAGTGTGCACAAATTGGTCAGAAGATCTTTGGAGAAAATTTGATAAATGTTTGCACAGAGCGGCCCAGGCAAGATCTGCTCTGAAGTCCAGACACTCTCTTTCCCAGGCTCCTGAAAAAGGTCCTGAAAAGAGTTTGTCAACTGTCACATCATCCCAGGCTCCTGCACAAGGTCCTGGGTTGATTGTTTCCCTGCCTAGTGATAGTGATCTAGCATCGGCAAACACTATCACAAGGTTGGTAGAGCAAGACAACAACCGCGAGCTTGATAGCGATTTGGTCCTTCAGGCTCCTTCCTGGTAATATTGTCACTCCAGCTCATTTGACTAATCCTCCCAGGAAAAGTGCTTCTCCTGAGGGTTCGTTTTATAGTAATAGGTCCGTTTCTCCAATGGAAACTGTCACTGTGCACACGCGCCCTGTGCCTAGGCAGTATGCCATTCAAAGGTCCAACAGATCACCTAGTGATAGCAACCAAAGGAGTAAACGTCATAGACATAGGTCTAGGTCGTTGTCTTCTGATGAAAGATCTTCGTCTTCTAGAGGAAGATCAAGACATGACAAGCGAAAGAATCGCAAATCTAGACATCTATCTAGGTCTGCTAGTTCTAGGCTTGGTCATTCAAGGCATTCTAGGTACCATAGGTCTAGATCTAGGTCATCTAGGTTTAGGTCAAGGTCACCTAGATTGAGACTTCCTAGGTCTAGGTCACCTAGGTTCAGATCACCGAGGTCCAGGTCACCTAGGTCTAGGTCACTTAGGTCAAGGTCACCTAGGTCAAGGTCACCTAGGTCAAGGTCACCTAGAATCAGGAATAGAGGCCTAAGACGAGAAAGACTCCATAGGTCTCGTTCTGTTTCTAGGCGAAGAGACAACCCTGCGTTTTCTACTTTGACAACTTTAGTAGAACAACAGGGTCAAATGTTGAAAGAATTGTCAAATAGACTTGACAAATTTTCATCTACTCCCACTAAGGCGGCAGCTGGGAAAGTCACAGTTACCGGGGTGGGAACCAGGAGATCGCTCTCTGGCCACAAGTCGCAAGATGATGAGTCGGACTCGGAGCAACTTCAGCTTCATGTTGGGGAAAATGAGACAATAGGGGACTCAGACCTGGAACATGAAGAGAAAGAGGAAGAGTCTCCTAAGGAGTCACTTTCTTACAAAGAGGCCATCTCTAAGCTTCGCTCCAGGCTTGGGTCGGCTATTTGTCCTACTCCAGAAGCCAAACATAAGACTGTTGGAGCATCTGCTCTGGAATTTTTTAAGGATCCAGAGCAGAATGAAGAGACATCATTAGCACTTCCGCAGTCTAACAGTGTTTCTGTCTCCCTGTCTAGAATGAGTAAACGTCTGAAAGGGGAGGAAGAGGTTCCAATGGCACCCCTTCCCTCTTATCCTAAGGGTTTTAAATCAGGCTCTTTTGTTGCGCTGAATTCTAAACCAAAGATTTTTCAGTCCTCTTCTTATGAGTCTTTAAATCCTGTATTTAATGTTGACCCTCCGTCAGTTAATCCGGGATTAAAAGATGTGATGAAGCAAGGTTCTTCGGTTCCTTCTTCTCAGTCTGTTCAATTTTCAACTTTAGAGAACTGGGAAAAGTTGGCCAGAACAGCAATGCAGGTTGCATCTCACTCAGAGCTATTCCTTTGTGGAACGCTTAAGACTATGCAACAGGATTCTTTGTCAAAGGATGATTTGCTGGAAGTTTCGCGCTACCTTCAAGCAGTAGCTGTTTCCCAGTCTCATCTAATTGAAATATTGTGTAGACTTTCATCTGGTCCTCTTTTGGCGCGAAGAGATGCCTGTTTAGCCGTGACTGACTTAGATTTTGATATCAAGCAATCGTTGCGTGTACAACCCATTGAATCTTCAACCATTTTTGGAGAAAAGTTTCCAGAAATTGTTAAGCATTACAAGGAGGGACTCGCTCATAAGTCTCTTCAGATGGCAGTGGTGGGTGCTAGTAAACCCCAGTCATCAGGTTTTAAGAAAAAGAGTCCTAAAGTGACTGAAACCACTACTAAACCTACATATGGGGGTCTAAATGTCTCTGTTGGTCCTAATGCCACTAGAACCTCCAGTGTTCCCCAAGGCAGGCAGTATCCTCCTCAGAGGCCTCCTAGGAGAAATCCAGGGAATCCAGGTCAAAATAAGGGTCCTAGGAGAGGCAAAGCTCCTAGGGCCAATGTCCCATAGGGGTGCCCACTTCGGTTCCCAGGCTGTTTTGCAGGGCGTAAGCATACACAGCTTGCGCCAAAAGCAGGTCCCAAGATCAGACCTGCCAACAGGAGGAAGAATTTCTTTCTTCCTAAAGGCCTGGGAAAAAATTACTTCGGATGTTTGGACACTTTCTGTCGTCCGAAGTGGGTATCGCATACAATTTCGTGTCCTGCCAAGACTGCTTCTTTCTCCACCAAAGTGGTGCACTCGCATGCCAAAAGATCCTGTCAAGATGGAGATCTTGAAAGGAGAGGTGGAGTCTCTACTACAGAAAAGAGCAATCGAAGAAGTAACAAGTATGCATCCAAAGAGAGGCTTCTTCAGTCGCATTTTTCTAGTCCAGAAGAGGACAGGAGGATGGCGACCAGTGATAGACCTGTCTCGTCTGAATCAGTTTGTTCTCTGTCCTCATTTCAAAATGGAGACATTGAATTCAATCAGGTTAGCACTTCAGAAAGGAGATTGGGTAACGAGTCTGGATCTTCGAGATGCATATTTTCATATCGGCATTCACCGTCGATCACGTCGCTATCTTCGTTTTGTTTTCGAAGGCAAGGTCTACCAGTTCCGAGCCTTAGCTTTTGGCCTGAATGTCAGTCCATATGTGTTTACTCGGATGTTAAAAACAGTACTCAGGCACGTGAGGCGCCTAGGTATTCGGGTTCACGCTTACCTGGACGATTGGTTACAACCTTCTGTCTCAGAAACCCTGTCATGGCTTCACAGCAGAAGGCTTCTGAAGATTATTCTGGACCTAGGCTTCATTCCCAATTGGGAGAAGTCAGAACTAGTTCCAGTCCAGGATTTTTGTTTCCTGGGGGCCAGATTCAAGCTGGCTCAAGCTCTTATCGGCCCATCTCAGGACAACATTGCCTCTATTCTACAGGCTCTAGCCAAGCTAGTGGGAGCCAGACAAGCCTCAGCACGTCAATTATACTCCATTCTAGGTCAAATGGAGTCAATGGCCAGTCTCCTACCACTAGGGAGAGCTTTCAAGAGATCTCTTCAGTGGGAACTCAAAGAGAGGTGGTGTCAAAGGCTTGCCTTGTGGGACACCAATATTCTTCTAGGACAGTGGTTTGTCTCGGCAGTCGCTCCATGGATGGATTTGGACTTTTTGACATCCATGTCTCCCCTTCACCATCCTTCTCCTCAACTCCATCTCTTCACAGATTCGAGCTTGGAGGGCTGGGGGGCTCATATGGACAATCACATGGCCTCAGGCTTTTGGTCCATAATAAACAAGAAACAACACATCAATGTGTTAGAAATGAAGGCAGTCTTGTTAGCTCTGCAGGCTTTTGCAGTTCATATCAAGGGTCATTCGGTGTTGCTGGCAACGGACAACACCACTGTGGCGGCCTACATAAACAAACAGGGGGGGACTCATTCCCGAACCTTGTGCAACCTAGCAGTGGAAGCTGCAGAGTGGTGTGCAAGGAACAAGGTCCATTTGAAGGCCAGGTATTTGCCAGGCCGCCTGAATGCCTTAGCAGACTGCCTATCGAGAAAAGGGGCAGTGGTTCAGACAGAATGGTCGCTCAATCAGAGAGTAGCGTCTCAGATATTTCATGTTTGGGGCAGTCCACACATCGATCTGTTTGCCACACATCTGAACAGGAAACTTCCTCTATTTGTATCTCCTGTTCTAGAGCCGGAGGCATATGCCACAGATGCACTGAGTCTCAGCTGGGTAGGAATGTGGGCATATGCGTTTCCTCCATTTCCTCTTATTCTGACATGCCTCAGGAAAATTCAGATAGAGGAATGTTTAGTATGCCTAGTAGCTCCTCTTTGGGAAGGACAAGCATGGTTTCCTCTACTCTTGTCTCTTCTGGTAGCTCCTGCAATCTGCCTTCCATGGAAAGAAGATCTGTTGTATCAACCAATATCAAGGATGTTGCATCCCACCCCCCAAGTGTTCCGTCTTCACGCTTGGTTGCTATGCAACAACGCATGCAAGCGTCAGGCATTTCTTAATCAGTTGCCAGACGAATCTATTCCGCGAAAAGATCTTCCACCAACAATTTGTATGATTACAGGTGGAAATCTTGGTTGGATTGGTGCATCGGACGGGAAGTGGATCCCTTCAATCCGTCTGTGAACATTTTTGGAGAATTCTTAATTTCATTACATGATAAGAATTTTTCTCCAGCTACAGTTAAAGGCTATCGTTCAGCCATTTCTACCACTTTGAAACAGATTTCAAATGTGGATTTCTCCAATCAATCCATTCTTTCTGATGTGGTAAGGAGTTTTGAGCTCGAGCGCCCTAGAGTAAAGCCCCACTTTCCTAAATGGGATTTGGCTGTAGTTCTCACTGCTTTGAACACTACACCCTTTGAACCCCTGGAATCATGTGGATTCAAAGAATTGACATACAAGACTGTGTTTCTTACTGCGCTGGCTTCTGGACGCAGAAGAAGTGAAATTCATGCCTTATCTTATTATGATGTGCATTTTACTGATCAGTCAGTCAATTTAATGACATTTCCTGGTTTTTTAGCAAAGAATCAACTGCCCTCAGTCTTGAGTGATCCTATTTCTTTGCCATCCCTTTGTGGCCAGGATGTTAACCCTTTGCTGTGTCCAGTTAGAGCGTTGAGAATCTATCTGAACAGAGTTGAGGCAGCATGCCCATTCACGTACTGCAGTACGTAATTCACGCACAGAAACGGCCATGCACGCACTTATCATTTGGTGCCTACGTGCAAAAACGTAGAGTTATTTTGTGCATGCATAACCAGTGATTACTGTGCGTGAATCTCATGAAATTTTCAAGAAATCAAGTCCAGTTTTTTTTAGAATTATCGGCTAAGATTTACCGCTGACTGGTATCTTGCATTGATCATGTTGATAGTAAACTGTTCAATATGATATAGCGAATCTCGGGCCACAGTCAACCACGCTTCTATTAAAGTCAATATTGATTGGTTGTCTATTATTACTGAACCAATCAGTGTTACGCTTACATATGCGATGTTTAGTGGACAGGCAAAATGGAAAGTACAGAGGCACGGAAAAAGAAAACTTGATTAAATTGCTTGACACGTAATAAATAGAGGAGTAACACAATCTAAGAGGTATGTGACATTTTACTGTATTCTATTTTTCAAAAATCATCTATCATTCTGAAGAAGAAGGTGATCTGGATATGTTTGTTTACATTTTCCGTCACCCCTCCCACTCTTCTTCATTCTGTCTTTACCCAAAACTTTCAAAGGCCAGGATTATTGTGGTTGAGGGTAAATGAAACCGGGTTTACGCCCCTAGGGGACCCTATGCCCAAATTTTTCTCAGGTTCGGACTTAGTTTTTTTTTGCAGGGGGTGGGGTGGTTACTTGCAGGACTCATTTATTAGCATAATGATATCACTGTTACACACGTCTAAATGATCTGATTTCATGGCCCCTATACGTTTACTACGAAAAAACAGCTCTAAAATATGTGTACCCTCAAAAATGAACATGTACCCCCAAATGGAAACACCAGGGGGTACGTGTACCCCCAAACAGAAATATGAGTGGGCATGCTGTTGAGGAGAGGAGAAAGGGTCGTAAAAGATTATTTATTTCTCATTCAGACTCGTATGGGAAAGAAATTTCATGCGACACCATTTCTCGTTGGATTGTGCAAACCATTAAGTTGGCATGTGGAACAGACAGTTTGGACCAAGTTCAAGCCAATGCTCATGAGGTCAGGGCTTTGTCCTCATCTTGGGCTTGGTCGAATAAAGTTCCTCTTGATGATGTTGTGAAGGCCGGGTTTTGGTCTTCAGAGAATTCTTTTATTAGATATTATCTGAGGGATACCTCAGTGTTGGCAAGTAGCCTGGCCAGTCTTGGCCCTATAGTGGCAGCACAAGCAGTTGTTGTGCCTGTTACTTCTGTTCTATAAGTATAGATTTGCAGTTTCTGTACATATGTAAAAAGTGTTGTACACATGTTTGATTTTTGATGTTGTATTATTAAAGTCAAAATTTGGAGATGTAAGGTCAAAATTCTTGAATACCCAATTTGGGTTATTATTGCGGTGTGAGGCTGGCGACCCTGTGTACATGGTCGTCGATGTCTTAACGGCAAAGGGAACTTTTGTCCATGGCTTGGTAAGTTTTAATTACTGGGCCCACCATCCATTAATGTGTTAATCAGCAATATTTAGATGTATCGTAGGTTAAATGAAACAAATCTAAAAAAATTTTTATTAATTTTTATATTTGTGAATGATACCTACGATACATCTAAATCATACTCCCACCACCTCCCCTCAGTTTATCATTTTTTTGCAAGGTAAATTGAATCTCGTTTTCCGGTTGTCCTATTTCCCGGACTCCCGGTGAAGTGATATAAGCCGGTACTGCCCAAAAGTTCCGGTACTTCTTTCTGCGGTTAGTCGGGTAAATCTCGGAGAGCAATATTTAGATGTATCGTAGGTATCATTCACAAATATAAAAATTAATAAAAATTTTTTTAGTTTTACTTCCTGTTGATGATAGTTCAAGAAACTCAAGGAAAGTGTTAAACGCCTGCATTCGCTCTGTACATCATGGACCTTCTTACAACCCTAAAATTGGAAATGAACTCATCTAATTGGTATGGATGGGAAAATCAGATAAACCTGATTTATCTTGAGCCATGCTTTTACTGGCAAATATGGTACTTAGAGCATAAATCACGACTGCAGCAGACGACAAATTTTGCAATATGGTTCCTAATTTTTTATGTTTTACGTAAAATTACATGCCTTTTTTGTTATTTTTTAAAAAGCAACAAATCTGCTACAAATTATAGGTGGCATTTTATGGGTTAATTTTTTATAAAAAGTCAGAAGACAACATAAGCATAAATGCTTACCCAGCATGCAAAGATCGAAACACATTTTCATTAATGAGCAGTGACATGGGATTTCCAACAATGTGGTATAAGCAACCAGCAAAGGCTCAGACCAGCCTGCCCATATGCCCAGTCTGATCAGAGCCTTTGCTAGTCTCTTGAATATTCTGTGATTGTTATGCTACAGACCGAACAGCATTTGGAATTTCTAAGCTTAAAAGGAGGCCACTACACAGGCTCGTCTGAGTCTACACTTGTCAAACGGCCACATCGGTGGATATCTCATGTCTTGAGCTATGAAGGTGATGCTTTTACAGGCAAATACGGTATTCAGTACTTATTACTTATTAACTAAGCTCTCTAATGTTGTTAATTCCTGTACATATTTCATGTACTGCCTATTTTTACTTGATTTCATCTTTGGAATGTTAAGAGGTCAAATTGGGCTAAAGCCCAGTATGAATGAAAGATTGTAGGAATAGATTTCTTCCTATGTGTAGGAGTTTATTTAGATAAGAGTGAAAAACGTGATTGATGTCTCTATCATAGACTCATTGGATACAGGAGCAACTTGAGGTATCCATTTCAGTTTTAACTTATTGTTTACATCATTTTGGGCTGGTCTATTATTCGTTGTAAGGGGTAATTGGTTGAAATTCCTAGTGTGGTCTTACAAGAATATAAATGTGACTTTTTTTGCAGGTTGGGTTTTTCATACTTTTGCTTGTCCGAAATAAACTCCTAGAAATATTTCAGGAAGTACATGTACATCCTTATCATTGTCATCATCATCATCATCATCATCATCATCGTCATCGTCATCATTACATCATCATCATCATCATCATCGTCATCATCGTCATCATCATCATCATCGTCATCATCATCATCATCATCATCATCATCATCATCATCATCATCATCATCATCATCATCATCATCATCATCATCATCATCATCATCATCATTTTTTTTTATTAACATGCATGCAGGTGCATATTATCGACATCAGTGGGCCACCTCTCAGTAACTAAGCTGGCTAGCTGCATTCATTGCAGATCCAGGTGCTTCTTTTGACTGTTGTGAATGGGTGGTATTACTTGACTTTTCACTTACTGTAAAGGCCGCAACTTTAATATTCATATCTGGGTGTGGTTCCACTATTTCATCTGCTAAGGAAGGGAAATCAGGTTTTATTTATAATTTGGTAAAGAGTAAATAAGCTTTTGAGCCGCGCAAACGTGCATGCATTTCATGAAAATCCTAACCGTATAGACACTGAACTTACATTTATTAACCCTTAAAGCGCATAATCACAAAATGTATTTTTTTGTCGTCCGCTAAACTATTTGAAGCCTCATAGATAAACAGTGTGGATCCAGATCAGACTGCTCCTGTAGGAGCAGTCTGATCTGGGTCCACAATGTTTGCCTCCTTGCGAATGTTAAATAGACATTTTTAGATGCAGTTATTTTGCTGGCGTTTTAAGGAATAAATATTGACTGAGATGGTGGCACAAGATGATACAGTAACTTTTGAATAAAACCACGCCTCCTTTTCAGCTTTTACCTATGCCTAAGGTTGACTAGTCCTTATTACGCATTCATGAGGTGCCGCCTTTACATTAAGCGAAAAGTCAAGTAATAGGGTCATGCGCTCTCTCCTGCAGCTTTCAGAGAGATGGTCCTGTCATATTTTGCTTGTTAACATTATGAAATGAGCCAGTGCATGAGATTTCCAACAATGTGTTATGTGTGACCAGCAAAGCCTCAGATCAGCCTGCGCATATGCGCAGTCTGATCAGAGCCTTTGCTAGTCGCTTGAGTATTCTATGATTCTTAAGCTACTTTGGAGTATCTAAGCTTAAAAGGAGGCTGCAGAGGCTCGTCCGAGTCTACACTTGTCAAAATGCCACATTGTTGGAAATCTCATGCCACGGCTCAAATTTGCTTCACTTGAGGCACATATGGGTGGGGGGGTTGGGCACTGGCACTGGCTGTTGGAAGTTTACAAATCTTGATTTAACTGATTCTAACTACTATTAATATAATGGTAAATAAGGCCAGAATTTTTTTATTAGTTGATTTACAGGAAAAAAATTTTCAGATTTAGGGTCTGGGGGACGAAAAAAATAAATAAAAAAGCTCTGAAAATGACCAGTTAACTGGTCATTTTCAGAGGTTTTTTTTTTTTTTTTTTTTTAATTTTCAGAGCTTTTTTTTTTTTTTAATATCTCCAGAACTAAGGTAAACCAACTGTCTGTGTTAAATCTTCGAATAAAATGGACAGGGCAATGACTTTTAACAGTGTCACTCTCAAAAATACACAGACAGAACCTCAAAAATATTTTTTTTTCAACAAAACAAATAATATTTAGAGTAGGCCGATAAAATTAAAAAAAGTTTTTTAGAAATAAAATTTTATTTTTTTCTACTTTCCGGAAAATTACAGTAGGAGGGTTCGTCAATCGACTAATAAAAAAATTCTGGCCTAATTAGAGGAATACTGATTTTGAGGATTTCTGACCAATGCTTGGCAATGGTGTTGCAATGAGTTTAATTTTCCGCTGAATCCTGGGCCCCTTACTTTTGGGTTGGGACCCCAATCACAGTTTTAGGGGCCCAGCTTGCTAGTAACTGAAGAAAAGCTTAGTCTGTATCCCTGATATGACATTGTCTTTCATATGAATTGTGCACAAAAAGTATGATAAATAGTTGCTTGACCAGAAACTAGACATGTAGCTTCTTTACCTACTAGGGTAAATGTCCTCTTCTGATAAACCTTTGCAAACAGTTTGGACCCAGATCAGGCCAGACAAAAGATCGAGCCTGATCTGGATCCAAACTTTATATTTTAAACATATTGTATTGCCAAATGATACAGCAAAGAGGTCATATTAAGTTCTAACAACATTTAGTTATGACCCTTCCCCTTCCGAACTGTTTGTCACTCTGATGGTACACATGTATTCCGGAACAATTTTTTAAAATAAAAATCAGCAGAGGACAGAAAGCGTGCAAAATTAAGAGTTAAATACCATTAGAAATCTCCTGGGCTGGCCAATTTAATGAGGTCAACTGTTTAACTTAAATACAATGTGGGCTGATTAAGAGGTGTTTTGATAAGCTGTAGAAAAATGTGTTATCTTAATCCTTAAAATGGGATTAAACAAAATATAAACTGTTCAAGTCAGATTGGTATACTGCATGAATTCACAGTGAGTTCAGTGGTATTTAGATTTGAGATTTAGGGGCGGGTAATTGTTTAAGTCGGACTGTCACTCACCGGAGGCACTCTGTTTTACCAGATACTTTATCCTTTGTTAAAATGTTCTAGTACTGGTTCAACCTTGGAAATGAAAGTAAGAAAGGGAGCGAAGATCAGGAATCTATACAATCAAGTACCACACCTGACCCAGGATACCACATGGGAAAGTGACAAAAACACAAAAAAATAAACATCACAAACAAGAGCCAATAGGTCATTCCTTTCCCAGCAGGTGACCACAAGGCAGCAATGAAAAGATGCAAAAGCACAAGACAGAAATAACACAAATGATCATTTTTTTGTTTATTTTAGAGGAGCAAAGCACAATTTGAATTAACACTTCGTCTGCTGGAGTTGTAGCGCCGTGGGTCAGTGGTAGAGTGAATGACTTTGGGTGGGAGTTGTGGGTTCGACCCTCACTGCTTATGTCCTTGAGCAAGACATTTAATCTTAAACCCAGGAAGACTCTCTGATCGGGAAATTTTTGTAATTTAGTAGGATCAAGTTTCTACGATTGTTTGGTGTAGACTATAACTAAACTCTCTACATACAAACACCAAGTCCCATTTCTGCACAATTTTATTTACATCATAGCCAGGGGGCACAGCCCCCTGCACACTAGAAAGTACTTTTTAATTTACATATTTCTTTCTTCACAGTCACCAGATATTATAATTTCTATATGCTCGCTCTTCGAAAGTCAAAGTTATTCTGTCTACTTTCTCAGAGCCAATTCATGTTTAACAGATCAGTCAATAATGCAATTTGCTCTGAGCTAGTATCTTTCAAATCTTACTAAATTTATTTTTATTGAGGAAATAGAAATAACAGGTTTGAAATTATTATGTAGAATATAGATTGTGTATTTCCTTGAGACTGTACAATCTTTAAAGTGCTAATTTTTATCAGTGACAAAATCGTAGAAAATCCCTGTGATAACTCATCTGGACATGACTGGAACGTAAAGAATCAAAACAAACAACGCTCCTGATATCCTTAATGCTAACAATTTAGAAACGGATCAGACCCAACCTCTTGTTGGGCCTGATGTAGATCCTAACTGGTTGACACTAAGTATTCTTGAAAGAATTTTGCGAAAACACTAATTTTGAAAGAAAAAATTAGCAGACAACAAAATAGTACACAGCATGCAAAGAGTTGAATCAATATATATTTGGGGTAGGGAAAACTCTGAACTTGTTTCCAAATAAATGAGGACGGCTTCTATCAAGTTTTGCAGAAGATAAAATTGGCCTAATTCTTTCCAGAAATTTAGACTTGTTCTTCTATTCTGTATTCATGGAAAATTAAGTCTCTGGTTTTACAAACACATTTTTGTGCTAGAATAATTAAGAGAAAAAGGCCCCTCTAATTGCAGAAGAACCCAGATTGGCAGTAAGAAGATTTAATGTGAAAGGACATATTGAATTTGGCTTGATCAGGGATTGTGTATGTCCTTGATTAGGTCTGTTGTAGAAATTCTAAAAAATGTACAGTATACACCACCCTTAGGTCACACCAAATAAATTTTTAGATTCTCATTCAAATTTTGAGAAATATTGGGGCGGATGGGAGGTTTTTATTTTTTTTTTTTATTTTTCTGGCTGCTTGTACGAGGGTTAGTCAAAAATAACTGAGCCCTACCTCATAACATTTGAATCAAGTAAAATGGACATATAATTAGATGATATTTCATTGTAGTTACATGTCATCTATTCAATCACCTAATTTATTTCTGGTGGTAAGTTTTTTGTAACGGTTGCTAGGCAACAGAATATGAGCTGTCAGAGGGGTGCGTTCACGCTGTGATACATCTAAATCTGAGCGTTGCTATGGAAACATTAATGTTAAAGCAAGATTTTATTCACTGTTGTCTGACACCTTTAGCATGTGCCTATAAAGTGTCTCAGAACAGAAACCAACTGACCCTAAATTATGGATGCTGCGGTTGTTTGATTTCAGAATTTATCAAATTTTAACGTGCCTGACGTCCTATAATTTACCCCACCCACATTCAAATTTACACAATTTTAAAAGAAAACATAAGATATTAGCCTAATGATGCTTTAACAGTACTACATACACAAACCAACCCTCAGACATATTAAGTTCCTTGATTTAAATTCACAACTTTGTTTCCATGGCAACACAATTCCCATGTATTTAAAAAATTGTGGAATTTTGGCGGTTTTTGTTGCTAGGCAACGCATACAATCAATGTCCACCTAAACATGAACTAAGTGTAATGAAAAGACAATATGATACTTGTTATTCAAATAAATGTCAAATCTGTCTTTCATAAAAACTATCAAGCATGCAAGCTTTTTAAAAACATAATGTATGTTCCTGACGACTGAGATCGTGAACGCATCGATCTGACTGACGATGTTCAGTTGCCTAGCAACCACAGTAGAAGCTTCACTAGGATGATTCTTCAGGGTAAAAAAATCGGTGACATATGATACTTATAGAAAATAATAACATTTGTTGTCTACTATACTAAACTAAAATGTTATGAGGTAGGGCTCAGTTATTTTTGACTGACCCTCGTAATGAAAGAAACTTCTAATACATTGCAAAATAGCCGGTAAGATATATTGCACCAAAAATTTTCAGCCTTTTTCAAACATTTTTTTTCATAAGCAAATAAAAAAAATGGTTTGGAAGGTTTTTCTGAAAACCTAATCCACCCCATTTTTTATCCCCACGCTTTTTTTGCGAAGGGGATAATGTTATCGGACAGACAGCAGGACGAAATTTGATTTTTGCCCCTAAGTACCCCCAAGTTTCGTCCTGCTGTCTGTCCGTTATGCTATCTCCTCCTAAACCATTGGAGGAAATTCAACCAAATTTGGTGTGTGAGTTACTCACATGAATTGGGCGCGCAACGTAAAAAAAAATTTTGGCCCCGCCCCCTGGGGCCCTGGGGAGGGGTCAAAAGGTCAAATATCATTTAATTTCAATTACAAAGTCAATTTCAAAGATTTTTATTCCAAACTTTGTGTGTGTTCTCACAAATGAAAGATACAAAACATATCAGACGGGTTTTTTATTCTGTCGCCTGGGTCATGCCCTAGGGGTGGGACTTGGGGGCACTTAGGGGCCAAAATCAAATTCCGTCCTGCTGTCTGTCTGTTATGCTATCTCCTCCTAAACCATTGGAGGAAACTCAACCAAATTTGGTTGGTGAGTTACTCACATGAATGGGGCGTGCAACGTAAAAAATTTTTTGGCCCCGCCCCCTGGGGCCCTGGGGAGGGGTCAAAAGGTCAAATATCATTTAATTTCAATTACAAATTTAATTTCAAAGATTTTTATTCCAAACTTTGTGTGTGTTCTCGCAAATGAAAGATACAAAACATATCAGACGGGATTTTTATTCTGTAGCCTGGGTCATGCCCCAGGGGTGGGACTTTGGGGCACTGGGGGTGCCCAGGGGGTCAAATCTTTTTTTTTTTGGAAACATGGTCATGTGGCATATCAAATCGAAGGGGATGACGAGCAGAACAAAATGCAAGTAACATTTTCATCCTAGGGTCAAACTGGTGACCTTGGGGTGAGGTCAAAAGGTCAAATATCATTAACATGTCAATTTCAAAGATTTTTATTCCAAACTTTGTGTGTGTTCTCACAAATAAAAGATAGAAAACATGTTGAACAGAATTTTCATTCTGTTGCCTAGGTCATGCCCCGTGGTGGGACTGCGAGTGCTGGGGGAGTCAAAAACTTTTGCGTGGGGATTTGCGATGGCGCCCCATCGACTGCACGCTCTAGTTTAAATTTGCTTATATTTCCAAGGGGCGGATGGGGGAGAATCTGAAAATTTATTTGGTATGGCCTTAAGCTTATGGACACACATATTGGTTAAGGGGAAGCATTTATACGTTTTCTCATCTTGCATTTCTTCAGTCTGGTAAATGCTACCTGCCGACATGAAGTATTCAAGTTAATGTTTTTTTTGTGTTTTTTTACTAATTAATTAAGAGCTCATTACTTTCAAACCTTATGATGGATTAAAGATTTAAATATGGTTTAATGATATATCAATGTCATCCCCAGTCATACTGAAAGGTCAAGGGCACAAACACAGCAATTTCATGTCGTACATTTTACGGGCATTACTATCAGGCATAATGATATATATATATATTTTGGTATCAGATATTTGATATGTATCTGTTCATAAGTTTTTTGCAGCACCATATCAACACCCACACCTTTGATCTTGAGGTTAGAATTTTCATATTAGTATGTGCAAGAGTGGAAACACACCATTAGGTGAGCTATCTTGTTTGGGGACAGATCTATTGGTTGAAAACTGATTTTACTCGGGATATGAGCTCGGAGTTACATTGTTTGATTCAACAAATTTCTAGTCATTTCAGGATGTTTTTCTATCTTTCTGTGTTGAACCAGTAGTACTAAGACAAGAATAAAGTGTCTTGCTCAAGGACACAGCACAGTGCCTCGAAGAGCGCTGGTTCTGGTAGAGTGCTTGACTCGAGATAGAGGGGTTGCAGGTTCTAGCCTTATCAGAGCTACTGCATTATGTCCTTATCCTCTGCTTAGTATTCTGGTTTAATCCAGGAAAACCCGTCCTGACTTGACTGAAAAACTGTTGACTGGGACGTAAAGAATCAATTCAAACAAACCACAGTGCCTCGGATGAGTCTCAAACTAGGGACTCTTCAATCCTATGTCTCTACCACATGCACTGAGCCTCTGTACTCCTACCGAGTTTTGCTGTATCTGAGGTTTTGCTAGACTGGCTCCAATTCTTAAAACACTTTTTAATCAATGTTTGATTGATTTGATTCTTTAAGCCCCATCAACAATCTTTTCAGTTATGTAGGCACAGGTCTTCCTGGATTGTCCGAGTACTAAGCTAGGATTAATGTGTCTTGCTCAAAGACACAACACAGTGACACCGGTGAGGCTCGAACCTGCGGCCCCTCGGTCTCGAGTCAAGCACTATACCACTGCGCTCCCCTTTTAATCAATGTGTCATATCATATACTTGTAGCTAGTCTAACTCTGATGGCTCGGTTTTCCCTCAATTTTGTATTTCAGGAGTCCTTGGGACTCCAATCTGTTGTTTTTGAGAGTCCTTGGACAAATTTCATGAGTCCCTTGTGAAAATGCAAAGTGAGTGGCTTAATAGAAGGTAATAGAGAGCTGTCAAAAACTTTAGAATGGCTACTACCCCTGTTGCCGTTGGTTGCTTTTGAAAGCATAAATGCCAGAACCAGAGTTCTCGCAAATTAACACTGGAAAGCAGTTGGATTAGAGTGTTACTTTGCTTAGGAGCAGCTTACAATATATATACTCCTCAAAATAATTGAAGGACCAATACTATCAATCATAACATTGGTGCATTTTGTGTAGAACGTATTTTGAAAACCAATCTTAAGATCTAGCCTAAATTTTTGGACATCTTTAGCGCATTATTGCCAAGTGAAACAGCAAAAAAGAAAATGGAAGAAAATGTTACTAACAAGGATTTTTTTGTCATTTTAAAACTTGACCTAAAAGTGTTGGAATGTCATTTTTTGTGTGTAATCCATGGACCACAGAACTGCATGAAATGAATGAAAAGAGCTTTTAGATGCTGAAATCTCTAATTTCGCATGATTTTATTGTGTTTTAATCCCATCAATACCACTCACCTCTTCCTGTGAGAGAAAATTGCTCCTTTTTTCTGTGGTGTAATGGCTAGACTACGGATTCAGATAGCTGGTTTTGGCATTTGTCTGTGATAATCTTTAAACGAATCATCGGGACACCTTTCTAACACTCAAATGCATAAATGGCGATTGAAAATCTGATTCTTGATGGCCAAGTACACACATTGTTTTCGCAGAAAACAAAACAAGGTCAAATTTCCATTGTCAGAGATGAAAATGCTTGCTTCCCAGTATATCGAAACTGTTTGAAGATTTTTTTTTGCATGTGAGTTGAACTGTTTAAAACAAGGTTTAATTTGATGTCACTTTCATTCTACTCGAATGACCACAGAAGAAGTTCTTTACCCCACCCACTGCCTTTTGAAAGTGGGTTTTTGAGGGTATGTGCATATAAAACAAAGTTATGGCAGAATTAGGCATGGGAATCATTAATCATGATTCTTGATTTTGGGACATAACGAATAGAAAGATTTGGGCCAAGTTTTACAGAATTTAAATGTTTGAGCTGATTATACTCACGTTCTAAAATCTTGGTCCTTTAATTATTTTGAGGAGTATATAAAAGTCGATTTCAAATAAAATAGGTTTAGCTTATTAAACTACCTATTCTTTTTAAATCAATCCCAAACTTTCCATTGATGTAACACCATTAATCTGTAATCAATAACCCCCTTTTGATATATAATTGGCAAGCACAATGCTGCCTTACTCAATCAAGTTTCTAAAATTATTGAAATAAAGGGAGTTCACTCACCTAAAACATTTGGACAAGGTATAAGAATCAATCTTTTTTTCTGACAGAACAGACTTTAGTGAGCCATTATATTTAAAAGATACCTTGCAGCTATTATGTACTCGCAAGTGTGTGAGAAGGATAAATTTACACATCTCTGTTAGAAAATATTGGGGAATTTGCCTTTTCTAATGGATTTGTGTGAGGTTGCCTGCAGTTGAAAGAAGATATTCCAAAAATAGATTTCACGGTAAACATATTGTGAAATCGAAAGTGAATTCCCCGAATTTTATGCAGGAATTACTCTTAAAAACGTAATCATTTATTCTTTCTTCACTTCTTCACAAATTATTGCGAGTCCTAAAGGACGCACATTTTTAGGGGTCCCAAGCTCGTTTTTGAGAGTCAAAGACGCAATACCTTGCGTCCGGGAAAACCCTGTTTTAAGGACTGGAGCCAGTCTAAGGTTTTGCATACTGTACCTTTTTTCCAATACAGCTTTCATATCATTATCGCCAAGTGACATCTCTATATTATCGCTTTGCAAGCTGATTGTTACATGTGAATTATGTATTATCATACTTCGGTTGAACAACCAGTTTGTGGGTAGAAGTTATGCAACCTGTTGATTTGATGCATTGAGGGGATACATTAGTCTTTGCATGCTTGGTATTTGTTCATGCTTTTGTTGTTGTCTGCTAAATTTTTTCAAAGTTGACTTTTTGAAAAAAATCTTTCAGGAAATCTTTCAGTGTGTCAAACGGTTTGGATCCAGATCAGGACTGACAGTTTGTCAGTCCTGATCTGGGTCCAAACCGTTTGCAAAGGTTATCAGCAGACGATAAAAGTCTCTGCTAGCAAGAAAATAGTCTACGACCTTTAACCCTTAAAGCGCCAATCATGACTGCAGCAGACGACAAATTTTGCGACATCTTTCCTAATATTGGAAAAAATAAGGCACAATATTACATGAGAATCGTCTGCCAGCAGACGATTCTCATGAAAAATCATGCTTTATTTGTTATTTTTGAAAAAGCGGCAAAATTTGAAATTGTCGTCTGCTGCAAATTATAGGTGGCGCTTTAAGAGTTAAAATTTCAGGATGAATTCTATAAATAGATTTTATTCTCTTTCAGATTTATACCCTCCAAGCAAAAGGACTGCAGAAATCAGTACCATGTGAGACGGAGAAATTGATCAACATGACATTGAAGATGTTTGTCTATGATTTAAAGTTCAGGATGAATCCTTGATAGACAAAGCCACTACCGATACCTAATATTATAACAAGCAGACTCAGCCTTTAGATTCAGAATGGGGGGAATGAATAGTTGCTGCATCCCCAGTAAGAGTGGGGTGGACTGGGACAGCAGCGAGGGTAAGAAGCCCAAAAGTTTCAAAAAGAATCACCGTCGAAACTTGAGCGCCACTTTTAACATGACATCTTTTGACGAGGAGAACGAAGCGCTTGTTCCAAATCAGCTCAACATCAACACTGCTTCGGAAGAAGAATTAATGACTCTGCCGGGAATAAGTAGAGATATTGCGCGGCAGATTTTAGAGTACAGGAAGCAGATAAGGGGATTTAAGCGTGTCGAGGACCTTGCACTTGTTTCGGGTGTCGGAGCAACGAAATTAGGTTTAATTTGTGAGGAGATATGTGTGAAGAAAGTGAATGGTTCTTCTCAGGGATCTGGTGATGGAAGCGCGAAAGAATCACCGGGAAGCGGTAACAGTAGTAGAAAACGTGATAGTAACAATGTTAATAAAATAAGTCTAAACTCTTCCAATGTGTTCCAGCTAATGAAAGTTAAGGGTATAGGACAGACTCTAGCGGAAAATATTGTAACGTATCGAGACAAGAGAGGGAATTTTAGCAATATTGATGATTTAATAAAAGTTAAAGGTGTTGGTCCACAAGTTTTAAGTGCAATAAAACCTCAGTTAACATTAGAAGAAAATGTGCTTGAAGATTGTGCATCATATTCGTCTTCCAAAAAATCATCCAATATAAACAGTGCAATTCCTAGTCGGACTTCGGATATTTCTTTAAATTCTGCTAATCATTCAAATCCATCCAACGAATTCTCTAAACACTCTTTGGAAAATTTAATTGATACCTTAGGTCCTATGTCGGAAAAGCCCTCAAGGCCAGTTGTTGACTTTCCTGTGTTCAAGTGCAATAATAAAAATGCTCTAAAAATAGCTTCTTGGAATTTAGAACGATTCTCCGTTGAGAAAGCTCAGAATCCAGGTGTCAGAGATGTAGTCTGTATGACTATCCTGGAAAATGGGTAAGTTCCACAGGAGTTGCCATTACGTTTAACTGTGTATACATGTGGGTGAAGGTAAATAACATTTTTGAGAGTAAAACTATGAATATTTTCTTACCCATCAGCTTTAACATGCTAAAGTTTTGGATGCTCAAAAGAACCATCTCATTTAGACAGTTCTTTTGAGTACCCAGTTCTTTTGACTGCCCACAACATATGTTAAACAGTTTCGGTTGAGAAATAAGAAAAAGTAGTTTGCAATTACACACTCTTTTCTGGATGCCTGACATATAGATAGCAGATAACTGTACTCAAAATTGTCATTTGGGGAGGTACACATGTATATTGTTCGATATACAGTACGTCAGAAATTTGTTTTTAAAGTGACGCATCAGCAGACATAGCTCCAGATAAGGATTGGAAGCAATTGGGTATTTACCCACCTCTTTTGGGCTTAATTGGGTATTTCAAATTTTTAATTGGGTATTTCAAGTTTTTGTATTGGGTATCCATCTGAAAGCAAATAAGCAATGAAACCCAGCCTGCGCTAGTTTCTCCCGATTTTTTTTGGTTTACTTTCGGTTTCACTTTCAAAAAGCCCACTGACAATTCTGCTTTAGTACATCTGAGACCGCTATTTCCCACTTATTTCGAAAATCCAACATATTTATCAAGTCATCTATGATTCTTCAAACCTTCAACGCAGTAATAAAGTTGAGTTACTACTGTATGAGAAGATATTATTTGTTTGCTTTTGGCATGCTTCGCCATTGTTATCGTAAAGTGAGATGAATGTCGTTATTGTGTAAATGTTGGGTACCGCTAAATAGCAATGTTCCTGGACTGGTTTACAATTTGATATACTAGATTTGGCACCATGCCGTGTATAAATTTGTACCAAACAATTGCCAGTGTTGTATACAAAAACGGCAATCGCAAAGCGTCATACGCTATGAAAAAGTTCTGAATTGAGTATCAAGAATTTTTATTGCGTTTTTGTACGCACAGAAATTAATTTAATTGCGTTTTTGGGTCCAAGCAATTGCTTAATTACGCAATACGCAGCCTTATCTGGGGCTATGAGCAGAGCCACAAAACATGATTTCCCACGGTATATTCGAAAATATACTGCGGCATGGGGATAAGAATGTTCAAAATTTTCATTTGGGACTACTGCCCCAAATGAAAATTTTGAATATGCTTATCCCCATTTTGCCTATAAAATGACAGCGAAAATGTAATATGTTGTGCCTATAGCCAGCATCGGCCAGCAGCGTAATACCACTTATGAATGACATCTTATTTCTGATAATAGTATAACACAGAAATTTATGACGTTTCCAATCAGAAGTCGCATTCAAATTGCATGTGCATTAGAATCAGGCCTTCAGTGCGTACCAGAAAATAATTTTCTTATTTCTCAACCAAAACATATGTTGTTGGTACTCAAAAGAACTGTCTCAATGAGGCGGTTGTTTTGAGCCCTCAAAACATATGCTAAAAATTATGGGTAAGAAAATATTTACAATTTTACGCTGAAAGTATTTGTTAATCTAAACCTATGAGAATGTTGGATCTTAGTGTATTTAGGAACCACTTGAATATTATTTTGAAATAATATTACAGAAATTGAAAGGCATTCAAAAAAAGGAATATTATAATTGATGTGAGAAGCTCATGATCAGTTTATCATTATTAATCTTGTCGTCACTCAGCAAGCCTCATGATGCCAAACGATGATTCCCATGACAGAATTTTTCTTTGCACATCAACTAATATACCGCATCATGTATGACAGATTCTTATGTAAATCTCATGACGTCTGCGACTTTGTAGTATGAGAATTTGACACATTCATATTTTACTAATTTTTGAGGGATATTCAGGTTACAGTAAATGTTAAATTGTTCTAAAATTTTGAACACTTGTTGCCTAGACAAACAGTGAACTGAAGAACAAGATCAGAATGCTTCTGAAGAAGCAGGGTCTTTCTCATTTTCTATTCTGACAGCCTAGTGACAGGCATTACAGACTAGAAGGTTGTTATGGTAGCAGAACCTCATTTTGAGGGAGAATGCTTATAAAACCTTTTCAGCAAACAGGTTTCTTCCTAGGACTTATCTGTTCTGTGAATTACAGTCCTGATAAGGCCAGAATTTTTTTATTAGTTGATTTACGGGATTTTTTTTTTCAGATTTAGAGTCGGGGGGGGGGGGGGGGGGGGGGGGGGGGGAATAAATAAAAAAGCTTTTTTTTTTTTTTTTTTTTTTATTTTCAGCTTTCTTTTTTTTTTATCTCCAGAAACAGTAAAACTAGTAATAGGTAAACCAACAGTCTGTATTAAATCTTTAAATATAATATCATTTTCCTAAAAATCTGGACAGGACAATCACTTTTAAAAACGTCATTCTCAAAAATGCACTGACAGAACCTCAAAAAAATATTATTTCTCTAAACCAAACAAATAATATTTAGAGTCTTCGGTTAAAATAAAAAAAAAGGCCTAACCAACATTTTATTTGAGAACAGAAAGCGAAAATTGTTAGAAATTTAAGAATGTTTCCTGTAAATACAGTATGTGTTTTGTTCTCTCTCCAGGTTAAGTGTTGTTGCTGTTCAAGAGTTAGCTGACAAAGAAGCTCTCCAGAAGGTAATGACATTTTGAACCAGTCACCATAGCAAATATAGAAAATGAACACACAAGAGATTTGTGACCATTTCCTAAATAGCTACTTTTCATGCATCCAACATGAAATTGGGAGGGCATATTGCTTTTGATCTGTCAGTGCCTCCACCCATGATTTATAATAGATTTGGGAATTGAATCAGTCAGAGTGTTTATTGGGTGATGGGCAGGGCACAAAACGCTAAATGCATCAATCTGTCCTGACAAAAACGGCTTGCAAACATAAATTCTTTGTGATGGATTGTACCCGGTTTCATTTGGATTCGCTGTAAATTGAAAAAGGAGTCCGAGACACCAGCTCCTGGCTCCATAGCGCAGTCGGTAGCGAGTCCGACTGCAGATCCAGGAGTCGCGAGTTTGATCCCGGCCCCGTTCCATACTTTCATGGAGATTGATCGTGAAATAATTTCTACGGTCATTCTCCTCCTGCTGATTCAACATGGGTTGTTTTCAGTTAAAGTAAAAGGGTTAAAAGGGAAAGAATGTGTTAACCACTTAGTCAAGCTTGCCAGGAAAAAACTGTGGTTAGCTGTATTGACCGTCTCGACATGACAATAGCTGTTGACTAGGACATAAAACCTCAAACAAAACAAACAAAT
The DNA here is from genome assembly GCA_964019695.1 of Loripinus fragilis. Taxonomy (NCBI): domain Eukaryota; kingdom Metazoa; phylum Mollusca; class Bivalvia; order Lucinida; family Lucinidae; genus Loripinus; species Loripinus fragilis. Next base: position 22,331,700 of record OZ026523.1, read on the forward strand.
CCACATGTAGCATAGAACATAGGGCATACAAGTCATGAAAGCTTAAAAAATTACGTAGGGCATACAAGTCATGAAAGCTTAAAAATTACAGTTTTTGGTGTGTGTTTTTACATCTAGGTGTCAAGGCAAAGTAGATGGGGGATTTTAACTCAATACAAATTTAGCAAAAGTAGCAGTGCAAACCTGACTGAGTAGAAGATGCCTCGCACTTTTTGACTAAACCACTGAAAATATCACTGTGATGATAAAGTGTATCAAGTTTAATTTTTATTTCTTGAAAATTGAATGAGTGTTTCATGGCACATGTAAAAGACGACAGAAAAAATCTACACTTAATAACCTGATAATAATTGATCAAAAAGTCTACCATTATGGACAGGACAACTTTATTTATCTTAGTTATAACTTTCTAGGTCATTAACCCTTTACTCCATAAATTTGCCTTTTGACGCCTTTGAAATATGTATTTGAAAATATTATGGTAAATAGAGCATTTGCTCTTTTGGAGCAAAAGCTCCCTTTTCCATATTATTTACATTTTAGAAACAAACCTTAAATGAATCTTTAGATTTTTGCAACTTTTCATAGCCTGAATGACACAAATTTGATTGACAGCTGCGAAGCTCCCTTTTCCATAATATTTACATTTTCGAAACAAACCTTAAATGAATCTTTAGATTTTTGCAACTTTTCATAGCCTGAATGACACAAATTTGATTGACAGCTGCGAAGCTTACTTGCCCGTGCAACACGCTTAGAACATCAAACTCATTCCCCAGAAGTGACACTGGTGTTGTGATTGACAGCGAGCCACACCCGAGTCGCACGTGCAAAACAAGTCTCTTGTTTGCTCCATTGGCTGTCCGTGTTCGCGATAGCCATTTCGTTTTACACCCAGACAAAACCGTTCATACAATTACGTATTAAATACAAAACTGTTTTGTTTCCTAAATTTTAGATATTTTTTGCAACTTAGATTTTTATATTAAAATGTAAATTTAAGCAATAAATTCAACATTTAGAATGTTCATGGAATCATGAATACTTCGGGTCTCTTGCAATGTGCTTTGCAAGCGACACGAAGTATTCAAGATTCCATGAACATTCCAAAAATTGAATTCCTTTCTTAAAAATTTCAAAAGTATTTAAAACCTTACATAAAAATTTTCTTGATTTTTTTTTCAATGTCTAAAAATAGAAAATGATGTCATGATCTAAAAATAGCCTTTGGAGTAAAGGGCTAAGCTACATTAACCCATGTAAGACCTGAAGCTTCGAGATAAGACGGGGTAATTCTAAATTAGCCCAATAGTTTTTGTCCAGAAATGTCACCTACCGAATGTACTTTAGAATAGATAACCTGATCGGACTGCAATTTAGGCTACCAAAGTACATAAGTAGATGAGAAAGCAGATGACAATTTCATTGAGTGGCAGGAAAAGGGTTAATTTTGTTAAATATCAACAAAAGCACTTTGTGACTTTTTTTGAGCAAACAAAACCTGTTTGACTGATGAATGCAAAAATTATATCAATTTTATGTACAATATTTTTAGCATAATCATATCTGGACCTTTGTACGCTTTAGGACTAGTAAAATTTCGCTCAAACTAATCCTATTATTAAAAAAATAGCTTTGTCACATAATCTCTCATAGCTCCAAATAAAGTTTCACAATATATAGGGATCAAACATGGTTTCCTTTGCTTAGGCCTCCCTATAGTATATGAGGTGTTAAAAAGGGGAGTTGTAACTCTTTGAATTTCGGTTTCATCTGCTGATAGCTTTTGCAAACAGTTTGGACCCAGATAAGGCCAGCTTAAATGTCACGCCTGATTTGGATACAAACTGTTTGCCACTCAGATGGTACTTCTACTCCTGAAAGATTTTTTTGAAAAAGTTGATTTTTAAAAACGTCAGCAGACGACAAAAAGCATGCACAATTTCCCAGTTGGCAAAGGGTTGAAATTGGAATATCAAAACGGTACCATGTACAATTTGTATGAAAAAGCCAGCGCACTTATTGTGTGCATATGGGATTCAACTTACATAAATCATCTTAGATATATTGTAAGTAGAAAATTAATAAATAAAAATGAATAGAAATGTTTCTGATTACGTACTGTTTGGATAAGGCAAGGGAAGTCAGACCTCCAGATAAGAGTTGGAATTTGAAAATTACTTTTCTTTTTTCTCAACTGAAACATATGTTGTGGGTACTCAAAAGAACCGTCTCAATGAGACGGTTCTTTTCAGCACCCAAAACACATGTTAAAACAGATCTATAAGAAAATAATCAACAATTGACAATGAAAAACTTTGCTTTTCTGGGCCCATGGATAGATTTCAAAAGTTTCTTAAAATTAATTATTGGTTTATATTCATTTAACTCTCTTGTGCTCAATATATAAAATGCATGACAGTCTCAAATGGGGGTTAAATTACTGGATTTGTTTACATTACAATTACATCTCTTGCCTGGCTAGCAGCCACTTATGTTGTCGCAAACAGCTTGGACCCAGATCAGGACCGACAGAACGTCTGGCCTCTGTTTGATATCTGGTAGCATTCCAGAAAGAATTTTTTGAATTTTTGATCTTAAAGTCAGCAGACGACAAAAAAGAGCATGAATAGTTACCCAGCATGCAAAAAGGTTGCGTATGATCAAGATTTTGGTACAGTTTGCATAGATCACTGGCGAACGCTCAGGAAAGCTTGTGCATCTCCGCAGTCATAGCAGAGCCTTCATTGGTTATTCATGCACATTAAAGAATGCAAGTAGGTGAAGACTGTGAGTTAGACCTTAAATTTAAAGCCCCGTTCTCACTGTCCCGGTTTAAGGTGCCGGTTCATCCCGGTTTGATGATCCGGGATGAACCGTGTCACAACCGTGGCGGCACCGTGGACAACCTTGGAGATCCGGGATGAACCATGTTGAACCCTGTTAAACCGGCTCATGTCCTCGGTTGTTTTAAAATGTTTAAAACAACCGGGACTCACCGGGAGTAACCGGGAAGGCTGTCAAATACCGTGATAAACCGGGAAGACGCCGGGAGCAACCGTGTCCCCACCGTGACGGCGTCGGGGCCATACCGGCGTAATCCGGGAACATCCGTGTCTCCACCGTGATAAACCGTGCGGTTTCACTGCCTATGTATATGTAATAAAATGCAAAATAAAAATGAAAAGCCACTCCTGCTGCACCTAAAATGAAAGTGGATTCATCCAAATGATAAGGATGGGAAAGTCCATTCGTCACAATTTGGTTAAATTGTCAGCAGTATAAATGTGCTCATTTACAAAGCTTATGAATAAATGCACTTATAGTTACTGAAGACTAAAGCATATGAGCCACAACATGAGATCTCCAAGAATGTGGTAGTTGCCATTAGCAAAGCCTCAGATCAGCCTGCGCCTAGGCGCAGTCTGATCAGAGCCTTTGCTAGTCGCTTGATTACTCTATGACTGTTAAGCTACTGACCGAACAACTTTAAAGCTTAATTGGGGACTGCACAGGCTTGTCTGAGTCTATACTTCTCAAAATATCACATTGTTGGAAATCACATGCCCCGCTCAAAGTGTTTATATATTTTTACGAAAAAGCAAGACAATCTGGGCCTAGAATTACAATGTATCCTTAAAGTTAAGGAGTACTTAAGTTAAGCATTGAATTTCCAGAATGCGAAAAATAATGTTTCCAAACTGATTAAAACCAAAGTAGTTTCATTTTTTCTGTAGATCACAATGATATCTTTGACCATGAGTACTGCATCGGTCTTGGCAATTTATTAAGCATTTAATATTAAGTTGAAGTATCAATACTTAAATTAAGTCTACCTTAACTTCAAGGAGGCATTGTAATTCTGGGTCCTGATCAACAGCATTTAAACCTCGTCGTAAGAAAACAGGCCTGCTTCTGCTTATTTGTCATGCAAATGAGCTGCGAGGTTACTAGGCATTTGCTTTCGCTACACAGATCATGATTCCTCTAGTAACTTGTATATGGCTGTGCAGTCCAGTTTGTGTCATAACTGTTAAGCGATAGAGACAGAAGAAAACTAATGTTACTCCACGTTTTTATCCTGGTTTTATAGTGTAGAGTAGCACCGGAACGCAACCGTGGCCCTACCGGCGTGTAACGGTGGCGCAACCGGCAGTTACCGGGACATCACCGTAAACAACCTGGGTAACACCGGGGTATACCTGCACGAACCGTGGCTCCACCGTGCTGCACCGTAAGTGCTCCCTGGTGAACCGGGGATCAACCGGTGTCTTGCTTTCTCGAGAACCGGGGCTATACCGGGGTAACGTCGGCAAGGTGAGAACATAATTTATTTTTTATGAAATGTGTCCCGGTGCATCACGGTATACAGGCTGTCCTGCATCGGGATGAACCGTGGCTACATCGGCACAGTGAGAATGGGGCTTAACAATTTGCCCCTTACTGGAGCTCCCTAAGTTTAATGAAGGACTAAATAGGTAGGAAGCGAAGAGTGATAATCTTTTCAAACAGTTTGAACCCAGACAATATTCTGTTTGACATTCTGATGGTATTCTTGAAAGAATTTTTTGAAAAAATTTATTTTGAAAAATGTTCTGAAGAATTTCCTAGCATGCAAAGGGTTAACTAAGGAAAAACACATTAACCCTTAAAGGGCCAATCACGACTGCAGCAGACGACAAATTTTGCGACATTTTTCCTAATTTTTGAAAGCAATAATGAATGACATTTCATGAGAATCGTCTGCCAGCAGAGGACTCTCATGAAATATCATGCCTTACTCGTTATTTTTGAAAAAGGGGCAAAAATTTGAAATTGTCGTCTGCTGCAAATTATAGGTGTCACTTTATGGGTTAACACTGGTTATGATTGTATGAAATTGTTAACATCAGAAGTACATTAAAATGATTTATATTATATGTTTAGACATGATATATATGATAGAAAAACTGACTGATCTAAATACGCCCAGCCTAAATAAAGATGTCATAAAGCATGGATGACCTTGCAATTAAACTATAGTGTAATCAAATGGTTATATCATTGTAAAATGACCATAAAGCATGGATGACCTTGCAATTAAACTCTAGTGTAATCATATGGTTATATCATTGTAAAATGACCAAATATTTATAGATTTATTTAAATTGGGAATGGTATAGTGGCCTTCACTTTTGTTATCAATTTCTTGATAAATAATGTCACAGAATGTTTGATAACATTAACTCTTGTCCTGCAAATATTTTGTTTATCATGATATTAATGTAGTCTAATACATGATATATTCAGATGCTTTCCAGAAAAACGGTGAGAAAAAATATATATAAATAAATAACATACCTGCCCAACTAAAATATAAATGCATGTTGAGGGTACAGCTATCAAAAATTTTAAGGACAGGCTTAGTATTATTGTTATGATATTTATTTAGGCATTTTATTGTATTAATGGACAAACTGGGCCATGGTCATATATGGCGTAATATTGACACAAGCTTATCTTGAAAACAAATCCTTAATAACACACCGGATAGGCGGCAAATGAAAACACTCTTTACAATCGATGAATGCAGATCAAAAATCACTAGAAACATCGTAATTAGTAATTTAGCCAGTATTAAAAGTATTTATCAGTTACCATTCATTTTGACTGCAGCTTAAACGTTTTCTATCTTACGGCATCTGGCTTGTTATCAGGTCATGATGGCGTTGCACTTTTTGAATGACTTCGCAAATGATGCTGAATCGACACAAAAATTGATCAGTACGTCATATCCGCTAGTTTGAATAGTCAATCAACTTGGTAAGCTGATAAATAGAATACCAGGTTCGCATCTTTTGATATCAAGTTTACCGGCTCGGCTAAGAGAAGGCATGTTGAATCCCTCAGCAAGCCTCGGGATGTCAACAAGCATTCTCGAAGCCTTGCCTGGTAAATTTGATATCAAAAACACTCACCTACTGTCGTGCCAACCAAGAGTGACAGTGACATCGTGTTTTGTTTACAATGATAAGTAAAACATTAACTTGTACACTTCACTTGAGCTAATGCGAATCGATAGATCACTTGTGTATTAATCCTATCCTGCGGATACGATTAATACACAAGTGATTTATCGAATCTAAGTCCCTGATAACTTTGTAAACAAAACATGACGCCACTGTCATCTTGGCTGGCAGGACAGCAGTATTCTCTATGTACATTTGTACATACATGTAGCTTAGAATGACAGGGTTAAATTTCATGTATTATTGCAGGTCTGTGATGAGCTCAACAACCCCACTCTGCCTAACATACAGAAGTGGGCGGGGCATAAAGGTACCTGGAAGTGTGTTGTGTCCGACTCGGCTGGGAGAATGTATATGGTGAGTGACTCCATTCAGTACTGGTACATGAGAATTCGGTATTAATGGCATTGTGGAGGGTGAGTCTGTGCATTTGTGCACTCACAAGAGCCTTCGCTTCTCGCATACACAAAGCATGGATGTGGGGAGCACAGTCGCTCAGTGGTAGAGTGCTTGACTCGAGACAGAGAGGCCGCAGTTTGAGCCTCACAGGCGTCACTGTGTTGTGTCCTTGAGCAAGAACACATATATCCTAGCTTAGTACTGGTTCAACCCAGGAAGACCCGTCCCAGTTTCACTGAAAGATTGTCGATGAGACGTAAAGAATCAAATCAAACAAAACATACACAAAGCATGGATGTAGATGGGCTCAGACCCAATTTAAAACTCTATCCTTGCTTGATACATCAGCATGGGTATTTTAAGAAGGCTTGTTCGCATGTGCAATAAGTCCCAGATGCCCTAATATAGTCTTAAAGTTTAGGCCAGATTTTTTTTATTAGTTGATTTATGAACCCTCCTACTGTAATATTCCGGAAAGTAGAAAAAAATAAAATTTAATTTCTAAATTTTTTTTATTTATTTTATCGGCCTACTCTAAATATTATTTGTTTGTTTGAAGAAAATAATATTTTTTTGAGGTTCTGTCTGTGCATTTTTGAGAATGACATTGTTAAAAGTGATTGTCCTGTCCAGATTTTTAGGAAAATGATAAAATATTTAAAGATTTAATACAGACTGTTTGTTTTACCTAAAAAAAAGAAAGCTCTGAAAATGGAAAAAAAAAAGCTCTGAAAATGATCAGTCAACTGGTCATTTTCAGAGCTTTTTTATTCATCCCCCCCCCCCCCCCCCCCCCCCGACCCTAAATCTGAAAAAAAATTCCCGTAAATCAACTTAAAAAAAAAAATCTGGCCTTAGGACAAACTACAGTATTCTCCATAGCTTCATAGAAAGCAATTAGGCTGCTATAAAGATTGACATTTTCTGACCCCCCAGTGCAGAATAAATTTTTATGCCTTTATTACTTATTGGTACTGTTATGTACGAATGGTCAAGTTGGTACTCTCATTGAGGGAAAAGTTTACGGTAAATGCTCAAAAATTTCGAACACTATTTGCCTGCCAAAAAGGTCTAGTTAAACAGGGCAGACCCAGATCAGACTGCTTCTGAAGAAGCAGTCTGATCAGGGTCTTCCCTGTTTGCTATTTTGGCAAGCATTTTGTGAATTCCAGCCCTGAAAACCAACTTTTTACATTTGAAGAGAAAGAGAAAAGTGTTCAAAATTTTCAGACATTTACGGTAGCAGTGTTTAAAAAAATAAAACTGGGTGAAACATTTGATTCCCCTGTATGATCTTGGTTATTAATATACTTGACAGCAAAAGAAACGCATATTATTCAATATCCATTTAATACCAGAAACCATAATCAAATTTTACCCTAAATAATATGAAAATGTTTGAACGGACTCTTGCGCTCGTTTAAGATTATTTTATTTGTCATTACACAGTTAATAATATTTTTTGTTAATCAATGCAAAAAACGCAATAACGGTGCCGTACATTTGAAAAGACATGATTTGAGTCCGATTTCATTGCATGTCACGAGAGCACAATGTAGCAGATAAGAAAACAGCATAAAACTTTAAAATTCACTGCTGTAGAAATTATACTGCTAATCCAAAAAAAGCATTTTTTTGCTTTTTTTACATTAATATTGAAAATCACCGAAATTTTTACGGTGTGAGGAAATCTGGCATAGCATGATTGATATCAAATAAGGCACTGTCCAACAGACCATTTTAAAACAATTTTTGGACCCTTTCTTGTCTGTATTAAACCCACTTCCGGTTGATTGTCCGATAATGTAACTGGTTCACAATGGTCAACATTGAAAAATATTGGACAATTTTACCTTCATAAGTAGTCTGTATGTCATGATCATCATGCAGAGTGATTTTCATTCAAATCCCTTCAGTGGTTTTAGGCATACACCATCTCGAAAGTTACCTTTATTATGAGTTATTTTATTACACCCAGAGTTACGCCCCTTTATCATCATTATTCCAATGAACTATCAATTTGTGATGCATTTGATAAAACACATGTTCTATACATCAGTGATACCTTAAATATCATTAGATCGGTATTTAAACCCCAATTTATACACTATTCCAAATATGCAAAATATGCGTTTCTTTTGCTGTTCAGTATACATTAAACTTTTCCATCTCAATGAGATTTTTGAGCACCCACAAACATATTTATGTTTGGTTTGGAAATTAGAAAAAAGTTTGCCCTCTTATCTAATACTGGTGGACTCTTCCATCTTGTCAGTAAGTTTTGATGGTCCATCATGTGGGCCTCGCGGTGACCAAACCTGTCTTTGAGGTTTCCAACATTGTGAGACTCAAACCTGGGTCTTTTCAGATACAGAGACTAGCTAGAAAATTGAAATTCGACTAGTAGCATGTTTAGATATGATACTTTCCAAAAAGCTAATAATAAAGGCGCTGATCAGTCTGCACGGATGCTCCGAAGACAGGTTTTCTCGCATTGAGGCCTATATGTTGTAATGTAAGGGGTCACAAGTTAGATTACATTATAAAGAGATTGCAGATGACATCACACACCTTGAGCTGTCTTTCTTGCTGGAGACAACCAACAATGTTTTCTACTCTATCTTAATGTACTTTGAGCATATTTTTTCCGTTATCCCTCTGTAAACTAAGATGAAAACTTACGGTAAATGTTCTAAAATTTCGAACACTCTAAAATTACGAACACCTAAAATTATCGCCGAAAATAATTTTTAAAACATCCTAAAAAATCGAACACTGCCCTTTTTCGGAAAAGTGAATTTCTAAAATTACGAACACACATGATTTTCGGCGGGAAATCGATGTCCGTTTATCTGTTCGTCCCATCTGTGTTCGGTATACTTCTACCGTACAGCACCTGAACGAGTGGTAGAGACATTTGGAAGGTTACTTAGATGGGTAATCTGGCACGGGACGGTCTATTTTGCATGCCAGCGTGCGAAGTTATACATTATTCAAGGTCACCAGCATTGACGAACTTGATGCACGGACAAGTTCCTGCAACGATTCTGAAACTGCTTTGACTAACCCGCTGAGATCATTATTTATTGTACTGACCAAACATTGACCTTCATAATTGTACGTGAATTATGCACGTTGACACACGCGGAAGCAATTCTCGATAGTGTGCTGTGACACATACTCGTTTTTTTCTAAAATACCAGATCCGAAGAGAGAGAGAGAGTTGCGGAAAATGAGACGATCACTTAGGCGAGAGAGAATGAAATAAGTTGATGTATAGTGATTGCCGTGGACGTTTGCAACATAAGGGGTCATTTGTTTTCGTGCAAAATGCAGAGAAAATCGTGCAAGTCGCATGTTGAGACATCCAATGCGGAAAATAAAGCCACTGTATATTTAATTTTTACCGGCATGCCTGCAAGAACTCGCACATGGCCATCATCTCATTTTTATTCACGGTACATTACCGTTAACTTAAGGCTGAAATATGCGTGATTCTCAGGTTATCCTACTGACACCCCTACCCTCCCCTCCTTTTTAAGCATTTTAAAGGATTTCCAAATATGCCCAAGCCGTGTGCGACACGGAGGGCACTTCTATAATTCTATGAGTGTGCTCTTTTCTTGAACACAGCTCTAACCCAAGCCTGAAATCAACTGGGGCGGAGCCCCATTTGAGCTGGTAAAGACCCTGCTGGTACTTATGACAGATGTGATCAGCGAAGGCTCAGGAGAGCATGTGTGTTTGCACAATCTCGTCAGGGTCTCACACACCAAATAAAAATTCTAGACATCTACATATGTTGTCTTTAAAATACTTGTCGGCAGTTTTCTAAGTACATGTAATAATGGGTATTCCTATCAATCAAAAACATCAAATTCCTCAAAATGGAACATTTAAACAAACTGTTGAGCCGTGTCTGTTTGTCCTCATAAAAACTGCACATGGAAGGTCCAACGAATGCATTACCGGTTTAATGTATGCACAGACGCACATACATGTACCAAGAAATAAATTGATTGTAGTACGATTCTGCATCTTGATGAATTTAATATTTACATATTTTAATTTCATGAAATGAGCCAGTTCATGAGATTATGGTACCTGTCGCATATGCGAGCAGCGAAGGCTCAGACGAGCCTGCGCGTCCGTGGAAAATCGCCAGCGCCTTAAATTGCCAGGAATGTAGATGAAGGTGCATGCCTTAATTTTGAGTAATATAGCCCCACTAAGTGGCTGTGAATTTAAAAACAGTAAAGCCCTTAAGATGATCGCGACATCTCGGAATTCGCTTTATTAAACACAAGTCTGTAGACTTTGTTACATGCGAAGATCAGTCTGCGCATTGCACATTTTCATCACCACCTTTGTTTCTAGAACAAAACATTAAACATTTTGTCGGGCCAGATCTATGCTCAAACTGTCTGCTAAATTAGTTTGTCACATCCTCTTTGGGGAGGGGGGGTTCCTCCCTAATAGTATCAGCCGCAGACAAAGGGACAGGGTAATGGTTCACGGACATGTTTGAGATCAAAGAAGCCGACTATCAGACCACTTGTTGTTGTTGTTTTAAGACTCTGGTAGCACGCGGTGGCTTTCGCGCACGAAAGTGGACTTAACAACAAAACATAATTGCCTATCTGTGTCTTCTTTTCATGGGTTTGCATGAAAAAAAAAAAACATGAACTCGAGCATGAAACGGCGCACTGCATGCATGAAAAACTAGTTTTGTGGTACTTGTCTGAATTTTTCCTCTTCTTTGAGATATGAATGTACCCAGCGTATCGTACGCATTGGCTCAAATTGCGCCGCGACATGTGATTTCCAACAATGTGGCATTTTGACGAGTGTAGACTCAGACGAGCCTGTGCAGCCTCCTTTTAAGCTTACAAACTCCAAACGATGTTCAGTCAGTAGCTTAACACTCATTTAATATTCAAGCCACTTGCAAAGGCTCTGATCAGACTGTGCATATGCGCTGGCTGATCTTGGGCTTTGCTGGTCCCACATTCCTCATGTTGGAAGCTCAATTATATTCTTTCGAGGCATCGGACGCAAAGTTAGACGTTCGCTTACATGATTAATTCTTGGTATGCCTGTTTGCCCCTGATTTGGTTTGGCAAGACGTTGGAGATCTTATGGATCCAAACTATTTGCAATCTTTGAAAGCAGGTGAGAGAGAGAGAGAGAGAGAGGAGAGAGAGAGAGAGAGAGAGACAGCTTGCTATCTCGAATCAGTGCTGAAAATGCTTCTTGTGCGCATCGGCTTTTGCACGACAAAGTCATTGATGTTTTGCATGCTTTCTATCGCATGCCCAAATGTTTAAATTGACGAAACATTCTCTCCTGAATTCCATTCCGATCTGATCTGTATCCGAACTCTGACAATGTTTTTTCTTCTTTTATTTTAAGGGAGAGAGGATCCAAATATCGCTAAAAGCGGGCCATCATCGGCCCACCAGGGAAACGCCTTTAAATGGCATTTCGCTGGCGTGCCGATGATGGCCCAACGTTGAATGCTGGCTTGGTAGTTTTGAGAATTTCAAGGGATCCGGTCCAGTATTGCTAAGAAATTCTATATTTTTTTGAGATTTTTCAGGGGGGGGGGGGGGGGGGGGGGTCCGGACCCCCTGTCCCACCTCTGAATCCTTGCATGGGACCGGATAATGTATACACTTATTGAGATATACTGAAAACCCATTTTATCGTGCGCATCGGCTTTTGTACGACACACATGCACAATTTTTTAAATTGACGAAACATTCTTCCCTGAATTCCATTCGGGTCTGATCTGGATCCAACCGTTTTGGCAAACTTAAATAGAGAGAGAGAAAGAGAGAGAGACTGGTATATGCACATCCTTTCGGGAAATCACAGTGCATCGACAGATTGACAAGAAGAGAGAGAGAATGTGTGTTCTTTTTTAATTTCGTCATTTTTTAAACTCCGAGAACTCATTTACGTATTTCAAAGTTTCGTGTATATCTTTGCAAAAAAAATCTGACCGACGCGATGTCCTTGAATGACTGTATAACAATATAAACTCGAAGCCGAAGTCGGCATTTCCACAGAAAGCGTTCTGGTTTTCTGAAGGAAGCAATTCATCGGTAGTCCGATGTTAAATAAATGGACTTTTACGACTTGTAAGTAAATTGAGTGACATAACATGCACGTGCCTGGCTTTCGACTTGGCAATTACCGTTTACTGACTCAGTCCGCAAGAATTTAGCGGCAGTTGAAAAGAAAAATGAGTAGATAGCGCAGAATCACATCGCCGTGTTTCAACACGTTTCTACTACATTTTTACATGCATATATGCCGTTTTTGCTCATGATAAAGACCACATTCTAAAATTACGAACACTAGCACATTTTTCTGAAACGTAATTTCTAAAATTACGAACAGCAGAAAAAATAATTATTTTTTAGTGTTTGTAATTTTAGAACATTTACCGTAATTATTCAATTTCAAAGAGCCTCAAAATTAAACATGTTGGAGTTCAAAATCTCCGACTCTTTTTATCACTGCATAATCATCTGATGAAAATGATTAAAATGTGTATGTACATAACCCTTGTTATGGTCTCCAATATATATGGTGGATCAAGGGAGAATAATCTTACAAAACTATGGCCTAAGCAACCTTTCAATTAATATGATTACAGTACTTTCTGTTCTAGAATAAAATGGTTATCAGGGCTGGAATTGGCAAAGACTAGCACTTTTAGAATAGCAACCAGGGAAGAGGAACGGCCATTGTGTAGTGGATAAACCACTCGTCTTGTACCCAGGGGTCCCCGAGTTTGATCCCCAGCTCATCCATTCTGTCAGATGAGACTAGTCCGTGGCCCTGTCTCCATATGACCTTAGTAAATGTTTTTGGTGGGATCATGGATGTTAAACACAAATTCACTCTCTCAATCGGGAAAGACCTAAGACTTATCTGGGTCTGCCCTTTTTTGGCAGGAAACTTAGCATTCAAAGTTTTATACAAGTTTCTGTATGTGATCCTGAATATTGCAAAATGTGCTATCTCTGATGAGAAACCGTGTTCTGTGGCATCTTTAATAATCTGGGTCTAAACTGCTTTTCTAATCACTGGATAACTATGTAAGTGCTGAATGTCTTAAGTTGATGATCTGGCCTACTAATCCATCGAAGTAATCAAAGAATTATAATTTGCAGAAGGAAGCTTACAATAGTCCTTGGTCATTCTGATCTGGGATTATTTTGTTTGCACATGCATCTTCTGTCTTAAGCTAGTTCCCAGTGTAGAAATCATTGGAACATTGATTTTAATAGATAAAAGGAAAAGATTGCATGAATATTTTGGTTTCCACTATTTTTCCTTTGTCTACTTATTGCATACGCCAATTATAGTAACTGTTGTGTAGTGTTGACCAACTAAAATCAGACCCTTTTCGCGAGAAAACATGTTTAGGTCTTATACGAACAACATAGTGTAGCCTCACATTACTATTAGACACTTATAAATGTGGCTAGATTCTATGATAGCCATCTTTGGTATGTCTAAATTTTCAAGATTCTTGTTAGTCTTGGTAGCTTTGCAACTCAAACCGCAAACTTAAGTAAAACAAAAAATTAGAGTGTAAAAATGCTTATATTTCTTTATCCATTAGATTAAACGTATGTTTTGGCTGCTTAAAAGAACGGTCTCATTGAGACGTTATTGAGATGGTTCTTTTGAGTACCCATAACATATGTTTTGGTCGAGAAATAAGAATTATTTTTTTTATTACACCCTGAAGACGGGTTTTCTTGTGACAAGGCTTATACTGTCAATTGGTACACAAGTGCAGCAAAATGACAGTATTATTTATTGCCTTTAACATTGCTTAGGCTTAGTAGTTGAAAGATAAGTTTGCTTAACTCGACAAAACATCAGGGCAACAAAATTTAAAGCACAGAGCGACAAAATTGAAAGCATAAGAAAGTGTAATGTTAACTTTAGTCTGGGGTAGAAAATCAAATGGGAATGTTTTTCAGTGATCATTTTTGGCCCAATGAGATACTTTATGGATATTCTATGCTAAAATTTTCCCTGGTTTTTCCAGGATTGAAAAGGGATGTTTTGTGAAGGAAGGTATAGCGTCAGTTTTATGGTCACAAATTCAGTTTTACTGCTCTGCTGATACATCACAGGGGACAAAAATATTTCAATATTGTACTTGTCCTGCAGGACGAGTGACTTACAATTTTCACTCGTCCTGCAAACACATGCACTTGTCCTTTAAAAGTGTATGCAATAAAGACCACAAGGGAGTAATATGTAATACAAACTTTCCCAAAGCACACATCCTACAGGACGAGTGCTTGGGAAGAATTACTCATTCTTTCTAGATTTAACTTGCAATTATGAGCGGGTGAGTGGAATTTTTGTCCCCTGCATCACCTTCAAATCAACAATTTGGCTCACCAATTGAACATTTTAAATAACAGCTATATCCCCTTTAAGAATATGGACTGCCGAAGTGCATCACAGAAAAAAACAAGTCTTTAACACTTTATAAAAAGGAACCCCCTAAACAAGTACTTTCAAGGCAAACCATGAAAACCCAGATGAAATGCCACATAATGTAGGTATGTACCATTTGCTATGATGAAAACAACCTACAGGGGGCTGATTGGAAATTCTAATCTGTGACCCCTCAATATATACAATGTGCCATCCCAAATTCTTCATTAGTATACAAAGGGTTAATTTTTACCATTTCACATGACATCTCATATCATTACAATCTAATCTGCCCAAAGATAAGACTTTAAAAGATTGCAAAACAT
Source organism: Loripinus fragilis (assembly GCA_964019695.1). NCBI lineage: Eukaryota > Metazoa > Mollusca > Bivalvia > Lucinida > Lucinidae > Loripinus > Loripinus fragilis. The sequence goes on from OZ026523.1 coordinate 22,346,908, forward strand.
TAACTGGACTACTTGACCCAGCCATATCCTGTCATTAAGAGATTGAGCACTTAAGGTTACAAAGCAACTAATGACTGGACTTCATATCATTATGTCACATAGATAGCCTTGTCAAATTGAAATACAGCCACCAAACATGTAGTTACATGTTAGAGGAGCTCAGTGGACAGCAATAAACCAACGATGACGTAGCATTGGTAAGATGAAGTTTATTTTAATGCAGATTTTTTGAAAAAAAATCATTAAACACAATTTTTGAGTGTAAAATTGTAAATTTTTCTTACCTATCAGTTTTAACATATGTTTTGGGTGCTCGAAAGAACCGTCTCATTGAGACGGTTCTTTGAGTACCCACAACATATGTTATGGTTGAGAATTTTTTTTTTGATACACAGTCCTGTTTTATGCTGATTTCTTTTTGAAAAAAGTAAATATTGATTGCATGTTTGGAAATTGTTCATGCTAAAATCCACTTTTTCGAAAACTCTTTCAGGAAGTGTCAAATGGTTTGGATTCAGATCATGGGTCCATACTGTTTGGAAAGGCCAGGAGAAGAACTAGATAAGCTTTTAGCTTCAGTTCCAATCCTTTTGTATTGTGTTATAATTATGTATGTATGTCATGAAGTTGAAATAAAATATGTTTAAACTAAAGGCGGGGCTTTAGTTAAGAGTGCGTGACAAAAAATATTTTTTTATTTCTCAGCCAACCATATGTTGTGGGTACTCAAAAGAACCGTCTCATTGAGACAGTTCTTTCAGCACCCAAAATATATGTTAAAAATTATAGGTAAGAAAATAATTACAAATGTATGCTGAAAGATTTTGTTTATATAAACCTTACTATTTCAGAGCAACGAGTACAATGGATTCTTATATGATGAGTCGCAGGGAGTGAAACTGATCAGCTCCTGTCTGCTGCAGAAATCAAAAAAGCAGAAACAGCCCTTTACCAGAAGACCCTTTATTGGCACTTTTAAGGTAAGCAGAAAACTTTATTGGTTTTTGATGCGGAGTCACTGTGTTGTGTCTATGAACAAGGCACTTTATCGGCTCCTTAGAACTGGTTCAACCCAGGAAGACCCGTCCTGACATGACTGAAAAGTTGACTACTGGGATGTAAAGAATCAAAACAAAACAAATCAATACTGAATGTTTCCTCTATCTATGAGTATGACAGAAGCTCATTGATAGATTTTCACACTTGGTATCGAAAGATTGCTAGTTCCAGACTCATCAGACTGACAGAGGCATTGTGTTGTGTCCTTGAGCAAGATACTTTATCCTCTGCTAAACCCAGGAAGAAAGGAATTTGTCCCGATATGACTGAAATTGTTGGCTGGCATGTAAAACATCAACACAAATAAGGCCAGATAAAAAAATACCTGTGTTTAAGATAGCCTGACTCTACCTAATTTATTTCAGGTTTTCTGGAAAAAAGTATAATTTAATGCCTTTCAATTTCATTTAAATGCATAAAATGATATTTTTTTCCCCAGAAAAACAATATTTAAAAAAAAATTGTATGCATGCCCTTTCAAAAAAATTCAGACCTGTTACCCAAAAGAGTAGGAAACAATTATATTTTTTTATTTGGCCTTATAAAAAGTATGTTTCTTCTCCAGATCAAAAGGTTTGACTGTGTGCTAGTGAGTGTTCATCTTAAAGCTACGGGTTTGGACAATGAAGACTTGTCAAGGCTACAAGAGGAGATTGACAAGATCCCTAACCTTGTTGATGCCATTCAGGAGCAGCTACCGGGAGAAGAAGATGTGATCATCCTCGGTGATTTCAATCTTTCACCTGATACCCAAGGTAGGAGATAGTGCCCATAGATTTAAATATGCAAAATTTTGGGACGTGTAGCACAGTTGGTAGTGTGTCTGATTGCAGATCTAGGGGTCGTGAGTTTGATCCCGGCCTGGTCTCGTACTTTTGTGGAGATTTATCATCTATAGCCTTTCTCCTCCCTTCCGCTGATTCAAAAACGGCTGTTGACATTTACAAGCGAAAGATGTGCACAAAGTACTGTTAAACAGCTTAGTCAAGCTTGCCCCAAAAGTGTGGTCACTGGTCAGGTGAACTGACCATCCCAACATGACCATAGCTGTTGACTGGGAAATTGAGCATCAAACCAAACAAATAAAACAAAGCAAAAATTTTGAATGTCATATACACAAGGCTTGTTAGGTTAAGTTCTCATAAGGTTCTTACCCATCAATTTGAATGCTCAAAAGAACCTTCTTGGTGAGATGGCCCTTTTGAGTACCCACTTCATATGTTTTGATTGATAATAAGAAAATATGTTTTAATCACACATTCTTTTCTTGAGTATTGAAGATTGTGAATTTTTTCTTATCCATCTATTTAAACATATGTTTTGGGTGCTCAAAAGAACCGTCTCATTGATATGGTTCTTTTGAGTACCCACAGCACATGTTTTGGTTGAGGAATAAGAAAATTAATTTGGCATTACACACTCTCTTCTAAATAAAAGGCCTCATATTTTTTCCAATGTTTTCCAAAACTTGTCCATCATCATCATCATCATCATCATCATAGTCGGAATTTTTGCCATGTTGTTGGCAAAAGTTGACAACAAAATTGATTCCATATTGACAATTAAATTGTTAACAGCAAAAACAATCCCATATCCAATAAAATAATGATTAAAAAAGAATACTAAAATAAAATATTAAAATAAAGTTGAATAAATAAAAATGATATTAATAAATAATAAACATGTAATATGAATGTGCATACATGTATTAAATAATGGTGCATTAAGGTACATTCATTGTTCATAATCTTTTGTATATTTACTTTAAATATCGAAACTGCAAAGCATATTTTATTCCATAAATAATTCCAACTTTTCCCTAATTTTGCTATCAATGTCATCTTTCGAAATTTCAGTCATTGAACTGTATTTGCTAACAGGCACATTGATTTGCATCAGTAGATCAAAGGAAGTAACCTTTTGAGATCTAATCCTACACTTCAGTGCATATGGTCATCTTAATTATCATTGTTCAAAGATTTATTTGCTTGACTCATTTATTTCATTATGCACTTATCTGCTTATTATTTTTGAAATCCTATTCTTCTCAAAAGGAAATTGGCATTTACAACTTCCTCAAAGCATTTGTCACTTTTGGACTCGAAATATATTTAGCTGAGGTAAAAATATTGCCTCTTTAATTTAGTCTATAACATCACAGTGCAAAAGAAGGTCATCCATTTCAAAATGATTGCATGTTGGGATGACTTATTGAACATTTTGGAACACCTCTTTTTCATGTTCACACTGGTAAACGTATACGTCAATTTGCTGGTATTTACGCGTATTGCTGGTACTTCATAGACCGGAAGGGGTAGATATTGGTGTTAATACTATATAGCAAAACATGCCATATGCCTAAAGGACTATAGAATTAGATCTTTTTAAGTATTCGGCACGCACATGGCGATTTATGTATGCATTTAGGAATAGATTCGAGTACCAATCTGGATGATCGGTACTCGAATCTATTCCTAAATGCTTACATAAATTGCCATGCACACACTGAAAACTTAAAAATGATCTAATTCTATAGCCCTTTAGGCATATGGCATGTTTAACTATATAGTATTAACACCAATATCTACCACTGAGTATGAAGTACCGGCAATACGCGTAGATACCAGCAAATCGACATATACATTTACCAGTGTGATGTTAGAACAGTTACTGTATATTTTGAAACCATATCAGGTAACTATTTAGAAAATTATATAGAAGTAGACTGGCTACAGTCTGAAACATTGTTTTGAAGAAAAAATCATTGAAGTGAAACGTCGTCAGTAAAATTTTTTCTAGCTTCTTCTAGTCAGACGTTTCACAGAACCATCAGATAGAAAAAAGGAGCCAGTCTATGTACAAGACACAGAAAGTAACGTGATTGAAATATTGCACCAAGTTAAAATTTATCTTTTTACATAGACAGTTTGTATATTTTTAACAAATTCGTATTAAGAACATTTAGTGAAATATTCAATATTTAATCCTTTGATCTTTGGCACACTGAAGATCCAGATGAAATGCAACAGTATGCTGCATTTTATCTGGGTCTGCACTGTTTACTTGAATTAAAACAACTTTCGGGACAGAAAAACATGGTAAATTAGAAAATTCTTCCTTTCGACCCTTAAAATACACAATCAACAGTCCCATACTTATTGCATCAGTATGTATGGGAAAATCCATTGGAATACAAAAGGTTAAATACAGATCATTCAGTCTAAATCAGTTGTTCACTCTTAAAGGATCATTCATTTAGATATATGCAAAATTGTGGAGCGTAAAATTGTGAATATTTTCTTCCCCATCAGTTTTAACATGCATTTTGGGTGCTCAAAAGAACCGTCTCATTGAGACGGTTCTTTTCAGTACCTACAACACATGTTTTGGTCGAGAAACAAAGAAGTTTTTTTTTTTGTACACACTCTTAACTGAAGACCATTTGATTTTTAGTGTTGTTTACCATTTCAACATCGAAAATTGTGAATGTAAACGTCTGTTACTTCCTCATTTTTGGTCCGAATTCCATGAAATTTTAACCAAAATGTAGATTGGGAGTATAAGTAATCAATTTGGGAAGTTCTTGTTCAACTTACAAATTGAAAGGGGTCGATTATTTGGCCCCAAATTTGGCTTAAGAACATTCCTGATGCATGCACCCATGTTTCATTATATAGTGTTATATATGCTTTCAGATTTTGACAGCATGCGTCAAAGCGGGTACCAGAATTGTGTGAAAGCGGGCGTGTTCACCAACATCAGTGATGCCAACCCCAAAGGCAGCAAGACATATGATAACATGTGGATATCAAAACAAACTCAGCAGGTTTATTCAGGTAAAGATCTATTTCTATCCCAGACCCATTTATGCCTAACTTCAGTCCCTTTATAACATTATTTTTGGGGTCCATAGCAATGTAAACCTTGCTATAAACGGGTAATTTTGCAAAGTAATTATAGAATACGGCCATTTTGTATCGTATGTTTGTAAAATCATGATTATTTTCCAAGATTATATTTGTAAAGTTCCATCGTAAAAAAAAATGGGAACCACAAGATGACCTTGTTACATCCCAATCCATTTTATAACGAGGTGTGTTATAAAGAGGCTTTTAGTTTTGAACTATAAGGATTCATAAAGGAAAATCAGAGTGTTCCAATCACCATGAAAGGTTTCTTTAGGCACTCAAGACATATGGGCTTTGAGCAAGGCACATTAATCCTTGCTTAGTACTGGTTCAACCCAGGAAGACCCATCTGGACATAACTAAAAAATTGTTGACTGCGACATAAAGAATCAAATCAAGCAAGATGAAATGCTGCATAAGGCTGCATTTCAGCGGGGTCTGTACGGTTTGCTATGATAAAAAAAAAGCAATCTCCAGCGACAGAAATACATCATTTTATTAAAAAAAAATCAACCATTAACATTGTAAAATACAAACTGGACAATTCTATACTTATTGAATCAATATGTATGGAATGGATAGTCTGTCAGTATGAAAAGGGTAAATGGCATGTTTTAGGTGTAAGGTTTTGTCTTAACACACCTGTATACAGTAAACCCTGTGTTAAAGGAGACAGCAACCCTAATGATAAGTATGTTTTAACAGAAAGAGCTCTGTGAACCATGAATTTTGATACAAGTATCATCAAAATCGGTTGAAAAATGGGGAAGTTATGGGCATTTAAAGAATTCAATACGACCATCATTTAGCCACCATTTTTAATTAGTTTTCAGAATTTTTTCAGCTGCTTTATTTTTAGTTATCAGTGCTATAACAGCATCTGTGTTTCAGCAGATATGCAGCTGTATACATAAGGAAAATGTTTTATTAAAGATAATTGCAAATAGCCCATTGGTTTGTCTTTTATTTTGATTATGCATATTTAATTAGGCTGTGTGACGTCACTAAGCCTACAATATGCCGCTTCCATTACAGTCCATTTGCAAATATTCAAACGCCCACAACCTCTATGTTTTTCAACCGATTTAGATGAAACTGGTATCAAAATTCATGGTTTATTAAGGTCTTTCATATAAAACATAGTAATCATCAAGGTTGCCATCCCCATTCAGCGGCCACTATCAAATGGACAAAAAATCTGATCTTACTGACAAATGGTAGCTTATTGAAGGTCGAAAGTATTGCAGAATGCTTCCATTGGAGCATTCTTTAATACTTTTGACCTGCATTAAGTGACTCTCATTCTTGAAAACCAAGTTTGTGTCTTCTTTTTGAGTGGCCCCTAAGACAGGTTTTACTGTATAACAAGTTCAGGCGTAAGGCTTAGTCTTAAGTTCTTAACACACCTGTATATTACATGTTTCAGGTCATTCTGATGTGATAAGAGAGGGCTTGACCAGTCCATGGATACCCAAAGGCTGGACATGGGGAGGGGTGGTGAGTGACCATTGTCCTATATGGGCTCAGTTCTACACAGGGAAGGACCTTGACTCTGGTGATCTCAAAATTGGCCCAGATGCCATCAGGTTTACGCTGGGGCACGAGAGCTAGGATCTCAAGATTGGCTCAGATGCCATCAGGTTTACGCTGGGGCACGAGAGCTAAGATCTCAAGATTTGCCCAGATGTCATCAGGTTTACGCTGGGGCACGAGAGCTAGGATTAGTAAGGGTAGCTTGTATAAAAGAGAATCAAATCATGTGCCATATATTTATATGTAAATATGATTTTATAAGTTTTCTACAAGAATTTGGTACTAATCGCATATGCACAAAAGCCTACAAAAGGTATCTGGTCTAAAAGTCTAAAGTTTGGTCTAAATGTTATCTACGTCAATACATTGTGTATGCAGGCAAAGAAGGCTCTAGCAAGTCTGCACATTTGCTCAGGCTCACCCGAGCCTTTTGTTACTTGACAATGCAATAAGTACCAAAGGATCATGTGCATGGGTTAAAGTTTTCAGGATTTTGAGGCTGACTTTCCATAGAAAGTCAGCCTTCCATAGAAAGTCAGCCTCAGAATGCTGAATTCTACAGGTAATAGTAGCTTTTCTGATTTAGTTTATCATGGTTCTTTTGAGTACCCACAAAATATCATTTCATTTTAGAAATGAGCAAATCAAATTTTAATTTGGCACTCTTTATCTTGAGGCCAGGTGAATTCCTAGATTTTTTTTACTTATTTGAGCCTGCTAGGCTATGTTCACAGCGTAACTGCATTGGATAAACAAAAAAATTTAAGTGAAAATTGTAAATATTCTCTTACCGATAAGATCTTACATACGTTTTGGGTGCTCAAACCAATCGTCTCATTGAAATGGATCTTTTGAGTACCCTCAACATATGTTTTGGTTGAGAGATTATCAATAAGAAAAATAGTAACTTGTTACACTTTTAAGGCTTAGATGTTGTTCGCATGTAAATTGTGTAAATCATGTTTTTAGGTTAAGATATAGACATGTGGAGAAAAGAATCGGAAACATGGAACATATTTAAATATATACTTCCATGCAGCTACCAGCTTAGCAAAAGCATAGTTCATGAAATCAAATTTGGTGATATAGCTGTCATGTAAATATAAACAATTTGCCATATAGTGAAAGGTATTTTAATACTGATTGACAGTTTGAGATGTTTAAAAGAGGAAAGCCAATGGACATGATACTTGTTTCGTGTGTATTTCAAAAAAGGTTTCCTTAATTTAAGTAACATATTTTGTTAGTACACATTGGAATTGCCTCATAGAGGCAATTCCAATGTGCACCAACAACATATGTCCATTTAATAAATGAGTGTTTTTTGCCATAAAACAGTTTTTTCACAAACTTTAAATGAACAAGTTTTTGTGTAGTTTGGCATGCACCTGTTTGACAATAATAGATAGCAAATTTTATATTATTGACAGCTTATCTTTAGATGCTTCATTGGAATGAAATGCTAACTTGGTGGTTGCCTGGTTGTATTTACACTATTTCTACCCCAAATGTGAGTACATGTTCATTACTAACCCTTAATGCGCCAATCCCAACAAAAGTCATCTGCTGTAATATACTCAGAAGAAAAAGTTTAGTCAGTACAGACACTGTGAGCAATAATTTTGTAAGAAAGTCTTAATATTGACAAAAACCTTGCTAAAAATAAAAATCATGTAATGTCTTACAAAAGTGAACATTTTCAACAAAACATTCCGAAAATATACCCATTTTCTTCATCAAAAATACACAAAGTGGTCAATACTAAAATTCAAATTTCATAACTCAAAAATCAGTCTTAGCGCCCCGCAGTCAATTTCTGGTAGTACAGACGGAAATTCTCGTATCTGCTGCATGACTAAGGAATTTAAGAAGTTTCCAAGCGGCTATGAAGCAATTACGTCATGTTGACGTCACTATGACCCGAACTTCAAATGGCGTCGTTATCCGTGGTCTCCCGAACGGAGGCTTGTCATTTTTACCGCCAGGCCGTTGAAAACGTGTTTGCAGATGATAAATTGTTTGTTCACTGCATCAAAAACTGCGTGTTACGTCAGCAACACGTGTACCTGTTTCAAGACGTCAAAACGCGGTATCTCTGTAATTTGTAGATAGCCTGACCGGCGAATTAAGCTTGCTAGCACTGAATTTTCTCCGGATTATTGCAATAGGAACAACTCTCTCTCAATATCTAACAGTATATGAGAAAATAACCCTGCCAGTTTACCGCAGCACGTGCACATCGTGCATTTTTAAATTTGGTTGATACAGTCTAATAGAGGCATTATTTGTCACGTAATAACAGGTAAATGTAAAGTTACGATAATACAACTCATGTAAAAAATTTGACAGTGATATATGCAGTATTGTTGATTTTATGAGAAAACATAAATACTGACTAAACTTTTTCTTCTGAGTATATTTAAGAAGCCTCTATGGCAAACAGTGTCTGGGTCCACGCTGTTTGCTTCTATACTTAATTTGTCAGTAATGCTGGGCAATTATTTGCAGCAGACGACTTCAGCAGACGACATTTTCAGATGCATTTTTTTCTTGGCGCTTTAAGGGTTAAAACAAAGTGGAAGACAGTGTGTATCCTAATTACCTGGCTGATCTGATTTTACATAACCAGTGATGCCTTTATAAAAACAATGGACTATCCAAAGTTTTATTATATCAACTCAAAAGGAAACCCATTAGTTTATGAAGAGTTATAAATTATGAACATTTTCATAACCCAAAATGGTAATCAAAGTAAGTAAGGTTGCAAAGATCAGGAATCGATACAATCAAGTACCACACCTGACCCAGGATACCAATGGGAAAGTGACAAACTCACAGAAGACACCACAAACGAGAGCCAAGAGGTCAGCCCTTTCCCAGCAGGTGACCACGAAGCACATATAAACAGACGCGCACAAAACATAGCAAACACAAGACAGAACAAAAACATAAAAGATCCACAAAAGAAGTACCGCCTTGGAACGGTCAGTAAAATATTTTACTGGAGGGCTTAAACCGGTTTAACGGCGCCAACCTCACCCTTAATTCAGATGTGGATCAAGACACATAGATATTTGGTTTGCATGAAAGACCCCTAACTTATCAATGCATCATCTCCTAAAACATATAAATCAAGATATAACAAGGAGATAAAGCAAGGATAAGGACTCAACAGTAAATTAAACTGAATACCGGAGCAAAAGAAATCCAACAGGTAAACCCCGGTGGGCCCGACAAACAGCCAAAGCATCAGGCCCCTACCATCTCATCAATAGATAAAATGGTAATACCTTGTTTTCCCTATTTAGCAGCCCCTCTGCAGTTGGAGAAAAAGCTATTTCCACACATCTGAGGAACATTTTTTTCTACCATTACAAAATGGTAATGCTATATTTCCCCTATTAAGTAGCCCCCCTGCAATTGTAGGAAAAAGTATTTTTAATCATTTAAAGTAAAGGTTTTAGTCTTTCAATCATCGGCAATTCTGCCGTAAATCTTATGTAACAAGGAATTTCTAAGCGTCCTGCTACCTCAGAGTCGAAGTATAGGTGTATCGTGGGACAAAAATATTTAAATATTGCACCTGTCCTGCAGGGATGGTGACGTGCAACTTTAACTTGTCCTGCAAACATATGCATTTGTCCTTCAAAAGCATACGCAATCAAAATCATAAGGCTAATATGCAATATGACTTCCTCGAGTAATTCTTTCCAAAGCACTCGTCCTACAGGACAAGTGCTTGGGAGGAATTACTCATCCTTTCTAGATTTACTCGTAATTTTGAGCGGACAAGTGGAATTTGTGTCCCCTTTGTATCTGTGTCAACTTGTAACTATACTTATGGACTTTGAAAACGCATCATCCAGACTAAATCATTTATTGCTCAAACACTAAGGATGACAGAGATATAAATTCCATTGCATTCCACAGTTTGACAAGCTTTTAGTGTGCCCTTGTGAGGTTAATCAAAGGTATTGAAATAGCAGCTTTTATAAAGCACGGGTATGCAATTTCAAAAGACATCAATTCAGCAGCAAGTGAACCCTCTTAAATTTTGTTTCCTGACTCAACAGATATCTGTCCTATGCTTCTTTGATGGTTACACATTCTTTACTGAACGATTCAAAATAGATTGACAGTCCGTTGCCCATTTAAAGATGCCACCATACCCCATCCACTCTGATTACTATAGTCTAGCAATTAAATTCAACATCTTGAGTCTTTCAAAGTTTTATTATTTTCGTTCGGGTTTGTTTGCAGAGGCAAAGGTCATTTACAAATGACATATTCTGGTTAAATTTTGCTGTGCATTGCGTTTCTTCTGCATTGTGCAAGTGACGGTAATGTAAGTTTTGAAGTCGTTCTCAATCACATGACAAAATATTTCCTAACATGCTTTTCATTAAATCGTAATCGCCATATGATTGCAAGTGTAAGTAGTCAATGTTAAAATTGTGAGTGTATATAAAGGTAACTTACAAAGAATTTTCTCAAAATGAGCTGTAAACTGATGTTTTAATTTCACGTTTATTTTCAAAATACTAAAGTAATCAATTACTGTTGATTAGAAAAAGTGAATAAACTGCATTACTGGTATTGGTATCCTACACGCTACAGTGTAAATAAAAAATAACTAAAAACATGCAGAATAGCACAGGAAGCTGTATGCTACCATGTAACGTCATCAGCAACGCCACATTATGAGACAGTCAAATAAACGACTTATTCATAAGGGCCTCCAGATAAGAGTGCGTATTGAAAAATTATTTTCTTTATTTCTCATCCAAAACATATGTTGTGGGTACTCAAAAGAACCGTCTCAATGAGACGGTTCTTTTGAGCACCCAAAACACATGTTTAAATTAATGGGTTAGAAAATAATTAAACTTTTACGCAAATAAAATTTCCTTATCTGGGCCTATGTTCATACCAATTTTGAGTTGCACATTAAATGCTGTCACTAACTATTCAATCGCCTCTACGGTTTGCGAGAAAATGGCAAAAGTATGTTGATGCGATTTCAAAGTCCTCTAGTATATATATGTAAAGATAATTAGATATGGGCGTCGATGCGAGGCCAGCCACAAAAACCCAATGAGTTGCCTTTCTAGGGCCACGTTATTTCTGTCTTGTCAGTGGAAGGCATCTCTCCCCAGGGCCAAGAGTCTTTCAGCGAATAATTGCACGTTTTCGCTCGGGCTTTGTTTAATTTCTTCAGCAAGCTGAATGCCTGCATGTGGTCACTTATCTCGGCGAATCTAGCTGTCAATTCTGCTTTTAAATTCCCCCATGTTGTCCTTGCACATTAATAAGTCTACTCATAAAATCGCTCACACCGCCTCACGGCCTGATACGCAACATACATTGCCCTTTTGTCCGTCTGCTTTGTCAAGCGGGCATACTTTTCAATACACTTTATCCATGGTTTAAACTTAGAGGGTCACCTTCAAAAGGCGTTCTGAACTGAGAAATGCCATGCGCCCCTATTGCCGAAGTAAGATGTGACATTTGGTTGGCCAGTGTTGCATAAGCATCGCCTGAGGCCGCTAATTGCGTCGACAAGTGCTGAAATGTCGCACCCGCATCTACTTCTTGTTTCGCCATGAATTTGTGGAGTCAAAAGTGGACTTACCGACTCAGAAACCTCTGTCACTACTCTGGGGTCCACCAATATCCAATATCCAACAAACCTCAACAACTCAGATTCTGGACTCTCACAGCACCATTTAAGTTATATACAGGTGTAACACAATCACATTTACACCCGTATATAGCATGCTAGGCGCAAACAGCTTACACCTAGTACGGTAATTACCATGTCCGATATGCAAAAATAGAGGCAACCCAAAAGTTTCTGCTAATAAATATTTTCTAATATATAGCCAAAAATCTCAAATGTATATATGACATTTCAGTATACTAAAGTTCAGTACTATACAAAGATAATTCTACGCCACAGCGCAGACCAGAAGTCTAAGCGCTTTGTGTCTGAGCCAATTCTACACGGACATGATGTGACGGGTTTACTTCACAAATATTTGTTTTAGCAGTCTTTTTCATACCTGTGAGATTGGTAGTATTAGAATTTGCCTTCGTAGGACCTTACCAGACTATCCCTCCTAGCCAATAGGATCCTTGATCAGGCCTGAAAGACAATTCTTATGATTAACACTACCATACACTGGTACTTATTGTTGTTCATGCATGGCCTGAAATGCCATGTCCCACATAACTCTTGTTTTTTTGTAGTATGGGTCTATATATGATTTATATTCATATTCTATATAAGAAAACATATGGCTACTTAAATGAAAACATATCAGCCAGTAGAGATATTTTGGTGAAACCTTCTGTATCTCCTGCAACTGTTACGCCCTCTCTATCAATTCTTTAGCATGTATTCACATTCCATCCAGGGTCTGTCACCATCAGCTTTTCTCGGGTAATTGGAAACAATTTTATCAACCATAATGTCTGTGAACACCTGCTCTGGCACATTCATATGTGGACGATGCTTATTCTCCCTGAAATTTGAGAGGTTCAGGTTTATCCATTTTTCTAGTTCTTCTTTCCTTTTGCTCAAATCAAGTAGCATGTTAAAAGTGTCCAAACAATTTACAATTCTAGGGTCCAGTTCCACCACCTGAAACCAAGTGGAGGTAAAGCATCTGGTTTAGTAATTTTCAATAATTTAGTTTCCAACACCACAAATTTCACGATTGTACATTGGGAAAAATGTAGACAATTTACTGGACTCATTGACCGAAAAACTAATAGCCGCACAGGCCTGTGACAGATATGTAATACTATGGTAATTACTGGTAAATGTCTATACTGTTTCCTCCACGGTGTGTTCTTTTAAGTCAATAAATAAAAACCTGAATTTAGACAATTTTATTCTACAAGTCCTAAACTGGAGTGATATTTTATTTAATTTAATAATAATTTTTGAACCTGAATGCCGAAACCCTTTTGCCAAATTCACTCTCTGAAGTCCAGCCAAAATCTGACTCGCAGAAGTGAGACTCTCAGTATTGATTGTCCCTCCTTCCCAGCATGCAAGATTACTGATAAGTAATTTCAACCAATCCATTTGATTCGGGTTTTGACATCAGGCAAAAGGAGTCATTCCATTGGTCCAAATGATGTCTGTTCCTTCCGGTCACTCTGACAACAGAAGCAACAACATATCTAAACACAGTTCAACCCTTGCAATGCCGAATAACTTTAACTAATTTCAAATCCTACCCAATTGTTGTTCTTTTAACACCTAATAGCAGCATACGCTTCCATTTGAAATATAAACAGTGTAGACCTCATCAGACAACCTCACCAGAAGCCAGCTGATCTGATTCCACAGTGTCTTGAAATATTGTTCGACATAACAATGTTGATCAAGACCACCTGGTCATTATTTAATTTTAATCTTTGGTGCTTTCCATATTACTTAACTTAAAGTGTTCGTACCAGGGCATACTAAGGTTAACGGATGTACTTAATCTATATTTATCAAAAGTTCTAATGTTTAGAGTAGTTTCCCTGATACACAGACTTGATTGAACGTGTCACTTAAATGTTTCATAACTGTAAAAATAAGTCTATATATGCCAATACATGGATAAAAGGTACCTACATACAAAAGTGTTACATTCCTCCTGAATCTACGAGGCATAAGATTTAAGCCTTACGCGATAATCTAACAAAAAAATAAGTAATCAGGAAGGCATGTAACATGTAAGTCACATATACACTGATACAATATGAGTTCACAGTGGGGTCTCTTCATTTGTTGTTTCACTGTTCTGGAGGTCCTCGGTACATGTAGCTTTAGTGGCTAGGTCGACGTCGTTCTTGTTCTTTCATGAGATAAGCAATTCGAATAACGTGGATTCATCTACTTCTTGATTTAACTTTTTTTCAATAAATTCAGCGACGAGATGAATTCCCAATTTACATGGACGAAGTGGTTGTATCAAATTTATGTTGTAAAGCTGGTATAGTTCTTCCAATAGTTCCATAGCACGTGCTGGATTAGTAGGTACACCTTCCGGTACAGTTGTGGTTGCCTAGACTTCTGAAACACAATATTCAGTATTCATCTAGGGTTATTGAAGCGGTCCTCTTCCGTTTCTCAATACAGTCCAATGGTATCATAAGAATTGTCATTCGGCGGACCTGACCCGACTATCCCTCCTAACGTATAGGATCCTTCATCTGGTTGCTCAGGCATGAAAGACAATTCTATATTGCAGAATGATACCATAGGATTGAGATGCTTAATGGTTCCCATAAATAGCTTTGAATGCCATAGACCACCTAACACAAGTCTCGATATATTTCGGATCTATATAGGAAAGGTATCTGTATTCCATATCTGAATACAATTATATTCCTAAATGATAGCATATCAGCATGAAGACATGCCCTGGGTAGGTTCTTTGAGTCCTCAAGAAAGGCGTACATTGTATAACTAAATCTCTGGCTTCAAAACACATCTTAAGTAGTGTTTCTACGTTCCAGCTTTCCCTATCTTTATTGTGCCCTGAAGTAATCTTGTCTATGGCTATATCTACAACCACCTGTTCTGTGATACTCATTAGGGGTAGGTAATTGTTGTCTTGAAAATTTGGGATATTCATCCTTAGCCAATATTCATGTTCTGCTTCCTCATCTTCAAATTCCAAAAGGTTATAAAAACTGTCCCTGCAGAGTATGTATCCATTGTCAGACTCCATCATCTGAAATGAAGTGGATGTCTATTCAATAATTATAAAAATGCAGTCGTCTTTCTTATCCAACACCACAAACTTCTTGATGATTCTTTTAGATGTCGTGTGTCACTCTATGTGTGTCTGTAAAGATGTGGCAATTTCCACCTCATTGTCATCATCCTCTTCAGTTGTCATATTTACTGCATTTACCCTGTTTAACCACCGCCCATAGTTTGATCTACAATTTGCGGTCACATGGCCTAATCTTAATCAATCATTTGTAACATCATTTTGAGGGCCTATAATGGTCTACGTCCATCGGTTCTTCAGTCCGACCCTCGTGGTACTGCCGAACCGGACCATACTGTCATCCAGATCGAATTTGGAATCTTTCCTCAAATTCTGTCCATTAAGAGCTGCCTGGACTGCATACTGAAAATTGTCCGGGTTGTCCCGCATGACCTTCATTCTAAGATAGTCATGGTGAAGGCAGTCCACAAAAAACCCCACGAGTTGCCTTTCTACGGCCACGTTATTTCCATCTTGTCCCTGGAAGGCATCTCTCGCCAGGGCCAAGAGTCTTTCAGCCAATAATTGCAGGTTTTCGCTCGGGCTTTGTTTAATTTCTTCAGCAAGCTGAATGCCTGCATGTGGTCACTTATCTCGGCGAATCTGGCAGTCAGTTCTGCTTTTAAATTCGCCCATGTTTGTCCTTGCACATTAATAAGCCTACTTATAAAATCGCTCACCCTATCTCGTGGCCTGATACACAACGTACATCATCCGTTCATCCGTCTGCTTTGTCAAGAGTGCATACTTTTCAATACCCTTTATCCATTGTTTAAACATAGAGGGCTCACTTTCAAAAGGCATTATGAATTGAGAAATGCCATGCGCCCCTATTGCCGAAGTAAGATGTGACATTTGGTTGGCCAGGGTCTCATAAGCATTGCCTGATGCCGCTAATTGCATCGTCAGGTGCTGAAAAGCCACACCCGCATTCTACTTCTTGTTTTGCCATGAATTTGTGGAGTCAAAAGTGGTCTTACCAACTCAGGAACCTCTGTCACTATGTCGTCTCGGTTCCACCAATATCCAACATCCATCACACCTCAACAACTCAGAATCTGGAGTCTCATAGCACCATTTAAGTTATATACAGGTGTAACACAATCACATTTACACCCGTATATAGCATGTTAGTTTCATAAAGTTATTTTTCTGTTCTGTTGGGCCTCTGTTACTTTTATTGGTTGGGGAAATTAGCGTTGGGTAGAAGATAGGCAGCGGTAGGAGGGAACCCACTGCCAACAGAAGAAAAGCACACACTGCATCCTATCCTAGGAGCTTCTCTTTTTTTTTATTAATTTATCATGGTTTTAACTGAATTTCTATACATAGGCAACCATCACAATTATTGCTGTTTCAAAGATTGACAACATTCACAATCATTATAATTCTAAATATTGACAACATTAGCAATCATCAGAATTATTCATCCTCGATGTGAGAAAAACTATTTGCATAGCATCCAGCAACGCAAGACATATATAAACTAGCCTGCACGTCTACAGACGGTTATATCGTCTTGACATTCTGGGTATATTCTGTATACGCAGCGATGATCACAACTTTTGATAAGAATGCGCAGATTTACGAGCTTGTCTGCTTTCTTTCTCTCACATGCCTTAGGTATATTATTTAATGGCATTCTGCCATAACAGCGATCAGCACAGACGCCAACCAGACTGCGTGGATTCACAGGCTGATCTGCGTCGTTTACCATTCGCATCCTTGAATATAAATTGTAGGTTTTTGATTATATTTTACAGCTGATTTTCAAATGGCATTCTCATCACAGACGCCAACCAGATTGCGTGGATTCACAGCCTGATCTACGTCGATTACTAGTATATACATGTACATGATCAACAGGTTACAATTATGGTTGCTCATTTATACGTATAAAGTGTCTAACAGGCTTCTTAATTATGTACATTTACGTGAGCATCGATAGCACAGAGGTCAATCAGGTTGCGTAGATTCACACCCTGATCTGCGTCGAATACTAGCGTATATAAGTACATGATCAACAGGTTACAATTATGGTTGTTCATTTATACGGATAGAGTGTCTAAAAAAAGGTTCTTAATTATGTGCATTTACGTGAGCATCGATAGCACAGACGTCAATCAGGTTGCGTAGATTCACACACTGATCTGCGTCGATTACTATCGTATATAAGTACATGATCAACAGGTTACTAATATTGTCGCTCATTTATACGGATAAAGTGTCTATTATCCGACTCACATTAAATTATTAACTTCATGATATGAATTAGTCTGGTTATCTCGCTACGTCTCTAGATATGCTTATTTTCAAAGAAAGAATACTTAGCATAAATTTTGTAAAGGCATGTTTATCATTTTTGTGCCAAAACCACAACAACATACATTCGGATTTCTAGCGACTTAGAAAATAACCTGTTACATGTACAAGAAATTAATTAAATAAAATTTAATATTGAAAATTGTTTCTTACCTGCCAACAGAAGAAAAGCACACACTGAATCCTATCCTAGGAGCTTCTGGTGAAATGGCTTTGCCTTACTGTTAAATAGCCTCGGACATCGTGCATATGCGAGGCCTGTCACGAGTCTGACAGATTAATGTTTATAAATATATATTCAAACTTACAGTCTTTTCGTATGCAGTTGTCCAAAAGCTGGTATATTTGTATAAATCAATCAGGGTTCACTAAGGTCATATAAGGTATACTGAAACTAAATGCGATAGTTTTTTGCTTTATGATTCTAGGTGCAAACAGCTTACATCTTGTATGGTAATTACCATGTCAGATATGCAAAAATAAGAGGCAACTCAAAAGTTTCTGCAAATAAATATTTTCTTATATAAAGCCAAAAACGTATAAACAACATTTCAGTATACTTAAGTTCAGTCCTATACAAAGATAAGTCTACGCCACAGCGCAGACCAGAAGTCTAAGCGCATTGTGTCTGAGCCAATTCTACACGGACATGATGCGACGGGTTTACCTCACAAGTATTGACTGGCCAGGGCTTTGTAAGCGGGCGCTAAATATACACAGAGAGTCACGATCTTTCTCTCTTACGATCTTACGAGATGTATTTGGGCCAATAACACATCAAGTTCTCGATCTGATACATCATCAATGTCTAAATCAGGTATACATATCCCTGTGCCCTGGAATGGTACGATGCCGTGTATATCACGTACATACAGAAAACAATTGTAGTGATTGGTTGGTTGTTTGTAACGTTTTCTCAAAACACCAACGATTCTATCTACACTTGGTGACACTTGAAAGTCTGTTACTACGTAAAATCCACCTTTGTTTTTGCTGATCTCTTTGATCATAGTCCTTATCGCATTTATTTCAACGATATATGCCTCATACAACATTGCCTGATCTCTATCTGTGGTGTATCCTTTGGAGTCTTGTATATCCCGCATTTTGGTGCCGAGGAACTGTGTCATCACAAATGGTATTTTGCCTATTGCTTTTGTGGATCTTTCTATTGCTTCTGCATATTGTTCAATTGAACTTTTGAATATAGGCATGTTTGATCTTTTGTTGGTTGAAGCTATTGGTTTTAGAGCTTTGCAAGCAGCCAATATTTTGTGTGCTTTGTTCCATTTCTCATTTTGTTTCTGAGGGCTTTTTATTAACTCCAAACAGTTTCAAAATTATGTATGCAATTGATGAATGGACATCATCTTTTGGCAGCAGACCATCATTACCACCTGAAACTATAACCAACACAGCAACAAAAACCTTTCGGTTTAACGATCTGGCATATGATTTTTCATTGTTAATGAAAATTGTCAAGAGAGCCAAGGACGTGGAAATAAGTTTATTTTGCATGGACATTTTTTTCCTTGTTTTGTAGGTTCATATGGGCATTAGCGTGAGAAAACCTGTCTTCGGAGGTTTGCGAACAACACAGACGCAGACCAGCCTGCGCATCCACGCAGTCTGATCAGCGCCTTTGTTATTCTCCTTTTGAAAAGTAGCATATGTACACTTGCTACAGGTGAAATTTCAATTTTCTAGCTAGTCTCTGTAGCTGAGGAGACTGGTTTGAAACTCGCTTTGTCGGAAACCCCGGCGAGGCCCAATTTATAGTTCCTCTGTGATGCCATGCTCATATATTTTAAAAGTTGGTGTTGTAATATTTAAGGCTGAATTGAATTTGGTGTCCAAAGTGATATTTTTAAGTTCAGCTTCTTGGAAGTATTCCTGCAATAGTGCTAGGTTTACAGCATGCAATTTGCTTAATGTTGTTGAATCATGATGACAGCCATCCCATCTTTTCGGCAAGTAGTGTTGTCCTTTTATTACTGCACAGCTGAATAGTTATTTGAGAATACAAAATGGCAACCATCAACAATACTGGACGTTATCACCCTTTACCCATGGTAGGCCACCTTTCCTATTGACATATTTCAGATTTACATGCCCTTTATGTGTCTCTTTTTGAACTCTTGTAACAGATTTCGTCCATACATGGACATTGTTTTTGATAATGATGCCCTTGTGTAGCACAATCACAATTACACCTGTATATAGCGTACTAGGCGTAAACAGCTTACCCCTAGTACGGAGATTATCATGTCCGTTATGCGAAAATTAAGAGGCAACCCAAAAGTTTATAAATATTTACTAATATTAAACCAAATATCTCAGACGTATACACGACATTTCAGTACACAAAAAGTTCAGTACTTATACAAAGACAGGTCTACACCACAGCGCAGACCAGAAGTCTAAGTGTGTTGTGTGTGAGCCAATTCTACACGGACATGATGCGACGGGTTTACCTCACGAGAATAGCTCATTTGTGTCTGGTAGACGAGCCATTTATATACACAGGGAGTCACAATCTATCTCTCTGATGTCCAGAAGCAATTGATTCTCAAATCATGAAAACATGTGTAAACGGGCATTGTCCATTAGTAGTACATTTTGGTACACTAATGCTTTCCTGACATACTCCCTGCTCACAAAGGGCCCCTACCTCTCACTGTGTTACACAGCTCCAGGCCAAAGTTCGAACAACTACCAGTAGGCTGGAACCCTGTCAAAGCGCTAACATAGTGAGATTTTTAGACACGTTTCCATGTGCCGCCAGCATAGGAATGGCTCAATCACAACACTGACCTCAGTTTTTCAAGAAGCCCTCAGTCCACAACCCTTTCTACTTCACCTATACAAATTAACATCCAGTAGTTAAAGTTCCATTTTTTTTATTTTTGTTTTCAAAAGATTCCGCTTGTTGTTACCCATGCAGTAGACTTTCTCACTAGAGCAAGTCCACGGCATGGCTACATAATATTTCAGGGTTGGGTTGACGAAGAACTTCTTTTACATAAAATTTTCACAAAGTGATTCTCCCAGGCTCTCCGTTACGTCTTCCCAAAGATACCATAGAACCTTCTCCCCATAGTAGAATCATCTCACCATAGAATTGTCTCACCATAGTAGAATCATCTTGCTATAGAATCATCTCACCATAGTATCGTCTCAATGTCTCGCCATTCTAACCGTCTCCATAGAATCATCTCAACGTTGTCTCATTCAAATTGTCTCACCATAAAGTCGTCTCCATAGAATCGTCTCAATGCTGTCTCATTCAAATCATCTCACCCCAAACCTCTACTCAGCATATCCTCTACTAGTTGGAGCCCTTAACGCTGAGTTGCTAGAGGATGTGAGACAATCTGAATCAATGTACTGTTGAGTGTTGGGACTTCAGGAGAAAACATACTAGTAATACAGGCTTTGATCATTTTGGCCCTTTCAGCAGCGCCTCCCAATTTATTCGGAAGTCGTGGCCCGTGAAGATTTCTACTCAGCTGGCCCTCTCATCCATAAGGTATGGGTCGTAATATGCCTTGTATTCATGGGGGGTCCTACTAAACTCTTCCTTACAGAGGAAGTGGCAAACCTCAAAACTGAGGTGCCCCACGCCCCCCTGGGGAAGGTATTTTTTAAATTTTTTCCTTGTCCTTAAGGACTTGTTCAAATATGTACTCGCACTTGCTTGTTATGTTACAAATTTGGGCCCCTGATAAGGGCAACCGGCTGCACCTCTTTACAATCGGATATGCCCGGTCTGACAACGTCACAGGGTGTAGGTTGGAGGTCCTGTCGACCAGGATATCAATGTATACCCTCTCTGCCGCCGACATCTCTGGCTTATATGGAGGGGACTGCAGAGCCTCACCACATTCTTCTAGCCACACATATAGCATTCGGGCACCACCAGGCCCCTTAATCAGGGAATAAAACCACTCCTTACAGAAGAGGTACGCCTTTCGTTCTTCCGTCTCCGATTCCGGGTGTGTGAAATTCGCCATTGTTGTAGACTCTGGAGAATCAGACAGTGAAAAACAATTAATTTATATCATACATCTCCTCTAATACTGAGGTACTAAATTCACAAGATAAAACAAACATCAAGCCTCTACATGAAAATGGTCAACTTGATTATATCCAAGCCATGAGTTAGTTCTCAGGATCCGCCAAAGTCAAGGTTGGATACATCTTCGTGATGATATTCTTCATCTCGATGTCCTCCGGATTATCCCTGACTGGCGCCCTACCCTCAAGTGGCATGGTCCACAGATGACCATTCGACTTCGTCAAAACCAGAGCGTAATTCTTCGTCGGACCGTCCGACCTCCTGGCTCTAGGCAATCTAGTGAAACAGGGCAATTTCTTATGTCTATAATATTTACAATATACAAATATGCATATTCCCACACCAACGGCAATTATTAGGGTTAGCATGGCATATGCCCAGTTCGGCAGGAAACGTTTTCCAAATAGAAAGGCTAGTTAGATTAAGTTTGTCCTTCATCATAGATACAAAGTTATCGGTAAACATTTCAGTAGCGAATTAAACTGTGACATAAGTTCCAATTGCGCATGTTTTTAAGAAGCTATTTCTCGTAATAGCCTTGATACCGATAGCAAGAAACCTGCATTTACCGGCACTCTGTATTTTCCTTGCGCTTTGATAACCATTTGATCCGCGGCTTCAATGTCGTCTTGAAGCTTAAATAAAAATTTATTATACGGCCGTAATTCTAGAACTATAGATACTAACACCTCGGCCTTACTAACTTTATGGTAAACTACATTTTCACGCAATATTAAAGCCCTTTTAACGCTAAGCATGAGCAGGACAAAAACGGTAGGGTACATTTTCATCTTAGACTTCGTTGACTCCGGAACCTCTGTCACTACTCTGTCGCCTCGGGTTCACAAATATCCAATATCCACCCAGCCTCAACAACACAGACTCTCACGGCACCATCTAATGGTATATACAGGTGTAACACAATCACAATGACACCCATATATAGCATACTAGGCGTAAACAGCTTACCCCCAGTAGGGAGATTATCATGTCCGTTATGCGAAAAATAAGAGGCAACCCAAAAGTTTCTGCTATATAAATATTTACTAATATTAAACCAAATTTCTCAGACGTATACACGACATTTCAGTATACGAAAAGTTCAGTACTTATACAAAGACAGGTCTACACCACAGCGCAGACCAGATTACCAAAATAAAATTTCTAATCATTCTTTACAACTATATCCATTTTGTCTTCACATTTTTCCTTGTTATGCTTTTTCCCATAGATGGCTCCAAAGACGTTCAAATTACTTGACACTGGTGGCTGCCTTAATGAGTTGCTGTTTGTGATGTATGCAGCTTCCTCTGCCGGCACCTCCTTCATAGGGAATTGGGTGGCCACTTTCTCATCCGCCAGATGCTGTCTATGGACACATCTGTCTAAAAGTAAGAACAACTGTAACACTACCAAGACTTAATGACAGTCCAAAAATTTAGTAGCCGAAAATAACATAGTATAATGGAATCTGATATCTTGTGCTTACTAACTGACCAACTGGCTAACTCTGCCCACAAGACTGGAATGGTTTCTTAATACTCTTGTTTATGTTTTACTCTGAAGCCCACCCAACACATGGTTCTCAGTCAACAGCTTTATGTGTAATTTTTATGGATATGTTACTTTTGTGTAAAGTGAACACAATGTGTCTCCTGTATGTTATTGTTGCTATTTTCTCACACTTTTCCCTCCATACATTTTTGCATTGAAATGCTTACCAGCCTAACTGGGTTGTTTAACACATGAAGCCCAATAGTAGATAAATCTTCGAGGCTGAGTAACTACACCTGATCAAGCAAATAGTTTGCCCATCAACAGACAAGTTCTTAAGTTGCCTTACAGCCTCAAAGATAGGACCCCTTAAGGTCCATGTCATATTGGAAAGCCATCTTTGTTTTTTCACCCTCAACAGAACTTGACCTGGAACAGCAGAGCCATGCTCTGACTCTTCCATTACTGTGGGGAAATAAGATGTAGTGTAACAAAACAATCTTACACCTATATAAAGCGGCTTAAGTGTCAATTGTTTACACCGAGTACAGCCGTGTCCGCTAGTATGCTAAAGATAGAGGCAACTCATGGTTTTTAAAGATTAATATTTTCTAATTATCACAGGACGTCGCGTCTGGGAGTGATATAAAGCCATGCAATTAAATTGATAAACCACTAGTGGTTTACAGATTTCCGCGAAAGGTAATGACGTCCATCATAACGTTGCGTAAAATAAGGGAAAATACTGACGTTTTCACACCAAAAATGCGATTTTAAGTAATTTAATGCCATGTGATAAATAGAATCTAACATTCATGCTCCTGTATTATTGAATTTATTAAACTTGTTGCGAAAAAGATAAAATGCTTGGCAAGCCTCGCATTTTATCTCTTTTCCCAACTTGTTTGATAAAATCAATAAAACATGAGCACTCATGTAAGATCCTCTATTTTTAAGCCAAAAGTAATAAGGTAAATGTGACAATGTGATTTTGGGGGTAGAGTGTTTTGTGCGAACTGACCGGAGATAGGAGATAACTCGCTAGAAATAAAGAGAAATCCCGTTATCAGGTTGCTACTTTAACAGTCGATGCTCACGTAATCAAATCAAAGTGTATATTGTAACAATTGAATGTACATAAACGCAGTAGTCCAGGAAGATCACCTTTAACAGAAGTTGACACCTCTCACACACCCAAAGTAGTCTGGAATTCCTTCTACCTTGTCTTCTTCAGCCACAGGACAGTTGTGTTCCTTTCCGCGACACTCCAACAGTGAATAACAGTATAAACACTCAATAAAGCAGTTTATATTACATGCCATGCATTTGACATTTTTTAGTTGATCTTCTGGCATTGACATTTGTACTAGCATAAATGTCAATCTGGTCACGTGCACCAAAATTAAATTCCTAGTGAAACACAATTCACTAGGATAAAGTCAAATAAAATGTCACTATTTTATTAGCAAAATACATTCAAGACAACCAGGTTCTTGTGTGTTTATACTCTATCTACAAGGCAAGTGAGAGTCTTTTCTTCTAACACCCCCGTCTGGATAGTTGGGCATAACTGTATTAATTAATGTGAGACCTAATAAAACAGTCTCTGGCCAAATGTCATAATTGATTGCAAAAGAAGCAATGTTTAGGAGACTGTGCATAATCAACTTCCAAGGTTCAATATGTTGCCCATTTAAAATAGCAGCATTAACGTAAGACCTACTATGACAATCCCTTGCATAGTGTCGTAGTTTATTATATTTAAAACAACGTTTTTTAGGCCGTAAATGGTCAATTTCCATTGGTTCAATACTTGGAACATTAGAATCTGTCACCCTACCTATCCTAAGATTAAATCTGTTCCTTAAATTTTGTTCTTTCATTGCAGATGCCACTGTCGCTTTTAATGTTGCTGGATTTTCCCTCATCACTTTCATTTTTAAGTAATCATGTGCAAGGCCATCAGCAAAAAAACCCACTAAGTGTCTTTTAATGGCTGCCACCCCACCATTTTGACTGGTGAATGCTTCCTCTGCCAAGGAAAGCAATCTTTCTGCATAAAGTTGGATGTTTTCATTTGTCCTTTGTTTAACTTTTTGCAGTAAACAAATGCATGCCGGGATCTGTTATTTCTACAAACTTCGAAGTAAGTTCTGTTTTTAATTGACCCCAATTACTCCCTATGTTATCATAATGGTATCTTTGAATAAAATCGCTGACCCCCCCTCGACTAGATTGATAAGCCACCATTTTTACCCTATCATCTGTTTACCCTGTTTAGTGTTATTAATAATGCATACCTTTCTATTGATTTTACCCAGTCTTTAAATTTTTTCGAGTCACTCTCAAATGGATGAACAATTTGAGCTATTCCCTATGCGCCTACCACGGTTGATAAACCAGCTAATTGCGCAGCAAAAGGCTGAAAAAGTGTAGCAACATCCTGATAGGCCATTTCACAGAGCATACAAAGAGCAAACAATGCTTACAACTCACCAAATTGCCACTGCCTCTGGTCCAGGAAGATCACCTTTAACAGAAGTTGACACCTCTCACACACCTTGAAGTAGTCTGGAACCCCTACTACCTTGTCTACTTGTGCAACAGGACAGTTGTGCTCCTTCCCTTGATGCTCCACCAATGAATAGCAGTATAAACACTCTATAAAGCAGTTTATATTACGTGCCATGCATTTGCAATTTTTTTAGTTGATCTTCTGGATAATAGTATAAACACTCTATAAAGCAGTTTATATTACATGCCATGCATTTGCCATTTTTTAGTTGATCTTCTGGCATTGACATTTGTACTAGAATAAATGTAAATCAGGTCATAGGCAACAAAATTAAATTCCTAGTGAAACACAATTCACTAAGATAAAGTCAAATAAAATGTCACTATTTTATTAGCGAAATACATTCAAGACAACCAGGTTCTTGGGTGTTTATACTCTATCTACAAGGCAAGTGAGAGTCTTTTCTTCTAACACCCCCGTCTGGATAGTTGGGGGCATAACTGCATTAATGTGAGACCTATTAAAACAGTCTCTGGCCAAATGTCCTAATTGATTGCAAATGAAGCAATGTTTAGGAGACTGTGCATAATCAACTTCCATCAGTTCAATATGTTGTCCATTTGAATTAACAGCATTAACATAAGACCTATTATGACAATCCCTTGCATAGTGCCCTAGTTTATTATATTTAAAACAACGTTTTTAAGGCTGTAAATGGTCAATTTCCATTGGTCAAATACTGCAAACATTAGAATCTGTCACCCTACCTATCCTAAGATTAAATCTGGTCCTTAAATTTTGTTCATTCATTGCAGATGCCGCTGCCGCTTGCAATGTTGCTGGATTTTCTTCACAAACACTTCGTCGAGCAACATTGCGGTAAAACAACTTTGTGATCACTCGTCAAACCCTCTAAAATAAAGCATGTTTATTGAGCGAAAGAACTGAAAAATATAAGTTTCATATTTGACACACCAAAATTGCTATTTATAGCTGGAACTGGGGTACACTGTGGTGTAGTGAATAAGCCACTCGCCTCGTAAACCGGGGGTCACGGGTTCAATCCCTGACTTCACCAGTCTGTTGGATGAGAATTTTAACCTTGATTCTATTTTCGTATGACCTAAGCTTTCGGCGGAAAGTTACACACGATCAGTTTTGAACATGGCCCATTTGTGCAGGCTTGATATTCAATTCAAACGAAATTGAAGGGTTTCCTGAAGACTGCAATCTCCTGATAGCCGACTGTTATGGAGCCGTTTATGGAGTACAGGTTTCATAAAGTTCTTTTTCTGTTCTGTTGGGCTTCTGTTACTTTTATTGGTTGGGGAAATTAGCGCTGGGTAGAAGATAGGCACCGGTAGGAGGTAACCCACTGCCAACAGAAGAAAAGCACACACTGAATCCTATCCTAGGAGCTTCTCTTTTTTTTTTATTAATTTATCATGGTTTTAACTGAATTTCTATACATAGGCAACCTTCACAATTATTGCTATTTTAAAGATTGACAACATTCACAATCATTAAAAATTCTAAATATTGACAACATTAGCAATCATCCGAATTATTAATCCTCGATGTGAGAAAAACTATTTGCATAGCATCCAGCAACGCAAGACATATATAAACTAGCAGATATACAGCAGACTTAATGCTTGAATGCATCGGACACCATCAAGCTTCCCGCATGATGTAGGAGAACTTACATTGAAGATGATCTGACTTGACTCATGACAAATGAGCAGACAGGCATCTTTCTGCAGATGCATGGTTTTATTGTACAAGCATTTGCATCCACGATTTTGATAAATTATGCTTTAGCAGTCCTTTTTTCTGTATTTTTTGTTTGTTAGTAGAAATTGATCGTGTTCTCAATGAAACGCTTGCAGCGTGAAAATAAACCAAATCGACCATAAGAAACCACACTGCATTATAGGGTTTAGCAGATAACCCACACGGCTCATTCGCACAGGTCTAACTCAGTGCATGTAGCGAGGTAAAAACAAATTCCCCAGTCTGCATACAAACATTTTAAACTGGTATACATGTTATAAATAAATAACTTAATAATAAATTAATAAACTATGAGCATGTGCTTGTACATAAGATAAGACTTTAAAGTAATATTTAAAGTAAGGCCAGAATTTTTTTATTAGTTGATTTACGGGAAATTTTTCTCAGATTTAGGGTCGTGGGGACGAAAAAATAAAAAATAAAAAAGCTCTGAAAAAGACCAGTTAACTGGTCGTTTTCAGAGCTTTTTTTTTTCTTTTTTTTAATTTTCAGAGCTTTTTTTTTTTTTATTTCTCCAGATAATTGGTAAACCAACAGTCTGTGTTAAATCTTTAAATAAAATGGACAGGGCAATGACTTTTAACAGTGTCACTCTCAAAAATACACAGACAGAACCTCAAAAATATTTTTTTTTCAACGAAACAAATAATATTTAGAGTAGGCCGATAAAATAAAAAAAAAATTTTTAGGAATTAAATTTTATTTTTTTTCTACTTTCCGAAAAATTACAGTAGCTGGGTTTGTAAATCAACTAATAAAATTTCTGGCCTAAGAGAGTATATTTTGACTTACCTAAAAATAAAAAGAAATCCCGTTGTCAGGTTGTTGCTTTAATAGATGGTAAGACGGTGCTCACTTATTCACGTCAACAGTGGATTGATCTGGCATAACTCGACCTATTTCAACCTGACTTTCAGGGAATCACATGACCGAAATTAACCAATCACATATGTATAACTGTTAACTTGTCAAATTGGTTCCTACGGACAAAGCCTTATTGTCGTCTGGTCAATACAATAATTTCGACAATTGTCTTCTCAATATATGCTTATTTACAAAAGAGTTTACTGGGGTTGTCATATTTATTCCTCCTAACTTGTGTATTGGTCTGTTCCATTACGTCAAAATAGACAACAGAGCGACAGTCGCCCATCGTCATCACTTTAAGATACAAAGGATGTATTGTTTAGACTGGCCGATATGATTAATAGAAGAGACCAATCAAAGTTATACCATATTTCGTGTAAAAATCCTTTTTATGCTTGAATTTTGTTATTCTTTTAAATGTTACTATTTTTCCGAAAAGTTCTAAACCAAAATGTATAGAATTTCTCCACATGACAATTAACCTTACATTCATAATAAGACCTTAACCTACACAGGTGCTGATAACTTCAATGTTATATACCAAATAAACTTGATGTGTTACTATCGCTGACAGCAGTTGTACATATAAACTTAAGGTGTCACAATGCGGCTGGTCGTTGACCTATCACTGGCTGCAGGCTTCATTCCCATTAATGCACAGCAGCAAAGGGCTTCATTGCCATTTAAGCCTGATCAAGTAAATTTTGAGACTGTGTTCTGTAGATGAATGTGCTTATGGTATTCCATACAGTGACATACACATCTGCTGCCGTTTCTGTAGATTTGCCTTATGTATCTACCTTGTTCCTGTTTTAGACATCAAATGGGATCGCCTTTGGATTCAACCACCAACTGTGAGGATGTGAAATTGGGGGTAGAGTGATGTTGGGCTGATGCTGGGGATAACTCACTAAAAATAAAAAGAAATCCCGTTGTCAGGTTGTTACTTTTTAATATGTGGTACGAGGATGCTCTCTCATTCACTTCAACAGTAATTTTCTATTCAACAATTGAATGTACAATGAATGCAATCAGCAGATATAACAATGTGATAAAATACAGCATCAATATGAAGTACAAAGAAATGTACCAATACTTTAAGAAGTGCAAAGATGCAGTTGTAACTATACAAATGTGATCGTATGCAGCATTTATATGAAGTACAAAGATGCACTCGCACTAAATGAATAGAATTTGTTCTTCTATACCATACTTGCAGTATCACATTGCCAATCTACGACTTATATCAAATGGGCCATCTTAACATATAATATTAAAGAAATAAAGCTACATTTTTGTTTTTAAAAAGATGTGCTTGCACTTTCCCAAAGGTGCAGTTATAGATTTACTAAATTTATGCTATGCATCCCATTGCAATGAAATAATTTTACAGCTTGCAGATATACAAGTTCTGGGTTTCGCTTTATTCTACAGATGCAAATTCACAAATTTATAGTTGCAGATATACAAACAAAGCAATAAATAAATATTCAATTTGTAGCTTCGCTGTTGGCATACATGAATACACATTCATGTTTAATAAGCAAGATTTTCAGTAGAAATCAAAACTGCAGTTGCAGCTATAATGAGGGTTATTTCCCTTTAATTTAAATCAAACAATTTGTTTCTAACTTTCTTCTTATATGATTAATCAGCAGAGCCGCCTGCTTCACATTTTCCTTGCACAATAGAAGCAAGCACATGGACCCCGATCAGACTGCTCCCAAGCAGCCTGATCTGGATACATACAGTTTGCATAGTTAACAAAATGTAACAGCAGACAACACTGCAGGTGATTTTACCTATTTATAATTATAAAAAAGGAGCTGGTCCTTCCATTCACCCCCATATCTCTTCAGTTGGCATTTCAGCTTCCAAATTCACAAAATCTTCCATTTCCATGTTCATGTTTGGCAGCTCACAAATAAGTTGGGCGAGGGGCATGGCATCTTCAGGATCCTCATCAAACTCAATGCCAGTGAACACGGGAATCCAGCTTGACTAAAGCAACTGGCAATGGTACAGTCTTTTGTCTCTCTCCAGGCTTGATTAATCCAGTAAATTGCACTCAAGGCGGACACCTTTTGCAAAGTTCTGTCACTGTCATACATGATTCAT
Organism: Loripinus fragilis; assembly: GCA_964019695.1. Classification (NCBI taxonomy): domain Eukaryota; kingdom Metazoa; phylum Mollusca; class Bivalvia; order Lucinida; family Lucinidae; genus Loripinus; species Loripinus fragilis. The sequence continues at coordinate 22,377,376 of OZ026523.1, forward strand.
GTAAGTGGCTGTTGTTAAGAAGATCCAATGGGAAGTCAAAAGTTTCATGGAGGTGGGATCACCACATACCATCTTCGAATTTAATTATCGACATTAAACTGAGTATATACACTTATATAAAGTTCCCACAAATAATTCAAACAAATTAAATGACTGTGTCCTCTGATCATAATGTTGTTATAACTTATTCAAGTCGAATTTCTTTAAATTGGCTATTAGGTAATTCCTTATAGCAACTGATCATTGCTACTCAGAACCAATTCTCTTAGGCCAGAATTTTTTTATTAGTTGATTTACGGGAATTTTTTTCAGATCTAGGGTCGGGGGGACAAAAAAAATAAATAAAAAAGCTCTGAAAATGACCAGTTGACTGGTCATTTTCAGAGCTTTTTTTTTTTTTTCAGAGCTTTTTTTTTCAGAGCTTTTTTTTTAATATATCCAGAAAAACAGTAAAACTAGTAAGGTAATCTTTAAATATTTCATCATTTTCCTAAAAATCTGGACAGGACAATCACTTTTAACAGTGTCACTCTCAAAAATGCACAGACAGAACCTCAAAAAAATTTTTTTTTCAACCAAACAATTAATATTTAGAGTCGGCGGATAAAATAAAATTTTTTTTTTAGAAATTAAATTTTATTTTTTTCCTACTTTCCGGAAAATTACAGTAGGAGGGTTCGTAAGTCAACTAATAAAAAAATTCTGGCCTTATCTATAAAGCTGAATTGTTCACATTGTAGTACTGTCACTGTTCCTCTGCATTGTGTTCTTTTTGTACCACTGTCACTATTCTGTGTCATGGTACAAAAACAAACATGTGTAATACTATAGTAATCACTGATCCTGTTCTATACTGAGAACGGCATCCAAATCAATATATGTATCACTGTCACTATTCCGTGTCATGGTACAAAATCAACAAGTGTAATACCATCTCTCTGTTCCTCCTTGTTGTGTTCTTTTTAAAGTCAATAATTAAAACCCTGAATTTTGACACAAGTCCTGAACTGGAGTGATCTATTTATTTAATTTTAATAACAATTTTTAGAACCCGAAAACCAAAACCCTTTTCCAAATTTACTCTCTGAAGTCAAGCCGAAAACTAACTAGGAGAGGCGAGACTCTCATTTTTGATATTCTCGTCTTCCCAGCATGCAATCTTTGTGCAGCCTCTAAAAGTCTTTCTAACTTTCTGACTAAAATCTCAAATGCCCGTTGCCCGTCGACTACTGTCGAAAATCGACTGGCTAAATTAACTTTCAAGTGATCCCAACTTTTTTGTTCCTCAGATTCTAAATATCTTTTGATGTAATCAGAAACTAGCCTTGTGCTAAATTGATATGCTAATAATTGTCTTTTTCTTTCACTATCATTGCTTAGAAATGCTGTTTTCTCAGTTTCTTTGACCCAGTCTTCATATTGTTCAGGATTTCCGTACAAATTCTAATATGCCCAACTCCTGTCAACTTTTCCATGTTACTGTCCTGATCTAAATCTATGAACCCTACTTCCCTATAAATTTGTCTAGTGCATTTTATTAACGTTCTATTGTTTCGATCCATGTTTTGTGCTGTTTGCACCAAACATGCGGAGTTGTCATTTATTGCTTTAGTCAATTCCTGAAACTCTGCCATTTTATATAAAAAAAATAATTGTACCACTGTCAATATTCTGTGACACGGTACCAAAATAGCTAAGTGTAATGCTACGGTTATTACTGATCAATGTCTATACTGTTTCCTCTGCGTTGTGTTCTTTTAAAGTCAATAATTAACAAACCCTGAATTTAGACAATTTATTTTACAAAGTCCAAAGTGGAGTTATTCATTTTATATGATTTAAATAGTAATTTTTAGAAACCTGACTGCCAAAACCTTTCCCAATTTCACTCTCTTAAGTCAAGCCGAAAAACTGAGTTAGGAAAGGGTGCACCCCGGTTTTTAGGTATCTCCAATCCCATCATGCATTTCTCTGTTCGTAGTAGCATCTGGCCACTCCATTGGTCATTGGTAGAAGGTTCGGTCAGTAGAGCCATTTTGATTGGTCGAAAAGAGATTCACAAATATCTATGATCCAGTCCAACCCTTGCAATGCCAAATACCCTTAACTAATTTATGTTTCTATCCAATTGTCATTCTAATGACGCCCAGTTCACTGTGACAAACATCTCCATTCGAAACACAAACAGTGCAGACCTGATCAGACAGCTTCACCAGAAGCCAGCTGTTCTGAATCCGCAGTGTATTGAAATATTGTTTGGCACCCCAAGGTTGGTCTGTCCAACCTTTTACTTGAACTTTGATGTTTCTCATTTATAGCCTTCCAGCTGGCTGTACCAGTGTTTAATGGAAGCACTTAAACTGAATTGTAAGAAATTGTGTCGTTTTAATAAGGTTGACCCTTGTTATCTACAGTTTAATTGAACACCCACTTAGATGTTTCATAACCGCAGAAATTAGGCACATACATGCCATTACATGAATAAAAAGTACCTACACACAAAAGTGTTACATCCCTCCAGAACCTACAAGACAATCGCATGAGGCATAAGATTTAAGCCTCACGCGATTATCTAAAAAAAAAAAATAAACATTCAGGAAGGCATGTAACATGTAAATCACATATACACTGATACAATATAAGTTCACAGTGGGATCTCTTCATTTGTTGTTTCACTGTCCTGGAGGTCCTCGGTAGATGTAGCTTTAGTGGCTCTGTCGAGGTCATTATTGTTCTTCCATTCCATGAGATAAGTGATTTGAATAGTGTGGATTCCTCTACTTCCTGGTGTAACTTTTGTTCAATGAATTCAGCGATGAGATGAATTCCCAAAATACATGGTCTAAGCGGTTGTATCAAATCAATATTGTAAAGCTGGTACAGTTCTTCCAATAGTTCTTTAGCACATGCTGGATCAGTAGGCATACCTGGGCTGGCTATCCCTTGAGACATGGCTTCTGAAAGAATAATAGTCATTGTTCAGCATCATAGGTTGTCGTTGTTTTTGGCAGTCTTCTCATACCAGTGAGATTGATGGTATCATTAGAATTGCCTTTCAACAGACCTGACCCGACTATCCCTCCTAGAGTCTAGGATCCTTCATCTGTTTGCTCAGGGCTGAAAGACAACTCTTATGATTAATGATACCATACACTGGTACTCATTGTTGCTCATGCATAGCCTGAAATGCCATGGACCACATAACCCTTGTTTCTATGAAGTAGGGGTCTATATATGATTTAAACTCATACTCTGTCTCAGAAAACATCTAGCAACATAAATGGAAACATAATAGACAGTATAGATATTTTGGTGAAACCCTTTGGATCTCGAGCAATGGCAACGCCTTCTCTATTAATTCCTTTGCATGCATACACATGCCAATCAAGGTCTGTACGTCATCAGCTTCCTTTGGAAGATTTGAAGTGATTTTGTCAACCACAATATCTGTGAACACCTGCTCTTGCTTACTCATAATTGGACGATGCTTGTTCTCCCGAAAGTTAGAGATGTTCAAGGTTATCCATTGTTTTAGCTCTTCTTTCCCTTTTCTCAGGTCAAGCAGCATGTTAAAGGTGTCCCTGCAATTTATATATCTAGCGTCAAGTTCCATGACCTGAAACCAAGTGGAGGTAAAGCATCTGGTTTAGTAATTTTTAATTATTTAGTGTCCAACACTACAAACTTCTCTTTTATGATTCTGTTAGATGTCATCGGTAGCTCTATGTCCGTCAGTAGAGATGTGGCAACTTCCACCTCGTTGTCACCATCCTTTTCAGCTGTCATGTTCGGTTTTGTCTTAAGACCCATCCTTATTTTGGGCTTTCTTATGACAAGGCAGGGCATGTTTTGTAAAATTTTGAGCTTATACTTCCATAACCATATGGCCGAAATACAAAGAATAGTAAATACTGACATGATGATTATCAAATAACCCCACTTTGGGAAATGCGTGATTATCATAGGTTCCATCTACCCAGTGACCTATATTAGAGTGACTGGACACTTCATTTTTCAGCCATATAGGTATGTCGTGGCATGTGTCACGTGACTAACGCCTGGTACGCCTTTTATCGTACACACTCAAAATGGCGATGCAGCTTGCGAGACCGCTGCATTTACAGGTACTTTAAAGAGCGTACTTAGTCTTTAATATCGCTTATTGGTAAAAATTGTTAATAACAATTGCAAAAACATATATGAAATATTGCTAAATGCTTTGTTTCTGCAATGTAAAAACTAATCCGATTGAGTTATGACCGTGTAAATAACGACCATTTAAAGAAAGTTGCAGAAATCTGCAAAAAATGGCCTCAAAAATACCTCTTTCACTTTGACAAATAAAGCTTCAAACATGGCTATATCTCAGGGATCAAGCTAGGGGGCGACTAGGGCGAAATAGTCGCCCTAGGGGCCGAAATTTCGCCCTAAATGGGACCCAGGGAGAAGTGGGAGTCTCCCTAAAAAAAAAAAAAAAAAAAAAAAAAAAATTTTTTTTTTTTTTTTTAGGGAGACTCATTTTCATTCTGTCACCACACAAATGCAAGCTGTGGTGACATTATCAGACAAGCTACTACCACTGCATTGTGTTTCTCCTTCCATTAAATGGCAATAGTATGTGTAATGGCTAATTTGCTTCTATTATTGACAGAAAATGCCGTAATTTTGCGCTATAACTTCTCCCTATCTGACTGTCACTTCTCCCTAATTTTCCTGCAGGGAGAAGTCACTTCTCCCTAAAATTCTGGGCCAGCTTGGTCCCTGTATCTGTGTCTCGATTTATCAATATTCATAAACTAAGATGTCCAATGATTCATAATTATCGTTATTATATAATTTCGGTGTTTATAAAGGTGTTAAAAGTTTAGGTAAACAATAGAGAAAGTACGCTGTGTATTCCAAAACAGCGGTAAAAGCCAATCGTGTAGATAAATGATATCGAGTTTCCCTCATTTACCTGTGTAAGATACACGAGTGTTATTTGAGTTGAGTATTGGTATTTTATTGGAGTTTCTAGTCACTCTTATATAGGTCACTGATCTGCCATTTATTGTGCAAATCTGCAAATAAATTGCCTATTGGAAAATCTTCTTAGTTTGCCAGTTTCAATGGAATTTTAATTGTTTTATTGTCAAAAGGAACAATTCGATTTATGTCACCCCAAACTCTTACATCAGAAATATTATATTCCTTCAACATGTTACTTGCAAAATTTTCAATGTTTTCTTCTGAACGACCCTCAAAATACCCTAACAATGAAAAATAATTTGACGTAGCCTGACAGGTTTTGTGTAACCTCAAAAAAGACAAATGGTGGATTAATTTGCTGTCTTCCACTATCTGCTTTCTTACAAGACAAATGAAAAATACCTTGAAAATTTTAACCTGATCCTGGCCTTATCATTACCATAATTTCACAGCCGATTGAGCATCTTAACATATCTTCGGCGTTCATAGTACGACTAATACGGAAATGCACGTGGTACTTTTTGACACAATAGATGTATATACCGCTATAATGCTCAATTGGCTATCAGTTGCTTGGGTGGCTTAGTGGGTAAAACACTTGAATATTGCACTCTTACATTTTTTAAGCTCTGCGTTGTTAGTTCGAATCCTGCACACAACATTTATAATTGTAACTATTTAAAAGACTTTTGTTTCTATTTTTATTAAATTTTCTCCTTTTGCAATATCGTTTCTCCATTTTAATTAATTTGATCTCTTTGGTGACAATAACATTCTATCATAGGATCCGTAACACTGTACTTCAACTATCGCCTGTCACCTCTTCAGATTTTAAGATATGAGCTGCGACATGAGATATCCAACAATGTGGCATTTTGACACAAATAGGCGCAGGTGAGCCTGTGCACCCTCCTTTAAGAATTGAAACTAAATGCTGTTCATTCAGTAGCTTACCAGGCATAACATATTCAAGTGACTAGCAAAGGCTCTGATCAGACTGTGCGTATGCGCATGCTGGTCTGAGCCTTTGCTTGACACACATACCACATTGTTGGAAATCTCATGTCATGGCTCATATATAGACCTCCTTGCTGCTCTTTAGAGAAATGCTTTGATCTGCTATAACCGATTTATTTTGCTTTGGAGCCAAGAGCAATAGTAAATCATTAAGTCTGCCTATTTTCCTTAATCTCCATTCTGGATACATTGAGTACAGAAATTGACTCTTCTACAACATGCATCAAAGTGTCCTGATTAGCGGCCAATTTGTGCACATTCCTTTGAATGCCATTAATATTGTGATGGGACATGACCCAAAAAATTCCCCATTATATATCTCTGATGAATGAGAATATCTTACGCTTACATCTGCTCTGTCCGTCCGTCTCTTTCAATAGTCTACAATCGCTAAAACTTTCCAAAATATCTGCATGGACCCCTTTAACAACCGAGATCTCTCCCCTCATACCATCCAGAACAATTTTATAATCATTTCTCAGGATTGAATGTCCGGGTGTACTTGTGCCATTCAACACCTTATCAGTCATAATGGCCACACTGTTTATGTCCCTTGTCAATTGGTCAAGGAAAATGCTCATATGTACTAAGGTCAATTACAAATGATACTAGCCATTTTGATCATGACTTCCAGAAACCCCCATTCTATGGGAAAATACATTTTCGTGCATTAATGCACCTGCACTTGTCACAAAGAAAAGCAGCAAAATATTGAGTCCTTAACATCTTGCTCAACCTGCAATACAATATATAATATAACTCATTAGGACCCAAATGGGCGGTCGTTTACATCAACCTTTACTTTTATACAAAACCCATGTCCTTACGCGAGACTTACAGTAAGTAGACGTCAACTACCGTCTGACACAAAATATGTCATTATGCAAGCTTACTAACAACTTACAAGTCTCTTTTCAATAACCCCATTGACCTATTCAAGTAGCTTGACCATAAAATTGCCAAAATGCCAAAACATTAGCAAACCGTGTTATTTATAGACAATTGCTGTTTGGATGGCTCTTGCAGGGTTGCCACGGTCAGGGAAAAAGTTCTGGAAAATGAAAAATTTTCCAGGTCAGGGAAAAGTCAGGGAATTACATTTTCAGTCAGGGAAATTTATAAAAAATGAAAAAAGTCATGGAAAAGTCAGGGAATTTCAAAATTTTCCTCAAAAGATGCTAGTTAAAAGGCTTCTGGAAATTTTAGTTTCCATAATTTGCAAGCAATATTAGAAAAGGAATGTTTCTAAACATAAATTGCAAGCAATTTATGTTCAGAAACATTCCTTTTCTAATATTTATAGTTTAAGATTTTTCTTTCAAGATTAAATCAGCAAGTTCAAATATTTTTGCAAAATCTTCGAATAGTTGATGGATGAAAATGGCTAAAATTGGCCTTCCAAAAGGGTCTGGAAAACGGTTGAAAGTCAGGGAAAAGTCAGTGAAAAGTCAGGGAATTTTGAAATGGATATTGAGTGGCAACCCTGCTCTTGCCAACCGTTCTTCAGACAAAATAGATTCTGACGTGTTATTTTTATTTTATTCGCTTGCTCAGAAATGGTTGCCTCTTGAATCACATCAGCAATATTATTAATTTGTGCACGAATTTAATCTGCCCTAATTTGTGGGAGAAATCCTTTCATCAGAGCTCCAATCACTTGATCCTCTGGGGAGCGCAGTGGCTCAGTGGTAGAGTGCTTGACTCGAGACCGAAGGGTAGCGGGTTCGAGCCTCACCGGCGTCACTGCGTTGTGGTCCTTGAGTAAGACACATTTATCCTAGCTTAGTACTGGTTAAACCCAGGAAGAACCGTCCTGCATAACTGAAAGATTGTTGAGTGGACGTAAAGAATAAAATCAAAACTTGATCCTCTGGCAAATCAATAAGTTTTGATTTAATTTGTACTTTTTGAATAAAAACTTGCACAGTCTGGTCAGGTCTTTGTTTCCATCTCTTAAATTTCAGGTAAAATGGACCATTTTGTTGCTCCATTTAAACCAAACCTTACAATAAATTGTTCTTTCAGTCTGTCAAAATTTTGTATAATTTCTGTCGGTAAATTCGAAAACCATGTATATGCGTCTTTCAGTAAATGAAACCCAAACAAAAAGAAACAAATCTGCTCATTCGACCATTTTGCAAAAGTTGCAAATGTTAGAAATTTATGCAGCCATGTGTGCGCATCTGTAAAGTAAGGGTCAAATTTTTCACATATGTTCATGTCAAATTTTAGAAATTGTAAGTCTGGCATACCTTCGCTGCCTCCCCGAGTGTGTTGTAGCTGTAGATGTCCCAGATTCTGACATACTCATAGCCCCAGCTCCACTGGTCTTAGCTGCTGAACTTGTCGCCATTTTTGTTTTACTCCTTGTTACTCGTGAAAATTCAGTGTCCATCATGTAGCTTTTCATTTAATGGATCATCTTGATTCTCCGTCAAATTATCACCGTGAATATCTTGGGTGATATATATATTAACGAGACTGAAACCAGGGAGTACAAGCTGTTCAGTAGTTGCATCGAATAACTTGTACTAAGCTAATGCGGCTTATATATAGCCCCCTCTTCAGGAAAGACATACTGTAAACCCGTGTTTTGATCGTAAAATTGAGGTTGGGGACTCGCTTTTCTGTGTCTAGGACCGGCGGGAGTACACCTGTTAAATGATCAGAACTCCGTTTTGAAGGTTGCATATATATTTTAATTTTACATGTACGTACCTATGTTCATACATCATGTACATACACATTCATGAAATCATATATACAGTTTAAGCATTTCAATTCATACCAATTGAACTAGTCAATTAGACCTACATTCGCAATATCTCTGGTTGAGAATGTCAGACACCAATTGCAATAGGCAATGTACGTATAAGTTGAAATGCAGCATGAAAAAAATGTCATAATGTGTAAGGGCGTAGTCAGAGCTGAAGCATTGCGTCGGACCCCCAAAAGTGAGACATTTATATGCGTAATGGTGCTTAACCAATGTAGAAATTAATGTACCTACAGTAATACCCATGAATATTATGAAAAATGACTGTAAACAAAAATGACTGTAAACCATAATGGTTATTCATTTTGCAAATTTACCATTTGAAGTTTTTATAAATAAATCGTTAACTTAATTTGAGGAAAAATATAGAACAATAAAATAATTACCACTAACCTGTTAAATGATCAGAACTCCGTTTTGAAGGTTGCATATAAAGTACTGGTCGGATATGCTATATTTATATGAAGTTCATTGACTGTCTGATTTTTAGCTCTTTAAGGCAATAATCCATTGCTGCTGTCCAGCTTATATTAAAAACTGACAGCAATTCATATCATGTCCCATGAAAACCCTATTTTACAAATCAAACTTTTTCTTATTATTTCAAAGTAAATTAATACAAATATATACAAGGTCATGACCAAAATCTATTATTTCCTATGTACATGTAATTTACAGTGTGATAGTAGACTGAAAAATCCAAAACCTGTCTGAGTGTAGGATCTGTTTCACCCAAAAAGTGCCACCCATAATTTGCGGCAGACGACATTTTCAAATTTTGCCATTTTTTCAAAAATAACAAATAAGGCATGATATTTCATGAGAATTGTCTGCTGGCAGACGATTCTCATGAAATATCATACCTTATTTTTTCATAAATTAGGAAAGATGTCACAAAAGTTGTCGTCTACTGCAGTAGTGATTGGTGGTTTAAGGGTTAAGAATGCTTAAATCATTGCCATTTTGATGGGATGAAACTTTGTATGGTTGTTACTGGTTGGGCAGTTAGTTATGTGACCAAAGAAATGGAGATAATCAGTGTCAATTGCACAATAACATGGTAGTGTAGTCGAATTAAAATTAAGGCAAACCGCTGGTGTTGGTGGCAGTAGACTGAAGAATCCAAAACCTGTCTGGTCCACCACCGGTCCGTATGGCAAGGTGTAGATACATCTTTGAGTGATAGTGATGGACTTATTGGTTCTTTTGACGATGTCAAGCGAAGATTATATGCCATACCGATCCTCCTAGATTTAGTTCTCTTCCATATTTCATAAGAATAGCCTTTCAGAAGTTGGAGTCAAGTTTTTTTGAGTAGAGAAATAGCGTAGAGTAGTAGAGTGGTACTGTTAGGAGGAAACCCATTGCCAGCAAAAGAAAAGCACACACTGAATCCTAGGAGCATTCTTGGGAAAGGCATTTCCGTATTGCTTAAATAGTCTTGGATATACGGTAGTGCATATGCAAAGCCTGATTAATGTTGGTTTATAGTTTTGAACATACATTCTGTTCCTATGGAGTTGTCCAAAAGCAGGTATATTAGTATTTAGCTTTGTGTGTTTTGTCATTCAAATCCCACCAAAATAACTCAAATTTAACAAAAAAATGAGTATTAGTATTTAGCTTTGTGTGTTTTGTCATTCAAATCCCACCAAAATAACTCAATTTTTAACAAACACTGAGTATTTTACAGCATTAGTAGATCACTACTTGGTGTTACGGCACAATGCGTGTTAGTAACTCAAATGAATATTGATTACATAATTCTTAAGGACCTCAAATTTCAAGGAGTGTACCCTATAGAGATTTCAGCTCCAGTAAATACAAAATTATTTAAGTCTATTCTTTTTGCTTTTTTATACCCCATAAAAATACAGGTACATGTGTAATACTACGGTATCTACTGATCAATGTCTATACTGTTTCCTTCGCGTTGTGTTCTTTTAAGTCAATAAAATAAATCTGGGCCGGGCCGCGTAGCGCAGTCGGTAACGTGTCTGGCTACAGATGTGTGTCTGACTGCAGATCCAGGGGTCGCGAGTTCGATCCCGGTCCGGTCCCATACTTTCGTGGGGATTGATCATGAAATAATTTCTACAGTCATTCTCCTCCTTTCCGCTGATTCATTCAAGAAGGGTTGTTGTCAGTTACAAGCGAAAGTATGTGCACGAATTACTGGTGAACCGCTTGTTCAAGCCTGCCCAGGAAAAAGTGTGGTTAGGTGAACTGACCATCCCGCAATGACCATAGCTGTTGACTTGGGACGTAAAGCAACAAAACCAACCAACCAACCAAAATAAATCTGAATTATGACAATTTTATTCTACAAGTCCTAAACTGGAGCGATTATTTATTTAATTTAATAATAATTTTTTGAACCCGATGCCGAAACCCTTTGCCAAATTCACTTTCTAAGTCAAGCCCAAAAAAAAATGTGCCTAGGAGAAGCGAGACTCTCAGTTTTGAAGTCCTCACCTTCCCAGCATGCAATATTACTGATAAGTAATTTCAACCAATCCATTTGGTTCGGGTTGTGACATCAGGCAAAAGGAGTCACTCCATTGGTCCAAATGATGTCTGTTCCTTCCGGTCACTCTGACAACGGAAGCAACAACATATCCAAACACACTTCAACCCTTGCAATGCCGAATAACCTCAACTAATTTCAAATTCTACCCAATTGTTGTTCTTTTAACACCAAATAGCAGTATACACTTCGATTTGAAATATAAACAGTGCAGACCTGATCAGACAACCTCACTAGAAGCCAGCTGATCTGAATCCGCAGTGTCTTGAAATATTGTTCGACCTTGCAAGGTTGATCAAGACCACCTGGTCATTATATTTATTAAATCTCTGGTGCTTCCATATTAAGTGTTCGTATCAGGGCATACTAAGGTTAACAGATGTACTTAATCTATATTTGTCCAAGTTTGTGATGTTTGGAGTAGTTTTCCCTGATATTCAGACTTTAATTGAAAGTGTCACTTTAATGTTTCATAACGGTAAAAATTAGTCCACATATGCCAATACATGTATAAGGTACAGTACTGTACCTAATGAAAGTGCTACATTCCTCCCAATGATGCCAGACAATCGCCATGAGGCATAAGATTTAAGCCTCATGCGAGTGTCTATGAAAATGCATTACATAGGAAGGCATGTAACATAAAATGTCTTGATTATACACATCTTTCAATAAAAGTTCATATTAGGAGTTCCTCTAGTCCCTATCTTCGTCACACTGCTGGTCATTCATGGATACAGAGTTTGTTGATATAGGGTTTGTCTCTGCGTCTGTCCATGTCTTCCATAATCAAAGAGAGGAGATTGAGTTCCGTTCTCATCTTGAAGCATTGCTTGTTCCCCGAATTCTGCAATAAGGTGAACACCAAGGATACACTTCCGAAGTGGTAACAAATCTATGTCATAGAGCTTGTACATTTACTCATGAGTTCTTTCACCCTAGAAGGATCAGTGGGATCTCTTCATTTGTTGTTTCACTGTCCTGGAGGTCCTCGGTAGATGTAGCTTTAGTGGCTCTGTCGAGGTCATTCTTGTTCTTCCATGAGATAAGCGATTTGAATAGTGTGGATTCCTCTATTTCCTGGTTTAACTTTTGTTCAATGAATTCAGCGACGAGATGAATTCCCAAAAATACATGGTCTAAGCGGTTGTATCAAATCAATATTGTAAAGCTGGTACAGTTCTTCCAATAGTTCTTTAGCACATGCTGGATCAGTAGGCATACCTGGGCTGGCTATCCCTTGAGACATGGCTTCTGAAAGAATAATAGTCATTGTTCAGCATCATAGGTTGTCGTTGTTTTTGGCAGTCTTCTCATACCAGTGAGATTGATGGTATCATTAGAATTGCCTTTCAGCGGACCTGACCCGACTATCCCTCCTAGAGTCTAGGATCCTTTATCTGTTTGCTCAGGGCTGAAAGACAACTCTTATGATTAATGATACCATACACTGGTACTCCTTGTTGCTCATGCATAGCCTGAAATGCCATGGACCACATAACCCTTGTTTCTATGAAGTAGGGGTCTATATATGATTTAAACTCATACTCTGTCTCAGAAAACATCTAGCAACATAAATGGAAACATAATAGCCAGTATAGATATTTATTTGAAACCAGCAATGACAACACCTTCTCTATTAATTCCTATGCATGCATACACATACCTATCAAGGTCTGTACATTATCAGCTTCCTTTGGAAGATTTGAAGTGATTTTGTCAACCACAATATCTCCTGCTTACTCATAATTGGACGATGCTTGTTCTCCCGAAAGTTAAAGATGTTCAAGGTTATCCATTGTTTTAGCTCTTCTTTCCCTTTTCTCAGGTCAAGCAGCATGTTAAAGGTGTCCCTGCAATTTATATGTCTAGCTTCAAGTTCCATGAACTGAAACCAAGTGGAGGTAAATCATCTGGTTTAGTAATTTTTAATTATTTAGTGTCCAACACTACAAACTTCTCTTTTATGATTCTGTTAGATGTCATCGGTAGCTCTATGTCCGTCAGTAGAGATGTGGCAACTTCCACCTCATTAGAATTGTAAAAGTCACTTATTGTGATTGACAATGACATATTTTGTATCAGATGTTGATGGATCTCCACGTTTGTGGTTGTATTTACTGGATCATCTTACTAATGTAATGATCAAGGGATATCATGATTTTGGCCACATGGGATTGGATAAGACGTATGATAATCTCAAGGTACGCTATTTCTTTCCCAAAATGTACAAGAGAATCAATGAATATGTTTCGAAGTGTGTTACTTGTCAAGAACGTAACATGAAACCAGTCAAAACACCAATCGGTGAAATGGATATTCCGGCATCTGCACGTTGCAAATGGGCCGCTGATATTTCTGGACCTTATAATGAAACCTTTTCCGGCAAGTAATATATCCTAACATTCAATTGTCTTTATTCATCATACATAGTGTGTTTTGCTATACCTGATAAGTGTAGTGATACCACTTGTTCTATATTGATCTAAGAAATGTTTCCTACATTTGGCTCCATGGTATCTTTTCTCACCAATAATGGTAAGGCATTTGTATCTGGGAAAATGGCCGACATCTTAGCAACTCTTAATATCAAGCATATAACGACTTCTATTTATTCGCCAATGTCTAATGGGGCCTGTGAAAGATCTCGTCCAACATTACTGGATGTATTGTCATAAAAACTTCAGGGTAATCCAGAGTCCTGGGACTTGTATCTGTCACAAGCCTGAGGGGCTATTAACTTTTCGGTCAATGAATCCAGTAAGTTGTCTCCATTTTTCTAATGTACAATCATGATCCAATCTTACCTGTTACCAATATTTTAAAGTGTAGACAGAGATATGCAGGAGAAGATGCATGTAAGTTAGCATTAGAGAAACAGCATGAAACATTTATGTTAGTACACAAAAACTTGAGACAAGCGAAAAAGCGCAATGCCAGGTATGCAAATGAGAATGCAAAGGATGTTAAACTAGAAGTGGGAGATTCAGTCTATTTGAGACAGCATGTTAGGAAGTCCAAACTTGACAGGAAATGGCAGCCATTCTACAGAATTGTGAATCAGAAGTCGCCATATACCTTTGTTATCCGTAATAAGTTAGATGGTTCAATTAAAGAGACACACGACAGACATTTACGATTGGCTTACATTGATGACTGGGAGATAACCAGGGAAGACCAGGAACGTCAAATGCGGAAGGCCAGAATGGTGATCTCTCCTGATAACAGCGATTCTGAATACGATGCAGAACCACCATTAGCCAAGCTGACTAAGATGAAGAGAAGACATAGATCAGGTAGTTCAAGTGAAGAAGACATACCATTGCTAGAGCTTCAAAACTGGATCAAGGCCAGGAATAGGCAGCTGAAGCGTGAGTATGCAAATGGGGATGTCTCATCGAGCACAGACAGTTCTAGTAAATCAGACCTGAAGAGCACATTGCAACAAAACTCCTACATTCCTTAACATTTGTAGGTGGGGAAAGAGTACGAATACTCTCTACTTTCAAGGGGTCTGGACGTACGCCTTCGGGTGACACAATAAAACCCAAGTGGTTAGATTCTGCTTTCATGAACTGACTTTTCTTAAGTGACAACTTAAGTTTTTGCTTCCTTATTCTCTCAAATAGCTGGTTAATATGCCGAATATGCTCATCTAAAGATTTCAACCAATCGACAATGTCGCCCATATAAAATGAATAAAAATCATCCAAACCATTCAAGGCCAAGGTCATAAGTTCACAGAACCATGCAGGGCTATTTCTCGGGCCAAATGGAGCTCAGCAGATGTGAAATTGTCCCCTTGCACATGTAAATGCCGTATAGTCCCTACTACTAGGCTCAATTCCTACAGCAAAAAAGCCAGATTTTAAATCAAATGTACCTATGTATTGTGCTCCACCTATCTTACCAAGGATCTAATCTATTGTAGGTAAAGGGTAAACATGAGGTTTTGTAATTTTATTCAAACGGCGAAATCTATACATACCCTTTTGAACCGTCCTTCTTATCTACCACCACAGTACTTGAACTGTAAGGACCTCTAGATCTACGAATAATACCTGACTCTTCCCATTCTCTGACCGTTTTATCTACTACCTTCTGGTCATTTAAGGACAACCTATATGGCTTTATTTTAAAAGGTGTCTTATCAGTAAGGTCAATTTTCATTTTCACCAAGTCACTAGCAAGCACTTGTGAGT
Source organism: Loripinus fragilis (assembly GCA_964019695.1). Taxonomy (NCBI): domain Eukaryota; kingdom Metazoa; phylum Mollusca; class Bivalvia; order Lucinida; family Lucinidae; genus Loripinus; species Loripinus fragilis. Next base: position 22,392,866 of record OZ026523.1, read on the forward strand.
CCTTAAATGCAAATACATCTAAGTTCTTAAAGACTAATTCCTCAACTAACTTCCTATGGTTCTCCTCAGTGTGTATTTGTGATTTAATTTCGTCCTGACTAGGCATATGCAAAGCGGATGTTTCCTGCCTACTAGACCTGTTGATGTTACTTATTGAATGTTCTTCACATACATTAGACATAACTACTGCTCTGCCTATCACACAACCCTTCTTAAGCCTAATATACCTGTTGGTATAATTTGAAATACTATCTGGGAATTTTCCTGTCCTATCTAATTTCACCACGGACTCATCTAATTCTACACCAGGCTGATTACTAATCATATGATCATCAAAAGACTGCACTAACAACTCACTACCACCTTCAGCCTCAAAACTCCCCTTGACCCTAGCACAACATACATATGATGTATTAGGAGCTACTGTCAATGAACGATATAGCAGACAATTGAGTTTATATGTTTGTACGCTACTAATGGTACATAAACACCCTGAACACAAATACAATAAGTCAAAATACATTCTTACTCCATTTAATGTAAGCCAATCTTTCCCTAGCAAAATATTTCTATTAATATTCTTCAACTACAAAGAAACTATGGGTTAATTTTAAACCCTTCATTTTGAAATTTAATTGTATTTTCCCTTTTAAAGATAACACAGATCCATCTACTGACTCTAAATGTGCTGAAGCCCTTTGTAAATTTGGTTTACAAGTTAATGTTTTATAAAATTTCCAACTAATGAGGGAAGTTGTCGCCTCTGAATCAATAAGACACCTTATTCTTTGTTTCCCAATTTTAATCAAACAACTATTCGGGTTCCCTGTTAAATTTATTAAATGTTTGTTTTCTGTTACTTTTTTATCGGTCCTCATATTGGCTTCAACATACTCAGACCTTACTAGTTCAAACGTTTAGGACAGTCCACAGGCTTGTGTCCTTCCCCATTACATTCCCAACATTTAAATGTGCCTTTATCGTTTGAATCTCTCCATTCCCTTGGTCGATTGTCATTTCTATTGTCATTTCGTCTGTCCGTGCGCCTAAACCCTTCATCCTGTCGATAATGACGTTTGAAACCCTCGGCCCTTCTTCTATGGTCATTATAGTAATGACCCCTACATGAATGGTCGATTTTCATCGATTCATGACCCCTAACATTATTATGTGCAGGCTCGTGTTGTCTCTTCTGGGCCGTACACCTTTGGAAAATTTGTTGTTCCCTTAAGGCTAGAGCATATGCCTTGTCGAAAGTTCTAGGCCCACTTCTTTCTACTTGGGCCCTAATGTTTTTATCCCATATCCCCGCTAAGAAAATACTCAGTAACTGAGACTCTATAATAGGTTTTATATGTTCATTTTGTTGTGGGTACGCTCGCTGCGCAGCACCTAGCAATCTTTCAGCGAAAAACTGGATATCTTCATCTTTGTTTTGCTAAAGGCTAACCAAAAGCTCAAATGCTTTCGGTCCATCTAAAACTGGAGAAAATTTACTTGCCACATTTGCTTTTAAGTGGTCCCAGCCCTTGTGTTTCTCTGATTCTAAGTATCTTTTTATATAGTCTGAAATCAGTCCAGTACTAAATTGATAAGCAAGAAGTTGTTTCTTGCGGTCGTTTGCATGATTGAGAAAAGCCGCTTTCTCTATATCTTTGATCCAGTTTTCATATAATTTTGGATTTCCATCAAAAACCTTTAATTGCCCAAAGCCAATACTTTTTTCTTTGTTTTCCGTTTCCCCTAGGTCTAAACAACCAATTTTCGCGACAATTTGTCTTGTACATTCAATCATTGCTCGATTGTGCTCACTCATGCCTTGCACAGTCTGCACCAAGCAGTGTCATTGATTGCCTTAGCTAATTCTTGAAATTCGGCCATATTGAATTTAATTAATTGAGTAAAATAAAAGTGTAATTAAAAAAAAAAGTGCTTTTAACTATTATATATTTCCTAACAACTTGTGAAAAAATTGAAAAAATAATTTGATAAGGTACTATTTATCGAGTAGCAGACTAAACCTATATGACAATTGGTATGACAACTGTCAAAATATTTTAATTTTGTTCAATGTATAAGAAAGCTCAGATAAGTAGAGTCAAAAGACTTACCAATGCAACTTCAAGCGACGTCTGTATGGTTCCAAAGTTCGATCCTGGTTCACGGTTAAACCAAATCAACAATACTACGGTATCTACTGATCAATGTCTAAACTGTTTCCTTCGCGTTGTGTTCTTTTAAGTCAAATAAATAAACCTGAATTTTGACAATTTTATTCTACAAGTCCTAAACTGGAGCGATAATTTATTTAATTTAATAATAATTTTTTGAACCCGATGCCGAAACCCTTTGCGAAATTCACTCTCTAAGTCAAGCCAAAAAAAAACTGCCTAGGAGAAGCGAGACTCTCAGTTTTGAAGTCCTCACCTTCCCAGCATGCACTATTACTGATAAGTAATTTCAACCAATCCATTTGGTTCGGGTTATGACATCAGGCAAAAGGAGTCATTCCATTGGTCCAAATGATGCCTGTTCCTCCCGGTCACTCTGACAACGGAAGCAACAACATATTCAAACACACTTCAACCCTTGCAATGCCGAATAAACTCAACTAATTTCAAATTCTACCCAATTGTTGTTCTTTTAACACCAAATAGCAGTATACCCTTCGGTTTGAAATATAAACAGTGCAGACCTGATCAGACAACCTCACTAGAAGCCAGCTGATCTGAATCCGCAGTGTCTTGAAATATTGTTCGACTTTGCAAGGTTGATCAGGACCACCTGGTCATTATATTAATTAAATCTCTAGTGCTTCCATATTAAGTGTTCGTATCAGGGCATACTAAGGTTAACGGATGTTCTTAATCTATATTTGTCCAAGTTCGTGACATTTGGAGTAGTTTTCCCTGATATACAGACTTTGAAAATGTCGCTTAAATGTTTTATAACGGTAAAAATTAGTCCACATATGCCAATACATGTATAAGGTATCGTACTGTACCTAATGAAAGTGCTACACATGCTTAAAATACCGGTATATTTCTAATTACATGTACATTTTAAAGCAGGTTTCTAATGACATTAATATCTAGTTTTAGTGAGTCTTTCTGTGAAGGTAGCCTTCCTCTGTCAAGTTTCAGTTAACCTTGATATTTCTGTTAGTTCAAAGCAAGACTCGGTTCGTTTCAAATGTCTAGCTTAATTGCAAGGTTCAAGCTGGGCCCTGACAGTAGGGAGAAGTGACTTCTCCCTCCAGTAATATTAGGGAGAAGTGACAGTCAGATAGGGTGAAATTAAAGCGTAAAATTACGGCATTTTCTGTCAGTTTAGAAGCAAATTAGCTATTACACATACTATCACCATCAAATGGAAGGAGAAAAGCGGGCCATCATTGGCCCACCAGCGAAACGCCATTTAAATGGCATTTTTCTGGCGGGCCACTGGTGGTCCAACATTGAATGCTGGCTTTGTAGCTTTATGCTTTTCAATGCATATTGATATCATAAGGAACCCTATAGCTTTGTGAGTTCCTAGGGGGAGTCGGGACCCCCTGTTCCCCCATCTGGATCCACTCATGAAGCCCTTCCAACAGCTGTTGATTATGAAGCCAGCTGATCAGGATCCACACTGTTTTTTTTCCATCAACACAATGAGGATTCATGTAAATGTTTTAGTTTTATCCTACTGGTTTGAAACACCAAACTTAGGATAGTCCATTGTTCATATCCAGGGTAGTCAGGTTATATTTTATATTGTATGTCTTGTCCAAAGTTCTCTTTTATCTTAACAAACAGTGTAGACCCTGATGAAATGCTGCATCATGCAGCATTTCATCTGGGTCTTTACTGTTTGTAAAAGTACCCTTTCAGGGGTTTCCTGCATAAAAAGGGATAAAGTTGTAAGGCTGAAAACAGTATATATACTGAGGGAAAAAGTTTAGCAATTATTTATAACTGGTATTGCCATAAGCAATCCTTTTAGCATTGGATCTTTTTTTATCAGCAAGTGCTTACTCATGTCAGTTGTTTGAAAATGATCTAATGGCTATCGGCAAGAGGTCAAAAGAAACAAATTTATAGCGAGGATTTGATCTGCCAAGCATTTTATTTCAAACATTATTCAATTGAAAGGGAGGTAATTTGAAATACGATTTTTAACTAACAACTGTACTAAAATGGTGAACAGAACATTCAGTTATAAACCAGTTTTCACTTTTTGGCTTTTAGATCTAAATATTTGATGGAGAAATGAAACTGTTAGCAGAAAAATATTCGCGTATTGCCACTTAAGCTGTTATACCAAGGGGGCTTAAAATCGGCCTTAACATTGAGTGAAATGCCAACCGGTTAATTTCATCGTACTCATAAACATTTGTCAACATATATTTTTGATATTATGAAATTAAAAATCCCATTTCATCTAAACTGTGAATCCACAAAGTATATAGCCAAACTTTTTCCCACAGTATATATACATGCCTCATGATAAGAGTGTATTATTAAGAAATAGATCAGCTCTAGCAGTGAATTAATTCACTGTTTGGAGGTCAGTTGTAAAGAAGATCAAATCAAGAGCGCATAGCGTGAGTGATTTATCTTCGTAAACTGACCAACAGTGAATTATTATACAACAATTCACACATTAGAGCTGATCTATTTTGATTCTAACAGAAAATAATCGACGAAAACACGTTTGAAGTCTTCTGCTTCTTCCATCTTTCCACCATTGCACTGAAGAACTCATGCCAATACTTGGACTATGTCGCATACGTTTACATGTATTTGTAGCGTTTTTTAAACTCAAACGCCGTTACACCGTCTAATATCATGAATGACGTCATTTTCCAGTAACAAATGACGTCAGGTAGCACATACTTTTCATACGATTTCAAAACTGTGAATTATTGTTTGATATATAGTACTTTTTTAGCATTGGCTCTATAGGCAAGGTGTGTTAGAATTGAAAATTATTTTTCTTAATTCTCAACCATAACATGCTGTAGGTAATCTGAAGAACCATCTCAATTAGATGGTTCTTTCGAGGACCCAAAACACATGCTTAAATTGAGAAGATTTAGATTGAGAGACTGTTTCGTACGGATTCAAATATTCTATGCAGTGAAACTCTGGGATACATAACTTCAAAACATCATTTTTTAACCCTTTACTCCATATGCTATTTCTAGATCATGACATCATCTTCTATTTTTAGAAAACATTGAAGAAATTAAGAAAAGTTAATTTTAATTTTAATTGCTTTTGAAAATATTATAGAAAATGGAGTATTTGCTCTATATGAGCAAATGCTCCATTTTCTATAATATTTTTAAATATATGTAATATTTCAAAGGCATCAAAAGGAGTTATTATGGAGTAAAGGGTTAAAAAAGACTTTTATGATAATAGCAGGATAATGTTATAATGTCTTATCATGGAATTGTCCTTATTTAAAGGTACCTTATATATTTTTAAAAAATCCTTGTTTGTATGCATGTATTTTTAAGCCTGGACAATTTATTGTTGTGATAATGGGGCATTTATTTAATGGCACATCTTGTTATTGTTAAGGGGCGTAGGATTTATACAATCATTTATTTGCCCATTACAGTAAGGCCAGATTTTTTTATTAGTTGACTAATAGGATTTTTTTTTCATATTTAGGGATGGGGGGACAGGGAAAAAAAAGCTCTGAAAATGACCAGTGAACTGGTCATTTTCAGAGCTTTTTTGTTTTCATTTTCAGAGCTTTTTTTTAATATCTCAAGAACATAAAGTAAACCAACAGTTTGTATTAAATCTTAAAATCCTGCATAGGACAATCACTTTTAACAGTGTCACTCTCAAAAATACACAAACAGAACCTCAAAAAAATATTATTTTTTTCAAGAAAACAAATAAAATTTAGAGTCCGCGGATAAAATGGAAAAAAAATAGAAATTAAATTTGATTTTTTTCTACTTTCTGGAAAATTACAGTAGGCGGGTTTGTAAATCAACTAATAAAAATTTCTGGCCTAAATATGCTATAATTTCGAACACCAATTGTCTGACATCCTCTGTAACCAAGGTGTGACGGATTCCGATACTCTGCATTCATCACGTATGCAAAGTAACAGGATGCGTCTGACATAGGTCCAGATAAGGAAATTGTATGTGCGTAAAATTATAATTATTTTCTTACCCATCAATTTAAACATTTGTTTTGGGTGCTAAAACGAACCGCCACATTGAGACGGTTCTTTTGAGTACCCACAACATATGTTTTGGATGAGAAATAAAGAAAATAGTTTTCCAATACGCACTCTTATCTGGAGCCCTGGTCAGACCTGGGTTACCAAGGATGGTTGCCATGGGTGAAAGTTCAAAATTTCCAAAATCCTGAACTTTAGAAAACCAGAATTTAAAACTTGCTGTATGCTTCCAAAATAGTAAAAATTCCAAGCTAAATGGTCAAATACCTTTAGATAAACTGACACTAAATCAAAGAAGCTATTAGAATCTGCAGAATATAGCATTTTGAGGCTGGCTTTCTATTGAAAGTCAGCCTCAAAATCCTGAATTCAGGAATAATCCTGAAAACTTTAACCGATGGGTTGCCTGCCAAAAATATGTAGACTAACAGCACAGATTCAGATCAAACTGCCTCTGAATAGGCAGTCCGTTCATGTCTTCCCTGTCTGCTATTCTGACAAGCGTTTTCTTAATCTGTTTCCTGATAACCAACATTTTATTGGAGAACAGTAATCAGTAAGACTCGGAGAAATGTTCGAAATTTTAGGACAGTTACTGTACTTGTTGTATTCAATGCAATGTTTCACTTGAAATGCAAAAGTGTTTTGTCTTTTATATTGTGATAAATTGCTGTATTTGACTGCATGACTGGGCATTTTCCTTCCCGAAAAATCTCGAAATTCGATAATGGATATAGAACTTTGATTATGTCTTTCTGAATATTCATGTAGATAGCAAAACATTTGATGGTTAAATTTGGATTATTTTATTATCTGGTTGTAAGCATGTATTTTAAATCAGAGTGGAAAACAGTGGGGATCCTGATCTGGATCTGGTGTTTTCAATAAGGGATAATTGGAGTGCAGTGAGTCAGTGCACGAGTGAAAGTTCAAAATTTCCAAAATCCTGAACTTTTGAAATTCCAATCTTAAAACTTGCAGTATGACCACTAATCATTCATAATTTCAAGTTTAAATGGTCAGTTGTCTTAAGATAGACTGTATATAAATAGGAAAACCTATTAAATTCTCCCTAATTCAGCATTTTGAGGCTGACTTTCTATGGAAAGTCAGCCTCAAAATCCTGAATTCAGGCATAATCCTGAGAACTTCCACCCATGCTAGTGGTAGTGCTTGATAAGAGGCCGAGGAGTTTCTGGTTTGAGCCTCACTGATGTCACTGCATTATGTTCTTGAGCAAGACACATTAATCCTTGCTTAGTACTGGTTCAACCCAGAAAGACCCGTCCTAACATAACTTAAAAATTGTTGACAGGGAAGCACAGAAACAAATCTAACAAGGTAAATTCGACGAATTTATATCCCCCGACGAAGGGTTATTTGAGAGAAATATGTTAATCACAAAACATAAATCCCATTTATCTAACCCTTAGTTCACCTACAGAATCATTCAGATCATAACAAATGCATGTCAAGTATGTTTTAGAGCTTAGTTCAATAAAAATATACTTACATCTGCACAATTTCAATATCTGACCTTTAAACCCAACCTCAGGTCAAGATTGTGTGTAAATTCAAAGTGTTACCTTGCATGTAGGTCTACACTTCTTCCACTTTACTTTGATATGCAACATGAAAACTTTTAGAAAAGAACAAAAAATGACCTTTTGACCCCACCCCAGGGGTTGTTGGTGTGTGCAATGACAGCATACTTGCTTTCATGGTGCTATGTCCTCAATTCCCTTTAATTTGATATGCAACATGACTACTTTCAGTAAAAGATATAGTTTGACCTTTTGACCCCACCCCCTGGGTCAAGGGTGTGTCTGTGGGCAAAATATTTGCAACCATGTTGCTGCCAGCGTCGTCAGCTTTAATTTGATATGCAACATGACTACTTTCAGAAAAATATATAGTTTGACCCCACCCCCTGGGTCAAGGGTGTGTCTGTGGGCAAAATATTTGCTACCATGTTGCTGCCAGCGTCATCAGCTTTAATTTGATATGCAACATGACTATATTCTGGAAAAGTTTTATTTTGGCCTCGGCCCCACCCCCTAAGTCCACCCATGGGGCTCGGAATCAGGCCTTTAAACTAAAATCCCGTTTGATATGTTTCATATCTATTGCTGCTCTGCCTGCATGCAAAATTTCAGCAAAAAATATTAATAATTGCCTTAGTTATTGCGAAATTTAAATATTTGACCTTTGACCCCTTAGGTGGGGTCAAAGGGAGTGGGGTAAAACTTTGACACTGCCATTCTTATCTACAGGCACTCGGCAATCATGGTCTATAGAGAGAAGTTGTTAAATATTATAGCTTTGAAGAAATGTGAAGATCATCACACAAAAAAGCTATTATAGGTTTTGCCTTATAATTGCATATACTTAAACAAGAGCAATAACTCAAGTGTTAAGGGGTCGATTTTGACCAAACTTATAGGATATCGAGAGTTCATGGTACTAATCATTTGTACCAAGAATGAATTAAATCTGACCCATAGGTACTGAGATATGGTTCCGGACAGACAAAAAGTGCGGACGGACGGAATGGACGGACGGACGACGCCAAAACTATATCCAGGGTCAATTGCGGCTCAGCAGAACAATGGATAAAATATTACTCAATAGAATCATCTCATTGAGATGATTAAATGTTTTGAGCACCTATAATTGCTGTTTGGTATGAAAAATGAGAACTTTTATTCTTTTAATTATTATTTCCTCATACACGTATCTGGAGACCTGAATTTATGCATTTTTTATTTTTTTTATTTTGGAAGGTGGCAGCCCTCTCATGCAGTCAAATAGACACCGTAGGAATCAAAATAGTTTTATTTGTAATGTTGGCATAGAGTTATCCATATATATGTTTAGATAAACAAAATTTTGAGCGTAAAGTTGTTAATATATTTTCTTACCCATCAGTTTTAACATATGTTTTGGGTGCTTAAAAGAACAGTCTCATTGAGACGGTTCTTTTGAGTACCCACAACATATGTTTTGTTTGAGAAATAAGAAAATTATTTTTCTGTTACGCAGTTAACCCTTTACCCCATATGCTATATTTAGAACATTGCATCATTTTCTATAAATAATTCAAATTTTCAAATATTTTCCAAAACATATATTTTACATTTCAATAGTTTTGAAAATATGATGGAAAATGGAACATTTGCTCCTCAGGAGCAAATGTTTTATTTTTCACAATATTTTACAAATCTTATATTTCAAAGGTGTTTGTGAGGAGTAAAGGGTTAACTAAAGTCCTGATTATCTCTTTACATGCTGGATAAGTTTGCTTGCTTTATTGTCATCTGCTGATTGGGTTTTTATAAAATTAACTTTTTCCCCCCCCAAAAAAAAGTCTTTCCGGAATGCCATCAGAATATCAAATGGTTTGGATACCCATCAAGTCCGTCATTGTGTCAGGCCTGATCTGGGTTCAAACTGTTTGCAAAGTTTGTCAGATGGTGACATTAGCAGGCTAAGTGTTAATAGAGGGTACTTTAGCTCCATATTTTATTCTTTATCAATGTTTTATAAGTACATCTAGTTTTGATATTTTTATAGTGGAGTCCATTTGTATAGCTCCTTTTGTTCTATTTGATTCTTTACGCCCCAGTCAACAATTTTTCAGTTTTTTCAGGACAGGTCTTCCTGGTGAGATAGTACTAAGCAAGGATTAATGTGTCTTGCTGAAGGACTGTCCGACACAACAGACGTGGGTAAGGCTGGAACCTGCATTTCCTTGCCCTCGAGTCAAGCACACTACCACTAAGCCCCCTACATAGCTCCTAAGATATTAACTGTTTTCCCACATTAACGATTTGGGAGCCGATGCCTCCGTGGTAGAGTGCTTGACGGAGGGGCCGCGGGTTCGAGCCTCACTGGCGTCTCTGCGTTGTGGTCCTTGAGCAAGACACATTCATCCTAGCTTAGTACTGGTTCAACCCAGGAAGACCCGTCCCTGTTTAACTGAAAGATTGTTGATGGGACGTAAAGAATCAAATCAAACAAAACAAAAACATTAACGATTTTTGCTGTCTGCTCTCTCATTCACATACTGGTATGTAAATGTACTTTGATCACCTATATTGCAAACAATATGGACCAAGATCCACTGCTCCATTAGGAGCAGTCTGATTAGGGTTCATAGTGTTTGCTTCCAATAGTGCATTTTAACCCTTAAAGTGCCAAGAAAAAAAATGCATCTGAAAATGTCGTCTGCTGAAGTCGTCTGCTGCAAATAATTGCCTTACATTACCGACAAATTAAGTATAGAAGCAAACAGCGTGGACCCAGAACAGACTATAGGAGCAGTCTGATCTGGATCCACACTGTTTGCCATAGAGGCTTCTTAAACATTTCAGCAGACGAGAAATGCAGATGATTTTTGTTGCAATTGGCACATTAAGGGTTAATATTTGCTTCAGTAGACATAACCAGGCATTTTCAGCGTCACTGCTTTGTGTCCTTGAGCAAGACACATTAATCCTAACTTAGTACTGGTTCAACCCAGGAAGACCCATCCCTACATAGCTGAAAGATTGTTGATGGGATGTAAAGAATCAAATCAAAGCCAGGCATTTTCATGTGAAAAAAAAAATTGGCAGGATAAGGTTCAACCCTTTTTGTACAGATGAACTATCCACTTCATGTTGATACAATAAGGATGGGATCGTCCATTGTATACTTTTAGGGTGCACAGGTTGGCATTTCCAAATATGATGTATTTCTGTCCATGTACATTGTATAATATGAGCCAGGACATGAGATTTCCAACAATGTGGTATGTGCAACCACAAAGGCTCAGACCAGCCTGTGCATGCATGCAGTTTGATCAGAGCCTTTGCTAGTCGCTTGAATTTTCTATGACTGTTAAGCTACTGACCGAACAACATTTGGAGATTCTAAGTTTAAAAGGAGGATGCACAGGCTTGTCTTGAGTCTATTCATGTCAAAATGCCACGTTGTTGGAAATCACTTGGCACGGCTCATACATGGGTGAAAGTTTTCAGGATTATTCCTGAATTCAGGATTTTAAGGCTGACTTTCCATAGAGTCAGCCTCAAAATGCTGAATTCTACAGGTAATAATAGCTTTTCTGATTTGGTTTCAGTTTATCTGAAGGCATTTGACTATTAAATTTGGAATTTTTGATATTTTGGAGGCATACTCTGATTTTCAAAAGTTCAGTATTTGGAAAATTTTGAACTTTCACCCATGCTTATACTCTTTTTACCTTGACAGAGTAGACTCCGATAAATGTCTTTATCTTGGCAAACAGTGTAGGACTTGATGATATTGTTTTATCTTTAAATTGTGTAGACCCTGATGAAATTGTTTTTATTTTGGCAACCAGTACTAGTGTTGACCCTTATGAAATGTGGCTTTTTGCTGCATTTCATTTTGGTCTTCACTCTTTTCTCAACAACAGTTTTACAGGTTTTATACCACCCTTACCAACTTTAGCACGATACATCTCATGATGTGCAAGGTCTACACTGATGTAGGTGGTATAAAATAGTTATACCATGTTTGTCCACCTGTACGTAAGATAATCCACTCGCTAAAGCTCGTGGATTATCTCCACGTACAGGCGGACAACCCATGGTATAACTATTACATAAATACAAAACAGTTTACATTTTGATGATGATACAAAGCAGCACCAGTGCTTCCAATGGGAGTACATAGCTCAACATGTTATATTTATTGTGTTTTGTACAAGTGACAGTTAGTGAATATGTTATATTGTATTGATAAACAAGTAAAAACAGAAAAGTAACAAGTAAAATGCAAATTTATACGAATGATTTTTGCTGCTTATTTAATCCCAAACCTGGATTTTCTTATTTGCCAGACCAACCCAATTCCCAATAAATTAAATATTTTCCCCAAATTTTCAGAAGATTTCCAGATTGCAATATAAAAGGATGTTAAAGCTGCATACTCTGTAACTTTTGATATTTTTCGAAATTTTGTATTTTCTTTTTAATTCATTTGTAAAAGTAGAATTAAGTTATGTTTTCACAATAAATCTGTTCACTATAGCTGAAAACTGTACGGAAAAGAGAATTATCTTATAGAACAGGTGTGTTTTTCTCTTGTTGGTAATTATTTGCATCCCTCCAATAATTATAGACAGTTAATTTTAACATAAATGCTGTTGTTTTGATACTGATAATTTGTTAAAATTTACGAAATTGGTACAATGTTTACCTGAATTTTCGTTATTTTACTGTGTTCTTAAAAAATAGAAACATAAGTTCTAAAATTAAAAGATCAAAAGTTACAGACTATGCAGCTTTAAGCCATATATAATAAACTGAAGTGTTAAGGGGTTGATTTTGACGAAACTTATAGGATATCGAGAGTCCATGGTACTAATAATTTATACCAAGAATGCATCAAATCTGACCAATAGGTACTGAGATATGGTTCTGGATGGACAACAAAAACTGTATCCATAAATCGGGGGGATAAAAAGGGTAGGAAAATGGTTGAAAAATGAGCCGGACACAATATGGGCTGTGCCATGAGAAAACCTGTTTTTAGCATGCTCACAACAAAGGTGCAGACCAGCCTGTGCATCTGCAGTCTGATAACCACCTTTGTTATTCGCTAACTAGATACATGTAGTATAATAGTGTAGCGTGCTGCATACCAAATTTCGATATTCTAGCCAGTCTCTGTAGCTGAGCAGGCTAGACTGAGGTTTACCTGGCCACAAAACATGATGGGTTTTCTTCCACCAAGGCTCATCTTCGAGTCATTCCATGAGATAATGCTAATCTATGTCCTAAGTTTATCTCTGCATGCTGGGTAATTTCTCATCATGGGTGAAAGTTCAAAATTTCCAAAATCCTGAACTTTAGAAATTCAAATTATTATACTTGCAGGATGCCTACAAAAATCAATAACTTTGTTTAAATGGTTAAATGTGTTTAGATGGTCTGAAAATTAATCAGAAAGCTATTATAATCTCCCTAATTCAGCATTTTGAGGCTGAATTTCTATGGAAAGTCAGCTTCAAAATCCTGAATTCAGGATTAATCCTGAAAACTTTCACCCAAGTCTCATGCTTTTGTTGTTGTCTGCTGACTTTTCAAAATTAACTTTTTCAAAAAATTCTTTCAGGAAGGCTATTAGAGTGTCAAATGGTTTAGATCCAGATCAGGACCGACATTATGTCGGTCCTCATCTGGGTCCACTGTTTGCATAGGTTATCAGCAGACCACAAAAGTCACTGCTAACCATTCTACCATTTCTGACATATGACACACTTGACTTAACCTTTTGTCTACTGTTAACTCCTCCAAATGAGTACTTTGACAAACAGTGAAGACCCAGATGAAATGCTGCATATGCAGCATTTCATCAGGGTCTACACTGTTTGCTGAAACAAAAATGATCTTCAGAGAAAGAAAAACAATATTTGGAAATTATGAAATGTGACCCCTCAATATATTTAATGGACCATTCTAAGTTTATGCATCATACTATACTTCCAAAAAACGCTTTGAGGTGCGACACTTACGGTAAGTGTATTGAATGAATCGAGTGTCATTACTTAGAGGTTGCAGTAGAAGTATAGAAGGAAGAATCTATAAGTACACAAACGGTTGTTTAAAACAAGTGTGATCCAGATGAGATACTGCAGATTGGCACTGTTAAAATAATGATGAAAACGTGGTTTGTATGGGCCACAGGCCCCCTGATAAGAGTGTGTTGCTGAAAATTATTTTTATTTCTTAATCAAAACATATGTTGTGGGTACTCAAAAGAACTGTCTCGATGAGACCGTTCTTTTGAGCACCCAGAACAAATGTTAAAACTGATGGATTAGAAAATAATTGCAATTTTACGCAAATTATTTTTTGCTTAACTGGCCCCATGTGGCCACTGTGTTGGCCAGCTTGGGTATCTGAACAGAACAATCTTAGCAATTCTAAGTCTGTCTCCAGCCCATCAAGTTTCTGCTCAGTCTTATATAGGGAGATGACCTTTTGAAGTATTTCAAGACGGCTCAAATCTCTTTTTTGTTTGTTTTGATTCTTTACGTCCCAGTCAACAATTTTTCATTCATGTCGGGACGGGTCTTTCTGGATTGAGCCAGTAATATGCAGAGAATAAAGCATCCTGCTCAAGAACACAATCCAGTGCCTCTGGTGAGGCTCAAACCCCATCCCTTCGATCTTGAGTAAAGCACTCTACCACTGAGTAACCGCCCTCCTTCCCCAATCTTTTGGATATTGTAATGCAATAATTTTAGCAATTCTGAATCTGCATACCAAGCCAATGCCTCTCAGTTAGTTGCCGCTCAACCAGATTTCTGGTTCAGGAGATGTTGTTATAACATAGGTGAAAGTTCAAAATTTCCAAAATCCTGAACTTTAGAAATTCAAATTTTTAAACTTAAATGATGCCTACAAAAATGATTAATTTCATATTTAAATGGGTTAATTGTGTTTATATAATCTGAAAATTAATCAGAGAAGCTATTATAATCTCCCTAATTCAGCATTTTGAGGCTGACTTTCTATGGAAAGTGAGCCTCAAAATCCTGAATTCAGGAATAATCCTGAAAACTTTCACCCATGTTATAAGCATTTCAAGATGGCCACTGTGTGGGTAAACTTGAATATGGATACATGGCTGAAAGTTCAAAATTTCCCAAATCCTGAATGTTAGAAAGAGAGGATCTTACACAAGTGATAGTTTCATATGGAATTTATTAAAGGAGCCATTGGCAAGTTTAATTAATTTAATACGAAATAATCATGAGTGTATTAGTAAGATTCTGTTTATCATAAGACTCTTTAAATGCAATTTTATCGGCTTTAAAGTTTGTTTATTTCAATGAAAATTTGAATTGTTGTGTCGGATGTCATCATGACGTTACTTGTTCACACCGAAAGTGCTTTGGAAAATGTGGTGATAACATTATTTATGACATGATGTTATCCACTGAATAACAGTAATGTCATATGATGAATTTACTTCTTAAAACTTGCAGTATGCCTTTAAAATAATATATAACATATTTTATCATATAATGTCACTTCTGGGAGTGATATAAAACAATTATTAAAATCAATAAACCACTAGTGGTATACAGATTTAGTAACATTTCATAATGACATCCGTTATAACACTGCCTAAAAGATGGCAAAACCTTGACGTTTTCACACACAAAATGTGATTTTTATATTCTTTTAATGTCATATGATAAATAGAATCTAACATTCGTGCCCCCTTAATATCAGCAAGCCTTGCATTTTATCCCTTTTCCTCAACTTGTTTAAAAAATTCAATAAAACATTAGCACTCATATAAGATCCTCTCCTTGAAGATGTGAATTTACAACAACGGATCATAGCCATACTAATACCTCACTTGAGCCTTAAGCTCAGGTGAGCTCAAAATAACAAATGCTGCTTCAATAAAATTTTAAACAAATATATTATGTAACAAGAAATATCACAGAGTTCTAATCTACGGGAACCATCAAGTGTCATCGAAAGTCTTTTTATGATTATCCTGATTCTCTGGGCTCTTGTTCTCGGATATTCTATCTATAGATGTCAATACTTGTGAAAGTAATTTGAGATTGTCCACACCGGATAGTAACTGTCTGAAAAAAATAAGCCATTTCCATGGATAAAGCCATTGTCATGGGTGAAATAAGCCGTTTCAATGGATGAAAAATGACAAAATCCTGAACTTCAGATACAGGTTTAGATGAACAAAATTTTTGAGCGTAAAATTGTAAATATTTTCTTACCAATCATTTTCAGCATATATTTTGGGTGCTCAAAAGAACCATCTCATTGAGACGGTTCTTTTGAGTACCCACAACATAAGTTTTTGTTGAGAAATAAGTTTTTTTTGTGTACACACTCTTAAAAAAAAATTATAAAACTGGCAGTACTTATGCCTACATGTAACAAAAAATAACAATTTCTAGTTTAAATGATCAGTTGTCTTAACCTGTTTCATTCTGGAAACTAGTAAACTGGTGCTTTGGCAAACAGTGAAGACCCAGATGAAATGCCACATCAGGCGGCATTTCATCAGGGTCTGCACTGCTTGCTAAGATAAAACAAGAGGGCCCTGGGTCTCTAACCTGAGAATTACTGTTTATAAGGTCAGGGGAAATCTTTATCCGCCCTAAACATTTAGATATGAATCATTGATGGATCGGCAATTGCAAGTAGACTTTACACACATGGAACACCGAGAACAGTTTAAGTAATGTTAAGGAAAACCTGTCAATTTAAAGTAAATACCCACAGGGAGGGGCCATTTTTGGACACAGAGCCATTGTTAGAACAAACTTGGTAAAATAGGTGATGCCCTTGTGGTTTCAAAACAATACATTTTACATTTTCTCTAAATAAACCTATATAAAACAAGACCAAATTGTTTGTTCCCTGGATATGTATCACTGTAGTGAAGTGTTCGTAAATAAAACGCAGTATGTATCAGGCCTTTAGTTAAGAGTGTGTACCAGAAAAATAATTTTCTTTTTTCTCAACCAAAACATATGATGTGGGTACTCAAAAGAACTGTCTCAATGAGACAGTTCTTTTGAGCACTCAAAACATATGCTAAAAATTATGGATAAGAAAATATTTACAATTTTATGCTGAACATTTTTGTTTATCTAAACCTATGATGTATGCAAAAACCCATTTACCCATATGTGGATAATATTCACTGGCACTGAATGCTATGTGATGGTAGTTCTCTATTTTTTTTTTTATTTACCTCTTGTCAATACAAAATGAGACTGTACAAATGGTTATAATACTGTAAATCTGAAATTTTCGTGAGGGTTTTGTTTTCATTAAACTTCCCTTATGGGAGGTTTCGTGAAAATAAAATCCTCGTGATATGGAGAAATCATTCTGCAGTTTACTGATATAGGTAAATCATGCCCTAATTGCCAATTTTAAATGTCGCAAATATGTCTTTTGACGATTTTCGCAAAATAAAATCTTGCGAAAATTTCCAAATTTACAGTATCTTTCAACCGTTTGTATGCTGGAAACCCCCTAAACGGTGCTTTGGCAAACGTTGAAGACCCAGATGAAATGCAGCGTAATGCTGCATTTCATCAGGGTCTGCACTGTTTGCAAAGATCAAAAACAACCTTCAAGGACTGAAATATATTATAATTTAGAAATTGTACATATGACCCCTTAAAGTATACATAATGGGCATTCCCATATTTATTGTATCAACATGTATGGGAAAATCCATCAGAGTACAAAGGGTTAAATTGACCCAACAAGGGGAGACAAAATTATATGAAGATTATATGAATCTATCATGAGTGGGAGAATGAGATAGAAAATTCATCCTGAGGCTCACCGTTTGACATAACTGAGACTGCTGAGTGATGACAAACGGTGATCACACACAACAGACTTTTCTATTCCATTGTCACACTCATGATAGATTCTTTTTCTTATTTATGATTAAATACCGCATTTATATATTAAAATGTCTCCCAGAAGATGATGAATACGCTGAGATGCTACATATCACTATGATGTCACTTTAACATAACATAACAATGACGTCACTTGTCTTCCGACTTGCGACTGTTCAATTTTTATCTTTTCTAAGGGTTGGTATATGGGGTATGCGAGATAAATAGAATCCATCATTGGTGTTCAGTGGGGACAGAAAAATCCCAACCCGAGGGCCCACCGTTCCAGTGGGAAACGAGCTTGGGATTTTTCTGGAACCACTGAACACCTATGATCGATTCTTTTTCTCATATACCACGACCGTACGGTACAGTACTGTGTAATATTTGTTGGTGACGTCACTGAGATCGATGTTTGCAGTCAATGACGCGCGCTGTACAAACTTGAAACAGCGAATAAACAGCGCATTAAACAATGAACAAATGGTTATTTCATCAAAATGGATTTACAAGAACTATCTTATCAGCCACAGTAAATCGAGTAAGTAATTTTGTTGAGGAAAATGTGTGCGTGTGGTATGTTTTTACATCGTCAAGGCTCCCCGTTCCGGTGGATTTAGTCACTCAATGCCCAACACAACAGGTTAAATATGTCAATCGCAATGCACTACTCAGCATGTTCAAAGCATTGAATAAAGGTTGTAAGTAAAAATGCCCAGATTTCCTTTTTAACCAAGTTGAAGGCCGACTTAAAACGCTGAAAACTCAACATAGAATTTTTTCCTGACTGACAACAATTCAACTTTCGTTTTCGATGGAATACAGTCATGCGCCAAAAACGTTATCTCACATTAGCAACCGGCCGCGTGTGGCTTATCTCGTATTAGTTACGCTTATCTCACATGGGTAGCGATGTGGGACAGATTTTTCCGACAGCAAGCTTAAATAGGGATCACTCTATCTCGTATACGTTGGTATGTGAGAAAGAATTATCTCAAATGGGTAAACACAGCAGAAAACTCAATCTGGTGTGCAATAATGAAGGGTGACAATCTATGTCATAGCAGGGATGTCTGTACCGTGACATAAGTTGTATCTCCCAAATTAGCCTCATAGGTTTCCCATTGCATAGTTTTCGTTCAATAAAGGTCAGGCAATTATATTCTTTAACCCTTTTCTCACTATTCATGACAACTGTTGTCTGTTCTGTTCTACTTATGAACTTTGGTGGCCCATGATTTCCAAACAATATGAACCCAAGAGCAGTCTGATCAGTGTTTCTAGTGTTTGCTTCTTTGATAAAATTAGTGCATTTGAATATATGCAGCATATGACATATAAGGTTTAATCTCTTACGTACTTTAAAGAAGATTCTGCTGTCTTCGTTGCCGATGAGAGTTGTTCTGCCACGTAAGTTGTTCTCTCTTTGATGTCCGATAAACCCTGATCTCCCGATCTCAAAAGCTGATTCTCACACCGAAGTGATTTAACCTCTGCCTGTAAAATATAAACAGACCACTCAAAACAGCCGAGACATAGAGTACATGCATATGACCTCATACGCACATGCTCTTATGACCTCACATCACATGCTTTTTGAGTTGTGAATCCTGAATCTAATTCTGATTTCCAAAATTAAAGTAAACCCTTGTCATGCTGAACCTGGATGTATCCTTTTAATGTGTAAAGACTGTAGATCCAGATCAGCTGGCTTCCAACAAAGCCATCTTATCAGGTTCCACTCGGAAAAAAATAGAACTTACAACTGTAATGCTGCAGTTTAACAGATTAAAAATTTGAAAGGAGTGTGTATTTAAAGAGACTAAGTCTGCAATTATGAACATTTTTCGAATTTTTTTATTTTCTTTTTAAATCATTTGTAAAAGTAGAATTAAGTTATGCTTTCACAATAAATCTCTTCACTATAGCTGAAAACTGCACGGAAAAGTGAATTATCTTATAAAACAGGTGTGTTTTTCTCTTGTTGGTAATTATTTGCGTCCCTCCAATAATTATAGACAGTTAATTTTAACATATATGCTGCTGTTTTGATACTGATAATTTGTTAAGATTTACGAAATTGGTAAAATGAATACCTGAATTTTAGTTTTTCCACTGTGTTCTTGGAAAATAGAAACATTAGTTCTAAAATTAAAAGATCAAATGTTACAGACTATGCAGCTTTAAGTATTCAACATAGCAATGGTGAACTTGTGCTGTTTTGGGGGTAGATGTGATCAACACTTGGAAATTTTACTCAATTACAAGAAGATCTAATTGAATTTTATGAATTAAATACCAAATTTTTAAAAAATTGTCGGTTTCAATCTTCAAAACAAAAAACAAGAGGGCCAAGTGGCCCTAAATAGCTCACCTGAGTTTTGTTTAACGCGTACATATAAGTATCTGGTGAAAGCTGGCCATGTCCCTGGTGACACCTGGGGTAGGGCCAATTTTGGCCCAGGGATATAATTTGAACAAACTTGGTAGAGGTGATGCTTCATACCAAATATCAAGGCTCTAGGCCTTATGGTGTCAGACAAGAAGATTTTTCCATGTTTTTCCCTATATAAGCCAATGTAAAATATGTAACCCCCGAAGTGGGGCCATTTTTGGCCCCAGGAGCATAATTTAAACAAACTTGGTAGAGGTCCACTAGGTGATGCTACATACCAAATATCAAGGCTCTAGGCCTTAAGGTTTCAGACAAGAAGATTTTTTCATGTGTTCCCTATATAAGCCTATGTAAAACATGTGACCCCCAGGGCGGGGCCATTTGTGGTCCCAGGCGGATAATTTGAACAAACTCGGTAGAGGCCTACTAGGTGATGCTACATGTGGTTTCAGAGAAGAAGATTTTTAAAGTTTTCATCTTGAAAATCTATTTTTAGCCTTTGTGACCTAGATATGTAATGGACCGGAACCATTTGAACAATTTTAAAGAGGGTCATATAAGGATCATTGCTACCAAGTTTGGTCAAAATCCAGCCAGTAGTCTAGAAGATGTCCTTTGAAGCAATTGTTGACGACGCATGACACAAGCCACACGACGCACATCCAACGATCACAATAGCTCACCATGAGCCAATGGCTCAGGTAAGCTAAAAACAATCACATTGTAAATCTTAAATTTTCACTCACCTGCAGAGATTTTACTTCTTGTTTTAGTTTTGTTACTGTTGTTTCTGCTTGCACTGCCCTTTTCTGAAAGAACAAATATTAAAAGACTTTTCGCTTACAAGTTTAATATTCATACCTAGTCGTGGTTCGGCTGTTTCAACTACTAAATAAGGGAAATCAGGTTCTATTTGAGTGTGAATCTGAGATAAGGGTCCTTCAGGCATTTTAGCAGTTTTCGTGTAATCAAAATTTCAAAAACGTCTAAATTCAAGATTTTTCATGTTCTTACAATAGAGTCAAATTGCTTCTAACATGTAAAACAAGCAAAGGCGCAAACAATTCTAATAAAATTTAGTGATAAGTTTAATGTATGTTGCCATGGCAACAGTTGTGCATATGGACTACACACTTCCTTTAAAACAGGGTACCTCATTTCAAATGCTTTTGTAAACTCGGGATGTGCGTATGTGGGCTATTTGTGCAGTCTATGCAATTGCATACACATCAAATTTGCAGAAACATGGAGCTTTCTTGAAATATTGCTCCTAGCGTCTTTGTATAAGCACCATATGATAACACAATGGTGTTGACGTCAGAACGTCATTAACAACATTAAGTGACGTCATGTTGAAAACGCATTATCTATACGAGTTTAAACACTCATATCTTTGTTATTTAAAAAGATAATCTCTTCAAATTTTCTGTAATTGTTCACAACAGCTAGGTCTTTCTTTCTCTGTAAACATCTCACTTTTGACTTTTATTGCCAGAAGGTCCCTTTTGTGAGATCTTGGCTCATTTATAATTTGTGAAGAATGAATAAGTTGTTTGGACCGTGCAAACGTGCATGCATTTCATGAAAATCCTAACCGTATAACACTAAACTCACATTAATTAACCCTAAAAGGGCATAATCAAAAAATGTATGTTTTTGTCCTCCACTAAAATATTTGAAGCCCCATAGACAAACAATGTGGACCTAGATCAGACGGCTCCTGTAGGAGCAGTCTGATCTGGGTCCACAATGTTTGCCTCTATGCTTATGTTAAATAGACACTTTCAAATGCAGTTATTTTGCTGGCGTTTTAAGAACTAAATAATGTGTTATGTGTCTATACTGAGGTAATGGTGCAATGTGATACAGTTACTTTTGAATAAAACCATGCCTCATTTTCAGCTTTTACCTATGTCTAAGGTTGACCAGTCCTAATTGTGCATTCACGAGGTGCTGCCTTTACAGTAACCAAAAAGTCATATAATACCATAAACAAGGTTTTCCCTGACCCATTGTACAGTGCAGTCCCTTTATAACATACCTTTTTGGAAAAAAAACATGGTCATGTTATAGCTTTCAATATTTTTACCATGAAATTTTACAAAGGAAGTATGGGAAAACATTTTTCTATAATTTCTTTGTAAAATTTTCCTTTTATAACATCGTTCACTTCCTTTCAGTGATCTGTCTCCTTAGACCCAATCAAAAACCCAAAAACCTCTTTTGGATCAGCAATTTCTGGCTTTAGAGCAGTTTGTGCACTTCTATCCAGCAACAATATATGGTGACTTCTTATCAATTAACAAAATGTAACTAGTGGCATAAGCACACAAACCTCATCATTAAAGAGTGTAGACCCAGGATCAGACTGCTCCTATCAGTGTATACACTGTTTGTCATCGCATCAACCTTCCATCATGTTTGGTGATAGTCTAAATTGTTACAACTGCAGGAATGCAGTGGAAAAAAACAACCTAATACCCAATTCAATCAGTACTCAATACGGTTGTGACATTCTGAGTAAGATAAGGTAAAAAAATTTCTATACCAGGATAAATTCTCAGATATCCTTATCTATTGTGCAAGAATATAAGAATCAATCACCAGTGTGAGGGTGGGATAGAAAAATCCATCCCAAGGATCACATAATGGCATCACCAGGCTTGCCTATTGATGACAAATGGTGATGACGAGAGACAGATTTTTATAACCCATCCTCACATGAATAATGGATTCTTTACTTGCTCGCAATCAAATGCATAGAGGATATTTACTTTTTTTGAGGTGAATACCAAATAAATTTCATTGAGTGTGTTGGAAACATCAACATTTTCCAGAATGCGCATCACGAGTGAAAATTTCGATGTTTTCAACTCACAAGATGACATATATTTGGTATTAACTGAGAAAAAAAGCATTTTTTCTTTACATTTTATACTTTTTAGAAGATTTACTTTTTGATTAACAATGCTTCAAGCCGAATCACAATAATAAAAAAGAAGACAAAGGAGTATTTGTGACAGAATACCTGGCTCAATCTATAGTCCTCAGGACTTTCAGTTAAAAATAAATCTAATTCATCGTCAAAGTGCGCTCACCCACACTTGATGTTTTTGTTCACAAATAAGAAAGTTATAGGCGTTTGAACTTTCGAAGTGAGCTGCATTAAAGGAATGGAAAAGTCAGAGGTAATCCAAAAAGTGATATCAATCACGAGTGAAAATATAGGCTGATATCAATCACTAGTAATTGATATCATATCGTTTCACTCTGAGAAAATACCATTTTTATTTGTTTTAGATATGCATTGATTTCACTGCTAAGTATGAAATAAAGCTTTTTTTATTGTTTAAAGAAAGGCTTCCACACTATAAGGAGACACAACATGATTGTGTCACTTTAATGTAATGATGTCACTTTTCTAACTTGCGGCTGTTCGCTTTTTATCTTTCACATGGGTAGGTATTGGTATGTGAGAAAGAAATTTTCCCATATGGGTAAAAACAGTGGGGATCAGGACCTGGTGTGCGAGAATATATAGAGGATCTTACATGAGTGCTCATGTTTTATTGAATTTATTACACGAGTTGAGTAAGAGATAAAATGCGAGGCTTGCCGAGCATTTTATCTCTTTTTCGCAACGAGTTTAATAAATTCAATAATACAAGAGCACGAATGCTAGATTCTACGAGGGTTGTCCCAGAAAGTCGTAGACTTTTGTTATAACACGAGACTATGTGTCAGGAATTCTATGAAATTTGTATGATATTTTTATATACATCACATAAACATTTTGCACAAATATTGGTGGAATCACAGTTTAGATAACAATGTTATGAACCTTTATTTGACTGTGTGTCAGCGTGTGCGGAGCACGTCGAAATTTTTGTAATACAAATGATCTAGTCTAAATATTAGTGTACATTCAATTAAATTTCGCAGTTATATTTCATACAATGTATTACCTCCTCAACACGGGACTACTCAAGGTATAGTGTTGAATATTTGAAACATTTCCCACCTTTGGCATTGATTTTATAGAAGA
The DNA here is from genome assembly GCA_964019695.1 of Loripinus fragilis. NCBI lineage: Eukaryota > Metazoa > Mollusca > Bivalvia > Lucinida > Lucinidae > Loripinus > Loripinus fragilis. Next base: position 22,416,941 of record OZ026523.1, read on the forward strand.
TTTATCATGCCTACTACATTTTTATTTTCAGAAAATACAAACGTTATGAGAACAGTGCGGAGCAAAAATTAGACTTTCAATATAATTTGGCTAATTAAACACCTAAAATAACGTTCTTCTATTGTTTACTAATTGGCTGAGTAGTCACTAGTATCGTACAATGGATTTCGTGCAAAACTATTTTAGTAATAACGAAAAAACACGCTCCTTTTCGTCATTTTCGATGAACACATGTTATTTTGCTGTCAGTTATTTTAATAGTATATATGTTTTCTCGTATGAACTCTCAAAGATCGCGCTTGTTTGTTTGCTAAACATACCTAAACTAAATATTAAGGCATTAGTTGAACTAGGAAGACTTACTCAACAAACAGATCACAATGTTGATACAGTAAGAGCTTACATAAAATGAGTATAGTCAAAACATTTGACCACCCCTCTCTGGAAATAAGGCAAAATAATTTGCGACATGCTCAGCACAAGCTGACACATAGTCAAGCAAACGTTCATAACTTTGTTGTTAAAACTGTGCTTCCACCCATATTTGTACAAAATGTTTATTAAATGTATATAAAATCATCATACACATTTCAGAGAATTCCTGATACACAGTCTCGTGTTATAACAAAAGTCTACGACTTTCTCGGACAACCCTCGTATTTATCATATGACATTAAGATCACTTTGAAGTCTAATTTCTTGCGTAAAAACGTCATAAATTTGTTATTATGTATTCAACGTTGTTATAGATGTAATAACGTTTCCCATAAATCTATAAACCACTAGTGGTTTATAGATTTTATTGCATGGTGTTATTTCACTCTCATATGATAATGAGTTTTCTATCAGTTTACTTTGGCGATCATCAGTTTCCAATGCAATGGATATATATTAACCAATATAAGCCTAGCCTCATTTTTATGGGACATATGCAACAGTGGAGACCCAGATCAGACACAGCACCATGTGGTATCTGATCAAGATCTTCACCGTTTTCTTACAGAATGTTCTATAAACATTTGAAAAAAAATACCATCCTACACCCCTAAAATTGTAAATGGTTTTGAACTTACTTGAATAAGGATAGTCAAGTCCATTTGGCTTAAATGGGTTAACCCTATTGCACTCAAAATGACCAAAATGCAGTTTTGGCAATATTGAGCGCAAGTATTAATAGCATTAAAATCTACAATCTAAGTACAAGAATCAAAATATTTTCCATTGAGAATGGGGCTGAATCTCGACCCCAGAGATCACAAATAAATCCCTGTTAGCTAACAAGAATTGCGCGACGGATGAAATGATGGAAAGTTTGGAGCATTAATACAGTCACTTAATTTGTGATTTCTTACTGTTGTTGTGGTAAGGTTTTGTTCTACTTGTTGTATAGCTTTCTCCATAGCCGCCGTTTCGTCCACTTCTTTCTTCTTCAACTCTACGATCTGCCGTTGGAGATCTGCAATACTTATATACCATATTCCATCTAATAAGTGCGCATGCTACTACAGGGTTCATACAGGCAAGTTTGTGTAACATTCAAGGACTTTTCAAGGACTTCTCAAAGACTTTCCTACTATTTTCAAGGACTGAAAACTTATGAAAAATACTGATTTACACGTTAAAATTGTACTTCTGAAATGCTAGAGCCCATTACTAAAGTTATTAGTTTTAGAAAATTTGTATAAAATGTTTGGTGCCTTTACTTGGTGCAGCACATGCTGCACCAAATAAAGGCACCACAATCTTATACTGATTTAGGTTTCCAAAACCAGTGTTGAATCCTCCTGTAAATGGTAAAATTCAAGGACTTTTCAAGGCCTTTGAATGCTTTTCCAGTACTTTTCAAGGCAGGTTCAATTTTCAAGGACTTTTCAAAAAAGCCCTCTAAATTCAAGTATTTTTCAAGCCTGTGCGAACCCTGACAGCACACATAGAGTAGTGTATGCATAAGTCCAGATAAGGATCCTTTTAGTGTTAAATTGTAAATATTTTCTTACTCATCAATTTTAACATGTTTGTTATGTTTTGTTTGAGGTTTTATGCCCCAGTCTACAGCTATGGTCATGTTGAGACGGTCAGTTCACCTAACCACACTTTTTTCCTGGGCAAGCTTCACTAAGCGTCTACCCAGTACTTTTTGCACATACTTTCAATTGCAACTGACAACAACCCTTCTTGAATCAGCAGGAGAACGACTGTAGAAATTATTTCATGATCAATCTCCACGAAAGTGGATCTACCCAAGCTCACAACCCCTGGATCTTCAGTCTTACTACCAGGCCTGGTTATATTAACATGTTTTAGAGATGATTCTATTGGAACCAAAACCATATGTTTTCGTTGAGAAATAAGAAAAAATAATATTCTATTACATGTACTAGTACACTCTTATCTGTAGGCCTGTTTATGAGCGGTTAACACTATTTGAACATCTGAATTCCAGTCAATCCAGTGCACAAGTACTAGTCAAAAACCTGCATTATGAAAATCTCAAATCAGTCCAGAATATTCTGGTCTGATTACAATATCAGTCACAAATCTTTACATGCTTGATAATTTTGCTGATTCTGCTGATATTTTTAAACCTAACTTCTTCAAAACAAATCTTTGAGGAATATCATCATTGGATCATGATTAGACTGGAGTGAAGTTATGTTTGCAAAGGTTAACAGCATACTACATGCGGTCTAAGAGCTAAAGGATACATATTTTGCATTAATATAATCTTTCCCCTTTTGTGGTGACTTTTGAGGCTGCTGATAGCCATTGCAAAAATTTTGGTCCAAGGTCAGGCCTTTCAGGCAGTCAGGTCTGATCTGGATTCAAACTGGTTGGCACTCACATGGGCGTAGACACGGGTGCGGCAGGTGCCGCATTCGCCGCACCAATAATTTCGGCCGGTGCGACATGCCGCACCATTAAAACTTGCTCCGCACCAATAAATGTTACTTATCAAAGCAGAAAAAGTGAACGACATGTGTAAGTGGAAAAACCCAAATAAACACAACAAAACAAGAAATGTTATAGTACTTTTCATCCACCATACGCAGCCGACAGTCAATAATCCAAGCTTCCAAGCGTTTGCATGTTTACTTTCGTTTCTCCTTTACTGCTATAATTACATGATGAGTTTTAGTACGAGATGTGAATGGTTAGTTACTAAAGTTACTTTTTTTCAATTTGTTCTTTCATTTTAAGAAGCATTATCTTCTCAGAATCTGACTCTGTAAAATTGTCGATGCTTTTGAAATATAATGCTTCTAATTGATGGGCATTACATGAGACTGAGAGAGCTTACAATAATTATATCTTAAGTCATTAACTAGAATAATTTCGTTGATGCTTAATTAAATCTGGTATCGGTATACTACTTAAAGCGCACCCCTACCACATCCCCACACACCTGAAGAAAGAAGAAGAAAAAACACAAAAAAGCATGTGGTCCAGGAAAAAATGTATAAAAGCACAACGGTGCCATCACAATGTTTTCTTCTTTCCATTATAATGTTTTCTTGCCAAATCAAAGGATAAAATACCAAAAAAATGTCTCCAAAAAGAAACGAAATTACTGCTTAAAATCATCCCAGAATGCACGAAAACGCACCGTTTGTTTAAAAATTTTACGGGCGATCATGCCCCCGGACCCCCCTAGGATGGCTTCGTGCCTACGGTGCTCACATTCGCGCATTCAGCGCTCAGTTTCTGCCGCACCAACCAAGAATGCATGGCTACTCTCTGACTCAGGTGTTATTCCTTAAAGATTTCTAAGAGCAACTAACTTTGAACAAGGTGTGTCTAGTACCTTTCTGTTTCTGATAACCGTCGTTGTCTCTCTTCATCCAACTGTCTCCTCAAATCTTGATTTTCTCTTAGTAACTGAAATATTCAATTTTGATTGTTTGATTTGATTCTTGACCAAGTTAACAATTTTTCATTTATTTCAGGACAAGTCTTCCTTGGTTGAGCCATTTGTAAGGCCTAAAATAAAATATTGTGTGTTTCAGGTTACCCGACCGTGTCTATTTTTTTGCCCCCCACCCTAAAGTTTTTTAGCATATTTAGGGGATTTCCAAGGGATTCCCCAGGTCGGCCATCTTGTTTCCCCATCTTCCCCATGTAAAAACTTTTAACAAAATAAGAATATTTTCCTACCTACCGTCCCTTTTTTTAAAATTTCATGTAACCTGAAACACTCATATTTTTTTTTTGGCCTAGGCAAAGATCAATAAGTCTTGCTCAAGGACACAGCACAGTGACACTGGTGAGGTTTGAACCAGCAACCCCCCAGCCTCTAGTTAAGCACTCTACCACTGAGCCACTGTGCTCCCTTCATAATAATGGTAATGATATTAAACCTTTACCTCATAGAGACGGTGTGAGACGCATTTTAACACTTTTGCAAACATACATGTAGTAGATCCAGTTCAGAAAAGTCTTGTTAGAGCTGTCTGATCAGGGTCTACTCTGTTTGCTTATGGAAATATGATATTCCTAATCCTACAAGTGGATTGTTCTTTGTACCAACATGAATTTTATACAATTATTAACAGGGGATGGAGCCTAGCATGTATTTTCATGTTGAACAGGGTTAAATATGCATGAACAGCTAGTATCTAGTGGTGCTAGAGGCCTACTTCTTTGGTCTGATTTAATATATCCTTCCCAACTTTCCTAAGAAAGCAGCAAAAGCTCCAACAGGACTGTGTGAATACAAGTCTTTGCTGCTTATATACATTCTTTACAACAGCAGAATTCTTTACTTTGTCAAATTCAACTGTATTTGCACAAATGTACCAGTTTAGATTGAATTTGAATTTTGTTACAACAGAAATTCAGTTTAACATCAAATTATTTTGGGACAAATAGTGTCATTGTAAAGATGGTTGAGTGTTATTTGTTCAGGCCCTTTAGTTAAGAGTGTGTAACAGAAAAATAATTATCTTATTTTTCAACCAAAATATGTTGTGGGTACTCAAATGAACCATCTCATTGCTAAAAACTATTGGTAAGAAAATATTTACAGTTTTACAATGAAAATTTGTGTATATCTAAACCTGTGCATGTTATTTTAGAAATTTTAATCTGTAAACCTTCCAACCACATGTTTATAGTGGGCAATCTAAAATCAGGCCTCAAAATAAGAGTGAGTATTTAAAAATTATTTATCTCTCAACCAAAATGTACGTTGTGGGTGGCACTGGGTGCTCAAAAGAACCTTCTAAATGAGACGGTTCTTTCGAGCATCCACAACAAATGTCAGAACTCATTTGGTTGATAAGACAATATTCACCAGGGATCAAGCTAGGGGGCGACTAGGGAGAAATAGTCGCCCTAGGGGCCGAAATTTCGCCCTAAATGGGACCCAGGGAGAAGTGGAAGTCTCCCTAAAAAAAAAAAAAAAAAAAAAAAAAATTTTTTTTTTTTTTAGCGAGACTCATTTTCATTTTGTCACCACACAAATGCAAGCTGTGGTGACATTATCAGACAATCTACTACCACTGCATCGTGTTTCTCCTTCCATTAAATGGCAATAGTATGTGTAATGGCTAATTTGTTTCTAGATTGACAGAAAATGCAGTAATTTTGCGCTATAACTTCTCCCTATCTGACTGTCACTTCTCCCCAATTTTCCTGCAGGGAGAAGTCACTTCTCCCTAAAACTCTAGGCCAGCTTGGTCCCTGTTCACAATTTCACGCTGTTTCTCTGGACATATGGAAATAAGCCAACATCAAACCTGCAACCCCTGGTTTACAAAGAAAGTGGTTTATACAATAAAACCTGTCTTAAGCTGCCACTTAAAAATAGACAAAACAAAGGTCTTAAAGACAAATGACAGCTTAATCAGGGCTCACCCTGCCATTAGCCATTGTAGCCATTTGCTACTAAAAATGTAGAGTGGCTACAAATATAAGTCATTGGCTAAAAGTACAGTCTAGGTGGTTCAAAAATCACATATTTGCGAAAAAGTGTATTTTGATCAGCTTTTGGATTTTCAAATATTGCTTTTTTTTTATTCCTTCACACCTTATTATTGTGCCATATTTAACTCTTTGGATGCTACCATCAGGGTGTCAAACAGTTTGGATCCAGATCAGGCCCGACATTATGTCGGGCCTGATCTGGGTATAAACTGTTTGCAAAGGTTATCAACGGATGTCAAATTTCGCTGCTAGTGGGCAAAGAGTTAAATACAGAACAACTTGTTGATACTACTTTCTGGCTAAAGTCAATTTCATTTGGCTCCAACTTTTTCCATTTGGCTAAAGTGTTGGCTACAACAAATTCTGAGTTAGGGTAAGCCCTGGCTTAATGAAGATCGAAAGTATTGCAGAAAGCTCTCTTGGAGCATTCTGCAATACTTTTGACCTGCATTAAGAGATAATCAGTCTTGAAAACCATTTTTTTTCTTTTTCTTGAGTGGCAACTTACAGGACTTTTTCCAGCAATTTTGGAAAAAGGCCTCTGGTCAAAATTGGGGAAAAAAATGAGCGACCTAACATCAAAATTGGGAGAAATTAACGACATAGAACATAACAAGGGTAGCAAAATATATCCTCAAAATCAAGTTATTTTAGATTGTATTATGCCAAGCATACCACTTAAGCACAAGTGGTTAAGAATCATTCTGATATGGGTCATTGTTTCTCATAAGAAGAAGTGGCCTCTAATTTTCACTTTTCTTTATTTGGGAAAAACCGACATGGTATTGGGGAAAAAGATGACTGTTTTCGATTGAGGCCGAAATTCTGCCCCTAGAGATGGGCAGAAAATCCCCTGACTTAAGACAGGTTTTACTGAAGTATACCACGGCGGCCCCTACTTACCCTTTGCAATTCAAATTCTGTATTTCTGTCACTGAAAGGACTATCTCTTCCCGGTCTACTTGTATGTAAACTCTCCCCTAAAACTGCAGGCGGGCTTGTATTACCACTATAAGCACCATCAGATAAAAAGTCTGGCAGTTTCTGCATAGTTCCACCCGAAGTCTGAGAGTGTACACGATCTTGAATATCAAAATTTCTTTCATTGTCCAGCAATTCATTAGTCATATCAACATTATCAAGCGGTTGATTAAAACTGGAAGTTCTTGAGTTATTACGACTAGACGGTTCCCTGATTACTGATGGACTCTGATCCAAAGCAAAGTCTGGTAGCTCTAACCCACGAGCTGCGGATCCAACTGAGTCACAAAAATGATCCTGTACAAAGTCTGGCAGGTCACTGGTAATATTTGGAAGAACATTACTTCCGGCTGTGTCTGTGTGTTCCTTTCTGCTTGGTGTTGGCTTACTGGAGGAACTGGTTGACAGAAACTTTTTAAATGAGAAAGGGTTTTCACTCTTTCCAGTTTTCTTCTTAGGCTTTTCTTCAGCATCTGCTTAATATAAAATCAGACAATTTTTTTAAACTTTTCTGTTTCTCTTTGCATTCTCTAATAAAACGTTATGTTATCAGGGCTGGAATTCACAAAATGCAACAAGTCATAATAGCAAACACAGAAGACCCTGATCAGACTGCTTCTTTAGAAGCAGTCTGATCTGGGTATGGATATTATAGCTAAGTGCACTGTGTACACATTGTTTTAGAAATTCTACACCCAGACATGTTAAGAATAACGGATCTCCCGTGTCACTAACGGAAAACTCTGCTGTTTTCCGCAAAACAGATTTTAAAAAAAATCATGGATTTTAAAAAATCTGCTCATAGTCTTACCGTTTTTTTGTTAAAAGCCATTTCTTGTGGTCGCCGAGAAAAATCAATATTGCATTCTTGCGAGACCTGACGATACCTGCTAGCGTGCTTAATGTTTGCGACAATGATCAATATTGATATCGCAAGGAAGCTTGGTAGTTTCGAATAGCTGTCAGGTAAAGCATCTCAAAGTCACTGAAAAATCGATATCAATTAAGGGCTTGAATGTAAACCGAATAATACAGGTACAAATAATCCAAGTGGCTGTTTAACTTGATAAACCCAACAAAGATGGCGAAATGTGAATCATCGCCAGGGATTAGCCCAGCAAAAAATAAGAATACGGTATAGAAGCGGGTCAAATTTTAATGCAGAATATACAAGAACGTTTGACTGGGTTATGGCCAGCGGCAGGCGTACTGCAAGGTTTGCAATAAGCATTTCAGCATCTCTCACAGCGGGATTGACGACGTCCGTAGACATGGGGAAGGCAAAAAGCATTTAGAACTTCAAAACGGATTTTTTTTAAAAATCACGGATTTACCGCGCGTTGTCCCGCATTTTTTTTCAGAAACTTAACATGTCTGTCTACACCCTTGTTTAAGAATAGTGTAGATCCAGATTAACTGACTTCATTAGAAGTCAGTTGATGGATCCACACTGGTTTTCATTCCCACAATGAATCGCAATTGATAATGAAATTGCATTACCACATTGACTGGATATTCGACAGTGCAAAAAGCAGGGTTCAGTACTCAGACCTTTAGTTAAGAGTGTGTAACAGAAAAATAATTTTCTTATTTCTCAAGTAAAACATATGTTGTGGGTACTCAAACGGTTCTTTTGAGCACCCAAAACATATGCTAAAAATCATGGGTAAGAAAATAAGGGCTGGCACAATTAATCGAAATATCTGTTAATCGCTCGATATACAAAAGAAAAACGATTATCGATATGAAAATTCAAAAATAGCTACTTTTAATGGATGTCCTATTTATTTATTCAATTAAAATCCAAGCGTAATTGCCGTGTTATTTTTGTTTAGACCGGATGTGCATTGTCGTAAACAGAAGATGTGTATAAATTGCTGTAACGAAGTAGTAAAATGTTGTACTCTGCAAGCTAACTCAACAACTGATTGTTTGAAAATAGATATACTTGCGCCTCTCTGTTTTAAAATAGTACAAAATCACGAAATATTCATCAGATGAATAATCTAGCATGAAAGTTGTTTTTCTCCGCGGTTAAATTCGAGTTTACAGCGGGTCTTATTTTACACAAAGGTGTTCTTGTCAAGTTCAAGCGATTACTAATTGGTTATATATGGAAATGCAAGGACCGATTATCGATTACCATTTTGGCTTCGATTAGCCAGCCTTAAAGAAAATATATACAATTTTATGCTGAAATGTTTTTCTTACCTAAACCTGTGAGAACTGTAATAGGACCATGTGCACTTACATTTGGTTGAATAAAGCATGCAAGACAAAAATTAAATTACATCGCTTCCGGCTAATTTTGAACGGAAAAATCCCATTTTTTAGTTGAAAAAAATATGATATGTAACTTGTGATATAAGATGCCAACTAAAAATAATGGTATTTTTTGTATTTCTCTGCAAAAGCTGATGTTACAATCTTTTTCAAACCACACCGTGATTAATCTGTTTCTACCTACAACCAGTGACCTATATAAGAGTGACTGGACACTTCATTTTCCAGCCATATAGGTATGTCGTGGCATGTGTCACGTGACTTACGCCTTGTGCGCCTTTTATCGTACACACTAAAAATGGCGATGCAGCTTGTGAGACCGCTGCATTTATAGGTACATTTAAGAGCGTACTTCGTCGTAAATATCGCTTATTGGTACATATTGTTCATAACAATCGAAAAAACATATATGAAATATTGCTAAATGCTATATTTCTGCAATGTAAAAACTAATCCCATTGAGTCATGACCGTGTTAATATCGGCCGATTTTAAGAAAGTTGCGGAAATCAGCAAAAAAGGCTTCAAAAATACCTCTTTCACTCTGACGAATAAAGCTTCAAACATGGCTATGTCTTTGTCTCGATTTATCAATATTCATAACCTGAGATGTCCAATGATTCATAATTATCGTTATTGTATAATTTCGGAGTTTATAAAGGTGTTAAAAGCTTAGCTTAACAATAGAGAAATTACGCTGTGTATTCCAAAACAGCGGTAAAAGCCAATTGTGTAGATAAATGATATCGAATTTCCCTCATTTACCTGTGTAAGATACCCGACAGTGTTATTTGAGTTGAGTAATGGTATTTCATTAGAGTTTCTAGTCACTCTTATATAGGTCACTGTGACTGCTACAACACATTCCAGTTGTTTGTGGGTTTTCTTGGCTGATTTTTTATATATTGTCAAAGTTTTCATAATATGATTTAATCCTGCAGTTAAAAACCAAGGTATTACAGAGTTTTTCATCTCACAGATGAAACAATATGGCTACTGTGATGTCAGCCCGACCTTATGAATGAACATAAAAATAAAAATCATCATAGCAACTGCAAATTTTATTGTTGGAACTTGGAGCTGACAGAAGCTAAGCTCCGGTAAAGTTGTTCATTGAAGTATAAGGCATTTCTACAGACAGACATGTTGTTTGAAATAAATAACATAGTGAAGTGATTGAATTATTGGCGTTTTGCTTTAGTCACGAAAACTAATGACATTAAAACAATACCCTCTTCCACCAACAAAACCGGTCTTTGTTTGTCTCGTTTTCTTTGGTTTGCGTTCTGTGAAATGTCAAATATGTCAAAATCTTCATCATCATTGCTTTTGGAAACACCATCTTTCTTTTTGTCCTTCTTAGATACGAATTTTTTAAAAGAAAATGGGTTCTTCTCGTCGTCTTCTTTGCCTCCCTCCGCCATTACTTCCTGAATCTGGGGATCTATCATTCATTGCATTGCCTTGCAAATCAAATATTTATGACTTTTTACTCTTTCTATTAGATGCGGTTAGTTATCAATCAATCAATATATATTAAAATTTGATTTACATTTTTTATAAATATTTGAATATATATGATGACAAAAACTATTTAAGTAGAAATTTTAAAGTGATGGTTCCCTTGCAAACCCAATCGGTTACGCTAAAGTACGAACCGAACTGGAATGAGTACTTATGCGAATATAGCCCAAAGTTAAATAGTATGCTGGAGAAGCGGAAAAGCAGAACTGTAAATTGTAAAACGAAGTTGTCCACAAACACTTTTCGCACATCTTAGTGTGACCAATACACATTCCCTGTATATATCTGGGCACCAGGCCTGACGACAAATAGAGGAACACATGAATTCAGTTCCGAGTCAAGAGAACAAGCCCCCGGGAACAAAGGCCAAAATTTTATGGGAACAGTAGCATTCAGTTCATGAAAACAGGGAGAAAAGGTCATTTTCGATCGGAACAGGGGAACAAAGACTATTTTGGGAAATAGGAAACATACAAGAAACTGCCGAGGCCCTGGAAGGGGATCCCAGTATCCCGCATATATCCCTTTAATTATTTAAAAAAATATCCCATATCCCTAAAATAAATATGGCAAATATCCCCAAAATTCAGAAAGCACTGTATCCTCATATCCCTAAAATTAATCCAAGTATCCCGCATCCCTTTAAATATTTACAAAAATATCCTGTATCTCTTTAAGGTTTTGGCCAATATCCCGGTGTCCCTAAAAACCCTTCCAGGGCATCACTGCTCAAGTTCTTTAAAAAAAAATTGGGGAACAATTAATAAATCACAATGAATCCAATTTATTAAATGGAAACAATGGGAAAACTAGGCTTCCCCTCTAGGAGAGTCTCATAACTCAATGCTCACCACTTTGTTTTACGTTCATGACAAATCCCAGTTTGAAGGTCAGTTAGGCTCGCGAGCTCCAACTCTAGCGAATCTCGAGAGAAACTGAGTTCGAAACAGTTGATTGGTATTGTTGGAACTTGTAGGAGGTTACAAATGTAGCTGGTGCCAAATGCATTTGTATCTTGACTGTGTAGCCTGGAGAAGGTTACAATGTATAAAATCGAACCTTGGTGACTCGCATAACATATCAACAAGGGCGACAGACTGCCACACACTGGAGGAGTCTGAGACTGCAACGATTCCTACAGCCTTCTCTCCCACCCCAGCCTAATAGACCGGATCAAGATGTGTAAATAGTTTTAAACTGTAGATACATGTATTCTGATTTTAATCTTTCCGGAGGATGGATGTTCCATTCCCTCTCGCAGGAAGACAAGGAATCCTTTCCAAATTCTGGAAGAAGAACATGATTCTACGGTAGATTACTCTGCCATTCTATTCACAAAAACAGTACTGGTATTCTTTCTTGATTTAGCCAGCCCTGAAAGGACCGGTGTAGCCACATAGTCAGCATGTACGTACTTAGTCATGGACGTACATTTCCATTTAACAAACTTGTATTCTTTCTTGATTTACAAGCCCTGAAAGGACCGATATAGCCACATAGTCAGCATGTACGTACTTAGTTATGGGCATACCATTCTATTCACACAAACTGGTATTCTTTCTTGATTTACTAGCTCTGAAAGGACCGGTGTAGCTAAATAGTCAGCATGTACGTACTTAGTTATGGACATAACATTTCATTCACATAAACTTGTATTCTTTCTTGATTTACTAGCCCTGAAAGGACCGGTGTAGCCACATAGTCAGCATGTACGTACTTAGTCATGGACGTACATTTCCATTTAACAAACTTGTATTCTTTCTTGATTTTGCCAGCCCTGAAAGAATCGGTGATATTCTTGGCTGAAAGTATACTACGCCAAGCTGACAATGTCATCACCAAACTTCGCAAGTTGCTAATATCAGAATTCTGTTTCAATAGTATTACTCTGGGTGCGCTTTTGTAAATCAACGGCTTCCTCAGTGATGCCAAATGAAAAAATAATTTGGTTCACTTTCTGAACCTAAAAAGTAGACCGTCTCAGTCAGTTCGTTGTACTATTATACTATTTGTATATGTTTTCATTTGGACAGAGGATTTTCTAATGTTGTTATAACGTGTATCCAATCCCTTTGTTTATACACAATAAAATATGTTTAATCTAGTGCCAACTGACGCATGTAATACCCGTTTTGGAAAAAAATGCCCAGTTAAGAAAATTGCCATTTGGCAAAAGAAAATACATGTATAAGAAAACGTGTTGGATGGCATTTGTTCTAACAAAAATACTTTTCTATGTAATATGAAGGACGCTAAGCTGTTCTGTATCTTGATTGGCCGCTTGAAATTATTGTTCAAGAATAGTTTTGCAGAAAGGTGTTTGCTGGTTGAAACAGGCAGAAGCGTAATAACGTAACGTTACGTTCATGGTAACGTAAGTATTGTCGTTTCGTTGCTAACGTCTTCCAGAAATAATTTGGTCTCACTGACTCACTGAGACCAACTTATTCAATTTTCATAGGATATCTAAAAACGCTGCACGGGGATTTAAGCGAACCCCCTGAACCCCCTCTGGATCCGCCACTGTTGTATTATTACTCGTACATGGCCCAGCCAGAAAACAGTCTCAGACCACCACTATAAATATACCGACCCACTGGATCATCAAATGGTGTTTCGCTGGCGGTACAATAGTGGCCCGCTTTCAGATGCTTACTGGCCTAACTGGACAGCTTCACTGTACACCGTCTCATAAGAACATTGTATGGGATGTCGATACTAATCGCATATGCGCAAACGCCCCATTAAACACCCAATGCTGACGTAGCCAGCAGGGCGAACGGTAAGCCTTTGTGTTTGCTAGCAGCGAAGGGTCGGGTGAGTCTGCGGACTTGCAGGGGCTCACATCAGCCTTCGCTACTCGACAATACGATAAGTACAAAATTTCCCATGCGCTGGCTTATATGGGCCGCGACGCGAGTAACCCTGTTTTCCGGATTTCCGACCAGGTCATGCCCAAACCAGCCTGCTCAGCTACAAAGACAAGCTAGAATAGTGAATTTTCGCATGTAGCAAGTTTTCAATAATCGAATAACAACAGCGCTGATCAGTCTGCACGGATGCGCAGTCTGGTCTGGGTCTTTGTTGTTCTCAAACGCCCTTAGACAGGTTTTCTCGCGTCGAGGCCCATATCATAGCGATATACATTTAATTGCGCGCGTGCGGGTGGGTGTTGGGATCCCTGTACTCTGTGTTTGTTAGCAACGAAATCTCTGGGGAAACTGCACTGAAGCACAGCCTCGTCTGAGTCATCACTGCTGGCATGAATTTTGCGATAAGTACCAAAACGTTATGAAGTGACCGGCTCAACTCATCTAAAAATTCTCATCCCAAAGGCAATAATTGGGCCTCGTCGACAAAACCTGTCTTCGGGGTTTCCGACAAGGCGAGACTAAAACCAGTCTTCTCAGCTACAGAGACCAGCTAGAAAACTGAAATTTCGCTTGTAGCAAGCTGAGGTATGGTACTTTCCAAAACGCCAATAACAGAGACGCTGATCAGACTGCGCGGATGCGCAGGCTGGTCTGCGCCTGTGTTGTTCGCAAACCCCCGAAGACAGGTTTTCTCGCGTCGAGGCCAAATTATTGTATAGGGCAGAGAATGTGGGAAAAAAGACAAACAACAACAAAGCGACAAACAATAAGTGGAAGCGACAATTTTATGGCATTCTTTCTTGATTATTTGTTGGTCCTGAAAGGACCGATGTGGCCACATAGGCCGTGTGGGCAGCCTGCATGTACTTATTCAGGGACGAACCATTCCATACAGGCTGCAATCGTCACAGTCATCGTATATGGCTGCTTTACTTCTAAGACGTCTCGGTCTTCTACAGCGCTGTCTCCTCCTGGGATCCTTTGATGGCAGCTTCTCATCTAAAATGAGAATATCCAAAATCTGTTCCAAAGCAAGGCCTTTGTCTTTCAGGATACAGTTACCTTCCACTTGCTCATTGACTTGCCCTTTTTCTTGCACTAGCATGATTTTTTTATCTTTCTGTTGCTCGAAAGCTAGTAAAAGATATCGAATGCGGCTGACGGGCTTCCTTATATAGCGTCAGCGCGGACGTGACTGAAAGCACGCAACGTCAACTTGACCAGAAACGCTAGCAATGGCATCTTCTAACGTCGTAGTTGTGTTTCTCCATGAATATTTTTTTCAGCATTATGCTCCATTGATATAATTCAGTGCGCGCTTTTGTTTATCAATGTTTTCCCAAGTGGTGCCAACTAACATCTATAATACCTTTCTTGGAATCAGTGCATTGATTTCTAAAAATAGTTTAATAGTCTTTGCATTTGAAAAAGGAAAATATAAAAAGCGTGTTCTTTATGAAATATTTGCAGACATTTGCCTAGAAAAGTACTATTCAGTGTGGCATGAGGTGCGTTAACATAAACTATGTCATCTATGACCCCTTGTTGATTATTTGTACTTTGAAATTTTGTTTAAAATAGTTAAGCAGAAATAGTCAAAGTTTTTCCAAAGCTAAATAAAACGTAACGTCTGGCCCATAGTAACGTTAGTGTTGGCGCTACGTCGCTAGCGTGTACTAGGTGAGAATAGAACAGAATAAAGTAAATCACACAGACATACACAATGGTTTAGGTTAAAAGGCAACTAATAAACATTTTGAAACAAAAATATACGCCTGAGCCTTCATATAAAATTATTTTAAAAAGTCAACAAAAAGCAACATCAACAACAACAAACAAACATACACTTAAAGGTCTACATAATAACACAGGCCTATGAAAGGCTCCTAAATATACAAATTTCATAAGTGACACTGGCGTTGTGATTGGCAGCGAGCCACACCCGAGTCACACGTGCGAAACAAGCCTTGGTTATTTATGCTTGTTCACGCTGGCTTGTCCGCTATTCTATTCTATTCTTTATTTCACTCTAGGTCAACATAGTTAACAACAAGAGGTATAATAAAAAAATATGTATGCATGTATGAGTAAGACATCATGGCGGTCAATAGATTCTACATATATATCCTTTGACTTTTCGCTTACTGTAAAGGCGGCACCTCATGAATGCCTTATTTATTCAAAAGTAACTGTAACATCTTGCGCCATTATCTCAGTATAGACGCAAAACACATTATTTAGTCCTTAAAACGCCAGCAAAATAACTGCATCTGAAAATGTCTATTTAACATAAGCATTGAGGCAAACATTGTGGACCCAGATCAGACTGCTCCTTCAGGAGCAGTCTGATCTGGGTCCACACTGTTTGTCTATGAGGCTTCAAATATTTTAGTGGACGACAAAAAACATACATTTTGTGAGTATGCGCATTAAGGGTTAATAAATGTGAGTTCAGCGTGTATACGGTTAGGATTTTCATGAAATGTACGCACGTTTGCGCGGCCCAAAAAGCTTATTAAACTCTTTACCAAATTGTAAATAAACCCTGATTTCCTTAGCAGATGAAATAGCCCAACCACGCCCAGATATGAATATTACAGTTGTCGCCTTTACAGTACGCGAAAAGTCTATTAATATCTAATCTTAAATCTCTTTTCGCATGTGGAGCACAACGATTTCTCTCTTTCAATAGTTTATTCCCATTACCAGTGATTCTAGTCGGTTCAAGACTGACCCAGCGCACACAGCTTTGGACCAACATTGACTCGACATTGGATCGAAACTCTAACATGTGATGTCAGGCCAGAATCAATGCAGCGCCTTGGCACTGAACTAAATCTTTTATGTTTTTTTCTGTCTTGTGTTTGTTATATCTATGTGTGTGTCTGTTTATATGTGCCTTGTGGTCAACTGCTTGGAAAGGGCTGACCTTTTGGCTCTATTTTGTGGTGTCTAACTGTGAGTTTGTCACTTTCCCATTGGTATCCTGAGTCAGGTGTGGTACTTGATTGTATCGATTCCTGATCTTTGCATCCTAACTTACTGTGACCTACATCAGTGTTTGAATTATGCAAGTTTGTCGGCGTTGTATATATTATGGGGAGAGGTCGCTTGTTTCTCTGAAAGGAACCACCCGCCCCTACCCTTAACCATAGATGAACACAATGAGTTTACTTTTTAGTCATGTATCTGAAAGGTGCCTACTTCGCAATGACGTCAATGCGGCGCTTTTGTCCGTCATTGGTGTCGGATTCAGTTGTATGGTGTTTCAGTTTTGACTTCAGATGTATGAAGTTTGAAATATTTTATTGCCTTTATATTGATTTTGTTTTTCGAGCAGTAATAATTATCAGTATGCTGAAATCTTAACGCTGGCTGCAGCCTTATATGGTACAAGGCCACACCATCTCGCTGGCTTCATTCTGTCTGTCAAAACTTTAGATTTCCTGAAATATGCCTTGTCCGAAAAGCGAAATACAAGACAGATCAGAGGAAATAATGTCCACCACGCATAAAAAAACATACATGACATATTGACTAATGATAAAATATTATAGATTTAGACTTATACCATGACTGTGTGTGTGTGTGTGTGTGTGTGTGTGTGTGTCATAAGTACATTCTCGGTGAGCATAGCAGACTGGACAAAGTAAGATGTGTATCTACACTTCTTGGTCTGTCGTGTATGCTATTCATCTACTGTCCTGCCAGCCAGGAGTGGCAGTGGCATCATGTTTTGTTCACAAAGTAATCAGGGACTAAGAATCGATAGTTCACTTATGTATTAATCCTATCCTGCGGATAGGATTAATACACAAGTGATCTATCGATTCGCGTTAGCTCACGTGGAGTGTACAAGTTATGCTTTACTTAACAATTGTAAACAGAATATTACGTCACTGTCACTCTTGGTTGGCACGACAGTATTTGGATTACATTCTATGAAACAATCACATAGGGCTTAATGCAGTAACGGTTCATGTTGATTGTTCGTATCGTTGTGTCTGATGACTTAGAATAACGAATGTGGATACATATCAATAACACTTCCATGATGTGGAACCAGTAAATGAGCCCTGTCTATATTATTTTGGCAGTATTACATACAGAATTTGCATTTAACCCATTTATGCCGAATGGAATTTCCTACATGCTTTTCCGTTTTACACTCCGACAAAACCGTTAATACGATTACATATTAAATATTAAACTGTTTTGTTTCCTAAGATATAAATAATTTTTATGTATTTGATATCTATAATAAAATGTAAATTTAAGCAATAAATTCTATTTTTGTTCTGTCCATGTAATAATAAATACTTCGGTGAATGTGAACACTTCACTTACTTTGTAACAGACCCGAAGTATTCATGATTTCATGAACATTCCAAAAATTGAAATCATTTCTTTAATAATGATTTGAGTGGTTATCAGACTTCCTAAGAATTTAGGAACTCTCATAGCCTTTCATAAAGAAGTTGTGTGTGTTGTTATATAAACCTTTACTTGTATTTCTATGATGTTTTATTTAATAATTATATATAAAGCATTCTACCCATCTTTACTACTCATATTCAAATTATACCCTATTCCAAATCATACTTAATCCATCCTACTGCTGCTCTCTACTAAAACGTTTCCTAACCTTTCCCATAGCCTCCTCCTAACATGCAGCTGTTTTACTTCTTTATGCAGATGATATTGCAATATTTTCTGAAACAGGGATGGCTTACAGAATGGACCTAATTTTTGTACACTTATTGTCAACGGATGCTGAATTTCTGTCAGTATTGCTAAAACAAAGGCTGTTGTATTTATAAAAGGGAGTATTTTGCTAAGAAATCTAAGTGTTTTAGAGTGGTACAGAGTTAGAGATTGTTAGTGCATTTTCCCATTTAGGTATAGTTTTTTTCCATCAGATGGGTCGTTTTTAATCGCACTAAACACTTGCAAGACAAGCTCAGAAGGCTATTTTCAAACTGAATTGTTATCTTATAAAATATATTGACGTAGTTCTAAAACACACTCTCGTCCCTTTTTTCGTAACCGAGTATCGCCTACTTTAAATTATGCAGGGAAGGTGGTTTTCTCAAGGCATCAAAAATAGAAAGGGTGTATTTACAGTTTTAAAGACTATTTGAGGTAAAAAGACTGCACAAAATAATTGTATTTAAGGGGAACTGGGTAGAACAGACTATAAAACAAAACGATTCTTCATTATCATTAAATACTGGTTAAAATTGTCCATTCTTCAGAGAGAAAATATATTAATTATATTTACAATACCATGTTAGCTGATATAGAAGAAAATGATCAAAAAATAAATTTGGCACTTTTAGTAAAAGATTATTTTCGAATTTAGGGTTTTATGAGGTCTGGGTACAGCAAAATGTGGGTGATATTAAAGTGTTTTAACAGTGGTCAAACAACAATGACAAGATCATTTTATACCAAATTGGAATGCAGAAATTGATAAATCTTCTAGAGCTGTTTTCTGCAAGCAAATTGCACCTTTTCAGTTCAGTGAGTATTTATAAGACGTTTAGGGTAGCTTGACCAAACTTCGTGTTCCTCCGTTGGACTTGATAAGGAAATGGGCAGTTGTGCGAGACCTAAAAGACTTTGAGTTTGATAACCGAAAATGTGATGTAATGAGCTCGAGGATGAATTTTATTATGCTTTAGAATTTCCTCTTTATGGTGATATTAAAGGACCTCGGACAGTTTCCTTTTCAATCTGCCCAAATTTTGACAGCCTGTGGCTAGAATAATGCATAACTGACAACTATAGTTTTGCTCTTAAATCAAACCTTTATATTTAGTGCACCTAGCAAAATAAAACTATTTTGAAAATATTGCATAATTATGCCAGGACTCTAGTGTTTAGGGGGTGGGGGTATTTTCTGTGACCAAATTTTATTTCTCAGAAAGTCAAAGTTTCGTCAAGTTCTCACCAAAATACACGTAAATATTACGTTTGCGGCATAAAACTTAAGACGAAAGCTATGCGTAAGCATAAAATTCGGGTTGAAAAGATTTCATTGTTTCACCTAAAGAAGTGTGCTGTCAATTACTTTTGACTATTACCTGTAATGTTTAAAGGTCAACTAGTTTGATTGTGCACTGAGGTATATCATATCTGCATACTGTATATATCATAGTCAAGATAAACACATTTTTGAGCGTAAAATCGTTAATATATTCTTACACATTAGATCTAACCTATAATTTGGTGCTTCGAAGAACCGTCTCATTGAGACGGTTCTTTTGAGTACCCACAACATATGTTTTGGTTGAGAAACGAGACAATTAATTACTTTGTAAGCACTCATAATTAAAGCCCTGATACATGCCACTGCAAATTGATATTTACCTACAGGGATTTACAAAATACGTTTCTAATACGTTTTTATACTAAAGTGTTTTTGAGCATTTTGACAGCGTCCCCCCCCCCCCCGTGACCAATCATGCCGTTTTTATATGATGTATGAAATGTAAAACTACAACTGTATGTAAAAAGGATTAGTTTGGTCACGGGGGGAAAGTACTTCAGTAAAACGTTTTCTATTTTCTATATGTTGAATAGCAAAAACAGAGTTTTCAACCCATATTTTTCAATTGGTACTTGTCCATTGAGAAAACGGCTTTTGTGGATAAGTCGAGGGTTGAACCTACTATCTTTTTCATAGAAAAATATTATTTTCTTTGAAACTTTTCTGTGGTCATTTTTATGGGCAATCCTTCATTAAGACTGTCCGAGGTCCTTAGGAAACAATGCATTGGTCGCTACTAGCCTACTATAGAAGACCTAACATGTTTAAAATCATTAAAATTGTCTGATTCAAACGTACAAGTCAGGTTTAGAATAATGCAACATTCGTTGTGATGCGTTTTTAATGGAAGGGCGTACTCCTTTTGTGGATCAATCATGTTATTTCTGTCGTGTGTTTGTTATGCTTTTGTGCACGTCTGTGTATTGGGGCCTTGTGATCACCTGCTGGAAAAGGGCTGACCTCTTGGCTCTCG
The DNA here is from genome assembly GCA_964019695.1 of Loripinus fragilis. Lineage (NCBI taxonomy): Eukaryota > Metazoa > Mollusca > Bivalvia > Lucinida > Lucinidae > Loripinus > Loripinus fragilis. The sequence continues at coordinate 22,437,548 of OZ026523.1, forward strand.
TTTGTGATGTCTAATTATGAAGTTGTAACTTTCCAATTGGTATTCTGGGTCAGGTGTGGTACTTGATTGTATCGATTCCTGATCTTTGCCCTCTTTCTTACTTTAATGGAATGAATATCAGTATTTACGTGGAAGTAACACATGATGGTGGGGTGGTATTTGAATAAACATTTTGTTTTCCTCCCAAATTGAATGTCATTTTGATTTACTTCTCTACTATAAATAGGGCCGTCTCTCCAGTAACGGGTTTGCTATTTGCATTCCATATATACTCAGAAAAACAATTGAAGGATATTAAAATTCTTTTGACTTTATAACATTTTGGAATATAATTTTCTAGCAAATTAGTTTTGTCATTGATATAATTATTACTTTGCAATTCACCAAAATGAAAAATTGAAATTCACGGGCCATTGGTTACGATACAGTACTACACCAAATGTACCGACCCTCTCTACCCAAAGTTCACAAGCAAATAATTCATCGCTCTCAATTTTTGCTGCAACCTTTACCAGGTCATTGCTTATGTTCTAATTCCGACCACAGACAAAAGTTAACACCAATTTATCAATCCTCGCCCCAAATAATGGGACAACTTCTTCAACAAAAATACACAAATATGGCATACCCCAGTAAATTTGACTACAAATGTGTAGTAAAACACTAAAAACAGCTTCAAAATGTGGTGCCATTATTTGGAAAGAGAGCCAGCGATGATTTTGGAGCCAGTCATTATGGAATACAAACGATAAAAATGGGTTTCAATCATTTGTGAACGTTTGTGACTTTTCAGTATAGAGGGTTGAACCATTTGGATTTGTACTGTACTTAAACCATTGAAGCGTGACTACAATAAAGCATCCAATTTGATTGCAGATGTCTGGAACTATGCAACGCATGCGTAATTAGTAAAGTTTTTATTGTATTGAATGTTAGAGATAGGACTGAATCCAAATATCCTTCAATTGTTTTTCTGAGTATATAAAGATAATTCAAAATATGACAAATGAGAACATGGAATGAAAGACATACATGTATGGTGTTTCTTTATAGTTTGTCTTTCATTCCAGGCTCTCAATCTTGCTGAAATATAAAATATTAATGCACAGTGTGTGTAAGTGCGTGTGTGTGCGTACGTGCGTGTTAAAACCTATTCAATAAACTGGGTTATCAAATATTTTGTATTCATGACTTGTTACTTTAAGTCATGCACTATTAATGTAAAAACTGCTACACAATGGCCATAATGGCGCATTGCACTTTATCCTTTTTGTTTCATAAAAAATAGGCCATTCATACAAAAAACTGTATGCAAAGTAATTGAACATGATTTCAATGTTGGAAGTATTGATTAACAAAATTTTGAGCCGCGACATGAGATTACCAACAATGTGGCATGTGCGCCCAGCAAAGGCAGACCAGCCTGTGCATACGCACAGTCTGATCAGAGCATTTGCTAGTCGCTTAAATATTCTACGAGTATTAAGCTACTGACCGAACATCAGTTCCATTTTCTAAGCTAAAAAGGGGGCTGCACAGGCTCGTCTGAGTCTACACTATTCAAAATGACACATTGTTGGAAATCACATGTCGCGGCTCGGCAAATGTCGTTAATGGTAATCAAAAGAATCGCATTTTAATAAATTAAAAAGAAACATGGGGAAACGCCTATCTTACATACAGTCCGGTGAGTGTTTGTGCTGTTCGCTTTCTGAAAAGTTATATCACAGATGTACAAAATTTGCTACACGCGAAATTCCAGTACCGAAAATACGGGAATTTTCGCGAGAATTTTATTTTCGCGAAAAGCGTTAAAAAGACATATTTGCCACGTTACAAATTTGTGACTAAGGCATGATTTACCTACATCAGTAAACAAACACCAGAGATTTCGCTTTTTCGCGAGGGTTTTATTTTCGTGAAACTTCGCAGATCGCGAAAAGTTCAAAAATTTACAGTTACAGCAAGTATTCAAGCTAGTTTTTAAGCCTTTTTCTCGCTGCAAAATCCCGAAGGTAGGATTATTCGCGGTAGGGCCCTAGACATACATGTATATATGATGAACTGAGAGGGTTGAAGTTGTTTGTATGTGTTTAATATCAGGGCTTAAGCCCCTATTAGCCTAGCGTCCGTGCGCAAACAGTGGTCACACAGATCAGACGCCACAGTTCTTCACTGTTTGCTTACAGAATATAATATACTGAGGGAAAAAGTTTAGCAACTAGATCACATGATCATGGGCTTTCCCATAAGCGGTCTTTTAGCGTAAGAACTTTTTATTAGCAGATGTGCAAACATGTTAGTTGTTTGAAAATGATTTAATGGCTACAAGCAAGAGGTCAAAAGAAACAAATTCCGATTTTACAGAGAGGATTCGATCTGCTGAGCATTTTAATTTCAAACGCTATTTAATTGAATGGGAGGTAATTTGAAAGAATACGATTTTCAACTAAAAACTGAACGAAAGATCTAAAGTTTGATGGAACATCATACTTTGAGCAGAAAACTATTCTCGCTTTTGCCAGATAAGCTTTTTTAGCAAGGGGACTTACAATCTGACTTTATGTTGTATGAAATGTCGGCCGGTTAATGTCATCGTACTCGTAAACGTTTGTCAACTTTTTTTTTTTGGTAATATGAAATTAAAAACCCTATTCCTGCTAAACTGTGTATCGCCAAAGTATATAGCTAAACTTTTTTCCCTCGGTATATTTAAAATTGGAACTTGGCTCGTCCAATTGATATAAAGGATAGGAAGGTCCTTTTGGATAACATGATTGTGTGGATGCTTTACGTCCCAGTCAACAAGTTTTTCAGTAATGCCCCTATCCGGGGATATTTTCTTTAATTTTTTGGAAGGAGCCCTAGGGCCTTTCAGATTGGGAAAATTAGCGTGGTAAACCGCTAAATTGGGAAATTTGTTATAGTGCACAATTATGTCATTTTTGTCAACAAAAAATAGCTATACCACGCACTATTGCAAATAGAATGAAGGAGCATGTCACTAAAACACCATAAAATCCCTGCTGTCTTCCTGTGCTGAACAATCACTTGGCAGAGAATAACGTATCTTGCTCAAGGGCACAATACAGTGTATCTTGTGAGTCTCGAACTAGGGACCCTTCGATCCGAAGCTTAACACTCTACCGACTGACCCACTGTGCCCCTCTTTAAATTGCTAAATGGGTTCAATTATCCATTTGCATGCTGGGCTATTTTTCATGTTTTTGCTGTCGTCTGCAGATTTTTTTTTCATTATAAACTTTTTTCAATTTTTTTAATATAAACTTTTTCTTTTCCAGTGTTCTTTCAGGTACACTATCAGAGTGTCAAACGGTTTGGAACCAGATCAGGGCCGATGTTCTATGAAATTTAAGAAAACAAGAATTAATTTTAAAATAAAACCAGAAAGGCAAACTATTTAAGAAAAATAAAAACAAAAATATCTAAACAATACCCTTCCCCCACCCAGACCTTCGAAGCTGAGTCCATGGTGAAATACTATATTAATATATACGAAAAGACCTTCAAGCCCATGCGCGGATCCAGAAAGTTTTGTCAGAGGGGATCCAACTTTGACAACTTTGTTTTGTAGTTTATGAGGGGGTGAAGATCCAAATACCACAATAAGCTGGCCATCATCGGCCCGCCAGCGAAACGCCATTTAAATGGCGTTTTTTGTCGTGCCCTTGATGGCCCAACATTGAATGTTAGCTTGGCAGCTTAGTGATTTTTCAGGTATTCCGGATCAGTATTGCTAGGAAACCCTGTATTTTGTGATTTTTCAGCCCCCCCCCCCCCCCTCTGGATCCGCGCATGAAGCCAAGTAAGGAGTAGACCGGTTCAGACAAGTTAGGTTAAACGAAAACCCTTGTATTACGGTCAATTTAAATAATTTTATCCCATTAATCTTTAAACAAATAATTAAAAGGGCAGACTTGCTCGCAGAAATTTTGAAGCACCTTGTCAAGAGGTTCTTAATTCTTTAACACTTAGTATTCTGATGGATTTTTATATACACTTGATATAATAAGTATGGGACTAACCTTTTATACTTTAAGGGGTCAAAGCATGCGCGGATCTAGAAAGTTTTGTCAGTGGGGGGTCCAACTTTGAAAACTTTATTTTTAGTTGATGAGGGGAGGGAGGTTCAAAATTTTCTATTTCCCTGAAGGTTGTATGAATCTTAACGAAAAGGACAGATCCTGATGAAATGCAGCACCATGCTGCATTTTATCTGGGTCTTTACTGTTTACCAAATTACCTGTTTAGGGGGTTCCATTTACAAAGGGTTAATAACGCTGGCGTGTCAGGCTTAAGAAGGCATTGAAAACCCTGATCAGGCAATGCACTTCAATATACACCTGGCCTCGAGGTTATAAAGCTGTTTTTTTTTTCTCAACTCAACCGAGCATGAAATTTCAACTGCTCAAAAAACCTAAAATGCTGAAAATTAATGACCTTTCATGTCTTCAAACTTTATTGTAATAAATGGCAAAATATCAACATTTGTTGGCATTTTAACATTTATATACACTGTAAATGAGTATGAAAAAAGTTTTATGATCTCGGGGCCTAGTCAGGCTCTCGTTTTTTTCCTGTGTATTTTAGGGTTGATATTCCAGTAAAATCACAAAGCATATATATAGCGTGTTTTTTTAATTGCTGCATTAAACTATCAATAAGGCCAGAATTTTTTTATTAGTTGATTTACGGAATTTTTTTTCAGATTTCGGGTTGGGGGGACGAAAAAAAATAAATAAAAAAACTCTGAAAATGACCAGTTAACTGGTCATTTTCAGAGCTTTTTTTTTTTTTTTTTTTTCATTTTCAGAGCTTTTCTTTTGTTACTAATATATCCAGAAAAACAGTAAAACTAGTATGGTAAACCAACAGTCTGTATTAAATCTTTAAATATTTTATCATTTTCCTAAAAATCTGGACAGGACAATCACTTTTTACATTGTCACTCTCAAAAATACATAGACAGAACCTCAAAAATATATTATTATTTTTTTTCATCAAAACAAATAATTTTTAGAGTTGGGGGATAAAATAAAAAAAAATATATTTGAAATTAAATTTTATTTTTTTCCTACTTTCCGGAAAATTACAGTAGGAGGGTTCGTAAATCAACTGATAAAAAAATTCTGGCCTAAAATACCTCTCTGGGAAGTCAATATAAATGCGTCAAAAAATACACAATTTGGGAGTCATGTGAGGAGCAAAACCGCCGAGTTCGATTCCCAGCACGCATACACTCTCGGGCCGCTATTGGCCCACCGGCGAAAACGTCATTTGAATGGCGTTTCACTGTTTGGTCGATAGTGGCCCGCTTATATAAGTATATGCTATCTGGGGAATGACTAGCCCTACTTAAAATGATCTGGTGTAATTCTTCATGCCTTTAGCTATGAGTGTGTAACAAAAATAATCTTATTTCTTAACCAAAACATATGTTGTGGGTGCTCAAGAGACGGTTCTTTTGAGCACACAGAACATATGTTAAAAACGATGGCTATGAAAATATTGACACTTGTAGGTTTATCTAACCTGTGATTCTTTAATATAGTAAAAACTACGAAAACATAGATTTGTTCTTATCACATAACGAAAAGGACTGAAGCACACCGTTCAACTGACTGTTTTGACGACAGATTACTGTTTCGACGACAGATGCTGATAAATTTGGAAGGGAAAGGGTAGGTGAAGATTTTTTTGTTTGCTTCTCTTCCAAATTTATCGGCATCTGTCGTCGAAACAGTAATCTGTCGTCAAAGCAGTCGGTTATACGGTGTGTGAAGCCGATTGTCAAGCAAGTTTAAACATTTTTGCATTTGCTAATTTCTGACGCTGGTAGATGTGGCAGAATTTTCAACATATCTCTGATCCCTTGTTCCACTGATATAGTCGAATTGTATCCCAACTTGCGGATTTTAGCGTAAGATACCTCGTAGTCTCGCTTGTCTTTGTCTACACCGGAATTAGACTCTGTAATTATGCATCCCACAACGTTCTCTTGAATAATCTTAGCCACCTGAGATTTTGTCATGTTCATCTTTTCCTCCCCTACATTGTAAGCCTGTCCTTTCATTTCAGCCGCGTGATCCACGGCGAATGCGAAAGCACGTGCAGCATCTTTCACGTGCAAAAACGTGCGCCTGAAGCTCCCCTCGTAGAGATCGAATTCCTTTAGAGTGAGTCCTTTGTATGTTAAGTCATTGATGAGTAGATCTAATCTCAGACGCGGTGAGAGACCGAAGACTGTGGCCAGGCGGAGAGCAATTCCTCCAGCGCCGAGGACCATTTTCTCGGCGTCGGCCTTGCTGCTGCCGTAAAGCGTCAGTGGACTGATGAGCGTTTCTTCTGTGCATATACCGTCAACGGCACCGTAGCACGACCCCGTGCTGGCGTAAATCAAAATCTGCTGCGGTGTCTTGAATTCTACGACGTTCTTAGTGCCAACAATATTTGTGTTAATGGCCGTTTCTGGGTCTTTATCACACGCGGGGTAACCTACGATGGCGGCCAGGTGGATGATGACGTCTTTGTCGGCCATGACTCGCGCGAGATGCTCTCTGTCCCGGATGTCGCCCTTTACCACGTTGAGATTTGGGTGTTCGGCGATGGGAAGGAGCGAGTTGACACCCCAGAAGAAAAGTTCGTATATTGTTACGTTGTGTCCGGCTTCAAGCAGCATTGGTGCTAGGGTAGAGCCAAGATAGCCGGCCCCTCCGGTGATCAGGATCTTCTTTGGTGCTGAAGCCATTACTTTTGTCTGAAAAGGAAGAAAATGGCTGATGTTAACCCGTTTTACCCTTAAAGCGCCCATCGCAACAAAAGTCGTCTGCTTTTCTCATCTGCTGAAATGTTTAAGAAGCCTCTCTGACAAACAGTGTGGACCTAGGTTAGACTGCATAGAGCAGTCTGATCTGGATCCACCCTGTTTGCTTCTATGCTTAAAAAATGTCAGTAATGTTTGGCAATTATTTGCAGCAGATGACTTTAGCAGACGTAATTTTTCAGATGAATTTTTTCTTGGCGCTTAAAGGGTTAAGCTGAATGGAATTTCTCTCTCTTATCAATTGGTCCGGTCCATTTCCGTTTTAAGGGTTGTTGGTGGTATTTTTCATTTTTATTCAAATTTTAGGGGGCGTGAGAATTTTTGTCCATTCCATTAGTTCTCATAAACAGACTCAATAAAACCGAGTCTGCTGTTATCTTATATTGTAGGTTTTCTCTGTTTCTGAAGGGTCCGTTTTTTTTCCAGATTCATGATTTGATAGAACATTCCGTAAGCGAACAGTGGAGACACTGACCAGACGCCGCGGTCTGCGGCGTCTGCACTGTTTGTCTATGTCCTATTAAAAAGGACGCTAGGCTAATACAGGTTAAACTCTTTACGTGTTCATGCTGGATATTTTCTCAAGCTTTGTTGTAGTTTTATTTTTAATTAACCCTTTTCATTGTCCATTTTGTATTTTAAGGGCTTCTATAAAATGGTTTACTTCTGTCTTTAGCAAACAATGCATACCCTGGTGGAATGCCGCATTATGCATTGTAACGCTGCGTCCGATTTTTTTTTTCAAAGCGGAAGTCGTTCAGGAATACCTTCAGTTTGGATCCATATCAGGCCGGACGTGTTCTAAACGTCGGGAAAGATCCGGGTTCAAACTAAATGCAAATGCTATCTGCAGTCGACAAAAGTCGTCACACGCAGGCTATGAGCTAGATACACTTTTCAACAGAGGACACTTTTAGAATACAAGTAAAGAATAAGGCAAATATCAGGAATCGATACAATCATGTACCACACCCTGCCCGAGGCACCATGTGGGAAAGTGACAAACGCACAGGGAAACACCACATACATGAGAGCCAAGAGGTCAGCCCTTTTCCAGCAGGTGATCACAAGGCTGAAGGGAACAGACAAGACGTACCTGATGTTTATTTTATCACGCTAAATAACAAATAAACTGGGATATCTATTTCGAAGGTGTACCCTTTCTCGACCACAATAGAATAGATGAAACATGTAAAAAAAAAAAGAAAAGAATTTTTTTTAGCTTACCTCATTGCCTCATGTCTGCGATTTTATTCACTGGGACATTTTTTCACACTTTTTTGTCGTCTGCTGCTTTTATCCAAATTCAACTTTTTTCGAAATATTCTTTCAGGAATACCACCAAAGTGTCAAACAGTTTTGATCCAAGTCAGACCCGACATTTTGATGGGCCTGGACTGGGTCAAAACTTTTTGCAAAGGTTATCAGCAGACGGTAACAGGAGGCAAACAGTTAAACTAGTCGGGTGGGGTTGTGACCATGTTGGGTTCAGCTGTTAGATAAGCTAAAATACCGATCTTTTAAGGCCCTCCCTAGGGGCCACCTGTTCCCTTGTTCCTCTGAACACAGCTGTTTGTTTCCCTGTTCCCAATCATCAATATTAAAGTGTTTCCCATGTTCATTGATCCCAAAGATTGTCTCTGTTCCAATGTTCTCTCAAATTTCGGTTTTATTCCATTGTACCTCTGAACTAAATACAGTAAAACCTGTCTATGACGATCACTCTCAAAAACACCAAAAATTGGTTTTCAAGCCCAATTATCGCTTAATGCAGGTCAAAAGTATTGCAGAATGTTCCAGCATTCTGCAATACTTTCGACCTTCATGAAGCTACCATTTGTCATTAAGATCTTTGTTTTGTCTATTTTTAAGTGGCCGCTTAAGACAGGTCTTACTGTAACCTTGTTCTCCTGTTTCTGAGAACCCCTGGGAGGGCCTCACGTTCGCATGAAATGAAAATATAATTTTGCATATTTTTGTCGTCTGCTGATTTTTTTTTAAATTCGAAAAATTCTTTCGGGAATAGCACCAGAGCACCAAACAGTTTGGATATGATCTGGCCCGATAAGATGTCCGATCTGATCTGGTTCCAAACCGTTTGCAAAAGTTAGCTGCTAGGCAAAGTGATAAATCGATATGTGGTTAAGTTATATTTTTTTTTAGCTAATATAATACATGTTCTAGAGGTATGCTTAGTATTCTATTATTTACATATGGATTTCAAATTTCTTCAAAAAAATCTTTATAATTTGTGTATTTAACGCGACACTGCCTTTATTGTAATAATAGTAGGCCGTTGTTATAAATGTTTTATGCTGAAGTTGATTTGTACGACAGTGTTGCGTTGACCCCATGAATTTTAACCACGAATTTTAGATTCGATATCGAAGCCGATTCGGCCCGGCACTCATCGCGAGGCTCATGGAAGATGACGAGCGCTCAGGCAACCATTTAGAATTGCAGCCCCACTATGTAGCTGCACACGCTTGTTTGGACAGTAAAACTATAATGTGGGGATAAGAACCCAAAATGGACCAATTTTTATAACTGTTTTAATGCGACCAAATGATAATCATAAGATTTGATGAATGTCGCCAAAACCATACAATATAACACATTTGAAAATGGTATTCGCGGCATGTGTGCCGCCATGATTTTAACCCATATAAGCATAGCGGTTTTTTGTGGGACAAAGGCAAAAAGTGCAGACCCAGATCAGAACGCGGCGTCTGATCAGGGTCTCCACTGTTTGCTTGCAGAATGTTCTATCAAAATTTGAATAAAAATGAAAAATACTAGCCAACATCCCTTAAAACAGGAATGGAATTTTCCAATTGATAACGGTGGGAAGTTCCATTCGGCATAAATGGGTTAAGTTGATTCGGCATACATCGATCAGAGCCATGTGAAGAGCAAGGGCGATCCAGCTTCCAGAACCTTGGTCTGGCTGGGAATCGAACCCCTCTCTGTTTTGTACCTGTATTCATTACCGAACAATTATAATTTAAGCTCATTATCTCCTTATATAACTTACACTCCTTAACTTTTTTTCCTCAATATATAATTATATTGCCTGGCAAAAAACAGGCAATATAATTATATACGTTTAGCAATTTGTTAAAATGGGTTTTCCCATAGGCGATCTTTTTAGCATTATATCTTTTTTCATAAGCAGGTGCGCAATATTGTCAGTGGTCTAATGGCTGCCAGCAAGAGGTCTAAATAAACAAAATTCTAATTTCATGGCGACGACTTGATCTGCTGAGCATTTTAATTTCAAACGCTTTTGACGTAATTTGAAAAAATACGATTTTCAACTAAATATTGTACGAAAAGGGCAGTGATTTTGTTACCTGCACACGTGTGCCGATCCTGCATCTTTGCGCATAATTCTGTCTCTGCATGTGCGGATCCAGAGGGGGGACAGGGGGTCCGGACCCCCATTGGAAAATCACAAAAATATAGTGTTTTTTTTATAGCAATACTGGTCCGGATCCCCTTAAAATAATACAGCAGTCAATACTGGGCCATAATCGGCGTTTCGCTGGATCATTTGGATCATTCCTCCCCCATCAAACTTATATATATAAAAAAAAAAAAAAAAAAAAAAAAAAAAACGTTGTCAAAGTTGGACCCCCTCTGATAAAACTTTCTGGATCCGCGCATGCTCTGGGGTGCAACGTTTTCATTTCAGCGGGTCCCAGGATGCAATAGTATTGCAGACTTGTCATTAAAATAGTGTTCTGGACTCATAAGTTTGCAGTTGGACTCCAGCGAGTCCCAGTACCTATAAGCCCAAAATTGTAAAATGAATCACTGAAAGTCAGTTTTATTATACTCACTATTTTTAAACCGGTTATCATTTTTTTGCCTTTAGATCTAAACATTTGACGGAAAACTGAAATTTTTAGCAGACAACTACTCGCATAAACTGTTTAGCAAGGGGTCTTAAAATCGGACTTCACATTATGTGAAATGGCAAACGGTTAATGTCATCGTACTTGTATAAACGCTTGTCAACATATGTGTTTGATATTATGAAATTAAAAACGAGCTGTAAATCCCCAAAGTATATTGCTATTTTCCCCAACATGTGTGCACATATTATCTCAAAAAGTATGCGCTGATCTTGGCTCCGAGGTTATAAAACTTTTTTCATGCTCAACTCAACTGAGCACGAAATTTTAACTGCTCATAAAAACTAAAATACCGACAAATAAAAAAGTGTTTTGCTTTAAGTCTTTTGTGTGTTGTATTTATCATGCTTATAAATGTTAAAATGCCAACAATTGTTGGCATTTTAACATTTATGAGCAGGATAAGTTTCGTGCTCAGCTGAGTTGAGCATGAAAAAAAGTTTTATAACCTCGGGGCCTGATCCTGATCTGTGCATTCCAATAAATGTCTTAGAGCGGGTCACCATTGGTACGCCAGCGAAACGCCATTGGAATGGCGTTTCGCTGGCGGGCCGATGTTGGCCCGACACTGTGTCAGTCTGTTCTCATTGATTGGCTAAAGTATTTGCTTCCGTTTGTATCGGGTAATTGATCCCGGTGTTATTTTAATAACTGCCAATATTGTTGAGAATGTTGGAATAATCAACTTATGATATGCATGATCCACGTTGAACGTTTAAATCGATAGCAATGTTCGGGTAGCCGAACTGAGCTGCTCTGAAATAGGGTTTGTACGGAAGCGGATTCTAGTACATTAGACACAGATATGCAAACTGACGGTGACTAGGCTTTACCACAAGAATATTTCTTGGCAAAGCCTAAGCACCCTTTATACAATGTATTAGAATGCAAAATGTGATTACAATATTCTATGCTGTTCTACAAGAGTTATGAGCATTTTTACTAAAAGATCTCGGCCGGCCAAAATGATGCTCAGCAAACCCTCGCCATCGTTTAGCACACAGGGTGGTTGAACAATATTAAAACAAATAAGTATGCGAAAGTTGATCCAAATATCCCATAAGGTTCAAGAGTTATGAGGAGTTTTACTAACTGACCACAACAGGCTGAACAAGTGCACAGCAGTCCCATATCTATCATAAACAGGTGGGTTCGCATGCCGGTGGTCGGGGAATGTTGACATGCATATGTATGCAAAATGTGACAATAATATACCGTGTGGTTCAAGAGTTATGAACATATTCACTAACCGGTAACGGACGTTCAATATAGTGCAGACCCAATGGTCGTGCAATTTGTGGCATTCTGTTCTGTGCGGATCCAGAGGGGAGGACAGGGGGTCCGGACCCCCTCTGAAAAATCATAAAATTATAGGGTTTCCTAGTAATACTGGTCCAGATACCCTGAAAAATCACAAAGCTACCTAGCCAGTATTTAATGTTGGGCCATCATCGGCCCGCCAACGAAACGCCATTTAAATGGCGTTTCGCTGGCGGGCCGATGATGGCCCATTTATAGCGGTATTTGGATCCTCTATCCCCTCATCAACTTAAAAAAAACAATCAAATTTGGACCCCCTCTGACAAAACTTTTTGGATCCGCGCATGAGAACCTTCAAGTTTGCAGGCTGTTCAGACGAGCCTGAGGTCACGATCTTTTCACGAAAGTCGTATTTCCCAATGCTTTAAGGCGATTATAATTTCGTTCTTTGTAGGCGAACAAGAAAATAGCAAATACTAACCTAACAATGGTGTTTGTGTATACATAACTATGGATCTGCTTGCAAACGGACACAAGTTCGTGTGGACTGTTCAAACTAAAAGATCGATTAGTCACTATAACCTACGTAGAAGGTCGGTCTAGACACACCGAAAGCGAGCGACGAAACCCCATCTAGTCAGTTTAAACATCCCGTGACAGGCCCCCAGATAAAAGAAAGACTTATTGTTAAAATGCTGGATCTAATACAAACTGGTTTACATGAATGGTGTGTACCGTTTTGCAATATCAAATGTTATATTACGCAAAATTAGGTTTTGATACTAATCCAATTGGAGAGCATGAAAGACTTTGACGAGCCTGCGCTTCCGCACAGTCTCACCAGAGTATTTGGAGATTATACACACACAAAGAATGAAAGGAAATGAAGGATAGGGTCAAATACAAAGGCCATTTGTACCACTTGGTAGCCTTCATGAATATCCGTGCTAAGCTCCTCCCACTATGAATAACTATATATACACATAAACTTTCACATTTGAACATAGAACGAAGAAATTACTTAACATGTTCACTAGTGTAGCATCATATCTAATCACATTTCAAAAAGCAAACAGAGCAGATCCGGGTCAGGCAGCTGAGCTGCCTGATCCGGGCCTGCTTTGTTTGCAAAGGTGTTAAAATGCGTCTCTATTAGGTTAAGGGTTAAATGACAACTTAATATGTGACAGTATATGCTAAGTAGCCTACTACAGAAAAATTCCATAAGCTGGCCCAACAGGCTTCACTGTAAAAAAAGTGTAACTTTATACCATATTTGGTGGCAGATGAAATGCCATTGATTTTCTTATGACGCTGGTTGTCTTTCTGAACAGTGAATTTGCCACCAGGGGCGGATCCAGGACTTCTGGAACGGGGGTTCATGTGTTAAAAAGGTGTGGGGTTCGCTTTGCTGATTTGGTCTCATTTCTCTTAAGTTTTCATAGAATATTTTAAAACGAGGGGCGGGTAAGGGGGTCCAAGCGTAACTGAGCAGACTTGTTGGGGTCCGTTACGTGAGATCGATCTATTCTTGAACCGACTTGTTATGTTTAGACTTTAATGTTTTATTCAAATACAATACATGTACAATTATAGCTCTGTTATTGAATCGGTTTGTGACGTAACTTTTTTTCAAATAGAGTTATCCAAAATAATAAATAGTTCTGATTGTTAAATGTGAATTGATTAAAAGTTAACTGTATTATTATCATTATAATTTTTATTACAAAAAATAAAAATAAAGTCGTCTCACCTGTGTAGTGTCCCTGTTTTGATCACCTATTATTGGGGTGTCTTATTTTCAAGTGGAAGCGAACTGTGTATTGCATGTATTATATGTTCAATAATCCAAACAATGAAAAGTACTCAACTGAGACCACATAGCCAATGAAAATGTCTATAACCTGAAGCGGTCTTTTGTATCCAATATACATTTCTATTGAAAGGGCAATTAGATTGGCTAAATAGCCGTTATGGAATCGCGCTGCAAGGGTTGAAAAATTCTACAATCTAAATTACATCTAACATTTTTAATTGATTCCAAATAACCCCGCTAAGGCTAATTTGGCCATCATGACGCAAAAGACTGTGAAACAACGGTAGTACATGTCCTTTCAGTTGTTTACGCCCCCGTCAAAATTATACTTGTCGAGACCGTCTCAAATTTACAAGGGGGGTTCGATTCGTTAATTTTACCTGATTATCTATTTTTTTCTTGATTTTTTTAAATTCTCATGATATATGAAATAATTTTGTCTCAAAGGCAGCAGCAAGATCCCCGACCCCTCTGGATACGCCACTGCAGACGACCCGTTTAAATCGCAAAATACTTGCACTGGTCTGCAGCGAATTCCAAGTAAACACATTACAGCGGGTAGGGAGCGCAGTGGCTCAGTGGTAGAAGTTGACTCGAGACCGAAGGGCCACGGCCGTCGAGCTCACCGTCGGCGTCACTGCGATGTGTCATTGAGCAAGACACATCATTATTATTATTATTATTATTATTATTATTATTATTATTATTATTGATCAGTAACAATGTTTTCAGAGGGTAAACACATTTAGCCTATCGGCTATTCTACCATGTGACCCTCCATAAAAGACATGAAATATATACATATATACAAAACATCATATAAATAAAACAGCATTTCATCTTGCAAATGCCTAATGGAGACATAACCTTTCAGTCTTCGATACAATATGATATTACCCTGAGTCAGGTAAGATCGGGTGTAGGTTACTGATTGGAGCATAAAACTTAGAAGATTTTGTGTGAAAACTTAAATTTTAAAGCATTTGCTACGAACAGCATCTTATACTTGTTAAATGCGGCATAAGTTTATTTTTGAAATTTGTCTGAAAGCTAGACAGAGAACAGTTTTGATATAAGTAGGAAGTGAATTCCAGTATTTTGGTACTGAAACTGAGAATGATATATCATACAAAGAGGTACGCGACCTAGCTTAGTACTGGTTCAACCCAGGAAGACCCGCCCGACGTAACTTGGGACGTAAAGAATCCAACCAAAACAAACAAAACTATCGGCCCGCCAGCGAAACACCATTTGAATGGCGTCTCGCTGATGGGCCGATGATGGCGCGAGATTATATGCTGGTTGACCCGTCTTAGTGCTCACACAGACAATCATAGTTAAGCTAGCGAGAGACGGTCGCGACCGTTGAGAAATCTCGAGGTCCTCTACCCATTGGAAGTGCTGAAATTCAATACTGAAATATATGCACTACCACAAAGTAAATTCAGATATTTTAAAAAGTTTCTAGTGATAAGACGGACTATTTTCCCTAAATTTGATGAGATGCTGTACATACGTTTGTATTTAGCCAGACATACTGGACTTATGTTCAAAACGAAAAGGCTTTTACTATTTTCCTTGTTAATTGCAGCGCTTTATTGCTCCAGCTGTCTTTCCCCACTTCTATACGAGGGCACCAGGTGCCCGCCCCAGTCTAAAGGGACTGTGACTCTGCCGCAGCAACAACGGCACTATGATTTCAGGTTTCAACTTGATGTCGTACTGGCGTTGACGCGACGGCCGCGTGACCCGAACTAAAGCCCGCAAGATATTATTTATGCCAATTCACTCCATCTCGTTCGTTTGTTTATTTATATAGTGTGATATTGTGTCTCTGTTTTACCTCAGTTTTAATTAAAAGTATCTGTCTGTCTGTCTTCAAGCTTCGTGTTGAATGATAGTTAATTTTGATCATCAACTGTATCTATACATGCAAATACTACCGCTGCACCAATGTAGATAATCGCCCTATTTTTAGCACCACGTGCGAAACAATCAGACATACATATTTGTCCAGTTGATGCCCGATATACCGGTGTACATAACAAAAAAACTGAGCATTTTTCAAAGCGACTTACGACCGTCTGTTGTTTGGTGTCTTCTTTAATTTGGCTTCTACAACCCTGCCTCAATCACCTAAAACCAAGATGCCACTTACATATGAGCCGCCACATGGGATTTCCAACAATGTGGTATGTGCGACCAGCAAAGCCTCAGATCATGCTGCGCATACGCGCAGTCTGATCAGAGCCTTTGCTAGTCGCTTGCATATCATTCTATGAATGTAAAGCTACTGACTGTTCATCATTTGGAGTTTCTAAGCTTAAAAGGAGGCTGCACAGGCTCGTCTGAATCTTTATTGTTGGAAATCACATGTCACGGTTCATATGTTACATGTAGGTTGCGACATTTCATCTTGGGTCTAGACGAGGGGGGGGGGGGGCACTGGTCCGCTGGGGGCTATGTACATCTAGATGCAAAACGTAAAAAGTATCAACATTCTAGTGACAAACGCCACGTTTGGATGCATATTTCGCACGCATGCGCTGGACGAGTAAGGCCATGAACTTTTGAAATTGAAAGCCGTGACGCTTCTTTTCTAAACATTTCAGCACGCTCACTAACGCATTTACTCTCAATGTGTTTCAGTATAAGGAGGTAAAAATGAGGTTCGAGTTTTTTCGAATTGGAAAAAGACGTAGTTGCTGTGAAACGTAGTTTTTAATAATTGGTCACTGTATTTTACCGTCGTATACCCGCAGTTGTTTGTTTGATCTGTTACGTTCCAGTCAGATCAGCCGTTTTCAGTCATGTCGGGACGGATTTTCCAGGGTTTGCTGGTCGCACATGCCACATTGTTGAAAATCTCTAGTCGCGGCTCATATGTAAGTGGCATCTTGGTTTTAGGCAAAGGATAAGCAAAGGATAAAGTGTCTTGCTCAAGGACACAACGCAGTGGCTCCGATGAGGCTCGAACCCGCAACCCATCGATCTCGAGCCAAGTACTCTACCACGGAGCCACCGCGCTCCTAACAACATTTGTACAATTCGATTTGCTACCCTGGCCAACTTGCATGTAGTTACACCTTATCCGTACATTGCAAGTCTAAAGGGAGCGCAGTGGCTCAATGGTTGTGGGTCCGAGCCTCACTGGCGTCACTGCATTGTGTCCTTGAACAAGACACATTGATCCTTGCTTAGTACTGGTTCAACCCAGGAAGACCCGTCCCAACATAACTGAAAATTTGTTGACTGGGACGTAAAAAATCAAATCAAACAAACAAACAAATTCACAAGTTGTCACGGAGTAGTTTGTGCGTGAGAATAACGAATAAAACAGACATCGGCCCACTTCGAATCGCACTTTAGTTCCTATTAGTAACTCAAGTCCGATTCGAACATCGAAAGTCGCTACTTTAGTGACGTAACGAACACACTAGAGATCAACGGTGGGCCAGAGCACCGTTACTATAGTAGCTTGTCTGATTCCCTCCTCTAGACCTATCTAACAAGATGGGTTCAAGATCTATCAATAGCCTCAAAATGTTTTTATTTTACAAAATAAATCCTTGATGTGTTCTATTTGCGGCCCCACTTATTCGTACTTGTTAATTAGAGTAGGCTATGCAGTTTATGCACACCATTTTTGTCTACAATAGAGAATTGAGGTGGGGCATACAGGGCTCTTGACAACTAACTAAAGTGTAGCCGTTCGGATGTAAACGTGCCCACGCATCTTTTACGTAAGAACTTTAATAGGAACTTAAATTCGATTCGAAATGGGCCATCGTCTTTAAAAAGTTTAAGGCTTACCAATCTAAGCCTAGCGGCTTGTTTATGGGACGTCAGCAAAACAGTGTAGAACCAGATCAGACGCCACAGAACGCGGCGTCTAATCAGGCTCTGCACTTTTTACTTGCATAATGTGCTATTTAAATTTGAATGAAATTGAAACTCATTACCCAACAACCCTTTTATTCGAAATGGATTCGTCAAATTGATAAGGCTGGAAATTCCATTAGGCTTCAATAGGTTTTGCAAACATGCTTACATATTTACATTTTAAATGAACCTCTACATTTGAGATGTGGTTCATACCTTCATGAACCAATCGATTTAAGCCACACCCACATACGCGCCATTTGAGCGGGCTAACGTCAAGTACATCCAATAACGTTGCTTTTTTACTGACGTTTGTGTGACGTTGAACACTTATCGCCATGACGTTAAGCGCGGAAATTTGGCGTTTTGGCTGTTCCAAACCCTACGTTACGTCTGATTTAATTCAAAATATTTGGAAAAGCAGCCAAGGTAGGTGAAAATTGATATAAAATGAAAATATAAGCAATAAATTCAATTTTTGGAAGGTTCATGGAATCATGAATACTTCGGGTATCTTGCAAAGTTACGTGAAGCCCGACTTCACTTGCTTTGCAAGAGACCCGAAGTATTCATGATTCCATGAACCTTTCAAAAATCGAATTCATTTCTGAAATGTATTTCGCTTGACTACGAACAAATTCTATAGGCAGACATGAACCAATGTGTGTACAATATGAGTACACAGAACTTATTGACATTTTACATGGGATTATGTCAAATAATGTTCCGCTCACATGAAAAGAACTACATTGTATAGCATATCGCATGTCACAGACTTCAGTGAATTGTTAATATGTATAGGTAAGAGATCGTATATTACAATTCTAAAGGAATTAAGTGGAAACGAGCGCAGGAAGTGAACCACTTAATTCCTTTATAATTGTAATATATGATCAATAACCTGCTTATAGTTTTCTCCTCCTTTTTCATGACTGCACCTTTGGAAACGGTCGCATAGACCACTTCACGGACTTACTTTATAGAGATTACAAATATTGACAAAATATGTGATTAAGTTGGCCAAAAAATTAAATTTCTGTGCAAACTGATTGGTTGTGAAGCACAGTAAGGGGCGGATATAAATAATTAGACTTAAAAATCTGATGAGATGTGAATTTTTATTCCTTGAGAGGAACGGTTAAACTAAAATGATATATATACCTTAGCCCTTTACCTCATAGAGACGCCTTTTAATGCTTTTGCAAACAGAGCAGACGCAGACCAGGCAGCTAAGAGCTGCCTGATTAGGGAAATAGCCTATTATATATCTGATCCTAGACTAGTTCTGTATATCGGGTGTTCTGGCCCAGTGGCCCAGTGGTCGTTGACTGCAACTCGACTACTGGGCAAGAACACCCGATATACAGAATTATTCGTGCAGTATGAAAAGCTCGAATAACTTTCAAAATACTCTGTCCTCAGATTTCAAATTTTGTGCACATCAAAGGACTGGTATTTTGCATTTTATCGAAAGTAAGCAAAATTCCAGAACATTAGCAAAAAAAAATCCAGGAAAACATACATTTTTGGCAGAACTCTGGCGCTGTAATGACTATCATTCAACCCACAAAAAGTTCGTTAAGCAGATAGGCTACACAGCTGGGTTTATAAGTGATAATAATTCGCGATGAATATTTTCAGCAGTAAAAAATTGACCAAAATAGTACACTGTTTAACATTTATATAGGTACACTATTTTGTGCTCTCGTCGATTGCAACCACCACGCGATGACTGCGCTGTTCGAGTAGCCTATAGTGGTTCTCTAGCGTGATAAACGGTCGTAAGTACCACGTGAGCGGAGCCGTAAACCGTATTTCCGATAATATGTACACTTCCCCAATGCACTCATCTCTGTGTTTGCTTACCTTAAAATCTTTATTTTGTCTCAAATCGGAGCGTTGCACCGCACGTCATCCAACGATATGTGACGTAGATTAAATAAATGACGTCAAAATATTGCAGCATACCGTGTCGTAAAATGTTGACGATATCCAATCAGACGTCGCGTTATAAAAGCAAGTGCAATCAAGTGAGACTAATAAAGAACCCAGTTAATAACTATATAGACTTCGAGCTAAAAAAAGGTCCTGCTCCCCCCATCCCCCCCCCTAGGGAATTTTGCAGACATATCCTATCTTGAAGAAAATTTCAAGCCGCATCTTTTAAGAGATGTCTGCACTCTGTGCTCCGGGGCGTTAGTCTCTGACAGCCTGTTACATATGTTACTGTAACAAACTAAGGAAAAAATCAAAATGAAAGTTTGAGCTACAGAAAGAAGACATTAAACCATCTAATTATTCAAATTTCTTATGTAATTTGCAAGCTGGATGCCTAAGCTACATAAAAGCAGCATTTTAAACAAAATTACAGCCTTCAATGGTGTTATATGCGTTACATAGATTAAATTTCCCTTTGAAAGTTGAAATCGTGACTAACATCATTCATTTTACAGACGATTTGTGCATTTTTACAAGTGTTTTTAATCTTAGTTTACTAAAATACTCATTTGACTAATAGAAAAAACAAAGTTTGCTTTTCTATCTTAAATACATTGTTTTATATGAGCTATTAAACAATCCTACCCCCAATTTTAAGTATCCAATTTTGGTATCTATTATTGAAGAGAAATATATGAAAATATTTGATGCTCGTGGACATCTTACATTTTTGGCACTGTCTTGCTAGTGCAATTAAGAATCATACATTTGCAAGTTTGACATCAGGATCAGAGCACTTATTAAAGTATGTAACGTATGTTACATGGCATAATGGATGAGCTAGGAAATGTTCTTGGAAGTAAGAAATGATATTTCAGAAAAATACCATTTTTCACGTGTTTTCCTATTAATCTCTAGCCTCTGGTTCCTTAGTCCTAGTAATTACATTCATTGCTGATAACAAGCCCATGGAATTGTGTTACCTATGTTATATATAACCTTTTTAATCACATATTTCCGAATGCCTATAATATTAAATTATATAGACATATAGATAGAAAATAATAGTTCTCATTTAAATGACACAATTTAATAAATATTCCTATTAAATAAAATTATTCAAAAACAATCTTTATTCAAGTCACCCTCACAATGTCTATCATTGTGTCTTCTTCTATTGCAAAATAATCACCCATTTCATCACAACCAATAGAATCATGGCATTGTATTAGGATTGCAAACTGGGTACAATCCTGTTCCTCTCCACCCCTTTGGGAATTGTGCAGACATATCCTACCTTAAAGAACAATTCAAGCTGCATCAAATAAGAGATGTTTGCACTCTATTAACTAGGGGGTTAGCCTGTAATGGTATGATACGTATGTTACCATATCAATTTAAGAATAAATGAATTGAAAGTCTGAGAAACAGAAAGAAGACATAAAACTATCTATTTATTTGAATTATTCATGTAGTTTGCATGCTGAATACCTTTGATACATAAGAAATGATTTTTAACAAATATACAGCTTCCTATGGTGTTATATGTGTTACATTAATTAAGATTACTTTTTAAAATTGGTAATTGTGACAAACATCACTTAAAAGCATTTCGTGTGATCCTCCTCTTTAGCCATCAAAAGACTTAATTTTCTTTGTATGTGTGGCCAGTGCCAGCATCAAACAACTTGACTCAGCCAAACTTGAATCCTTAGCATTCTTCAAAAGCAGAAACAGCATGTCAGTGTCATGGGACCAAACACCTGATTAAATATGGGTTTAATGCCATTTCACTTATATGCATACAATGGAGTATGCCTCTGGTATATATCTCTTCCTGTGAAGTGGCAAGAGCAATCTAACTGCACCTGCCTCTGCAGCCGTGCTAGTCAAATGACAACTTTGTTCTGATTTTGCAAAATAATGTAAAACCTATGATTTTTCAGTTTTTGCAGCCATATCAATAGCTGTTGCATTCAAAAGAAGGAAAGTGGACTATATGCAGAATGGGATAACCAGTAGTTCTATATTATGCTCTATGGAAGATTTATACAGAGTAAACAAGTCGATAAGGTGCCTCATTTCATGATCCATTGAAAACACTGAAATTGAAAACACTTGCCTCTGACTGTGTAATCAAAAAGGATGTCACAACAATGCCCTTGCTCATTTATTATGACGAGTTATATATGTTACATCCTTTAATAAGCGCTCTTATCTTAGAAACTTAGTGAATCATTGAATTGAAATGGTCTAATTTGCGCTCTGTTCATCCTGCATTTCATTGCTTTACCTGCTGTGATACATCTAGTTCATTTATCTGAAGGGAAAGAGTTACCTCGGTTTCAGCACTTCAGAAGTACTAAGACTTCAAATAAGTTTTTGAATGCTTGGGGAAAGATAATAAGCGCAGAGACATTATTAGATGAAAATATGTTTGTTGCATGTATGGAAAGGCTACATTTATAAAAGTTAACCAGCTAAGATATGATTCTTTATCACAGAAATATCAAGGTACATCAGTCCAGGTACTCAATGCTCTTAATGGCATAGTTTTCCTCCTTGTAAAGCTTTAGTCT
Source organism: Loripinus fragilis (assembly GCA_964019695.1). Lineage (NCBI taxonomy): Eukaryota > Metazoa > Mollusca > Bivalvia > Lucinida > Lucinidae > Loripinus > Loripinus fragilis. Next base: position 22,459,784 of record OZ026523.1, read on the forward strand.
TTCTCCTACTTGCAGAGAATCACTTGCAACAGATACTCAAAGAGCCAACTATTAGGAATTCATATCAGTTTCCGAATGTTCCAAGCCATAAATGGCAAAATTGGAAAGTTGATAATGGCTCATCAATTTTGAGTGGACAAGTGGTAAAATTGAATAAAAGTAAATGATTGAAATATTGTGTGATGATTCTACTAGATGCAAAGGAGGCGTGTGATAATAATGATTACCACAGAAGCAGACAACGACAAACGTTTAACATGAGTGTTAAATCGATGAGAAATAGTTTGGACAATCTCATTTATTGTATTTTCTTGTACAAATGTACAACTATCTTTTCTATTTGTGGCTCTATATTTAGCATTATATGCACAGTATTAGGAAATGTGTCAAAAAGGTCATTGATAACATCTATAACACCAGTCCATGGGCTTGATAATCAGAAATGAATATGATTTCTAGTGTTTGGCACCAAAGACTTATAAGTACACATTAAGTGTCCTGATCTTCTACTTAATGACATCTTGAAGATATATGAGCAAGACAGACTAAGAAAATGAAAAAAAATCCACATGCTGTAATCGTTTTCATGTGTTCTACTTAAACGGTAATAAAAAAAATCGCTTCTCTGTAAAACTGGGAGTAGGGCTGTGTATTAGCTCCTATAAGTCAATATATTTAAGATAGAAAAGCAAACTTGGTTTTTCCTATTCATCAATTGAGTATATGTTTGTAAAATCTAATAAAACAGTTTGAAACCAAGTCATAGTAGTTGTTTAACTACATGACGATAGCCACAATTATAGCTTTTAAATTATAATTAGGTTCATGCAACACACATAACACCACAGTTAGCTGTATTAATGTTAAAAAGCTTCCATATGTAGTATAGACATCCAGTATAAAGACTATAAGAATGTCAATTTATTAGATAATTTTAATGTCTTCTTTTGGTAGCTCAAACATTCAAATTTCTAATTCTCAAATTGATATAGTAACATATGTAACAAGCTGTTACAGGCTAACGCCCCGACTTACAGAGTGCAAACATTTCTTATTAAATGCACCTTAAATGGTTACATAAGATGTAATTTGTCTGCAGAATTCGAAAGGGGATTAGGATGGAGCAGGCCCTTACTCAGCTTGATGTCAAAATACTGTTTGATAATTTTACTTATCACGCTAACATATGTAACGCTCTCTGATCTTTAAAACTTGATGACAACTAGCAGATCTAAAAGTCTTTATCATAGGAGCCAGTTTAAAACCCCTAAACAATGTTAGATATCCAACAGCTGTGAGTTATTTCACAATTTTAGCTCAAACTTTCAAACTACATTTCCTTTATTTGATATAGTAAGGCATGTAACACGCTGTTTCAGACTAACGCCACAACATAGAGAGCGCAAACATCCCTTATTCGATGCAGTTTGATTTGTACTATAAGAAGGAATATGTCTGCGAAATTCCCTCGAGGAGATTAAAACATTTCAGGCATATCTTACGTAAAGACAATGAGCTTGCCCATTTATTACATCAGGTAATATATGTTACAGCCTCTGATATTAAAAATTTTGCAACAAACTTGCAGATTTATGAGTCTTTTCATATAAGCAAATAAATCCCAAACAATAAAACACATTCATCAACTGCAAATATTTTTAACTATTTTTACTTTAGTTTTAATACCAAACATTTCACCTTAAAACTGGGTAGGGGTAGGGTTGTTTAATTGCTTATTTCAGAAAAAAAAATATTTAAGCTAGGGAAACAAACTTTAACTTTTCTGCTAGCCAATTGCATAAGCTAGTCAGACATGGTTAAAAACATTTTGCAAAACACACAGAGAGATTGTGAATGTAAATGATGTTAGCCACACTTGCAAATTTTAATGGGTTATCTGGTTTATGTAACGCATATGACACCTTAGGAAGCCGCAATTTTGTTCAAATGGCTGTCATAGGTAGTTAAGATATCCAGTATGCAGACTATATGAATGATTTTTAAAAATAAATATTTTAATGTCTTTAATTTGTAGCCCAAACTTTCAATTTACTTTTTCTTAGTTTGATTAAGTAACGTATGTTACAGGCTCTTACAGACTAACGCCCCGGAGCACAGAGTGCAAACATCTTTTAAAAGACTCGGCTTTCAATTCTCTACAAGATAGGATATGTCTGCAAAATTCCCTAGGGGGGGAGCCAACCCATTCTCAGCCTTCCGTCTAATAGGACCTCATCGCGAGAAAAGCGATTTTTTGCATGCGAACAACACAGGCCTAGACCAGCACGCGCATCCGCCCAATCTGAGCAGCGTCTTTATTTTCGCATATTTAAAAGCGTTTAAACAGCAATGACACAGATCAGCCTATGCAATCCCACATTACAGTGCCACTTTTATTTTGCTATTTTAGCTATATACACTCCTGCATCAAACTCTTAAATAAAATATTCTATGTAGATTATGTAGCTGAATGAACTGGCCCCAATGCTATAAAACTTTTCTTCATGCTCAACTCAACTCAGCACGAAATTTCAAGTTGATCATAAAACTAAAATACTGACAAATGAAGAAGTTTCTTGCTTTAAGTCTCTCATATGTTGTATTTATCATGCTAACAATTGCTGGCATCTTAACATTTATGAGCGAGATAAATTTCATGCTCAGTTGAATTGAGCATGAAAAAAGTTGTTTAACCTCGGTGCCCGTTCGCAAACTTCAAAGACGCGGGTTCTCGTGACGCGGCTTAAACAAAATATGAACCCAGCCACCATGGCCCGACAGCGAAACGTCATTTGAATGGCTTTCGCTGGCGGGGCGTTTCGCTGGCGGGCCGACAGTGGCCCGAGATTTTATGCTGGCTGGAAACTTACCTGGTTTAGATTAAGCGTCACAACTTCACGTTTTATTCCAAAGGTGGGCGTTCACTGTCTGCGATTCCAGGTTCAATATAAGTCAAAAAGCACTAGAAAAGTTGGAATAAAATTGATAAATTTCTGAAGTAACGACAATTAGATCGATGCTGTCTCACGTGGTTGCTATGGCAACCGGATATCAACTCTATAATATCAGGTGAGTTAACATAAGTTAAGAATCAATCGAAAATGTTTTAGGAATAAATCGTTTGCCTGTTTAACTCGGGTATACAAGTGTTTTATTATAAAACAGCGTAGATCCAGATCAGAAGACATTACTAGTAAATGTTAGTACAGACAAATGTATGGCTCGAGAGATATTGTTTGAAATGTTCCAGACTATAAGGGCTTATCATCAATTGAGCGCAAATGATTTTTTTCCATGTCATCGATTGAGCCAGGAATTTGAATTTATGATCCATAATTGAGTGCAAAACCTACTTATCGATTGAGCACAGCTTCAGTGTTCACTCACCTATATAATCCTTTTGTTATGGGCATAAAATTTCTAGGCCTATTTGTATTTTACGGTGCACTGCTCGGGCTTGAATTTACTACAGGTAATGTAGTAAATACAAGCCCGAGCAGTGCACCATAAAATACTCAACAAGTAACGGTTCATTTTGACCGAGATGGGTGAAATTATTCGTACAACAATTGAGCGTGGTAGGGGACGGACATTGGATGGCATTTTTATGGAGCTCTATAAATGCACGGTACGGTGAATGGACATTATCACAGTGTCCAACCGTAACGCTGGAAGAACGGTCGAAACGCTGGAACTTCGGTCGTATAACACCGAATTTCGGTCTTTTTCAATGGATTCGCCGCCATTTTTGGTGTTTTGACTGACGGTAGGTAGAAACTATCACTTTTTAAAAATATTAGGATACGTTCACCGAACATGAAAAGTAGCCTATCCGGATCTACATGCATTATTCTAACTGCCAAATCTTCAACTGAAACATAAACTTTGCTGAAATTGTCAAACACTTCAAAAGAAAATTGGTGTTCAGTTTCGTACCATGCACTATGAGCGCTTTCGTACTGGGAAGTTTCGTATTTTTTTCTTTTTTTTTGAAATTATTGATCAGTGATGAATAAAAATGTATTTGAAACTGACCTTGTATCATGAACTGGCCATTGCTTAGATTTTTTTAATCCAGAAAGCAAGGAGAGAGGCACAATCCACGAAATTTAAGGTAACGCCGGATACAACGGTCATGCATGCTTGCGTTTGTTGGTGAGTGGAGCAAAAGACAGCTTTGAATGTGACATGTTCCGTGGTCCATGCCATTGGAACACAAATTTAATTTTAAATGAGATAAATAAGCTCATTTAGCTCCAGTCACTGACCAGAATTTAATGCCATTGTTGCTACTATAGTCAGATTTTGCACTTGCTATTTATAGCAGCTTAGGCTGTTCTCCATTTTCGGCGGTGGCTCTGTTGTCGTTGATTCATTGTTTTTGTTGCACCCATTATCTATGGGGATATGTGTTTACACTTCTTTTTGTCCTTCTAGTTTTGCACTCATTTTGATGGGGAACAGGGAGCTGGTCGCTTAATTGTTTTGCTGGTGTCTTTTGACTATTAGTGTTCCATGACTCTTTCTCATGGTTCCTTGGGCTAGTCTGCAGTTTGTGATTGAAGCAGTTCCTGATCATACTCACGTCCTGTTTTTATATTTACAAGTCGATTAAATATTCAGGGAGACTTGTTCTCAGGGAAGAACTCTTTAAAGAGACCCGGCCTTGAAGAACATTGGACATAATTCAGAAATACGATAGGCCACTCCTTGACTTGTTTAAATTCACTGAGCTCTCTCTGATGCTTGGAATACACCTTCATTTGATTCAAAATGCACAACTGTCTTCAGGGGTTGAAAACTGCTTTGTGTAAACCAGTCTAATCATTTGCTTAGTCCTTACGATGCTGGTTATTTTAGAAAAGTAGAGTCTCTCAGTGGTAATGTGTTCAGCTCAACATAGATGGGTTTCTGGTCCTAGCCTCTTTTGGGGCTGTGTATTTTGTCTTTGAGCAATACACATTACACTCTGCTTAATACAGGTTCAACCCAGGAAGCGTCCAAACCTTACTGAAAAAAAATGCTGATTGTGACAAATATTGATGCAAAAACGGTGGTCATGTGATTCAGACTTCGCTAAAATGTAGGGGACTTTTACTGGGTATAATATGCACCTTTAACAATCTGCATCACATATGCCATTTCTATCCAAACTGAAAATGACCATTAATAATATATCGAGAAAAACTTGGACCAAATAATTAAATTACAAAAAAGACATGGTCGCATCTGGGGGGGGGATCTGGGGGGGGGGGGGGGCGTACATTGATATTTTCATACATTCATAGGCTCGGACCATTTTGGTGTGTGTAATTTTTTTAATTGGAACATCTTTTTGGGTTTTCAGATAAATGAATATTTTTCGGGTATGAAGATTTCGTGGATATTTTTAAGAGGTCATCACAAATTGGACTAGATTTAGGGGGCATTTCTATGTATTTTAGGGTATCTTCTAAAGGTTAAGGTACAGAATTTGGGATATTTTTGGGTTGCTAAAATTTTACGTAGGAAGAAAAATGAGAGTCCCCCACCCCCCTTGGTTGATCAATATTTGTTTCCGTATATACAAACCGTCAATGGAAACATTTGAAGTAAATCTTGTCCTTGAATATTAACTTCTTTGGTGCCCCACCAAAACAAAGTTAAATCATAGCAGAAAACAACAACCAAAAACCCAAGGGAAAATACTTAACAATCTCAACAATTCCTCACAATTGTCCAGAACATGCTATCAAAATATCACCCAAAGTCTTATAATGTGACGTAGGTTGTCGTCCTTGTGTTTGCCATATGCTGTATACAAATATGGGAAAATGGCATTGACAAAAGTAAACCCTTACTATAAATCAAATTTGTTCAGACATAGACGTACCAAAGTCAAACAATTCAAATAAAGTAGGCAATAGAAAATTTGGAACACCAAGGTAGCTCAGGTGGGTTTAGCGCTTAACCATTGTTCTAAGAGCTTTAAGTTCGAGCAGCAAAATCTATATGACTACCTACGTGCCTGACTTTATGTATGTCTTTATGCCTGTCTGTCTTTATGCCTGTCTGTCTGTCTGTCGCAAACTATGGTTGCTGTTTGGGTTAAAACAATGGAATGGCAATTCTATGTATGTTCAGCTTTGAGCTAACTTTTTGTAAAAGCTTATACTTATATAAGTTGTAAGAAAACAGGGGGTACCAGTCGAGTTTGGGTCACAGTACACTGTCCGTGCGAAGTAATTAGATTGGCTAAAGCCTCAGACTAAAGCTTGGTTCACTTTCGTTTTATCTTTTTATATATTTAATTATATTTTCTAATTTAGAGAACATATACATGTACACTAATTCGCTTTCAAGTTTTATGATAATTAGAATCGCATTACCAGCTTTTCTATTGGCTTGTAACCTAATAATTCCATGGCTCAACAACAGTAATCGTGCATCATACTGTGTTGCAAAAATATTGTCTTCGCATCTAAGATTTCGTTTATCCGCCATTTTAGAATATCATGTGAATTGTTGCATTCACAAAATTTTGGCCTGCTACTCAGTCCTAGTAGCTGAGCAGGCTGAATTAAGCCCAAGGAAGCCTCCATGTGATTGTAACATTTTGTGTGCTTCAACAACAGCATAATATTTGGCAAATATTTGGTACCAGTAAAATGCACTAAAGCCAACCCAACCAATGGCTTCGGCTCCTGACAATTCTAAGGTGGTGGTTCTGTTATTGTTGATTCGTTGTTGATTGTAACTGCCCTTGTGGGATTCTGTAATTGTTCAATGTTTAGTCCCATCTAGCTTCTAATCATCTTGATGGGGAAGATAGAGTTGATTGTCTTACGTTTTTCGTCTTCCTGGTGTTTTGTGAATGTTGTGTGGCTTTTCCTTATGGTGCCAGGGGATTTGCCTGCAGTTCGTGACTGTGGTCTTTCCTGATCATACTCATTTTTCTAATGATAAGGCCCAAATGGTGTTTACTTATTACCAAGAATACTGGGTTCAATTCGTTTAGTGCAAGAACCTATTAGTCTTGAAGTTAGCCCCATTCTCGCATTCAGCCTTAACGCAATATTCCAGCTATTTCCAAGCTCTTATATTTCAAAATTTATGAAACAGCAAAAAGGTTGAATTTCTCTGGAATGTTTGCAGCATGCCAGCATGCTTATTTATCTCCATTAAAATTAAATTTGTGTTCCAATGGCATGGACCACGGAACACGTCACATTCAAAGCTGTCTTTTGCTCCACTCACCTATAAACGCAAGCATGCATGATCGTTGTATCCGGCGTTACCTTAAATTTCGTAGATTGTGCCTCTCTCCTTGCTTTCTGGATTAAAAAATCTAAGCAATGGTCAGTTCATGATACAAGGTCAGTTTCAAATACTTTTTCATTCATCACTGATCAATAGTTTCAAAAATATCAAAAAAGTACGAAACTTCCCAGTATGAAAGCTCTCATAGTGCATGGTACGAAACTGAACACCAATTTTCTTTTGAAGTGTTTGACAATTTCAGCAAAGTTTATGTTTCAGTTGAAGATTTGGCAGTTAGAATAATGCATGTAGATCCGGATAGGCTACTTTTCATGTTCGATGAACGTATCCTAATATTTTTAAAAAGTGATAGTTTCTACCTACCGTCAGTCAAAACACCAAAAATGGCGGCGAATCCATTGAAAAAGACCGAAATTCGGCGTTATACGACCGAAGTTCCGGCGTTTCGACCGTTCTTCCAGCGTTACGGTTGGACACTGTGATTATATGCCATTAGTATACTGTCTGTTACCAAACAAGACACAAGATACATACCGCAAAATATGGACAGTTATAACAGACGCCTGCCGTATCTGTGCATAAATTATGCCGTAGGAATAGGGGGGGGGGGCACGGGGGGCCGTGCCCCCCCCCCCCCCAATAATTTGCACAAATATGCTGTATTGCTCATTACAAAGGTCTGTCATTTTAAAAAAAAAATGTGTGCCCCCCCAATCAGTAAAAAATTTATGTGTGCCCCCCAATCTGTAATTGCTTCCTACGGGCCTGATGATGTTGTCAAAGAGCTCTTCCCTCGTCTTCCCTGGTGCATCCGTCATGTATTAGACGGCTAACGGAAGGTAAATACAGGTACCTCCACAGGTAACTGCGCAAAATATTTGCGCTCAATTGCTGAGCAGGGTTTCTAAACTCTATAGAAATCCTGTGCTCAATTGATAGCATTTTCTGCGCTGAATTGATGAGCATTTGCGCTCAATTGATGAATCACCACTATAAGCCTAGCGTCCTTTGTGTAGGACATCGGCAAACAGTGCAGAAACATATTAGGTTTCGCTGAACGCGATGTCTGATCTGGTTCTCCACTGTTTGCTTACAGAAATTTCTTTTAAATTTGGAATAAAACTGAAGTAAAAACATCCAACAACCTTAAAATTGGAAATGGACTCGTCCAATTGATAAGGATGGGAAAATATATTCGGCATAAATGAGTTAAGCATATCTCGGAAGCCTTTCAACAAGTTTCAGTTTAATCCGACATATGGCTTGGGAAGTTATGTCTTTCGGAAAAAATCTAGATGGTTGCCATGCATTGACGTAGCTCTCCTTACAGAGTTACGCACGTGCGTAATAAAAATAGTAACATTCAATCACCTAATGTGGCAAAAGTGATTTTGATACCAAAAGGAACTGCTCTTAAAGGAAAGAATTCGCTCCATCTGGGAGCCAATTCTTTCCTTTAAGAGAAGTTCCCATTATGAAAAGGGACGCAATTGAAGAGAATCACTGATTGAGCCACCTAGCCTAGTACTGGTTCAACCCAGGAAGACCCGTCCCTGTTTAACTGAAAGATTGTTGATGGGACGTAAAGAATCAAATCAAACAAACAAACAAACTGATTGATTGATCCAGTAGTCTCCCTTTGATATGCGCAACTTTTTAAACCTTCTGGCTACGCCATTTCCATGGAAGGAATTATTGGACATCAGAAGAGAATCATTTGAGCAATTCTGAAATTTTATGTTGCTCCGTTCCCTCCCACCAAGGTTTTGGTTCAATCTGACGTATGGTTGGGAAAAGGACCTTGATACGTGCAATGGTAGTCGTATAACATATCCCAATGGAACAGGTTCACCATGTCGTCCTCGACTCAGACCGACCCATCACTACAGGCTACCGTTAATCACCGGAGCTCCCAAGTTTTCCTTAGGCCAGATTTTTTTTATTAGTTGATTTACGAACCCTCCTACTGTAATTTTCTGGAAAGTAGGAAAAAAATAAAATTTAATTTCTAAAAAATTCTTTTATTTTATCTGCCGACTCTAAATATTATTTGTTTTGTTGAAAAAAATAACATATTTTTGAGGTTCTGTCTGTGTATTTTTCCAAGTGGCACTGTAAAAAGTGATTTTCCTGTCCAGGTTTTTAGGGAAATGATAAAATATTTAAAGATTTAATACAGACTGTTGGTTTACCTAGTACTAGTTTTACTCTTTCTGAGATATTAAAAAAAGCTCTGAAAATATTAAAAAGAAAAAAAAAGCTCTGAAAATGACCAGTTAACTGGTCATTTTCAGAGCTTTTTTTTTTTATTTTTTTCGTCCCCCCGACCCTAAATCTGATGAAAAAAATCCCGTAAATCAACTAATAAAAAAATTCTGGCCTTAGCACCGTTTCCACAAGGGTAAGAAGCCAAAGTCGGAGACAACGTCTCCAAAATACATAGAGGATCTTACATGAGTGCTCATGTTTTATTGAATTTATTAAACGAGTTGGGGAAAAGAGATAAAATGCGAGGCTTGCCGAGCATTTTATCTTTTTTTCGCCACGAGTTTAATAAATTCACTAATACAAGAGCACGGATGTTAGATTCTATTTATCATATGACAAATACTTTGAAATCTCATTTCTGGCGTAAAAAACGTTATGATATTGTTATCATGTACGCAACGTTGTTATGGACGCCATAACGTTTCCCGTAAATCTGTAAACCACTAGAGGTTTATCGATTTTATTGCATGGTGTTATTTTACTCCCAGACGCGAAGTCATATTATGATAAATTGTATTGTTGATGGGATGTAAGACTTCCATATAATACAGTTGCGAAGCGGGCACGACTTTAGATAGTAGGTTCGAAAGAATAGAGGGTGTATGAAAGGTACCTGAAGCACAAGACATTTTTTTTTCAAAAGAGCATATTATCCGAAAGCCAGCATAGGGTTTAATCAAGTGGTTGAGGCCAAAAGGTTTGAAGGTGTGTTCTTAGGTAGAAAATTATGCTGAATTCAAAAATCAAACTCTTAAAAAATCGGCTGGTACACGAAAGTGCTATGCGTAACTGAATACTGAAAGATTTGTAAAAATAAGCCGTGGTGTAGGGGATAAACCTATGTCTTGTAAACCAGGGGTTGCAGGTACGATTCCCGGCTTCTCACAGTCTGTCGAATGAGACTTTAAACTTTGGCCTCGTCTTCTGAGACGCTTTAAAATCAGAACCAATGCCGGCGAGCCTTCGGGTGCTCCTGGACATAAAACCACAAAACCATAAACTCACCTGGCCAGAACTGGTTATAGCCAAGGAACACGGCCACAAACAAAGATTGTCAAAACAGGTTTATCTCAACCTTATTTTTTTTCTCGTCAATTTAACATTGCTTTATCAAACACTTTTTTAAATTTGGTACTCAAGACATTATAGCACGAAGAATAGATTCTTGCCCTGTATAAAGCAAACACAAAAAATGCACCCCTATAGAAAAAATACAAATGAGCCGTGACATGGGATTTCAAACAATGTGGTACGTGTGTCCAGCAACGCCTCAGATCAGCTTGCGCATACGCGCAGTCTGATCAGAGTCTTTGCTTGTCGGTTGAATATTCTACAAGTGTTAAGCTACTGACTGAACATCATCTGGATTTTCTTAGCTCAAAAGTAGGCTGCACAGGCTCGTTTGAGTCTATACTGGTCAAAATGCCACATTGTTGGAAATCACATGTCACGGCTCAAATATTTGTATCAATGCGAATTATTCACAAATTGTCACTTAACTTTTCGATTAACACCTTGGTATCCTTCCCAGCATGTAATAATTAGATCAAAACCTAACTGGTCCAAATATCTAAACGGTTTATTTATTTATTTATTTATTTATTTATTTATTTATTTATTTATTTATACAATTTTTATAGAGGATGACACAATTAGCTAAGATAACTATTCTACCCTGCGGCCCTCTGCAAAATATAACTTAACAATAAAATATATCATCTTTGGGGCTCAATGCCTATCGATTGTAGTCTTTCATTCTTACTGAGTGTCTGCCTCACATATATTGTTTTTCAACCTCGAACTAAGATTACAGATACTTTGAGGGACACACTTCTAAATAAATATTATTTACATCAAGAAAAAGTCAAATCATTTTGGTTTGGTATTGTCAACATTATGCCAATACAGCCGTCTGACTCGCTATACTGCAGTATCTAAATAAAAGTAAGTAAAGGTGCAAAGATCAGGCATCGATACACTCAAGTACCACACCTGACCCAGGATACCAGTAATAGTATCTTACTATCAGAGAATCATTTTCCAAAATGAACAGCCTGTGTCAGAGTATGATTAATATATGTCTTTGTATCATGACTTTGTCGCCTCTCCTTAGATCTAAGCTTATCTTTTGTTTGTTTGATTTGATTCTTTACGTCCCATCAACAATCTTTCAGTTAAACAGGGACGGGTCTTCCTGGGTTGAACCATTTCTAAGTTAGGATAAATGTGTCTTGTTCAAGGACCACAACGCAGTGACGCCGGTGAGACTCGAACCCGCGGCCCTTCGGTCTCGAGTCAAGCACTCTACCACTGAGCCACTGCGCTCCCTAAGCTTATCAGTTACCTCTCATATTAACTGCTTTGCTGCACGTTGCCTGATAAACGTTGTATATCTCACGGCATGTGGCTTCATCAGGTCATAATGACGTTGCACTTTTTGAATGACGTCGCCAATGACACTGAACCGACAAAAAAAAAAAAATTCGTCAAAATCGCTAGTTTGAAGACTACCAGGTTCGCGTCTTTTGATATCAAGTTAACCAGGCTCGGCTTTGAGAACGCATGTTGAATCTCTCAGCAAGCCTCGCGATGTCAACAAGCGTTCTCAAAAGCCTTGCCCGGTAAACTTGATATCGAAAGACACTCACCTACTGTTCTCTATTTATTGCAATCAACATCATCTGCCGAATCACAAATGGCACTTTCAACATGATCTGGCATTGGTTCACCAGCAAACAAGTTCATCCTTCAAAATCCAACCAAATTCAGTAGGGCTAATTTACAGCGACAAAGACCTATGAATATTCTTCTTTATATCTTGATTAATATGTTCTAGGAGATTATGCATTGATAATTGAGGGGTCTTTCATGCAAACCAAACATCTATGTGTTTTGATATGAACTAAGGGTGAGGTTGGTGCACCGTTAAACCGGTTTAAGCCCTCCAGTAAAATATTTTACTGACCGTTCCAAGGCGGTACTTCTTTTGTGGATCTTTTATGATTTTCTGTCTTGTGTTTGCTATGCCTTTATATGCGTCTGTTTATATGTACCTAGTGGTCACCTGCTGGGAAAGAGCTGACCTCTTGGCTCTCGTTTATGGTGTCTAACTGTGAGTTTGTTACTTTCCCATTGGTATCCTGGGTCCGGTGTGGTACTTGATTGTATCAATTCCTGATCTTTGCACCCTTACTTACATATACATGGTACCATTTGGTCTCACTTTTTTTCTGATGAAGAACTTGTGTAGACGGTAGCAACACAGCTCTTTTACCTTTCACAAAGTATGGTTCTCATCTTTTGGAACACATTTGTCTCTAAACAGCAAAGCGAACACAATGTATCATTTGTATTTGGCACTTCCCATACATACTGTAAACACACACTTCTATAAACTCTTCTGTAGAATTGGACCTGTCAGCGGTAACTCCAATTTACTTAAAAACATTCTTGACTCAAGTTGACCTTTTTATACAATATCAACTTGATGACATTTGCCTTTACCCCCAAAAAGGCAGATGTATAGTCATATTCGGTAAAAACATGAACCACTGGTAAAGCTTAACATACGTATTGCTCTGACTAGCAGACAGCTTCTTCACTTTTCAAGCCGGTATTCACCCTATCAAAAAAGCAAGTGAGTAAAATCTTTTGGCTCCAGATACATTTTTCTCGCCCACTTATCGCTCAAGACAGGCTGTTCCATAGGCAAAACGCCGTGCGGAATTTCCTTATCCCATCCACGTGACCTGCTTATTCCATCCACATGACCTGCTTATCCCATCCACGTGACTTCCAATTATAACAATTTAGGCTGTTTTCAGGGCAATTTACGCCTAAATATTATGTAGAAGTATGAAGGCAATATTTAGTGTGTCCGCCATTTTCGCATTGTTGAATGACGTCAAAAACATTTCTGACGTCACTAAAATGCAACAACAATGTGACGCACGTTATTGACACAGTTTGGCGCCACGACGTCTTTGTCAATAGATACTTACGAGGGTTAGTCAAAAATAACTGAGCCCTACCTCATAACATTTGAACCTAGTAAAATGGACATATAATTAGATGATATTTCATTGTAGTAATATGTCATCTATCTAATCACCTAATTTTTTCGGTTGGTAGGCTCCGTGTAACGGTTACTAGGCAACAGAATATGACCTGTCAAAGGGGTGCGTTCACGCTGTGATACATATAATTCTAAGCGTTGATATGGAAACAGTAATGTCTATGCAAGGCTTTATTCACTGCCGTCTGATATCTTTAACATGTACCTATTCAGTGTCACAGAACAGAAACCAACTGACCCCAAATTATAGATGCTGTGGTAGTTTGATTTCAGAATTTATCAAATTTTTACATGCCTGACGTCCTATAATTTACCCCACCCACATTTATATTTAAACAATTTAACAGAAAACATGAAATATTAGCCTAATAATGCTTTAACAGTACTGCATACACAAACCAACTCTCAGAATTAAGTTCCTTGATTTAAATGCACAAATTTGTTTCCATGGCAACACAATTCTCGTGGATTTGAAAATTTGTGGAATTTTGGCGTTTTTTGTTCCTAGGCAACGCATACAATCAATATTTACCTAAACATTAACAGACTAAGTGAAATGAAAAGACAGTATGATATATGCTATTCCAATAAACACCCAGGTAAACCGCATGTCTAGATCTCGGAGGGTGTTGGCTATCGGAGGTAAACATTGCGATTATGGAAGGACAGGGTCTGTATTTATCCATTTTATTTCCTATAGAAAGTTTCTTGGAGACAAAAGCAGCAAACAGGTTGCTTCTATATTGAATGATAATGACTAGGAATGTGTTAAATGCTTTTGATCAATGTCCGTAGGACCCTGGGTGACTTTTCAAACGACGATTGTGAAATTTTCAATGAAAAAATGCTATTCGTTTGATCATAGCTGGATTTACATCAATCTTTGACACAATTTGCTTGTGTCGCCACAACTCTATATCATTCTCCTGCATGACTTAAAAGAGTCGTGTCTCAAAATGCTATTAAAACACCAATATTTGAAATTTGCTTACGTTGATATCTTTTTGATGGTTAGCAAAATGTTCAGAGGAAACTTGACAGCTGACATACTTGCTATCGGAGTGACTGTGGTTTTGATTTCGGAGATTGATACAAACTGCCGCACAATTAGTGCCTGAATCTGATATATTTTAAGCATGCCATGATACAAAAAATATGTAATGCTACAAATGGAAGACCGTACCAGGGGGACGAAATACAGAAGAGAATTTGAGAGGTTTTACAGTTGTGATGTGTTGTGAAAAGCGCTCATCTTCAGTTGCGGTCATTATGCATGTTTTTGTCTAGTGAGTCTGGGCAAACATATTTATTTAAATTCTGCACTGATACATTTTTGGTAAAACCAGTATGCTTGATATAGGAAGGGGATATGATGGCTGGGTGGGGTGGGGGAAGGGTATGATCCCTGAAAGAAGGCAAGAAACATGTGCCATATCTATACTCATTATCTAACCTGGCAACGTAGTTTATTAACAACATGAACAGGGTTACAAAATGCAGGTTCACATTGAGGCGCATTTGTTGCGTAAATGGAATGTCAAAATGCGAGGAAACTGTTGGTTAAGATGCCACGTGTACATGATTAGTAAACCTTTGATCCAAAAACTACATGTATGCCGCCTAGACATTTGAAACACCCATAACCACCAGTCTACTGAATCGCCACAGAACACCCAAACGCACACAGTACACTGAAATACACAAAGCAGCCAACCCATTGAAACTCCCAAACTCCCTAGGCAACTGATACACCCAAACCGCCCAGCCCAGGGAAGCACTCATGCCACTCAGTTCACTGAAATACCCTGATCAAATCCATTGAAACATGCAACTCACCTAGTCCAGTGAAACACCCTTCTGTTGCACCTCCCTTTAGGATTCTATTCAATGAAACCGACTATATCAACAGTTTACCCCTCCCCCCAAACCGTACAAAAACAACAACACATGCAAAAAAAACACCACAAAATTGAATGGGTTTCAACGGGGCTCTCTAGCCAGTCGCCCCCCCCCCCCACACACACACACACACGCACACACATCCCCTCCCCCCGCCTTCCTTTCTTCATTTTTTGCTATGCAACATCTAAAACATTTGAATGGCATTTCGCTGGCAGGCCGATGGTTGCTCGACATGGTGTGCTGGCTGGGATAGGGTATATCTATGTCTTGTACCGCCATCTAGTAGCTTTGCACTGATACGCTTTCTTAGGTTTTGTAAAACATTAGTGAGAAAATGCACATAATTATACAATAAAACATCTCACGCGATGTTGTTATCATCGCTTAATCATGCGCGGATCCAGAAATTTTGTCAGACGAAGTCCAACTAAACTCTGACACACTTTTTTTTAGATGAATGGAGTGAGGAATCAAGATACCACTAAAAGCGGACCATCATCAGCCCAACAGCAAAACGCTGGCGGGCCGATAATTACCCAATATGGAATGCTAGCTTGGTAGCTTTTGATTTCCCAGGGTATCTGAACCAGTATTGCTAAATTTCCAATTTTCCAGAGAGGGGGTCAGGACCCTCTGCCACCCCCTCTCTGGATCCGCGCATCTTAATCTTAGTTGAATGCGTTGACATAACTGAAAATTTGTTGATTTGGATGTTAAGAATAAAATCAAACAAAATAAAAACCATAATAATGAACCCTGTACAGTTTGCATACGTTTTATAGCTGTACTCTTTGCGCCATTGCGACAGTAAAATAAAATACCACACGTATTTAAAAGCAATTTACATTTTTGGTATGTTGTCAGTTCATTCTTAAAAGTATAAGTATACATGTAAGCTTATCTGGATTTTCACTGCATATTTGTATAGGTGAACAAAATAATCCATATAACAAATACCCATTAAAATAATGAAGATATTGCAGTTTCGGTGGTAATCCGTTCTGTTATTTTATCTTTTATCTTTACATAGTAGTACAGGGCCGGGGAAATACAATGCCTCCTTAAAGTTAAGGAAGACTTAAGTTAAGTATTGATATTTCAACCTGCTAAATAAATTGCCTGGATAGATGCAGTACTTGTGGTCAATGATATCATTGTGATCTACAGAAAACTGAAACTATTTTGATTTTAATCAGTTTAAAACATTATTTTTCGCATCCTGAAAAACCAATACTTAAACCACCAGTTCACCAAGGATTTTTTTCCAGTCAGCCTGATCTGGACCAGATTTTCCATGATCAATCAATCTTTTGATATGCCCAATGGTCGTCCTGAATCGCCTTTTTATGACCTGATTGAGTCGCGACTATATTAACGAATCAAGTCGACTTTTTGCCACCTATGATCCGTGCTGGGGCTTGTTTTTGCTCTTAAATTCGTTCTACCAGAGAACAGTAAAATGGTATTACATTAGGAAATATGCTGAGTAGGATGCCAAGAGAAACTATTCCAAAAAGAAGTAAACTTGCGAGTCTTTAAAGGGCTTTCAATTGTGTTTCGTTTCAGTACCTTTTTTTTTTTAGAAAAGTGTCCATTTTTTAATTATATTTGGTTTATAATTCTTTGGTATTGGTATTAATTTTTAAATAGTGATTTTGAGTAAAAATAAAATCATATCTTGTTGCTATATTAAGTAACTATCGATTCTTTGTGACACCCTTCGCAAGATCCTCGGCAGAAAGCTGGAGAGGGTATACGAAAGCTCCCGAGATAAGAAGAGAGCTCCAGAGGGTATACGAAAGCTCCAGAGGGCAGGCGAGAAAAGGCGACCTTCAGATGATCCTCGGACGACCAAGACGACTGTGGACCGACCGATTTTGATCGGTTACTGCAAGTAGAGAAAGAGTTCGAGTAGAGAAGTGAGAGTAGAGAAGATGTGCGAGTAGAGATGGAGTGCCAGTAGAGAGGAGAGAGTAGAGAAGGAGTGCGAGTAGTGGAGTGCTAGTAGAGAAAGAGAGAGTAGAGAAGGAGTGTGAGAAGAGAAAATGAGAGAAGAGAAGGAATGCTAGTAGAGAAAAGAGAGTAAAGAAGGGGTGCGAGTAGAGAAGGAGTGCTAGTAGAGAAAGAGAGAGTAGAGAAGGAGTGCGAGCAGAGAAGGAGTGCGAGTAGAGGAATGCGAGTAGAGAAAGAGAGAGTAGAGAAGGAGTGCTAGTAGAGAAAGAGAGAGTAGAGAAGAGTGCGAGTAGAGAAGGAGAGAGTAGAGAAGGAGTGCGAGTAGAGAAAGAGTAGAGAAGGAGTGCGAGTAGAGAAAGAGTAGAGAAGGAGTGCGAGTAGCAAGTAAGAGTAGAGAGTGAGTGCGAATAGAGAATGGGTGCTAGTAGAGAAAAAGGGAGTAGAGAAGGAGTGCGAGTAGAGAATATTGCCAGTAGAGAAGAGACAGTAGAGAAGGAGTGCGAGTAGAGGAGTGCTAGCAGAGAAAGAGAGAGTAGAGAAGGAGTGCTAGTAGAGAAGGAGAGAGTAAGTAGAGAAGGAGATAATAGAGAAGGAGTAAGTAGAGAAGGAGAGAGTAGAGAAGGAGTGCGGGTAGAGAAAGAGTAGAGAAGAAGTGCGAGTAGAGAAAGAGATAGTAGAGAAGGAACGGAGTAGAGAAGGAGTGCGAATAGAGAATGAGAGAGTAGAGAAGGAGTGCTAGTAGAGAAAGAGAGTGTAGAGAAGGAGTGTGAGAAGAGAAAATGAGAGAAGAGAAGGAATGCTAGTAGAGAAAAGAGAGTAGAGAAGGAGTACAGTAGAGAAGGAGTGCGAGTAGAGAAAGAGAGAGTAGAAAAGGAGTGCGAGTAGAGAAAGACAGAGTAGAGAAGGAGTGCTAGTAGAGTGCTAGGTTTATATGTGCTTTGTGGTCACCTGCTGGGAAAGGGCTGACCTCTTGGCTCTCGTTTGTGGTGTCTTCTTTTAGTTTGTCACTTTCCCATTGGTATCCTGGGTCAGGTGTGGTACTTGATTGTATCGATTCCTGATCTTTGCAACCTTATTACTTAGTAGAGAAGGAGTGCGAGTAGAGAAAGTAGAGAAGGAGTGCGAGTAGAACAAGTAGAGAAGGAGTGCGAGTAGAGGAGTTTGAGTAGAGAAAAAGATAGTAGAGGAGGAGAGCGAGTAGAAAAATAGAGAGCAGAGAAGGAGTACAGTAGAGAAGGAGTACGAGTAGAGAAAGAGATAGTAGAGAAGGAGTGCGAGTAGAGAAAGAGATAGTAGAGAAGGAGTGCGTGTAGGGAAAGATAGAGTAGAGAAGGAGTGCGAGTAGAGAAAGAGAGAGTAGAGAAGGAGTGCTAGTAGAGAAAGAGAAAGTAGATTAAGAGTGCTAGTAGAGAATGAGTGCTAGTAGAGAAACAGAGAGAGTAGAGTGCGAGTAGAGAAGGGGTGCGAGTAGAGAAGGGGTGCGAGTAGAGAAAGAGAGAGTAGAGAAGTAGTGCCAGTAGAGAAAGAGAGAGTAAAGAATGAGTGCAAGTAGAGAAAGAGTGCGAATAGAGAAAGAGAGAGAGTAGAGAAGGAGTTGGGTAGAGAAGGAGTGCAAGTAGAGAAGGAGTGCGAGTATAGAAAGAGAGAGTAGAGAAGCAGTGCGAGTAGAGAAGGAGAGCGAGTATAGAATAAAGTATAGAGAGAGAGACCGTGGGCCGACCGATTTTGATCGGCTACTGCGAGTAGAGAAAGAGTTCGAGTAGAGAAGTGAGAGTAGAGAAGAAGTGCGAGTAAAGATGGAGTGCCAGTAGAGAGTAGAGAGTAGAGAAGGAGTGCGAGTAGAGAAGGAGAGAGTAGAGAAGGAGTGCGAGTAGAGAAAGAATGCGAGTAGAAAAGGAGTGCGTGTAGAGAGTAATGTATAGAGAGTAGAGAGGAGTGCGAGTAGAGAATAAAGTATAGAAAGAGAGAGAGATTAGAGACAGAGCAGAGAGAGAGACAGAGAAGAGAGACAGGTGTAGAGAGAGACAGAGTAGAGACAGACAGACAGAGAAGAGAGAGACAGAGTAGAGACAGAGTAGAGACAGACAGACAGAGTGGAGAGAGACGTATAGAGAGAGAGAGTGAGAGAAGGAGGGAGAGAGAGAGAGAGAGAGAGAGAGAGAGAGAGAGAGTAGAGATAGACGTAGAGAGAGAGTAGAGAGAGAAAGAGAATAGATAGTAGAGAGAGACAAAGAAAATTGAGAGTAGAGAAAGACAAAGAGTAGAGAGGAGAGCGAGTAAAGAGTAGAGAGGAAAGCGAGTAGAGAGATAAGAGAGAGAGAGCGAGAGAGCGTAGAGAGTGAGTAGATGGGGAAGAGAGAGCTGGTTGCTTTGCTTAGTTTGTCTCCCTAGTGTCTCGTAATTGTCGTGTGACTCTTCCTCACGGTGCAATGGGTTTGTCTGAAGTTTGTGATTGTGCTATTTCCTGATCATACTCACTTACTATTTTGTGTTTAGCACTTCATGGTAAACGCTTATATTGTGTCATTTCTAGTTTGGCAATACTCTCACTGAGATAAAGGGAGCTGAATGCTTTGCTTATTGTATTCTGACTTTTGAGCGTATTCCTTATTTGTGTGTGTTCCAGTGTCCCTGTCTCTTGGAGACATGTGTCTGTCTGGGATTGTGGCATTTCCTGGTCATTTACACTTGTTTTAACCCAACGGTCGTTTTGTGGGATAACTTATGTTATGTAAATGCGAAAACACCTAGTTAAATTTATGCATCTAGTGACGACTGATTAGACCGTACAGGTGCTCTTCTAAACATATGGTATACTAATTGTATGCTACTTGATCCGTCACCTTCACAAAAAGGTATGTGTCCATTTCATAGTATAATGCTTTGGCAGATCGTTTCTTTAATGCGATGCAAAGGGCTAAATAGATATGGTAGGCCAAAACAAACAAAACAAACTAATGCACAAAAAGACCCATTCAATGTTGAACAAAAACTCTTAACAAATAGTTTATTTAAGCTTGTTTCTCCTTTGATATGTTCCCCGCCAATCGAACCACTTGTTTTTGAAAGTGTTTGAGTGTTACACTTTTGTTTCCGTATGCGAGAGCTTGTTTAATGAGCATAATTAATTTGCCCTTCTCCGCAATCAATGTTAACATGCACATGCCTTCCCTACGACAGCTACACAACATACCTCCGAACGGAAAGCTACCTATAAACATGTTACCACCGTCATAAAATTGCAAATAAATAAGTGTTTTACAAGTATTTTTGAATTGTATTTGACTGTTTCATTCCAAAGAGAGGTTATACATTCCAGCGGTGGCTGTGAATCAAGTAAAAATAAAATAATAGATATGAATATTAACTGATGAATTCGAAATATTCGTCCAAATTACTGCATTTCCGAATTCAAATGCGATTTAAACTCGAACAGATTAAGTTCCAAAACATGTAATGTTTTCAGAGCTATCATCATTCTGTATTCTATCGACCTATATGTCGTTCTTATCCCTCAAAACGAATCTTAATGAAATAAAATCGTCTCAATACAGACCATGTCCAACCCCAAAATCCTTTGTTTACCTCCGGTAGCCAACACCCTCCGAGATCTAGACATGCGGTTCACCTGGGTGATAAATGTCAAATATGTCTTTCACAAAAACTATCAAGCATACAAGCTTTTTAAAGACATACTGTATATTCCTGGTGGCTGAGATCGTGAACGCATCGCTCTGACTGACGATCTTCAGTTGCCTAGCAACCATAATAAAAGCTTCACTAGGATAGTTCTTCAGGGTCAAAACAACAATGACATATGATACTTATAGAAAATAATCACATTTGTTGCCTACAATACCAAACTTAAATGTTACGAGGTAGGACTCAGTTATTTTTGACTAACCCTCGTATACCAACATAAGTTTCAAACCCCAATAAAACAAAACCAACGCATGAAATGCTATTTCGCTTCCGTTTTAAGGTGCTAAACTATGTTTACACCCATTTCTGCATCTGGAAAATTCGTTGGTGAACTTATTTTTTCGATTGGAACAAACGCAAGAAATCTAAAAAAAAATATGCGGAACTGACAGAATTCATATAAAACCTTAAAAAGTCACAAATTGGGCGAGAAAAAGTATCCATCATGATGTATAGTTGTGGGACAAGGAAATCCCACCCTCGGACCCGAATAATTTCGTCAGAATCTCAGCAGAGCCTCGTTTCTGACGAATTATTCTGGTCCTTGGGTGGGATTTCCTTGTCCCACAACTATACATATGAAGGATACTCTTAATCTCTCCCTATACCAAACCATGGTCTTCTCTGGTAATATAATCAATTGATGGATATCTATAAGTGCCACATGCTGTTGTTAAAACAAATAAGCTCTGACTAATGCGATGCATCATTACAAACTCTCAAACCAAATTAACATACTTTTTCAATGCACTTGCCAATGCAACGCGGCGTCTGATTGGATAACGTCATAAATTTGCGACAGTATATCCTGCGATATACTGTCGGAAACTCGACTTCATTACGTAACGTCGCTTTTCATTGGTTGACAAGTGAATATATGCAGCTGGCAAGCGGTTTAACGCAGCTGGCAGCCGCTGGACGTATAGGTGCAACAAAGTACTTGTTAACCGTCTTTTTGAAGGACAAATATTAATAGTGCATTAGAATGGGGATAACAATATTTAAAATTTTCATTTAGGGAGGTATATCGTTGGATATACCTTCGGAAATCACGTTTTACGGCTCCGCTTACGCGTCGCCGTAAAACTAAATTTCCGACCGTATATCCGACGATATACCTCCCCAAATGAAAGTTTTGAATACAGTTATCCCCTAAATGATGATCAAAGAAAAGGGCCCACAGACAGTTAGACGTGAAAAAAAACCCAAGTTGAGCCACGATGGACATAGCCAGAAACAAGTACAAGGCACCAACCCACCGATGGAAGTGTATTAATAGACTTTTCGCTTGCTGTAAAGGCGGTAACTTTAATATTCATATCTGGGCGTTGTTCGGCTATTTCATCTGCTAAACTAGAGAAATCAGGTTCTATTTATAATTTGGTGAAGAATTAGTAAGTTGTTTGGGCCGCGCAAACGTACGTGCATTTCATGAAAATCCTAACCGTATACACACTGAACTCACATTTATTAACCCTTAATGCGCATAATCACAAAATGTATGTTTTGTCGTCCAAATAAGTATGTGAAGCCTCAAGGACATACAGTGCGGACCCAGATCAGACTGCTCCTTTAGGAGCAGTCTGATCTGGGTCCACAATGTTTCCGTCTATGCTTATGTTAAATAGACATTTTCAGATGCAGTTATTTTGTTGGCGTTTTAAGGACTAAATAATGTGTTTTGCGTGTAAACTGCCATAATGGCACAAGATGATACAGTTACTTTTGAATAAAACCACGCCTCATTTTCAGCTTTTACCTATGCCTAAGGTTGACTAGTCCTAATTACGCATTCATGAGACGCCGTCTTTACAGTAAGCGAAAAGTCAAAGAATAATAGACGATGAATTAGATTATGAGGACAGGGTAATGTCAGAAAGTTTGTGATACTCTCCATTATCTTTTGGACAATACATCTTTTAAGATTTAGCTCAAAACTTTATAGACAAATTGTAGGTATTCCAATGGGTACTCATTGTGTTCCTTTTGTTGCAGATTTGTTTTGTTTTGTTATGAAAGAGGCTTCGATTGGGCACCAAGTTGTATAGACAAGTAGTTGGGATTCCTACAGGCACTAATTGTGCTCCCCTGGTTGCAGATTTATTCCTGTTTTGTTATGAGAGGGACTTTATGTATGATGTCTCTTTCTGATGATAAGCAGGCTGATGTTATTGATGCGTTTAACACTTCATCCAGATATTTGGACGATATTTTAAACATTAATAATGTTTATTTTGACAATATGGTTAGCCTAATACACCCTTCAGAGTTCCAACTAACTAAAGCCAATACCCCTGATACCAAAGCTGCATTTTTAGACTTGCATTTGTCTATTTCTAATGATATTGTTTCTGCCAAAATTTATGATAAACGTGACGACTTTGATTTTGAAATTGTCAATTTCCCATTTTTAGATGGTGATGTACCTCGCTCTACATCCTATGGAGTCTATATCTCTCAACTCTTCGTTATGCTAGAGCATCTAGCTTTATTACTGACTTTAACACTAGCAATAAATTGTTAACTCAGAAACTTTTTAAACAAGGCTATCGGTATCATAAGCTTCGCAAAACCTTTTCTAAATTTTATAGACGATACTATGATTTGATATCTAAATTGCAAGTTGGTCTTAAAGCTCTCTTGCGCCAAGCACTTTCGGAACCAGAATTCTATGGTGACTTGGTGTATAAATTGAAGAAGATTGTTGGCTCTAATAATTTTTCAGCGCAGTTAATTGAAATAATTTCCCATTCTAAAAAGATTAGCTATAACATTAATGTATTGCAGCAGACTGCATGCTTGGTGGTCAACACAGTGACGGTTGGCAACTTTGCTTTCCTCTTTAATTGCACGCCGGTGGGTCGGACTTCAAACTCTATGACAGTTCTGACTTAAAGACTTATCTATTGATGAGATGGTAGGGGCCTGATGCTTTGGCTGTTTGTCGGGCCCACCAGGGTTTACCTGTTGGATTTCTTTTGCTCTGGTTTTCAGTTTTATGTTGCTCCGGTATTCAGTTTTATTTACTATTGAGTCCTTATCTTTGCTTTATCTCCTTTTTATATCCTGATTTATATGTTCTAGGAGACGATACATTGATAAGCTAGTTGTCTTTCATGCAAACCAGACATCTATGTGTCTTGATCCACATCTGAACTAAGGGTAAGGTTGGTGCACCGTCCCTCCAGTAAAATATTTTACTGATCGTTCCAAGGTGGAACTTTTATGTTTTTTTTCTGTCTTGTGTTTGCTATGTCTTTGTGCGCGTCTGTTTATATGTGCCTTGTGGTCGCCTGCTGGGAAAGGGATGACCTCTTGGCTCCCGGTTGTGGTGTCTGACTGTGAGTTTATCACTTTTTCCATTTGTATCCTGGGTCAGGTGTGGTTCTTGATTGTATCGATTCCTGATCTTTGCACCCTTACTTACTAACATGTTGTCTCATTTTGACAATAACTTAGCTGATGTTATTGAAGCATTTAACTCTACCTCAAAATATCTAGAGATCTCTTGCTTAATATTGGTAATCCTAATTTCGAACAATTTGTAAATCAGAACAAATTGTAAGTAAGATATATCCCACTGAATTTCAGTTGAATAAGGCAATTCCTTTGACAATGAAAGTAAGAAAGAGGGCAAAGATAAGGAATTGATTCAATCAAGCACCACACTTGACCCAGGATACCAATGGGAAAGTGACAACTTCACAATTAGACATCACAAACAAGAGCCAAGAGGTCAGTTCTTTCCCAGCAGGTGACCACAAGGCATGAAGCCGCCTTTTTGGACTTAAACTTATCCATAACGAATGGCATAATGGCATTGTTTCATCTAAAATGTATGATAAACGGATGATTTTAATTTTGAAATAGTTAATTTCCCATTTCTTGATGAAGATGTTTCTCGCTCCCCTTCCCATGGTGTATATATTTCGTAGCTTATTCGTTTTGCGAAAGTGTTTTCTTATGTTAATATACAATACAATATACAATAAATTTATTCAGCATCAAACATCTACAACAATGTTTATAGCCTACAAAACAAGTGACCTATATTAGATCTTATATAGGTAACTGACAAAACAAATACAAGTGAGAAGTTCTACATACATTCTAATTGAACATAGTACGAGTATAATCTTTGTTTACAGAGGAGTAGAAGAGCAAAGATTTTGTATATAGAATTTATAATTTGTCATGAATTTAAAACAGATTTTCTCAATTCTTGAGCTGTGAATATGAATTTTGCAATTGCTCAATGTTACCTGTTTTGAAGTTGACAGCATAAGTTGGTCAAATTTGTTCAAATTTGGCCAATGACAAACAAAAGGTTTGTAAAACGTTCTTCTTAGCTCTGTATAAAGAGGACACACAAGTAAAAAGTGATATTCACTTTCTGTTTCTAGTCTATTACAACATTTACAAAATCGTTCGTCACGTGGTACATTTTCATATCTTCCACGTTCAATATGGAGCTCGTGTGAATATAACCTAAATCGTGTTAAACCTATTTTGTGTTTCTTTTCTGTAATAAAGCACCAGCGTCTTCTTTTACATTTAATTGTATATAATTGTTTTTGTAAAATGGTATCGCTGCATTTTATGAGTTTCACCCAATACTTTATCATATTACATTTGCGCTGTATAATTAAGGGAACTCGTCCAGGTTCGCCATACAGGCCACTAAGATTCGTTGATTATTTAACATTAAAGAGGCTAAGTCTGCAACTATGAACATTTTTCGAAATTTTTTTTTTCTTTTTAAATCATTTGTAAAAGTAGAATTAAGTTAAGTTTTCACAATAAATCTGTTTACTATAGCTGAAAACTGCACGGAAAAGTGAATTATCTTATCAAAAGAGGTGTGTTTTTCTCTTGTTGGTAATTATTTGCGTCCCTCCAATAATTATAGATAGTTAATTTTAACATAAATGCTGTTGATTTGATACTAATAATTTGTTAAGATTTACGAACTTGGTAAAATGTATACCCGAATTTTAGTTTTTTTCAGTGTTCTAGAAAAATAGAAACATTATTTCTAATATTAAAAGATCAAAAGTTACAGACTATGCAGCTTTAAGTACCCAGCGGCAAAACTTAGAATGGATAGCCTCTACGTCTTTGGCATTGTGGATTCCCCAAACTTCTGAGCTATAGTGAAGTATAGATCCAACAAGCATATCAAAAAGTTTACATTGTTCCGTTATTGGTATATATATTTGTCTAAACAATGAGAAAAAGTTATGTAGTGCATACGATACATGCTGTGCTAGCATTTCTTTAAAGAAATGAACACCCACATATTTAAATGAGTCTACAATCCCAAGTTTGACATTATTATGGAACAGGTCACAGCTTGTGTGACGACCACTTTCAAATACCATAGTTTTCGTTTTCTAAGTATGAACTTTCAAACCCTTTATTCCACAATAAAGTTCTATGTCATGTAACAGTGATTGCAATGTTTTTTTTTCGACTTTGCGGACACAACATCATCGTCTGCATAAAGAATCATGGAGAGGACAAGTAGCTAGGCGGCTAAGAGCCAAATTTTGGCCTGATTGTGCTATTCCGGATACAAGCATGAAATTTGGCACAGTTGTAGACCATGACTTACTTAGCGGAATAGGATATAGAACCACATTGGGAAATGCCTATTGCGCATGTGCAAAGCATTTTCTGATTTTTGGCTGTTATCATAGAGCTTTCATACAGTTTGACTTTAAAGAAGGGGTCATGTTGGCTGTAGAATGATTAAATGTGGCAGAACTGATGTTTATTGTTTTATTTGTAGTTAAGTCCTCTTTATTCTTTAATTGCTGCGCATGCGCATAAAATTTGAGTTTTGTATAAAGATGGTATTCTGTTTCTCTTTATTGTAAACTGCGCAAAACCCTATGCCCCTATCAAAGGACCAAAGCATGTCTTCAATACATCAATCGATACCTACAGACCTGTTTAGATGCACATGCGCAGTGGCTTTCTTTTTAATTGGATGATTCAAGTATTAGCTTTCACAAAAAGCTCTGTCTACGCTAAACTTATATAAAATTGTTATTAGACTTAAAAGTCAAGTTTTAAGAAAAGAGGATAGTAGGCTTGTGGCAGACAGGCAGACATGCAATCAGTTTTGGTTTGCTAATTTCAAAGCCCTTGGAATAGTGGACAGACACGCTCACCACCTGAGCTACCAGGGTGGTCCAAAGTCACCATTTTCTTTGTGTTGACAAGTTTGGATTGTTCTGGCTTTGGGACGTCTCTGAAAAAGTTATATTTTAAGCCAATGCAGTGACGTAGCTTATATAGGTCACTGGCCAATGGCAATACATCTTTTTGATACACAAACAGACAGACTCAGAGACAGACAGACAAACAGGTAGGCAGGCATATATATTCTGCCATGCTTGAGCTCACAGACATCATATCACTATCTGTAGATGGACTGTCTCCAAACTGTCAGTGAACTGTATATGTATATTTCAAGTGTCTCACTTCCAGTAAACATTGGTTAGACTACGCCATTCTATTTTATGTGGTTATGATAATGTTACATTTTTTGTGGGGGGGGCCTCATATGCCTCATAGTTTTGGTTGTGAAGCTACTGATTGGCTTCGAGGCATTTGGTCCTCCTGTAAAAGATTTCGCACTTGGAGTCAGTGTTGTCATTTTGGATGGAGCGTCCGTTGTTCAGATACTTAAAGGTGTAGGGGCTAGCACACTTCAGTGAGCAGTATACAAACGATGTTTTAAAACGTTACGTAGTATCCACTTTTTGTGCTGTTGATCGAGTGGATTAAGTGTACAGCACATGTTAGGCAGACAGTTTAAAAGCGTCAACAAGGGAGTAAGAGGAGACGACACTCACCGGCGGGTCGGCCCATCAAATAACTGTCATACCAAAAACTGGCAAGATTTCTTGTGAGATTATGACAATTAACTATTTCCTTATCTTTCCTACTGCTGTGTTTCCTGGACATAAGATATGCCGACTAAGAAACAATAACCACAGATTGAGATCAGGTTTTGCACGAGGAGAGTGCGACAATACTCTAGAGAGAGTCATGCACTTTAGGGGAGAAGAAGCTCGGTCTTAGCGTGTCCAGCTTGCGATATGCCTTCATTTGCGCCTTGTTTGCATTAGGAGGCAGATACAAGAATATTTGCTCGTGCTACGGAAGCAGCTAAAAGGCCTAACAAGAAAATAAGCAGTTGCGCTTTTGATACTGATGTAGTAGCTCTGGTCATACCTGTGGTGCAACAGTTGTGAGTAGATGAACTGCGGGGTTGGCAAAAATCACCGGCTATCGTTGATGTGAAATTAAATTATCTTGCTTTTTTCATTCACTCACAGAGTGTAATAAAACACTCTTTTTCCATGGTCGTGGAAAACGGTGGGTAAGATTTCCAGCTGTAACTGGGTATTTTGTAAAAATGAACTCTCTCCCTAAAAAGCCACCTACAGATTTCCTCAGCACCATTGAACGATTCATCACAGTACCGTATGGTAGAACAAGCAAGCACCTGCATGAACATAGACATGGCTGGATAACATTTGTTTTCCAAAAAGGTTTGTTCGATGAAATGACAGCCCTTACGAAGGTGGCTTTGTACCAGCACATCTTTAAAAGGCACCATATCAAGGCTCATGTGTTAGGGTCAGTACTAGAACAGGGAAATGATTAACAAGTCCAGCAAACTGTGATAGATAGAACTACACACTGGAATGTACAGTCCAATATGGATGACCATACCACAAGCATCAATATCTTCTCTTGACATAGTGAAATATGGCTGTCTTCAAGGTTGCAGAAGTAGAAAATGCAGCTCTCCAGTGTCTGTGGTGGCGACTTTGAACACTACATTTCTGTAAATTGATGATTGTTTTTAAAATTAGTAATGTTAAATAACTGAAAATCCTTTGAGAAGGCTGTGTCATATCAGCTAACATACAGATTATGGCACATATTGCCAGCTCTCTTGGTTAAAATGTCACTTTGAAAATGTATGCGTTTGCATATAAGATCAACGTGACCTTGTCATCTAGGCCCAGGAATCAAGTAATCATGCGCAGCAAAAATTATAGGATAAATGATTGTGCAGAAAAACATTTATTTCCCAGTCAAAAAATATAAGTATTCCATTTATTCAATGGTTTCTATCGTTTTGACATCATAAAACGAGATAACTGGAAGTATTAGTTAGTTTGCGCATGCGTAATTATGGAAAAAAAATTAAAATATATTTGTTTATGTCTTTTAGGACATCTAGAGATATAGTGGGTCGATTTTTTACCATGTTAAACGCATATATTGGTCTGTGTAGTCAAGTGAGACCAAATTTACTATAACGGAAGTGAATTTTGCCTTGCTCATGCGCAGAGGAAATTTGTCGAAGTGGTTCTATATCAAAATTTTATCAGCTCAACAACCTTAACAAGTGTGGAAAGTTTCATGCTTGTATCCGGAATAGCACAATCTTGGCTCTTAGCCGACTAGCTAAAGTTGATCAGTCGTAAATACATGGTCAAGGTTGCTATTCGTGAAGTCAATACATGTACATTCAAAAATGAAGAGGGGAGTTAGGATCACCTTGCTTGAGGCCTGTATAAGGTGTTGAAAAAACGTGACTTTATGCATGCTCTGACTACATCATACATTGATTTTAATGCCTTAACAAGTTTGCTACTAACCTTTTCAAAAATAAATTATGCCACAAGAACGGTCTGTCTAATATACGGTCGCAAGCCTTTTCATAGTCAATGAAACTGCAATAACGTTTTCACCAGAATGTATTACTTTAGAAACAATAGCATTTAACAAAAATATGCAATCTACAGTGGCATGGTATATAGCATTGTATTACCTGACTTTTCGCTTACTGTAAAGGCGGAAACTTTAATATTTATATCTTGGCATGGTTCGGCTATTTCATCTGCTAAGGAAGGGAAATCGGGTTTTATAAAGAGTAAATAAGCTTTTTAAGCCGCGCAAACGTGTATGCATTTCATGAAAATCCTAACCGTATACACACTGAACTCACATTTATTAACCCTTGAAGCGAATAATCACAAAATGTATGTTTTTTTCGTCCACTAAACTATTTGAAGCCTCGTAGATAAACAGTGTGAATCCAGATCAGACTGTCTTGAAGGAGCAGTCTGATCTGGGTCCACAATGTTTGCCTGCATGCTTAGATTAAATAGACAGTTTCAGGTGCAGTTATTTTGCTGGCGTTTTAAGGACTAAATAATGACTTGTGTGGTGGCACAAGATGATACAGTTACTTTTGAATAAAACCACGCCTCCATTTCAGCTATTACCTCTGCCCAAGGTTGACTAGTCCTAATTACGCATTCATGAGGCGCCGCCTTTACAGTAAGCGAAAAGTCAAGTAATACATATGTCATGCATTATCATACAGAACAATAGTATGATAGTCTCATGAATTTTATCTCCATCACCCCTCTTAACCCGTTTAAGCCAAATGGAATTTCCTACTCTTATCAATTGGATCAGTACATTTCCGTTTTAAGGGTTGTTGGATGGTATATTCCATTTTTATGCAAATTTCAATCGAATGTTCTGTGAGCAAATAGTGGAGTCTCTGATCAGACGTCTGATCTTTGTTTGTACTGTTTACATATGTCCCAATAAAAGAACGCTAGGCTTATATGGGTTAAAATGTGCTCTAACATTTCATGTAAATGCTATTTAACTGAAATCAGAGGTGTCGGCCATCATGATAGATTTGAGGATGATATATGAAATGTCACTATGTCAATATATTTAGTCAGGACTACTAAAAAAAGTTACGCTTCATTGTCTGATAAAATATTAAAAATACTTAGACTTAGGTTGTGTGGTATGTATATTCTCTGGTTTAACATTCCAAATATTAGATGAATTCCTTAACAGTTAAATAGTTGATTTTGGCACGCTAAGGAATTTTTCTGTGGTTCAATAAATAGGTCTCTTTGACGAACTGATGCGAGTTCGAAATGTTCCCTAATGTATTTTATAGTTACATTGTTTTGTACACTAACAGCCTCCAGATAAGATTGCGTGATTGAAAAATAGTTTTCTTGTTTCTTAACCAAAACATATGTTGTGGAGTCTCAATGGAAAAGAAAATAATTACAATTTTACGCTAAACTCATTAACTTGGTCTATGCCGGGAGGTAATGAGTGAGTGAATGTATATCGACGAATTCACGAAGTCGTCTAATGGTGATCTTTGTAAACAGTTTAGACGCTGATCAGCCTGATCTGTAACCAAACCGTTTGACACTCTGATAGTGTTCCTGAAAGATTTTTTGAAAAAGTGAATTTTGAAAAAAAGTCAGCAGACGACAACAAAAGCATGCAAAGAGTTAAAGAAAAAATCTGAAATAAGCCTTAATTATAATCTGAATCCAAAATAGTGAGTATGACCCGGACCCGAGGTTATAAAACTTTTTTCATGCTCAACTCAGCTGAGCACGGGATTTATCCTGCTCATAAATGTTAAAATGCCAACAATTACTGGCATTTTCACATTTAACAGCATGATAGAGACTTAAAGCAAGTAAATTCTTTATTTGTCGGTATTGTAGCTTTTATGAGCAGTTGAAATTTCCTGCTCAGTTGAGTTGAGCATGAAAAAAAGTTTTATAACCTCGGAGCCAGAAATTGCCATAATCAAAGATCCAAGGTCAATCCATGGCACCGCGAGGAAGGCAATAAGCACACAACACAGATTTCATTAAAATAAGCGTTTACTTCGAGATATCAGAATTCGACATATCGATGCTTTACTGGTTGGCACTTGATTTACAAGGTCGAGCAAATAGTTCGTAGTGCAGAAGGTTTTGAGATGGCACGCAGATATTGAATGAATTGATGTGTATGAAAAAAATATAGCGTGAAGTGAGAAAGAATGTCACATTTTGTCAAACGAATGCATTAAATTAATGTTTATATGGCTATTTTGTATACTACGTTAACAACTCGATAATTCGAAACCCGATAATTCGATGCACATACATTGTACTTAGAGAAAAGGGCTTATTTACGAACTATTTAAAAAAATGTGTCCCAAAACACATATGCTCTGAGTGCATAAATACGTTTTGGGTGCTTATGGATTTGTGTGTATGAAAACAAAAACAAAATAGTGGGGAGTAAGAATGTCACATTTAGTCAAACGAGTGTCTTATGTCAATGTTTATATGGCTATTTCGTATACTACGTTAACATCTCGATAAGTCGAAATCCGATAAATCGATGTACCTACATTGGACTAAGAGAAAAATGTGTCACAAAACACATATGTTCTGAGTGCATAAATATTTTTTGGTGGTTAAAAGAAACATCTCAGTGAAACGTTTCTTTTAAGCGACCAAAGCATGTTTTGATAGAAAATGCTGAACAGTTTGAGCCGCGACATGTGATTTCCAACAATGTGGCATTTTGATAAGTGTAGACTCATACGATCCTGTGCAGCCTCCTTTTAAGCTTAGAAACTCCAGATGCTGTGCGGTCAGTAGCTTAATAGTCATAAAATATGCAAGCGTCCAGCAAAGGCTCTGATCAGACTGCGCGTATGCGCAGGCTGGTCTGAGCCTTTGCTGGTCGCACATACCACATTGTTGGAAATCTCTTATGAGTTAGATTGCAAAATATGTGTTTTTGTGGCCGTGTTCCTTGGCTGTACCAGTACCGGCCGGGTGGGTTTATGCTTTTCGTGGTTCTATGTCCAGGAACTCCCGAAGGCTCAACCGGCAGTGGTTCTGGTTTTAAAGCGTCTCAGAAGACGGGGCAACGGCTTTAAGTCTCATCCGACAGACTGGGAGAAGCCGGGAATCGAACCTGCGACCCCCGGTTTACAAGACATAGGTTTATCCCCTACACCACGGCGGCTTCTGGCCCGGTAAAGTTAGCAAAACAGCAAAATGGCAAAACAATTTGGTAAGGTTAGCAAAACAGCAAAATGGCAAAACATTTTGGTAAAGTTAGCAAAACAGCAAAATGGCAAAAAAATTTGGTCAAGTTAGCAAAACAGCAAAATAGCAAAACATTTTGGTCAAGTTAGTAAAACAGCAAAATGGCAAAAGACATTGCTCAAGTTAGCAAAACAACATTATATTTCGATCAAATGACCAAATTAATACAACGGCGTTTATCTTAACGTTCTATCCCGTCTCAGTGCCGAATAATCTACAAAAAACATCCAAATTTCGTTTTGCTAGCAAAAAATTATTTTTCTAGCAAAAAATTTGATTTTCGAATTTTGTTAATTACTTTCAAGAAGCATCTCAGGAGGTATGAAAACTGTTTATTTAAACATTTTATCCCATATCAGTACCGAATTATCTACAAAAACACCCATATTTCGTTTTGCTAGCAAAAAATTATTTTTTCTGGCAAAAAATTTGATTTTCAAATTTTGCTTATTACTTGCAAGAGGCATCACAGGAGGTATGAAAACCGTTTATTTTAACGTTCTATCCCATCTCAGTACCGAATTATCTACCAAAAAAAAACACCCAAAATTCGTTTTGCTAGCAAAAAATTATTTTTTTTGGCAAAAAATTTTGATTTTTAAATTTTGCTTATTACTTTCAAAAGGCATCACAGTGGTATAAAACCCGTTTATTTTAATGTTCTATCCCGTCTCAGTAACGAATTTTCTACAAAAAACACCCAAATTTCTTTTTGCTAGCAAATCTAAATTTGGATGTTTTTGTAGATAATTCGGTACTGAGACGGGATAGAACGTTAAAATAAACGGTTTTCATACCTCCTGTGATGCCTCTTGAAAGTAATAAGCAAAATTTGAAAATCAAATTTTTGGCCAGAAAAAATAATTTTTTGCTGGCAAAACGAAATTTGGGTGTTTTTTGTAGATAATTCGGTACTGATATGTGATAAAACGTTAAAATAAATGGTTTTCATACCTCCTGACGTGTGATGCCTCTTGAAAGTAATAAGGAAAGTTTGAAAATCAAATTTTTTGCCAGAAAAAAATAATCTTTTGCTAGCAAAACAAAATTTTTGGTGATTTTGTAGGTAATTCGGTACTGAGACGGGGTAGAACGTTAAAATATACGGTTTTCATACCTCCTCTGATGCCTCTTGAAAGTGATTAGCAAAATTCGAAAATCAATTTTTTTGCCAGAAATAATAATTTTTTGCTAGCAAAACGAATTTTGGGTGTTTTTTGTAGATAATTCGGTTCTGAGATGAGATAGAACGTTAAAATAAACGGTTTTTATACCTCCTGTGATGCCTCTTGAAAGTAATAAGCAAAATTTGAAAATCAAATTTTTTTGCTAGAAAAAATAATTTTTTGCTTGCAAAACGAAATATGGGTGTTTTTTGCAGATAATTCGGTTCTGATATGGGATAAAACGTTAAAATAAATGGTTTTCATACCTCCTGCGATGCCTCTTGAAAGTAATAAGCAAAGTTTGAAATCAAATTTTTTGCCAGAAAAAAATAATTTTTTGCTAGCAAAACGAATTTGTGGTGTTTATGTAGGTAATTCGGTACTTAGACGGGGTAGAACTCTAAAATAAACGGTTTTAATACCTCCTGTGCTGCCTCTTGAAAGTAATAAGCAAAATTTGAAAATCATTTTTTTGCCAGAAATAATAATTTTTTGCTAGCAAAACGAAATTTGGGTGTTTTTGTAGTTAATTCGGTACTGATATGGGATAGAACGTTAAATAAACGGTTTTCATACCTACTGTGATGCCTCTTGAAAGTTATTAGCAATATTCGAAAATCAAATGTTTTGCCAGAAAATTTTTTTTGCTAGCAAAACGAAATTTGGATGTTTTTTTGTAGATAATTCGATACTGAAACGGGATAGAATTTTAAAATAAACGGTTTTCATACCTCCTGAGATGCCTCTTGAAAGTAATTAACAAAATTCGAAAATCAAATGTTTTGCTAGGAAAACATTTTTTTTGCTAGCAAAACGAAATTTGGATGTTTTTCTTTTGTAGATAATTCGGTACTGAGACGGGACAGAACGTTAAAGTAAACGCCGTTGTATTAATTTGGTCATTTGATCGAAAAATCATGTTATTTTGCTTACTTGGGCAATGTCTTTTGCCGTTTTGCTGTTTTGCTAACTTGACCAAAATGTTTTGCCATTTTGCTGTTTTGCTAACTTGACCAAAAAGTTTTTGCCATTTTGCTGTTTTGCTAACTTGACCAAAATGTTTTGCTATTTTGCTGTTTTGCTAACTTGACCAAAATGTTTTGCCATTTTGCTGTTTTGCTAACTTGACCAACTTGCGGCTTCTCTAGATTGCAAAATATGACCCATGACTCGACCACCCGATTTTAATGTTATTGTATGTTTATATATTATTTATGAATTAGCTAGTCTTCCTTGCGGCCCTTTTTAAAACATACATATACAAAATTGTAAATTAAACAAGACATATTTATTTTGATATAAAAGTGTTTGCAGGATAAAATACATGTCCATGACCACACAGGCTAAGTTTTCTCGTTGGTTTAAAATACAGTTAAACCTGTCTGAAGCGGCCACTCAAAAATAGACAAAACAAAGCTCTTAATGACAGATGGTAGCTTAATGAAGGTCAAAAGTATTGCAGAATGTTCCCATTGGAGCATTCTGCAATACTTTTGATCTTCAGTAAGCGATAATCGGTTTTAAAAGCCAATTTTCGGTCTTTTTAAGAGTGGTCGCATAATACGGGTGTTACTTGATGTTAGTTTTTTTCGAGGAAGAGCACACGCACACATTGGAGAATGATTATACCCATTTTTTTTTTCATTTTTTTTTTTTTTTTTTTTTTGGGGGGGGGACAGCGCTCTGTGGTTGGAGGCACTTGTGGTATTTACGAACACAGTCTCTGATTTGTAGTTTGATGATGTCTTTTGTAGACACCATGGATCTGATTCGCAATAGATTTACGTCATAAAATCGACTGTTTATGTAACAACGAATCGCAGGTAACAGTTAATATCTGGAATTTGATTAACTTTGTGAAAACAGATGACAACCTGGGGCACGAAGATAACAGACCTGTTAATATTATTGTTAATTACCATCTGCCTTCGGCTTGACAGCAGATCTTATCTCTGAATGCCTCTCCCATAGTGTCGTCTGCTGATAACTTGAGCAAACTGATTGGACCCAGAACAGGCCCGACATTTTTGCCTGATCTGGTTCCAAACTATTTGACATTCTGATGGTATTCCAAGAATAATTTTTCGAAAAAGTTGACTTTGAAAAAAATCAGCGTACGACAAAAATAGCATGAAAAAATACCCAGGATGCATAGAGTTAACTTGCCCAAGTTGAAGCTTTACATCGCAATCAACCGCTTTATTCATGTCGAGACAGTCAACTAACCAGACTACATTATTCTGGACAAACTTTAAACAGTATTCCAAGCAGGCCAGGTTGCGGTGATTCTTTCAATTTGATACCATACAGTGTAGACACATATCAGGCAGCTCTAAGGAAATGTCTAATTCGGGCAGTCACTGTATATTGCTGGGTTTGTTTTTGGAGTCTCTCTCTTTGCAAAACTTGGGAAGAAAGCTTACAATCCAGTGCGAAAGGAAATAGCAAGTTGAAATGAAAACCAATGTTTACCCCTAGAACCGGAACAATTTATTTATTTATTTATTCAAAATTAAAGTTTGCATTTTTCCTCATTGACGTAACCCGAACAGTCTGATATCTTTGAGATAATAACCCGCAGTGTAGATCTATATGAGAAAGCTCTTAGAAACTGTCTCATCCGTACCTGCACTGCTTGTCGCGTACCTTGTTAATAAACCTTACAAGGACAAGGGAAATTATTTAAAGACAGAAGGAACAGATTAATTTTAACTATTGATACTCGACGCAAAATATGTATTTATTCATTAATTCCCTTAAAAGTGCACACACTAAAAAAGTAATTGTGTAGACCCTGACGAGGCATCTCTTAGGATCTGTCTCATCAGTACCTGCACGGAGTGGCACCGAGACTTTACATACAAGAGCAAGGGAAACAACTGATCAAACACTTAAGTGGAAAATAACTCGATTTAACTATCTTTCAATAAAAATGATTTTAATTACTTCTGTCTGAGGCGAAGTGTTTCAGATAAAGATGGTCAAAGATGTTCATGTAGGTTATTCTTTATTTAATATATAGTATTTCTATGGACTGTATTTAAATTCCCCTATTGAAATCATATCACTGGCATTACGTAAAAGTAAACCATTTTGTCAAAAAATTGAAGCGCCCTCTGCGGTTATTCTATTGGGTAAATTATTTATACACAGCCAATCACAACGCGATTTTGTACGTTCCATTCATTTTATGTTTCGGCAACACTTAAAAAGTTGAAAAAGTAAGAACAAATCTAAGTTTTTCCCTTTTAATTCAACAAAGGAAACGATGATTAATTCTAGAAGAATAAATAAAGGCTCAGACCCAGTAATATAACAGGCAGATAAACTGATCTCGTTCATTGTTTCCTATCGATGACGAATGTAGGTCACCACTGTTCCCCATGAATAATAAGCATTGGCTTTTACTAAAGGAAGTGTGCATCAGGTTAGGAGTCCAGTTTGTTTGTTTGATTTGATTCTTTATGTCCCATCGACAATCTTTCAGTTAAACAGGGATGAGTCTCCCTGGGTTTAACCAGTACTAAGCTAGGATAAATGTTAGGAGTCCAGTAGTATAAATATTATTCCGGTTGCTATATTGACATCATGGGACATTTGCAAAACAGTTTGCAATGTTCCATCGATGCCAGAAAAATAATTGCATTGATTAGGTAGGCTGCTGCGTTTGTGTTACATGTGCAATATTAAACACAAAATGGGCCTCTGCGCGGCAAAACCTGTCTTTGGGGCTTCTAAAAAGCGAGTCTCAAAGCAGTCTCCTCATCTACAAAGGCTAGCTAGAAAAATGAAATTTCCCTTGTAACAATTGTACTTTGATTTTGCAATTTTTTTGCACTTAAATGACCTTTCACCTTGCACGGGCATATGCTCAGCTCTTATCTAGGTTGTGTATTCAATGCATCGTGTATCATATGTACATCTTGGATCGTTTCAGTGAATTTAATGGGCACAATATGGTCAGAAGATGACATAGAAAGGAGTGTTTGTCTGTTTTTGTGTGATTTTGCACCCAGTTGACCTTTGACCTAATTCTGAGACCCAGGGACATTTGCAGACTTGGCATCCACCCCTGCATCCGGTATTACTACACATGAAGGGACATCAATAGCATTTTGCTATCAAAAGTGAAAATAAGCCTCTTTTGTTTAAATGGACAGCCAACTACAATGGATTATTTTGATCTTATAAAAGAAAGTATTGACAGAGCCTGTAATATGAATATCAGAAATAATCACAACTGGAGATGACTCAAAATGTTCCTAACAAATGTCTGAACTCATACAAAAGTATAATTTAACCCAACTAATTGCTGAGCCCACACATGTCACCGAACACTCTACTTTCATTCTGGACCTAAAACTGTTCCCCACTAAAAACAAACCCCTTCATACCAGATAAGATTCCATAGCCCAGCAATAGTTTTACTTGAGTTCACACGTCCACTAGCTTAACCATTTAAGAGACGGGTTCCATGTGTTTGTCTGCGGTTTGTGATTGTGGTATTTCCTGATCATACTCAATATTTTTTTATGTTTTGGTACTATAAACTAGCAGACTTTGATAATTACAGATTTTAACTTTCTGAACGCAACATTCATGAAAAAAATGCAATTGATCAACAACATTGACTAAAATATCAAAGACATTATGTAAGCTATAGGCAGCAGATAAATACATACCTATAAAAATAACCACAATCAAACCTTTTGACCATCATTGGATAACATGTCACATAAAAACATAATCCGAAAACGCAAACGCATCTTTCCTTGGTCTTTAATTAATAATGGCTAAAATACAAAAAAGTAAGTGAGTATGACCAGGAAATACCACAATCACAAGCTGCAGACAAACTCGTGGCATCATGAGGAAGAGTTACACAACACTCACGAGACACAAGGACGACAAACAAAGTAAAGCAACCAGCTCTCTCTCTCTCTCTCTCTCTCTCTCTCTCTCTCTCTCTCTCTCTCATCCCCATCAAGATGATTGCAAAACTAGAATGGACACAAAGCAACACACTAAAAGACATAGAACAACCACAGAGCCCCACAATGGGAGTAACAATCAAAAGCAAATCAACAACAACAGAACCACCGCCTTAGAACGGACAGCAGCCTAAGCTACTGGGGGAGGGCTTAAATGCATTTTACTGGTACCAAATCTTCGCCCTAGATTCTGCTGTTGTTGAAGCACAAACATTGTTACGCTCGCATGGAGGCTTCCTAAATATTGCAATGTATCATCATAGAGAAACAATCAAATCAAATTAACGCACTATGATGAAACAAAGAAAAGGGCTCCCGACTCACATATAGTCAGAGCTTACTCAAGTTGAGCCACGGTGGGCCCAGCTACAGCCAAGCACCATGTACCAACTCACTGATTAAAGCTTTACGTCAGGGCAGTCATTGATCTGAGGCCTGACCCATCGTCATGCAATTAAAGAGGAAACCATAGCTATAAACTGCGATTCAGTTTACAACCAGGAATGCAGACTGTTGCATGCTATCCAACATATATCCAGCTCTTTTATAACGTTTGATTATCTTTTTTGAATTTATCGCTGAAATTAGGTATTCCAACAATTCTTTTGAATTTATAAACTAAATCACCATAAAATATAGGTTCTGATATGCCCTGTTGCAGAAACGTTTTTAAACTTATGCTGTCTGTGGTAAAGTTTAGAAAATGTTTTTCGAAGCTTATGATATCCATAACCTTATTTAAATAACTAAAAAAACAGGTTTGAGTTGTTGAAGTCATCAATATTAGATTGAAACTATGCCTTTCGTTATGGACAAGTCCAAAAACGGGGCTTCGGTATCAGAATAATTCGCCTTATCTAACTGAATACTTGTATTTTCGTAAAGGAAATTAAACAGTCAAAACAACAATATTTTGACAAGCTTGATCCTAGTTTTAAAATTAATATCATTTTGATACGTCTACGTCTGGAGTCATTCTATTGCATAGTGCTCTCTCTCTCTCTCTCTCTCTCTCTCTCTCTCTCTCTCTCTCTCTCTCTCTCTAACCACATTCGTTACTATACTAACTTGTTAAAACTCTTCCAAAACCATCATGTAAAATGCAGATTATAACATGTCTAGGAGATGATTTAAATAAGCCACTGGCTTACTGTCAGATCCTATCGCCTTAACATTTACTCAGAAAAACAAATGAAGGATATTTAGATTCAGTTTCATCTCCAACATTCAATACAATAAAAACTAAACGAAGTATGCATGCATTTCATAGTTCCAGATATCTGCAATCAAAATGAATGTTTGATTTAAGCCACGCTTCAATGATTAAAGTACAGTACAGGTCCAAATGGGGCAACCCTCAATACTGAAAAGTCACTAACATTCAAAAATGACTAGCTGAAACCCATTTTCTGGGAGCGGAGTGTATGAAGATGGTCATGTAGTGTGTTTCTTTATTAGTTTTTATTCTTAAGTCTTTCTATAGAATGTTTTTTTATATTCCCCAATTTAAATCACATCCTATTATTACGTCTAGTTATGTCATTTTGCCGAAAAAGTAGAAAACCACCTAGCGGTGATCTTTCAATACGCTAGCTTTCCAATACATTGTCATTTTGTCTTGATGTTGAGACAAAAACGGTTTAGAACAATTCTAAGTTTTTTTAATTCAGCAAAGGAAATAAGGATGATTTATTACAGAAAAAGTACATGAAAGACAGAACGAAAGCTCTCATTTTGCCATTCCAATCGTTAACGAATGTAGGTCAATTCGCCGCTAAAGGGAAGTAATAAAAGCAAGTGCAGACCGTTCAGTGACAAGATAGATTACCGACATGCACTAACAGACAGGATTTCATGCATCATCACCCTCTGTCAAGGATTATGTAAAGCTGCGACACATACTGAAGACATGGTTGAAGACAGTTTACCTACAAAGATTATAATTTATTTTTCACCACTTTCGACTGTTAATCAGTGGCGGATCCAGGGGGTGCATTGGATGCTTCAGCACCCCAAGCTGAGTCCATAGAAGAAAAGGCTTAGTCTACTTTTTTTCTTCTCAATGGTCCGTAGGTACCTTTTTTGCGAGTTCTGTAAGCCTGGTTAAAAAAGTCAGCACCATAGAGATTAAAGCAGCTGTTAATTGTCACACCTAGTCATAAAATTAAGTTTTACCAATCAGTGCTGACCAACTGCGTAACTAAGGCAACCAGTCAATGCGAAAAAGGGAGCTTCTAAAGTCTGGTACATTTTGTATAATGGCGCAAGCCTGTTTTGAAAACAAGTCTTGAGGACTGGCGAATGGCTCTCCTCAAATCATGCGTTCAATATCATTATCAAAATTGAACAATATTCCTGCAAACCGATTAAATGGAGGGATGGGCTTAGCGGTCATATATTTGGAGTTTGACAAGGACCTCTGACACTTTGATAGGGTATCTGCCTATTTTTCAGATGCTTCTCAAAACTTATCCATGAATAAGATATCACTGATATCCTTTTGAATAGGACGCTTTATGTATTAGGACCGAATTAAGGTTATAATTAGACAGGTAGACCCCTACGACAAAACAGGAGACGCTACCAAAGGGGGTAGGGGTTGCAATAATTGACCTCACCAAAACATCTAGAAATCAATTATTTTCAAATGTAAGGGTGTTATATCATAAATACTCGACTACAAATCACAGTGAAAGTATTTCAAAGTCCAAAATCATAAGCAGTTTAATGATTATTTTTGTTGTTGTTTTTTCTACCTGATTTGTTAAGAAGTACTTTGAAGTGCAGCTGTAGTCTATATAGATGTATTTACCTGGTGCAATATTATGCAGCAATGTACTATAACCATTCATCCATGCGTAAAGTACACCAAGTTCAGGTCCATGTAGTTTATGTGTATTGGATAGATACAGTTTATGTGCAAAATAATCTACCAATTGAATTAAGTAAAAAGACAATTTTCAAATTCTAAAGAAAAATATGCCAAAACGTTGTAATATTTCATGGGTAATGAGTTATGAAAAGGAAGCTTACTTGTACTATATTTTTCATTATACATGAAAAAAAGATTTTGACAAAACAAAGATGAAACAAAGAACTCCCACAAACAATGGGAAGTTCATTAAACAATAGATCAACAACAACAGAACCACCGCCTTTGAACAGAAAGCAGCCTCGGCTACTGGGGACGTATACGGGTCATTCTACAAAAGGTGAGGAATTCCTGTCCCACGCCTAAATACTTGCATATTTTTTTTTCTTGTTCAAATATCCTGCTTTTGGAAGTATGTTTTGATTAAATTGGTCAATTATCTCACGTTTACTAGAGTGATTGGAACACTTAATACAGGTATTAATTTATTTTCCTAAATGAATTAAGGGTTACCCCCCTCAAAATTGCTTGTCCCATCGCAAAATAGTGATGGTTGAACTTAAGTTTGACAAAAAATGCCTGTATAAACAAAACAAACAGAGACGTGATGTCAGTCTTTGGCAGAAATCTACCAATGACAGAAAAAATAAATGACCTTTGGTTTTGTTTTGTAGCTGTGACATGTGTGTTTAGGTCTGTCCCACAGTTTGTGTCATCCCTGTTACCACAGTTACAGTTGTAGATTTTACAGAGTTACTACCCATGAAAATAGCGTTGCACTGCTCTTTTGTGAGGTATGGAGTGTCAATTTTCTAAAAACGTTAAGTTCACATGCTTTTTGTCATCCCTGTTACTGTCATCCCTGTTACTAACCAACAATAGCAAAAATGATTAGATATGTAAATTATAAAAGGTGGCTGTGTTCAACCATTTATAATGCTTTCAACTAGGCTAATTTTATATGCTGTGTCTTAGCAACAGTTTAAGTGGGTCATTTGAACAATTTTCATTAGACTTTACTCAAGGTCAAGGTCACACTTCAATGTTGTGGTATTTACCCTTGAATCTTGTGCCCGCTCAATATCTTCTGAACCCTTGGAACGATTTATAGTTAGCTTCACCCAAATGTCCCTCTCAGTGAGACAGTGTGCAGAACCCATGGACTGGGTCTGCAGACTCAAGGTCAAGGTCAACTTTCAAGGTCATGGGATTTACCCCCTTCAACTTCCTGTCCGCTACATATCTCCTGAACCTTTCGGCTAGACGGTGTGCAGAACACATGACTCAGCTATTGAGTCTTGAGGTTCATGTCACAGATCAAGGTAGTGGGATTTACCCTTGAAGTTGGTGTCTGCTACATATCACCAGAACCCTTTGAAAGCTGTTCATTAAACTTCGCCCAAATGTTCCTCTCATAGAAACGGTGTGCAGAAGCAATGACTCAGCTACCAAGACTTTAAAAAGTCATGGTCACATTTCGAGGTCATTGGATATTTTTACACTTTAATTTAGCGTCTTGTTATTTCTAAATGATTTAAAATAAATCACTCAAATGCTCCCCTCATTG
Source organism: Loripinus fragilis (assembly GCA_964019695.1). Taxonomy (NCBI): domain Eukaryota; kingdom Metazoa; phylum Mollusca; class Bivalvia; order Lucinida; family Lucinidae; genus Loripinus; species Loripinus fragilis. The sequence goes on from OZ026523.1 coordinate 22,503,518, forward strand.
AGACGTTGTGCAGAACCCATGACTCAGTTACGCACAATCAAGGTCAAAGCTCACACTTAAAGGTAATGGAATATACCCTTCAAGTTTGTGCCCGCTCCATGTCTTCCGAACCCTTTTTCAGTGGAAAACATATTTTACATACGCATATAGGGGAAAATCAAAACATCTGAAATCATAAGGCCTAGTTATTGGATATTTGATATGCAACATCATTTAGAGGACCTTTTCGAAGAAGTTGAAATTATGTCCATAGGAACAAAATGCCTGGGGCGGGGGTCACATATTTTACATATCCTTACATAGGGATAACTTAAAAATATCTTCTAGTCTGTAACCACTATGCCTAAAGCCTTCACAATCAGTATATAGCATCACCTCGTTGACCAAATTTGTTCAAATTGTGGCCCTGTGGCAAAAAAAGTTCCCGCCCTGTGGTACACTTATTTTATGTAGGTTTATCCTGGGTCAGATGTTGTGCTTAATTTTATTAATTCCTGATATTTCCCTCTTTCTAACTTTTATGTAAGGAATCAGTAGTAGCACAATCAAATTTATTTCGAATTACCACAAAGCCTAGAGCCTGTAACATAATCAATCAAGTCCGTTCAAATAATGGGACCAAATTTGTTCCGTCTTAGAAGTTACATGATTTATATTGATTTATTCAGAGAAGGATATTAGCATTTTAAGTGTGATCTAGAGACTTGATATTTGGTATTGAGCGTCGCCTAGTGTGTTTTTTTACCAACTTTGTAACATTGATAGTTCTTTGGTCAAAATGGCCCCACCCCGGGGTCACATGTTTTTAAGTTGTCATATAACATCTCGTAAATTCGAAGTCCTTGTGACTAGAAATGAATACCCAAGTATCGAAACTTTCAATTTATAGGGAGGAAGACATAAAATATATAACCCAAAAAATGATAATTTTCAGTGTTTTTTTTCTCATTATCAAACATTTGTTTTTGTGTGTAAAACAAAATGCTCTGAGAGACGTTCCTTTCACGCATCAAACGCATGTTTTTGACAGTTATTAAAATAGTTCATATATAGGCCCTATTTCTTATTCCAGCGTACCTCGAATTCATTTCGAATAAGAGTATTTCAACAAAAAAAATCGTATTTTCGAGTTTTTTCAGTACGTAGTGATTTATAAACTTATGATAAATCTTCTCCGAAACCACTAGATCTAGAGTCTTAATACAAATGTATTTGGTATGTAGAATCAACTAGTGGTCCTCTTCTAAGTTTGTTCAAATAATGGCCATGGGCCCCAAAATAGGTCACAGGGTAATTGGGGCATTTTCATTTTCTGATTGGCACCTGTTAAAAATATTTAACGAAATTTCCGGTGAGTTAGCAATAGTGATTTTAAGTGAGAACCGAAATGTCACTTTGAGCATTTAAGAGCTCATTCTATCCAAAGCACATTCACCAGATTTGGGTTAATATCATTCAAGTGCTTTCTATGATTCTGAAGAAAAAAAATGGTGATGTCATCCCTGTTACTGAACGTCATCCCTGTTACCCGTCAACTTTTCCTCAATATATTAACTAATCTAATGTTCTGCTGTTGCATTTAATTTATTAATTTGTAAGTTGGTGCCTGCGACTACTTGTAGCAGATAATGAAGATACTCATCCTATTATTTCTCAAAATGGATTTGATGTTATTAGTCTTAAAATACGTTGTTTCAGTAAAATAACTAATAATTGATTATATTATTAGATCCTCGATGTACATCCGTGGTCTGATGCCACGGAATTTCGCGGAATTAGACGAGGCAGTTCCGATTGGCCTTATTCACCTGACCTGAGTCCCTGTGACATCTTTGCATTGCCAAGACCCAAGAAAATGCGTTCTAGAAAGAACTATAATCCCAGTAGTTCTCTCAGCAAGTGTCATTTATCAGTGCCATAGAAGGCACGTTATCTGTTTTTGTGATTAGCTAAAATGTTACAAAATGTGTTTCGGTTGAAGGCTTGGAAGTTTGCAGTAGAAATTTTGATGCAACGTAAAGCTTAGGAAATCCAAGCCTAATGCCAGAACTTTTTTGCAAAACCCTTGTGGAGGCGATAGCAAGGTACTTTTCTGTGATTGGTTAACCGATGCAAATTTTATTTAACCCATATACTTATGCCTAACGTCCTTTTTGTGAAACATGGGCAAACAGTTTAAACCTAGACCAGACGCCAAAGAACGTCTGATCAGGGTTTTTAAAATTGCATACAGATTAACGTTGTTCAAATAAAATGGGTTCGTCAGACGCCAGCTGATCTAGATCTACAGTGTTTTAACTCTTCGACTGTTATCAATTGGACCAGTCCATTACCGTTTTAAGGGATTGCGGTTGGCACTTTTCATTTTTATACAAATTTAAAAGAATATTCTGTAGGCAAACAGTGGAGACCCTAATCAGACGCCGTTTTACTAGGCTTAAATGGGTTTAAAGACGATGCATGGATAACTTAGGGGTCTTTCATGCAAACCAAACATCTATGTGTCTTTATCCACATTTGAACTAAGGGTGAGGTTGGCGCCGTGAAAACAATTTAAGCCCTCCAACTGACCGTTCCAATTCGTTACTTCTTTTGTGGACCATTTGTGTCATGTATGTCTTGTGTTTGTCATGCTTTCGCGTCTGTTCATTGCTGCCTCAGAAGGGCTGACCTCTTGTTTGTGATGTTTAATTGTGTTTTGTCATTTTCTCATGGAGTATCCTGGGTCAGGTGTGGTACTTGACTGTATCTATTCCTGATCTTTGCCGCCCTTTTTACTTTAAAAAAGGCTAAATCCAGGTTCTGCAGTACAAGGGTAACTTATTGATACTAACAAAGAATGAGCTTTTTTAATGGGAAACAGGATCATGTTACACCCATGTGAGGGCCTCAAAACTTGCTAGTTTGAAGCCTTGCCTTTCTAAGTACGATATCGTATATGATAAAAATGAGTCATAAGTACAGTTAAACATGTCTTAATTAAAGCTGCATAGTTTGTAACTTTTGATCTTTTATTTTTTGAAATAATTTTTCTATTTTTCAAGAACACAGTAAAAAACTAAAAATTCATGCATACATTTTACCAATTTTGTAAATCTTTACAAATTATCAGTATCAGAACAACAGCATTTATGTTAAAACTTGACTGTCTATAATTATTGGAGGGACGCAAATAATTACCAACAAGAGAAAAACACCTGTTTTTATGAGATAATTCACTTTTCCATGCAGTTTTTAGCTATAGTGAACAGATTTATTGTGAAAACTTAACTTAATTCTGCTTTTACAAATGATTTAAAAAGAAATTTTTTTTTCGAAAAATGTTCATAGTTGCAGACTTAGTCTCTTTAAGCGGCCAGTCAAAAAAAGACAAAACAAAAGTATTTAAGACGAATGGTAGCTTAATGAAGGTCGAAAGTATTGCAGAATGCTCTTTTGGAGCATTCTGCAATACTTTTGACCTGCATTAAGCGATAATCGGTCTTGAAACCCAATTTCTGGTCTTCTTTTTGCGCGGCCGCTTAAGACAGGTTTTACTGTACAATATTCGCACCGAACGACTTGCATCATTCATACTTCCGGGTATTGTAGGAAGCTGTTGATTGGTCAAATCTTAGAAGTCAACAGAGGCCAAATTACAACATAGCTTGGCAGCAAAGGCAGTCTCTTATCGTACTGTATAGTATGTAAATATATTTATAAAGTATATCTGACACGCTCATCTTGAAAAATACACTGATATGAGGGCCATTAAACCACCGACCAGACCTTCTTAGTATTTAAGAAATTAATTCAATTTTTGGAATGTTCATGGAATCATGAATACTTCAGGTCTCTTGCAAAGTTAACGTGAAGCCCTTCTTCACGTTAACTTTGCAAGAGACCCGAAGTATTCATGATTCACGTTAACTTTGCAAGAGACCTGAAGTATTCATGATTCCATGAACATTCCAAAGGGCTTCACGTTAACTTTGCAAGAGACCTGAAGTATTCATGATTCCATGAACATTCCAAAAATTGAACGTATTGCTTTTATTTACATTTTATTATAAATATCTAAAATATAAAAAATATTTTTAATTAAGGAGTTTAAGCAGTTTTGTATTTAAAATAGTATCGTATTCACGGTTAAGTCGGTGTGTAAAATGGAAACGCGTAACAGCCAGTTTGAACACAGACAGCCAATGGAGCAAACAAGAGGCTCGTTTTGCACGTGCGACTCGGGTGTGGCTCGCTGCCAATCACAACACCAGTATCACTTTTGGCGAATGAGTTCGATTTTCGAAGCGTATTTCACGGGCAAGTGAGCTTGGCAGCTGCCAATTAAATTTGTGTCATTCATGAGCCTATGAACGGTTTCTTAAGATTCATTAATGGATTGCTTCGAAAATGTAAATATAAGGTATTGGTGGGGCAGCAAAGGTAGAAGTTCTACAGATAAGGCGTACATTTTCCATAGTTGACATGATAACAAACACCAAATGTTCAAATTGCCTAATGCGTGGTTCCATACTACACATCAAAACAAGTTCAAAGCATTTTATCATTTACAAAATCGTGAATATGCATTTGTCATTTAACAGTTTAAGTTCATCTGTTGATGCTTTCCTTTCCTACTTGACCCAAGATGCCCTTTACATATGCTGTGTATGTACACTCAGTGGCCATAAGTGAGTTCCCAAATCAGCTTAAAAGAAATTGACAAAAATATGGTCTGAAACAATGGGCTTTTCTAGCCAATTAAGACAATTTCCCGAAATGATAATTGCCCTGGATAAATATACAGGGTATATGCTTACGTCATCACCAAATTTTATGATGTCATCATATGTTGCCATGGAGATATTATGTATCACAAACATTGGCTCCATTTCTTCAAAAAAGATAGCAGGCGTTAAAAAAATGTTGTAAAAATGTCAGATTGTAATATTTTTTATTGAAAATTTGCAAAAATATTTGAAAATGTACTGGAAAACATTCTGTTAAGGTTCAAATTAGTTTAGACACTGAAAATAAAATAATGCAGAGCAGAGAACTTGACGGAAAATAATGCAATGAAAACGGTCCAACTGCAGTATACTTTGTCTGTAAAAACAAACTAAATACACAAATGCAGGAATATGGGGTATGTATATTTTGTGAGGTATCATAACAGAGTTTAGTTGAAAATAATATTTTTTTGAATAAATGTTGATTTATACGAGCTATAGTTGGATCCTAAGGAAATCTGCAAATTTTCACTGTCAGTCCTGATATTGGTACCACAAGCATCATAACCAATGATATAATATTTATGTAATAATTATTTTCAGTTGAAAGTATCATTTGAGGTTACATATATGCATTTTGACAAAACATTTATTTTTTTAAGAAGAACTATCCTATGATTTCGTATGAAAGTTTGGGTACCCCCTCGTATAGCAAAATTTGACCAAGGGGTGAGGTATCGCTGGGTGCTGTCGTTTCGATTTGAAAGAATGAAACAGTTTAAGACTAATTGCTTCAAACATTCATATATAGACTCTAGAAAGACTGGTTCTTGTTGCTAAGTTACCATGTGGATTCATTCAATAATCAAGATTTTAGGGTCATGGGTACAAATACCCCACCCACCCCTAATATGACGGTGAATAAATTAGGAAGATGTGAACACATCTTGTTCACAGTTCACGATTAAAACATATTAACACCATCATCACCAAAAATATATAGAAAATAAGCAAAATCTATAGTCCTGTAAAAACAGAAGAAGTTTAGAACCCACATCAAATTTTCAAACTGTTTCAGAAATCAGGGATGGTCGAAATGAATAACACCCACATACTCTAGCTGATATTATTTCTATTACAATCTAGCATTCTAAAGTCGAAAAAATAGCAAATAGTGATATGTTCAAAATTTCAGATAATTTGAAAACCCTCGTTTTCAAATTATACAAATTTTAAATGTACTTAATTTTTTGCAAATGAAACAACGTTTGCCATATTGGGAACTCAATTATGGCCACTGAGTGTATATAGCAACATTTCTTTGTCCAACAAGGGGGGGGGGGCATATACAAACAAACTAAAATACAAAAAAAAACATGTATTTGGACTTTTTAATATATGTTCAAAAAAAACCTTGGAAGAGTGGGAGATAAACAATCCATCATGAGCCTGTCCATGTAGGATAGTGAAATCTCACCATCGGTGTTGGAATTTAACCAGGAACTCGGCAAGCCTCGTTTCTTGCTAAAGTTCCGACCCCTCGGGTGAGATATCTCTAACTTACATATTCACTTATGGTGGATTGTTATATTCTCATATGGACCAAAACAGCGGAAATCCCGAACTGGTGTGCAAGTAAAGAAAACACCTCCAAGGACCAGAATAATTCGTGAGAGTTGAGGTTCTGTCGTCGTTTTACGATTGCACACTGCGATGGTCATCTTTAACATAAAATTGTGTGTTTGGCATATTTGGTCATCTCATGCTTCTATATGATAAACAAGTATCCAAAGTCAACTATAGTATGTGGTAGTGTGTATTAACATACCTGATGATTGTATGTTGCTTGATATTCTTTGACTTTTCGCGTACTGTAAAGGCGGCGCCTCATGAATGCGTAATTAGGACTGGTCAACCTTAGGCATAGGTAAAAGCTGAAAATGAGGCGTGGTTATATTCAAAAGTAACTGTATCATCTTGCGGCATTATCTCAGTATAGACGCAAAACACATTATTTAGTCCTTAAAACGCCAGCAAAATAACTGCATCTGAAAATGTCTATTTAACATATGCATAGAGGCAAACATTGTGGACCCAGACCACACTGCTCCTTCAGGAGCAGTCTGATCTGGGTCCACACTGTTTGCCTATGAGGCTTCAAATGCTTTAGTGGACGACAAAAAATATACATTTTGTGATTTGCGGCCCAAAAAGCTTATTAAGGCATTACCAAATTATAAATAAACCTGATTTCCCTTCCTTAGCAGATTAAATAGCCGAACAACGCCCAAATATGAATATTAAAGTTGCCGCATTTACAGTAAGCGAAAAGTCTTTTAATATGATTTAAATATTTATGGTCATCTATAGCATACTGTGGCGTGTATTTATATAGACATACTATGGTGTGTATACATTAAAGAGACTAAGTCTGCAACTATAAACATTTTTCGATTTTTTTTTTATTTTCTTTTTAAATCATTTGTAAAAGTAGAATTAAGTTATGTTTTCACAATAAATCTGTTCACTATAGCTGAAAACTGCACAGAAAAGTGAATTATCTTATAAAAACAGGTGTGTTGGTAATTATTTGCGTCCCTCCAATAATTATAGACAGTTAATTTTAACATAAATGCTGTTGTTTTGATACTGATAATTTGTTAAAATTTACGAAATTGGTAAAATGTATACCTGAATTTTAGTTTTTTTACTGTGTTCTTGAAAAATAGAAACATTAGTCAGTCTAAAATTAAAAGATCAAAAGTTACAGACTATGCAGCTTTATTAAGCATTTAAAGTCACCGATAGCATACTATGGCGTGTATTTATACGATTCCTATACGTAAGGATTAATGATACTATACTCAGAAGAAAAAGGTTAGTCAGTATTTATGTTTTTTCATAGAATCAAGAATACTGGATATATCATTGTCATATTGTATACATGAGTTGTATTATCGTAACTTTACATGTACCTGTTTATTGTGTGATAAATAATGCCTCTATTAGACTGTATCAACCAAATTTCGAAATACACGACGTGCACGTGCTGCGGTAAACAGGCAGGGTTATTTTCTCATATGATGTTTGATATTGAAAGAGAGCTGTCATTATTGCAAATATCCGGAGAAAATTCAGTGTTAGCAAGCTTAAGTTGCCGTCCAGGCTATCGACAAATTACAGAAATACCGCGTTTGGACTTCTTGAAGCAGGTACACGTGCTGGTGACGTGCCACGTAGTTTTGGATGTAATGAACGATTAATTTATCGTCTGCAAACACGTTTTCGACAGTCTGGCAGTAAAAATGACAAACCTCCGCCAGGAAAACCACGGATAACGACGCCTTTGAAGTTAGGGTCACAGTGACGTCAACATGACGTAATCGCTTCATGACCGTTCGGAAACTTATTAAACGCCCTAGACATGCAACAGGTACGAGAATTTCCGTATATACTGTCAGAAATCGTCTGAGGGGTGCATCACTGATTTTTGAGTTTTTTTAAATTTGAATTATGATGTGTGAATTTGATGAAGAAAATGGGTTTATTTTCAGAATGTTTTGTTGAAAATGTTCACATTTATAGGAAATTAAATGAATTTCATGTTTAGTAAGGTTTTTTGTCAATATTAAGACTGTCTAACAAAATTATTGCACACAGTGTCTGTACTGACTAAACTTTTCTTCTGAGTATATTATACAATTATTGACTTCAATTTCGGTAGACATAAGGATTTATCTACCCGAAAAAGTGATAATTCACCGAGGCCCCTAGGCCGAGGTGAATATCACTTTTACGGGTAGATAAATCCTTATGTCTACCGAAATTGAAGTCAATAACTGTTTTGTTATATGACTTTTCATCTAAGAATGACAATTTTGCTATTTTCACTTTTGGTGTTAAAGACATGTCCAACCTTCAGTCTAAGACATCTAAGGACTTTCTCACAAGTTTTAGCAACTGTTATTGAAATATTATAATCTAGTATTTTGCATTTTCAAATGTATATTAATTCTCTTAATGAGGAGTATAAAATATTATCATAAAACTGTTTTTACAAACAAAGATAAATAAGCAAACAAAGCAAACCAAAACTGTTGTAAAAATTTATGAAAGTCTATAATTTACCTGTTGGGAGGTGAAACAGCAAATCATGTCAATTTCATGCAGCACATGCTAGTTTCACACTCATCATGCTATTTTTAGCTCTCTAGAGGGTGATATTGCAGAAGTGTCAAAAATATTAAGTTCTGGAAACTAGTTCAAGCTGGTTTTCATGCAATATTAACTTGTGGACCGGTTTAGACCAGTTTCCAGGTAGACATAGAGATTTATGAAGACTAATTGGGCCAATCAGGAGACAGGATTCTCTCCAGTCATATAACAATATACCATTATTTACTTCAATGAGGTAGACATGAGGATTTATCTACCTGAACAAGTAATATTCACCAAGGCTGCAAGGCCGAGGTAAATTTCACTGTTAATAGTAGAAAAAAACTCATGTCTACCGAAATTGGAGTCAGTAACTGTTTTGTTAAATGACTTTAAACTATGAATGGAAATGTCCTACTTTCACTTTTGATGTTGAAGTCATGTTCAACCTAAAGACTTTCTCACAAATTTTAGCAACTGTTATTAAACTATTTTAATATAGTATTTAGTATTTTGAAATGTATATAAATGCTCTGAATGTGGAATGTAAAATTTAATCATAAAACACCTTTTTACATTTTGTTTATTCAAACAAAGAAAATTAAACAAACAAAACAAAACAAAAATGTTGTTAAAGTTCATTAAAGTCTTTAATTTACCTGTTGGGAGGCGAAACAGCAAATCATGTCAATTTCATGCAGCCCATGCTACGATCATACTCATCATGCTATTTTAGCTCTTTAGAGGGCGATATTGCAGAAGTGTCAAAAATATTAACTTCTGGATACTTGTTTGAGCTGGGGATTTTCTAAGCCAGTTTAGACCAGTTTTCAGGTAGACATATAGATTTATGAAGACAAATTGGGCCAATCAGGAGACAGGATTCTCTCCAGTCATATAACAAATATTGTCATATGACTGGAGAGAATCCTATCTCCTGATTGGTCCAATTTGTCTTCATAAATCTTAATGTCTACCTGAAAACTGGTCTACACTGGCCTACAGGTGTATATTGAATGTTAACCAGCTCAAACTAGTTTCCAGAAGTTAATATTTTTGACATTTCTCCACTATCGCCCTCTAGAGAGCTAAAATAGCATGATGAGTATGAACTAGCATGTGCTGCATGAAATTGACATGATTTGCTGTTAAACATACCAACAGGTAATTGAAAGGCTTTAATGAATTTTAACAACAGTTTTTATTTTGTGCGTTTTACTATTCTTTGTTTGAATAAACAAAACGTAAAAAAATAAGGGGATTCCGACAGTGAGGTCATAATATGTTTGGAACTTTTAAGTTATCAGTAGATCTCATACAGTTATTGAAAGTTATAACGGTCTTGGGATTTACCTTACGTCACTCTTATACACTGTTTGTAGAATAGTATTTTATAATTTAATTTTAAATTCCACATTCAGAGAATTTGTATATATTTCTAAACATGCAAAATACTACATAAAAATATTTTAATAACAGTTGCTAAAACTTGTGAGAAATTCTTTTGGTTGAACAAGACCTCAGGTAGAAAATTTTCATTCGTAGTTGAAAACAGTTATTGACTTCAATTCCGGTAGACAAAAGGATTTATCTACCCTTAAAAGTGACAATCACCTCGGTCTTAAGGCCTTGGTGAATATTATACAATTATTGACTTATGTAGAGGTAGACATAGGGTGTTATTGAACAGTAAACATCATTTTGACCGACGGGCAGCAGAGGTCAATATGGTTAAGTTTAACACTCCATGTCAACCGAAACATAAATCAACAATTGTTTTATTGTATAATAAATTTATTTTATGCATTTATCTGCCATTTTAGACCATTTATACGTTGACGTTACGGATGAATCATGCAAAATTACTTGACGGTCTGACGTCACTTCCCATAAGCCAGTCAATATTACCTTGTGCCGTGTGCTTTGCAACGTCACTTCCGGCAAACCATGCAATATGTAGTTTTATGGACTCAAGAGGATATGCATCTGGGCCAATCAGAAGATGTTTATTTATAGATTATATAATAACACTATTTCAGGTAAATTAATCATCATGTCAACCTTATAGAAGTCAGAAATTATATAGTATAATATGTCATGTATTTATAAAGGCATTATGATCACCCAAAGCATAATATGGTCTGTTTTATATAAATATTTATGGTCATCTTTTGCATACTATGGGGTCTATTTTTATATGCAGCTATAGTCATCTAGAGCATATTATGTGCGTTTTATAAACATTTATGGTCACTAATAACAGACTATGATGTGCATTTATATAAACATTTATCATGGTAATCTATTGCATAATATGATACATATTTACATTATACAATTATTGACTTATGTTGAGGTAGACATGGAGTGTTATTGACCAGTAAACGTCATATTGATCGACGCGGAGCGGAGGTCAATATGATTAAGTTTACTGTTCAATAACTCTCCATGTCTACCGAATTATAAGTCAACGATTGTTTTATTATATTATAAATGTATGTTATGCATTTCCTGCCATTTTAGACCATTAAAACGTTGACGTTACGGATGGATCATGCAAAATGACTTGACGTTCTGACGTCACTTCCCGTAAGCCAGTCAATATTACCTCGTGCCGTGTGCTTTGTAACGTAACGTCCGGCAACATGCAATATGTAGTTTTATTGACTCGAGTGGATATGCATCTGGGCCAATCAGAAGATGTTTATTTATAGATTATATAATAAATGCATTTATAGTCATATGAAGCATAATATGGGGTGTACTTGTATAAACATTTAAATTCATTTAGAGCATATTATGGTGTATATTTGTATAAACATTTATAGTCATCTATATAATAATATGGTGTGTACTTGTGTAAGCATTTATAGTTACCTATAGCATACTATGGTGTGCACTTGAATAAGCATTTATAATCAACTATAGCGTACTAGGGTGTGTACTTGTATGAGCATTTATAGTCATCTGAAGGATATTATGGTGTGTACTTGTATAAGCATCTATAGTCATCTGTAGGATACTATGGCGTGTACTTGTATAAGCATTTATCGTAATCTGTAGGATACTATGGTGTGTACTTGTATAAGCATTTATAGTCATCTGTAGGATACCATGGTGTTAACGTGTATAAACATTTATAGTCATCTGTAGGTTACTATGGTGTGTACTTGTACAAACATTTATAGTTATCAGTAGGATACCATAGTGTGTATTTGTATAAGTATTATGGTCATCTATAGCATACTATGGTGTGTACTTGCAACATTTATGGTTATCTATAGGATACAGAGGTGTGTACTCATATAAGCAGTTATGGTCATCTGAAAGGTACTATGGTGTGTACTTGTGTCAGCATTTATAAGCATCTATAGCATGCTATGGTTTATACTTGTAGCGGCATTAATGGTAATTTATAGCATACTATGGTTTTGTACTTGTGTAAGCATTTATACTATGGTGTGCACTTGTATAAGCATTATTATCAACTATAAGATACTTGGGTGTGTACTTGTTTAAGCATTTGAAGTCATTTATAGGGTACTATAATGTGTACTTGTATAAGCATTTATGGTCATCAAAAGCAAGCTATGATGTGCACTTGTATAAGCATTTTATGACCATCTATAGCATACTATCGAAGTACTTGTATCAGCATTTATAGTCATCTATATCATACTATGGCGTGTATTGATATAAGCATTTATGTTCCATTGTATAATTTTGTGTGTATTTAAATTACCATTTATAAACTTCAATATGATACCACACTCACACTCTGCAGACCAACTCACAGTTCCGTGAGGAAGAGCTAATGACTATATATAGTAACAAGACATCAGAAGGACAATTAAAGCAGAGCAACTAGCTCTCTCTTCCTCGTCAAGATATTGCATAACTAGAAAGGACATATAGTTATGCATACCAAAACAAAGACCAACGCAGATTTTAATATGTTGTGTATTTATATAAGCATCCATGGCCATCAATAGAGTACCATAATGTGTATTTAAAGAAGCATTTATGGCCATCCATACCAAAATATGGTATGTATTTTTATATCAATTTAGGATTATTTATAGCATAATATAATGTGAATTAATAAAGCTATTTATAATGGTCATTGATAGCACAATGTGTTGTGTATTTATGTAAGCATATAATTTATGGTCATCTTTATCACATTACGCAACGTATTTATATACTTAGTTGTCATCTATACAATACTATGTTTATGTATTATGTAATCATTTATGGTCAGCTATTGCATAACAATGTGTATATTTTTATAATCAGTAATGGTCATCAATAGTAAAAAGGTGCGTGTTTATATAATTTTATGGTCATTGATAACAATGATATTGAGCGTATTTATAAAAGCAAATATGGTCATCTATAGCACCATATGGTGTCCATTTATATACTCATCTATCGCCATCTATTGCACAATATGGTGTGATTGATATATGAAGAATTTATGGTTATCTATGTAATAGTTATACCATGGGTTGTCCGCCCGTACGTGGAGATAATCCACTAGCTTTAGCGAGTGGATTATCTTACGTACAGGTGGACAAACATGGTAAAACTATTTTACACCACCTACATCAGTGTAGACCTTGCACATCATGAGATATTTCATGCTAAAGTTGGTAAGGGTGGTATAAAGTATTATTATGGTTATATTTAAATAAACAGTTATAGTAAACCTTAGCATTATATACTGTGTATCATATTAACATCTATGAACATCTATAGCATACTATGGCGTGTATGAACATATACATTTATGGTCATCTATTACATAATATAGTTTGTATTTAGATAATAATGGTCATGTCATATGACGTGTTTACTATATAAGCATTTATCGCAATTAATTCATAACATAGGGTGCAGACACATAAGCATATATGTTTTTCTATAGTATTTATATAAACCTTCTTGGTAATCTATAGCATACTATGGCGTGTATTTTAATATGCATTATTATCATATATAACAAATATGCTGTGTATTTATGTAAGCATGCATTTATCATCATTCGATTCACAATATGGTGTGTATTAATTTTTAAGCATTTATGGTCATCTATAGCATTTGATTACATGCATAAGCATATGGTTATACTTTGATTGCGTGATATTTTCTGTATAAGTATTTATGGTCATCTACATCATACCATGGCGTGATATTTATGATCATTAAGAGTATGATATGGTAGTATTAGCCTGGCGTAGCAATCGTAACTGCCTTGGCGAATTTCTGGAAATTCCGTGGAGTCAGACCATGGATGTACATCGCGGATCAACTTTGATAACGCGGGTGAAAGCGTTACACGGAATTTAGTTTAGTTTAAACATATTTTATTGCCAAATATGATATAGCAATGGGGTTGGGTCACAAGTTCTCACAACATTAGTTACGACCCTTCCCCTACATTATATACATACAGAATATAGCTTATAAACATGGCTTAATATATACGTTCTGATTAAGACTACAAGTTATGAACAAAACAGGATGATAACAATAAAAACTAAAGAATTATAAGTAATTAATAAAAGAAAATACATAAAAATAAGAGTAAATAAATAAATAAATTAATAAATAAATAAAAATAGATAAATTCAAAAGTATATAAATAAATAGAAATAAATAAATTACAAAATAGATAAAGAAGCAAAGTATAATACTGCCAGTATGAACCCCTGAAACTTGGAATAAGTTTTTGATTCAGGTCACTAAGTACTCGTATTTACATATACATGTTTTAAGAACTGGTTCTAAAATTGGTTTCAATGAAAGAGTCAAAGAGCTTATCAAAAACGTTTCGAGGCATGGATATATCTGTGGATAGCCCTGAACAAGACCATATTTGTTTCAATTTTCCAGTTTTCGCTTCCAAAAAGAATCAAATTGATGGTAACACATAAAGGGCTATCATGAACATGGTTTCTAAAAAGATCCTTGTTAAGACTACTACAATTATTTCTAAGCCATGCATGTATAACAGAGCTAAATCTATTTCCCATAATCAATAAGGAGGAACACATGATATGTTAAAGTTTGCAATGATATGTTTTTTAAAACTTGCTTATGAGGTTGAATCTTTCAAATCATCTGCAAGAGAGTCCAATAGTATAATGGATGATGGAATGCAAGATGTTGTAAAACGTGACGCTGACGTCACAGGACCCATTTTAACGCATTAACAAGTGTGATTGCAGCAAAACAAACGGTTATAAATGAAGTTTATGTGTGTGTTTTTTTTTTCAATAAAATATCGCTATAGCGATATTTTATTGAAAAATCATAAACTTCATTTATTCTGTTGATAAAAAGTTTTGGGTAATCAAAATAATGGATTTTAATACGACTGGACCCAGATACTACAGTGCTAGTTTTCCTTACGCCAGTTTCAGCTAATAAAATGGAGCTTTTTCGTACAAGGTACTATGCGTAACGCGCCTTACGTACACCCGAGGCTTGATTCAATTCCCGAATGGTGGCGGACTTTACCGAATGCCTAACGTAGAAAACCACCTTAAAATTGCCCGAGATGCTCTGTATATTCAACTATTTGGTCACTTTATCGCCACATGGAGTGCAATTTTCAGCTCCCAGGTTTTAAAACATGTTTCATGCTCAACTCAACTGAGCACGAAACAACTGCTCATAAAACTGAAATACTGACAAAATTTCTTGCTTTAAGTCTCTAAGATGTTGTATTTATAATGCTAATAAATGTTAAAATACCAACAATTGTCGACATTATAACATTTATAAGCAGTAAAAATTTCTGAGTTGAGCATGGGAAAAGTTTTATAACCTCAGTCTCAGGTCTCTTGTAAAGCTAACGGAGATAGAAACCAGCTGGGGCGTGGCTAGACAGTGACCTATTAGTTTAATAATATATACATCTATATAACGAACTGGTATACATATGCGTAAATGATGATCTTTAAAAATGTTAGTGCGTATAATCAGGAAATACCACAATCGCACACTGCGCTGCTCAAGACCAACACACGGTACCGTGAGGTATAGCCACCGATCACAAACAGTAACAAGACATTAGACTAGGAAGACAATCAGAATGAAGCAACAATCTCTCTCTTCTCCATCATAGTGACTGCAAAACTAGAAAGGACACTTAGAACTACATAAAAATCGGACCAAACACAGTATCCCCACAAGAACGGAATTACAGACCAATAACGATTTTGAGCTGCTTCGGTAAATTGTTTACCGCCATACTTAACGCTCGTCTTAATAAATTTCTTGATGTACACACTATACTTGAGGAAAATCAGGCTGGTTTCCGCGCAGGCTACTCAACAATGGATCATATTTTTGTTTTGCATGCATTGACAGAAATTGCAAAAGCCCAGAAAAAGAAGTTGTTCTGTTCGTTTATTGATTTTAGCAAAGCATTTGATTCTGTATTGCGAGTTTGGCTATATAAGAGAAACTATTAGCCAGTAATATTAACAGGAAATGATTCCAGATTATTTTAAACATGTACAAAGGAATTAATAAATGGGTTTTATATAATGGAGGATAATATTCTTTCTCCTCAAGTTTTCGAGGCGTAAGACAAGGTGAAAATTTATCCCCTGTATTATTTGCCTTATTTTTAAACGACTTGGAATCTTTCCTATGCGACAAAAGTTGCAATGGTGATAACTTTGAGTTCCAATATGATGATATAACATTGTATTTGAAACTGCTTCTGTTGCTTTATGTCGGCGATACAGTTGTTTTTTGGTACAGATGAGAATGAATTTCAAAATAATTTAGACATGTTCTATGAATACTCAGAATTATGGCACTTATCTATTGACTTTGATAAAACTAAATAGTGATCTTTGGTACTCGACAAGACCAGCGTTTTAATTTTAATCTAGGTGGTCACAAATTTGACATCTGTACTGACTTAAAATATCTTGGTGTTTTTTTAACAGAAATAGGCATTTCCACCAAACATGTTGGGCAAGCTAGGAAGGCAATGAATGTACTTTTTAAACGAATTCGTAATCTTGATACTCCAATTAATTTGCAGTTGTATTTATTTGACCATGTTATTTTACCTATTGCATTATATGGTTGTGAAATATGGGGCTTTGAAAACAGCCAAATTATTGAAAATTTACATAATGAATTCCTTAGACAGATTATCAACTTGAGAAAAAGTACCCCTATATATATATGTTACATGCAGAATTGGGAAGATATCCAATACAAATTAATATAACGTCAAGAATGATAGGTTTCGGGTTATCAATTATCAATGGAAAAGAATCCAAATTGTCAAAATTACTTTACTCAATAATGCTTAAAGAACGCGAAAAGGGTTTTATAATTTTAAAAAGATCCGCTGTATAAATGACATACTTGTTGCTGTTGGCCGACCTGACCTTTTTAAAACTGAACCAGGCAATAACCCAAATTCTGTGAAAATGGATATTTCACGAACATTATCAGATTTGTATATTCAAGAATGGAATGAGAAAGCCAACGTTTCCTCAAAAGTAAAACAATATCTTTTGTTTAAATGCACTCTCAATTTAGAAAAATATTTGATAAATGTTTCAAAATTTTAATATTCTAAAATTATCAAATATAGGACTGGTAACCATCGGCTCCCATTTGAGACTGGACGATGGGATGATATACCATTAAATGGGCGAAAATGTAAAATTTGCACTACAGACGACATTGGTGATGAGTATCATTATTTGTTTACTTGTGACTTTTTTAAGAGTGACAGAAAATTGTATTTGAAACTGTATTTTTATGTTAAGCCAAATATACACAAGTATATGGAGCTTTTTACCTCAACCAACGAAGCAACACTCATTAAATTATCAAAATTTGTTGCATTTATTATGGAAAAGTTTTCTATGTAGATTGTATTTCCAAATGATTGACATAAATTATGTTCCAATTTATATGAAGATTAATCAAATATTCTTTGTTATTAAAGGTCAGTTTCCTATCATGGATACAATGATATTGTATTTCCTAGTACACTGATTTGTGTATTATGTCTATTATATTGCATAACATGTATGCGTTAGTCTCTTACGCCACCTGTGAGTGGCCTGAGATGTATAGTTTTCAATAAAGTTCTGTTCTCTTCTGTTCTGTTCAAATAAGCAATTAGTAGACAACCAGCGATTAGATTCAATGATGGTTCCGACTTAAAGACTTATCTTTTGATGTTATGGTAGGGGTCTGATGCTTTGGCTGTTGCCAGGCCCACCCGGGTTTACCTGTTGGATTTCTTTTTCACCGATATTCAGTTTTATGTACTGTTGAGTCCTTATCTTTGCTTTATCTCCTTTTTATATCTTGATTTATATGTAGGAGATGATGCATGGATAAGTAAGAGGTCTTTCATGCAAACCAAACATCTATGTGGCTTGATCCACATCTGAACTAAGGGTGAGGTTGGCGCCATGGAACCTGTTAAGCCCTCCAGTAAAATAGTTTTACTGACCGTTCCAAGGCGGTGCTTCTTTTGTGTATCATTTGTGCTATTGTCATGCTTTCACGTCTGTTCATTGCTGCCTTGTAGCCACCTGCTGGTAAAGGGCTGACCTCATTGCTCTCGTTTGTGATGTTTAATTGCGTTTTTTGTCACTTTCCTATCTGGTATCCTGGGTCAGGTGTGGAACTGGATTGTATCGATTCCTGATCTTTACCCCTTTTCTTACTTAGAGCGGTTGTGTTTTAAGCCGAATGGAAATGCCCACCCTTAAATGGGTTAAATATTCTTGATTTGTACCAATTTTATTTACATCGACATCTGTTGATGTATGAAATGATAGATTATGTAAATGAGCCACTGCGTACAAAATCACATATACACTAAGCAAGGATAAGCCTATGCATCCGCCCAGTTTGATCAGTTTTCGCTGTGCGCCAAGTATGAATTAAGGTTTGGATCCAAGTTGTTTTATGTGAACAGCTTGATCAAACTGCGTGGAAGCTAAGATATATCTGAGTCAACACTTAATGTATAATTTTGTTTTAAAAAGCTGTGGTTCAGCTCTCTCATCCATGTGTTTTACAAATCGGGAAAGCCCCACACTATTCGAGAATCATATCAAGCCTCTGGTGTATTTGAGGTGCAATACGTGTAGTACTATGTGCCAAAAAATCCATTTTGCTAGCCGGAACTGGCGTGGGGAAAATTAGTTCTGTGGCATGTGGGTTCAGTCCTATAAAACCCGTTTTTGAGATAACCCGAAATAAGTTTAATCAGCAGAATAAATGAAGTTTATGTACTTTATTGAAAAAAACAACAACATCAACTTCATTTATAACCTTTGTTTTGCTGCAATAACATTTGTTGTGTTGGCATGGTTTCTGTGACGTCAGCGTCACGATATGTAACGTCGGCGTCACGTTATCAAATTAGATCATCGATGTATATTCGAGATCTGATTCCACGAATTTCCACGGAATTGGCAGAGGCAGTTTCGATTGGTGTTTTAGATGTCTGAAATGCGCTCAGCGTGCTTTCAAAGTTGCACTAAAACGCAAATTATTGTCAATAGAATAAAAATTAACGAATGCAAAGCATGCTCAGGTGCATATTTAATATTATCTAATCCAAATCAATTTGCTGTTATGATTAATGGAGGTTAATGACACGATGTGTGATCTACTGTCCTGCTAGCCAAGAGTGACAGTGACTTCATATTTTGTTTACAAAGTTATCAGGGATGATGATTTGTGTAATTATCATATCTGTGCATTTATCATTATGCATTGAATCAAAGAAATAAAATATAGATTTGATGCAAAAATATCAGACTTTTTTTCATCAGCCTATGAGTTCTCAAAGTCTGGTCATTTTCTCTTTGCAATAAATGTGGCTGATTACCCAATGCATTTCCATGTGAACAGCAAAAAATGATGTCTAGACTGAACTGAGTCTTTACTGGAAGCTAAGCTAATTTTATTTATTTTGTCATGATGTGTATATTATTAATTAGATTCAATAATTGACTTATATCACATCACCTAGGTCACTTCTTCATTACAACGAACCCCACAAACGGCATGTGTACCTAGCGAAGACTGGTCACCATGTGTATTCTGATCAGTCCCTGACTGTAGGCTTAATATACCTTTGTAACCCGAAATATGAACTATTTGATACGGTTAAAGCTTAAGCTCGAGGAGTATTTTCAAGTACATGCAGACAGACTATTACCTTTAGACAAGTTTCATTTGCGTAGCTTCAGCTTCCATTACGCAGTTACGCACGTGCGAAATAAAAATATTAACATTCAAGGTAGGTCACCTAATGTGGTAAAAGTGATTATCCATATCATAGGGAACTGCTCTTAAAGGGAAAATTCGCTCCCTTTGGGAGCAAAAAATATTCTTTTCTTTAAGAGAAGTTCCCATTTTGAAAAGGGCGCAATTGAAGAGAATCACTGCTTGTTCCAGTAGTCTCCCTTTGATGTGCGAAACTGTTTCAGAGATCTGGCTACGCCATTGATTTTGCTTTCAAATTTTCCCGCTCAGCCTTCGCCATCATGGTCATGTCAATAGATCACCTATCGTGTCACCCAGCCCTGCAAAACATCACCCACCCTGCAAGTACTGTCGTGTCAACCAAGAGTGATAGTAACGTAATACTTTGTTTACAGTTGTGATATATCTATCAATTGCTAAGTAAAACACTAACCTGTACACTACCCTTGAGCTAACTCGAATCGTTAGATCACTTGTGTATTAATCCTATCTGAGGATATGATTTATACACAAGTGATCTATCGATTATAAGTCACTGATAATTTTGTAAACAAAACATGAAGTCACTGTCACTCTTGGCTGGCAGGCCAGTAGATCACACATCGTGTCATTAACCCCCAGCTCTGTGAATAGAATATACCCGAATGGTTTAATACATTACATATATTAACTAACAGACTGTTTCCCGTATCGGTTGGTCGCCAGCCGTCTTTACTATATACCTACCCATCTCAATGGAGAATACTTTGGCTTTCTTATGTAATTGACCCAGTTAGTGTTGGACTTGACAACATTTTGTGTACATACATGCATACATACGCACACATATACATGCGATAGGGTGTTGATAAAAACTATTGACAGATAAAACTTATGAGATGTAAACTATTTTGACGGATAAATAAATAATATAGTTGTTAACCTGTCAAATAACTGTTGGATTTATCTTTGGAAGTACCCGCCATAGTTTACCGTTGTAACTCTAAAGTTTTAGATTCAGACCAAAATTTATATCTACATCCTCGCTAGAAAGCCAGCAAGGGCGTTGAAAGGGGGCAATTGAGTATAAAGTAAAACCTAAGTAAAACGGCCTCTCTCAAAAAAAGACAGAAAATTGGTTTTCAATACCAATATCGCTTAATGGAGGTCAGAAGTATTGCAGTATTCTCCAAAGGTAGAATTCTGCAATTCTTTTGACCTTCATTAAGCTACCATTTGTCATTAAGATCTTTGTTTTGTCTAGTTTTGAGTGGCCGGTTTACACAGGTATGGATAAACAGCTCAAGAGCTGGTCAATTGCTTAATATTGGTGATTATTGGTAAAAGGAACTCAGAGTGCGTTTAAAAGTCCATACCTAAATATAGTAAGATCAGGGTCCACACGGTTGCTTTTCAGACTGTTATTCAATTATTATAGGAAAAACGGTACCATTCGGTGGCTTTACCGTTTTACGTCAGTCGGGTAGATTGGTAGATTGCCCGACGACCGTCTTACATGCTGGAATGTTGACGGGACACGCCAGATTTTCCTTTCATAGAATTGAAACCTCCCCCATATATCAGAGTAAACAAAACAAGTGTAGGGATAGACAGACTACTGGATAAACGGACAATAAACAAGACACAGTTTCAGGTAAGTCTCAAGTTTATTTATTGAAAAGTATGCACATTCTGTTGAATACATGCGCGGATCCAGAGGGGGGACAGGGGTTCCGGACCCCCCACTCCCCCCCCCCCCCCTGAAAAATCACAAAAATATAGGGTTTCTTAGCAATACTGGTCCAGATCCCCTGAAAAATCACATAGCTACTATTGGGCCATCATTGATAAACTCGAAAAAAAAAAAAAAAAAAAAAACTATCATAGTTGGACCCTCTCTGACAATACTTTCTGGGTCCGCGCTTGGAATAGGTATTCCATAGAGAAACCACATATAGTCTTTGGATAAAACACATTCTATATGAGTATGCTTTATTCATAGACAGTATGCATGTATGTATGTATGTATGTATGTATGTATGTATGTATGTATGTATGTATGTATGTATGTATAACGGATTTATACAAAGCACACATCAATTTAAAATATTTTGTCGTTTAAATGAGTCTGGCATATGTCGCGCTTGAAACAAGCACGGCCAGAACATATCAGAAGCCTAGTTCATACTCGTTCTTTTATAAGCATTAAAAATCACCAAAGTACAGCTTGGGAACAGATACCGACTCGCTGCGTGGCGTTTCGAAGTAAAAAAAAAAACCCTCATTTTTGTAGTCTAGCAAAGTAATTGGTTGATAACAAAAAAAAATGGTTTAATGAAAAAAGTTCAGTTTTTTTTGGAGAGATTTAAAATGAAAAACAAACACATCTGTTTTTTTTTCTTTTCTTACATTTTGATTTAAACATAAACATTCATAAAACAATTCACGAGTGCTCTTAATTCACCTTTGCATACTGTAAATAAGTAAGTATGACCAGGAACTGCTACAATCACAGACTGCAGACCAACCCACGTCACAGAAAAAAAATAAAGAAAATACGTAGTAGCCCCCACTGAAAAGACACGAAGAATCTCACCACAAAATAAGCATGCGCGGATTCAGAGGGGGGAGGGGTCTGGACCCCCCCCCCCCCGCCCCGCTTATAGTGGTATTTAGATCCTCTCATCAACTAGAAATAAAATTGACAAACCTCTATGGATCCGCGTATGATAAGATAACAACACAAGACACCCCCCCCCCCCCAAATTGAATTTATATGCTAAATCATCATAAAATACTGGCTAATATGCCATGTTGCAGAACAAAATGTTTGTACCAACATAGACTACTTAACTTGGCACAAAAGTAAGACTTAGACACAGGCCTTTTTATCTCCTGGTCATTTTTGAAAATCTTATTTTTTGTATAATTTACATATTCATAAATATTATATTTAAATTCTTAAAAGTCAGACACAAAATATTTTGACAAACATCAAAGATATGTTGCAATCAGCACACTTTTAAGAAAATTTCATTTGTCCTTTTATTTTTAACAGTTAACAGACATGTGAAATTGCCTGTCTTTTCAGACATCTGCATTCTTCTATAATATAAATGAGGACATTAGAAATAAGACGAAAAAAAGAAAGGAAAATGAAAGTGGTTTATCAACAAAATTAGCTATAACTCAGCTACTGCGTATTTTATAATACAAAATGTGTTACCAGATTAATGCTGAGATATAACAGCTTTTATTTAATTATAGCCCCGCTTTGAAAAAGGGGGGTATATGGGATTTCGGTGTCTGTCATTCCATTCGTCCGTCCCTCCGTTCGTTCGTCCGTTATATTTTTTCGTTTCCGCTCAATATCTTCAGAACTCTTTTATAGAATTTATCCAAATTTTTTATGTGCAATTATATTACATGATCTAGCTTAGGATTGTTACACATCATTTTTCCCAAATTTGTACCAGAGTTATGGCCCTTTATTTACGCCATAATTTCGTTTCTGCTCAATATCTTGAGAACTACAAGACATATTTTCACCAAATTTCATATATGCATTGATATTGAAAGATATAGCTTGGGATTGCTACACGTCATTTTTTGGAAATTGGTACCAGAAGTATAGGCCTTTATTTACGCCGAAATATATCTTGAGAACCAATTGGTAGAATTTCACCAAATTTTATATATGCTTCCATCTTTACAGTAGCCCGGCTTTGAAAAGGGGGGGGGGGGGTATAAAGGATTTGGGTTGTCTGTCATTCCGTTCGTCAGTCCGTTCGTTCGTTCGTCCATCATATTTTTTTCGAAATAAGACGAAAAAAGAAAGAAAAATGAAAGGGGTTTATCAACAAAATTAGCTATATCTCAGCTGCTGCGTATTTTATAATACAAAATTTGTTACCAGATTAATGCTGAGATATAACAGCTTTTATTTAATTATAGCCCCGCTTTGAAAAAGGGGGGTATATAGGATTTCGGTGTCTGTCATTCCATTCGTCCGTCCCTCCGTTCGTTCGTTCGTCCGTTATATTTTTTCGTTTCCGCTCAATATCTTCAGAACTCTTTTATAGAATTTATAGATTTTTTTATGTGCATTGATATTGACATAATCTATCTTGGGATTGTTACACATCATTTTTCCCAAATTTGTACCAGAGTTATGACCCTTTATTTACGCCAAAATTTCGTTTCCGCTCAATATCTTGAGATTGTTAAACATCCTTTTTTGGAAATTGGAACCCAGTTGTATGGCCCTTTGTTTACGTCGAAATTTCGTTTCTGCTCAATATCTTGAGAACCAATTGGTAGAATTTCACCAAATTTTATATATGCATTCATCTTGACAGGATCTAGATTGGGATTGTTACATAACATTTTTTCGGATATAGCCTACATATTTGTACTAGAGTATTGGCCCTTGATTTACGTCAAAATAGTGTTTCCGCTTGAGAACAAATTGACAGATTTTAAACAAATTTTATATATGCATTCCTATTGACAATATCTAGCTTGGGATTATTACACAACACTTTCCGGATATTTACACTAGAGTTATGGTCCTTGATTTACTCCAAAATTTCAATGTTTGCTCAATACATGTATCTTGAACAAATTGACAGATTTTTACCAAATTTTATATATGCATTCATATTGACAAGATCTAGCTCGGTATTGTTACTTGTCATTTTTTGCACATTTGTACCAGAGTTATGGCCCTTGATTTACGCCAAAATTTTGTTTTCGCTCATTATCTTGAGAACAAATTGATAGAATTTCACCATATTTTATAAATGCATTTATATTGACAAGATCTACGTTGGAATTGTTACATGTCATTTTTTGCACATTTGCACCAGTGTTATGTCCCTTGATTTTCGCCAAAATTTCGTTTCCGTTCAATATCTTGGGAACAAATGGACAGAATAGCACCAAACTTTATATATGCATTCATATTGACCAGATCTACGTTGGGATTGTTACACATCATTTTTCGCATATTTGTACCAGAGATATGGCCCTTGATTTACGCAAAATTCCGTTTTCATTCTATATCTTGAGAACAAAAGGACAGAGATTCGACAAACTTTATATAACTATTATTATTGACAAAATATATGTTGGGATTGCTAGCTGTCATTTTTCGCAACTTTGTAAGAGAGTTATGGCCCTTGATTGATTTTGTTACCACTCAATATCCTGAGAAACTCTGGCCTTTTACTGCATGCAAAGCACTGAGGAGGGGCTATAGTCAGATTCTCTGACAATTCTAGTTTACGCCAAAATTTCGTTTCCGCTACATATCTTAAGAACAAATTGACAGAACTTCACCAAATTTTATACATGCATTCATATTGACAAGATCTAGCTTGGGATTGTTACACTTTATTTTTTGCACATTTGTACCAGAGTAATGACCCTTGATTTACGCAAAAATTTTGTTTCCGCACAATAGCTTGAGAACAAATTGACAGAATCTCACCAAATTTTATATTTGCATTTATATTGACAAAATCTACCTTGGAATCGTTACACGTCATTTTTCGCACATTTGTATCATAGTTATGGCCCTAGATTTATGCCAAAATTTCGTTTCCGCTCAATATCTTTAAAACAAATTACAGAAATTCACCAAATTTAATACATGCATTAATATTGACGAGATCTAGCTTTGAATTGTTACACGTCATTTTTTGCAAATTTGTACCAGAGTTATGGCCATTGATTTACGCCAAAACTTCGTTTCCGCTCAATATCTTGAGAACAAATTGACAGAATTTCACCAAATTTTATATATGCATTCATATTGACAAGATCTAGCTTGGAAATGTTACACGCCTTTTTTCGCAAATTTGTACCAGAGTTATGGCCCTTGATTTATGCCAAAATTTCGTTAAATTGGCAGAATATCACCAAAATTTATATATGCATTCATATTGACAAGATCTAGTTTGTAACAGAGCTATGGTCCTTGATTGATGTCAGAATCTGTTTCTGCTCAATATCTTTAGATTTTCCTGCCAAATATCTTTAGAACTTGGCCTTTTTCTTGCATGTAAAGCGCTGCAGCGGGGCTATAGTCAGAATAACTGACAATTCTAGTACTCATTTAGTACGATAGCATAACAACTGAGGTGTGTACACTCCCATAAATTTGAATTCGATATGAATGCAATCTTACAAAATAAGGGTATAACTAGTAACTACTCATATCTCACCAGCAACATATTCTTGAATGCAAAACTTGATACCAAATTAATGCTATGGCATATAAATGTGTCTGGTGGATTGATATGCAAATTTGCACATTCATAAGTGTCAATGAAAACATATGAAATAAGCGAAAAATCACAGAAAAATTAAGGTGTGTACCAGTCGTAAATCAATGCACAATACCCAGTGGGCTGATATGCTTATTCTATAATTCTTATATTCATGAATATTAATGAAAACGAAAGAAATTAGAGGAAATTGTTGGAAAATTTAGGGGATGTCCCAACAAAATTTCTTACATTGCAGTTGATTATTGCCCTAGAGTGCTACACTTGGTACTAAATAAGTGCTAAGATAAAGCCCTTTTACACAATGATAAGATTTAAATGGTCTAATTATCATACTCATGAATATTAATGAAAACATCAGAAATGAGAGGAAATCATAGAAAAATTGATGGGGTGTATCTACAAACCTACTTATATCTCAGCTGCAGTTTATCATCAACTTCAAAACTTGGTACCTGGCCAAAGCCTAGATGATTTTCATTTATCCACTTATTTGATAGGCAAACTATCTAATTTAAGTATTCAAATGTGTAAATAAAACATAAGAAATGAGAGAGAAATTGGAGTGAAAATAAGGGATGTGCACCTACAAAATTACTATTACCTAAGCTGCTAGCTGTCTTAGAGTACTAAACTTGGCACCAAATTATTTCTAAGAAATTGTCAATTTCCCAAAGGTCTAATATGCAAATGATCTCATTTGAGTATTCATGAATGTTAATGAAACCTGAGAAAATAGAGAAAAATCAGAGACAAATAGGGGGCTGTGGCTACAAAATTCCTTATATTTCAGTTGACCATTGCCCTAGAGTATCAAACTTCGTACCAAATAGATGCTTAGATACAACCCTTTTACCCTTATGCTAGATATGCAAATTATCTAATTATCATATTTATAGATATTAGTGAAAGCGTTCTAGATGGATAAATTTATAGAAAAAAAATTATGGAGTGTACCTACAAAACTACTCATATCTCAGCTGCAAATCACTATTAACTTCAAACCTTGGTACCTAATCAAAACCTTAGTTAATGTTTATTTTATTCTAAGGTTTGATATGCAAATTATGTAACTTAAATATTCATACATGGTTATGAAAACTTAAGAAAATAAGAAAAAAAAACAAATTAAATTAATGGGAGTGTACCTGCAAGATAACTAATTTCTCATAGATAAAAACTGTTGTATCTTAGCATTAATCTGGTACCAAGTTTTGTTGAATTAAACACTTTGCAGCTGAGCTATAGCTAATTTTATAGGTAGAACCCTTTCATTTTCTGTATCTTTTTCGTCTTATTTCTAATGTCTTCATTACAATTGATGAATATGCAAATTACATTAGTTGCATATCGGTTAATTAATCAAATATGCAATGTCATAGCACCAATTTAATACCCACATTGGTTGCCATGGAAACCATGTATTTTTACATAGCCCAAGGCGGTATTTCTTTTATGGATATTTTTTTCTCTCTCATGTGTTTGCTATGTCTTTGTGTGCGTCTGTTTATATGTGCTTTGTGATCACCTGCTGGGAAAGGACTGACCTCTTGGCTCTCGTTTGTGGTGTCTAACTGTGTGTTTGTCACTTTCTCATTGGTATCCTGGGTCAGGTGTGGTACTTGATTGTATCGATTCCTGATCTTTGCACCCTTACTTACTTTGTATAGGACAATATTCAGCTAAGATATAGGTAAGTTTGTAAGTACGCCCTCTTATTTTCCTCTGACCTCTTTTGTTTTCATTAATATTCATGAATATGCATATATACAAACAGATGATGTACATAAATGGCCAATGTTCTAATCTTTATTTTGATGCCATGTTTAGTAGTCTAGAGTATGTGGCAACTGAGATTTGTTTGATTTTGTAGGTACACCCCAATTTTTTATAAACGCAATATTGATTGCCATGGAAGCCATGTATTTTCACATAGCCCAAACATGTTTATTTTTATAGGAAAACTTTTTTCGCATCCATGTGGTCCCACTAAACGATTTGGCATGAATGAAAACACCATAGGAGTGCAAGGTAGATCTAATTACCTACGATCTCACCCCTAGCCAAGGTTTATTATCCCTCATTTTTTTAAAAAGTTTTCATGAATATGCAATGCGATAATATTCATATAGACCCACTAAATAAATGGACTTGTCTTGTATCATTGATGATATAGAACATGCAGCAATAATAATATTGGGATGAAATCAGTGTTTTTATGCTTTTAATGTTTTCCCTTACTTTTCTACTTTTTTATTAATATTCACGCAAACTATGCAAATAAGATATTTTGCATACTGACCATGAAATTAAAGGCCTGTAGTCGCTGAGATATTATTGATTGTGTAGGTTTACCCCCATTTGTTAATCACAATTTCTAATGTTTTCATAACTATTTATGAATATGCAAATTAAATAATTTGTATAAGGAAAGGCCTTTGTCTAAGCTTCAATTTCGTACTTGGAAAAGTAACATCGGAGATATGAGTAATTTTGTAGGCACACCCAATCCTCAAATCTGTTAACAATCCTGAGAATAACGACAACAATACCAGGTGGAAATATTTAACATGTATCGCTGGAAAGTTTCTATAGTAGGAAAGAAAATGTAACCTAACACCAAAAGAGGTGACAGCTCAGCCCCTACCCGTTTTGAGGTAGCTTTTTACAGTGCAAAGAAAAAGTTAGACCATTTTAGCAATATTTATTATCAGCACTTTGGACATCCCCGACAATACAAACTGCTTCCTGATTTATTGCCAGTTGATTGTTTACCTTGTTTACACCATGCAAATAAAGTTTTATTTCTCTGAAATGTTTGCTTTTGATATGTTACATGATAAGAAGGGACTGATTGATCATACCCAAGTCACAACGTCAAAAAACGTACCTTGTACGGATATGTGGGAATTTTTAAATCCTTTAACCTGTCATGCGCAGATATAGAAAGTTTTGTCAGAGGGGTCCATTTTATGTTTATTTTTCTTAGTTGATAAGGGGAGGGAGGATCCCAATACCACTATAAGCGGGCCATCGTCGGCCCGCCAGCGAAATTGTGTTTCGCTGGCGTGCCGATGATGGCCCAACATTGAATGCTGGTTGAAGTCCTGACCCCAGCCCCCCCCCCCCCCCCCCCCCTGGATCCACGCATGCCTGTCTAGTCGGTCATTTTAGCCAGAACCCCCAATTGTGTTTTACATTTTAGTGGTTTAGACGACGATAAAGACTAGCATTTGTGCCAGCGCATGAGGTTTTGGCACTCATCATTGCATATTCGCAAAAGCCGTGCGTGTTCAACATTGGTGCTCATCTCAAAACTGTTGTGTGGCTATTTTCGGCCAGGGAATAAAGAAGCAGAAGTGTTCGCAGCTTTGAAGGTCTTGTAGGTCTTGTGAATCTTCAAAAACATTTTTAAAACTCTTCATGATTTATATGATATTGATGGGAAACCCAAAATACTGAAAACCCCAGCTTAAAATTCAAACCGAGTCAAATGTTATTCAAGTTTTAAAATTGTGCAAATTAGCATATAAGCCCCGCCCACATTATCGTTTCGAGATGATTTTTTCAAAATGTTATATTTAAGTAGTGTGATTTCTTAGTAACTATCACAGCATAATTAAGCTTTTATATGCAAATGTTGTATTTTATCATATTGAATCATTTTCAGCAAATAAAATATTAAATAATGTTAAAATAATTGTAATATATTAAATGTTATATTTCAAAAAGCTCAAATGACGTCATGTGAGTTTCTCGCATATTTTCATCTAAATTATTTTTTAAACCTTACAATTTGGTACACAATTTGGTAACTATTTTAAATATTTTGACGGGGCTTTCGTCATTCTGTTTCTCTCATCCCTGGCTTTTCAATCAATAGGAGTTTTAAAAAAATCACAAGACCTTTAACCAGAAATCAACATCAGTTTCATTATGAATGAATGGAATCAACTTATAGCTGCTATTGCAACTTAAGGTGGAAAAATAGTAAATTCTATTGAGAGCCAATACATTAACCCTTTGTCTTCTGATGGATTGTCCCATACAGATAAATGCAATAAGGGTATGAGTGTCCATTATATATCTTAAGAGGTCACAGGTAGGAAGTTCCAAATTGTATTGTTCTTCAATCCACAAGAATCTTTTTTTCTTCTCAGAAAACAGTGCAGACCCTTATGAAATGCCACGGTGTCGCAACATTTCATCTGGGTCTTCACTGTTTTTCAAAAGAGGGGTTTCCAGTATACAAAGGGCTAAAGCACGAAAACAGTTATTGGGTGAATAAATACAAGCTATCTGTTCATATCCTGACAATGTTTATTCAGTGCGATAACAAATGATATATAGATGTGAGTAAGCCCAAACGTATCAACATAACGCTATTAACATGCATTTGTTGATACGAATGCCAATTTCATCTGCGCAAAACCTGTACTGCTGAAAATTTTCAACTTGATCTTTAAAGGTAAAGTGCTTATGGCCTCTAAGTACTAATGAGAACCCATTTAATACATGTAAAGCGATCCCTTTTAAGCAAACATGTACCCCAAGTAAGCAGATTTTAGGTGTGTATGCCTTAAAGATATATTCACTTCCTGATTCCAGTGTAAAACAAATATTATTTTATCACCAACGACTGATAAAAGTTCAAACAATCTTAAGTTAACAGGGCGAAGCTAATGTATCCACGCCTATCACTAAATTAAGTAGTATAACTTAAGCTCAGTGTAAGTTATTGTATGGTTTTGGGCGTCTGTACGAGGATAATCCACTCGCTAAAGCTTGTGGATTATCTTCCCGTACAGACGCATAAACCATACGATAATTTGCTTATTGCATCAGCATGCATTTGCACTGTGTGCATTGTGAGAAATCAACGAAATAATATTAAAATTTAGAGTGACAATTGCCAATGTAGTGTAGGCCCCTGTGTCAATATTTGGGCTCCCGTGTGCAATTTTTGGTAAAAGTGATTCTTATCGATTTTCTATTAGAAAAATATATGCAGTGTAAGGAAAAAGATGTTTACAATTTTTTCTTGCAGTTTTAACGTCACAGTGACGTCACAAAATGGGGTACCGTCTTTTCACTTGCATCAAATAGCTTATATGTGGTGGGGTTATTTACACACCTAAAATAATCTTATTTTTTATGTTTTTTGCATTGAAATGGTTAAAAACGTCTATCGAAACAGTAAAATGAAAACTTGATTCAATATGGACTTCAATTTTACACGAAATTGACGTCAATTTGACGTCAATGTGCTGGAAAAACACATTGCGTACAAAAAATAATAATTCTGGAAATACGCGAGTGGCTTGCGACTAAAATCAGATATTAGCATAATTGTATGTTCCTAGCTTAGCTTTCTGAAACAAGTTAGCTCTCTGATGGCTGGGACGTTTAGCTGCTACAGCGTGTTCACTACGTTACCCTACATTTTTTAAACAAAATAAATGTAATTAAGTTTGTTAAGGTAATACTTGAATTATTTAAATTGGACGAACATTCATGTATCATATAAGAACATTTCATTCCTTATATATATTTATGTTAATAAAAATTAATTGGGCCCACTGTAATGTTATTTATGTTACATTTTAAGCTACTCCCTTTAAAGTCACTGAAATTCTGTTAAATAATATTCTTTGATAAGCTTCCCAGTTAACTTTCAGATTTTAAATACACCTTCCAAAAGACAAGCAATGGACCATTATATAGCTGTCAACAGTTTGTTTGTATCACAAATACTTTAAGAGTTATAAACTGTTAAGTATGATGACTCTGAATAAAAAGTTCATTCTTTAATTTAGCATGAAATTCAATTGGAATACCTTTAAACACCAAATATGAGCATTCTGTTGATAAGCAAAGAGTGAAAAGCCATACCCTACTTCGTTTCTGGTGAAAAAATATTAGTTTTGTTTTTGTTTTTAGGGCATCATGTAACGCATAATACAACTTTCAAGACTGCATATACATTGCTTTATTCGGTATATTATACGTCATAGGATAATTTATTTCATCTCAAAACTGACTGTGCTTGTTAAATAGATACCAGTCTGTCTGAAAAAAAGGATTTATCAGTTTGTACTTAAGTTCCTACTAATTATCCATGCACATTTACATGTGCAAAATAGTATATAATTGAACGTTTTACATCTACAAAGAAATGATTTTCCCAAAATTATAGATTTTAAAATTCATAAACAAAGAAATAATAGCACTCAAGTAACAGCACTTAGAAGGATACAGTTTATTTTCTGTCAAATTTGTTATAATGACATAATAGTACTGTACAAAATATATTATATTGCCATATGTTTATCCAAAATGGTAACAAAGACAATTGATAATAACTGAGCCAGAAAAACTTATATATTATGTTTAATTTAGAGCTTTGTATTATTTTCTGAAAAATTCTAAGTTTAATTGAGCTACTTCTATTCAGTTATTCAAAGTGTCTGTAATTAGTTATTGTTAAAAGTGACTGTCTCGAAATCAATTTACATCCTGACTTTTAGATGTGCAGGCATATGGTAAAGCGTTACAAAACTTTTGAAATTAATTTTCGTCTATATACAGCATAGTTTTCATTGTGCAACCAACAAAACTGTCCATCACATTACGTAAGTACCTTTTAACACTTGCTCAACCAATAATATCTAAAGAACTGCTTTATTGATGAGAAACATTTCCCTGGAAATAGAGAAAGTTGGTTATAGTGGCGAGTTTTACTTTAAGGCAACATTAGATATGGTCTTATACAGGAAATAGGTCATCTATTACTATGATACCAAGATAAATAAAGGCATTTCAGCTAAAATTGTATCCGGCCAAATTTTAACAGGTGTCATTCAAGTTCTTGTAAAGAAAATTTTACAATAGTTTTAGAATGCTGGATAGAATTGTGAAATATTAAAAAGAGTGCAGTCAAGAGATTAGATCTGATATAGTTTAAGCAATAAATGTTTATATACCTGATGCTAATTTCCACTAAACAGAATGTTGGCAAATAGTACACCAACCTCACAAACATGATAAATGTAATCATTAATAACAATGTTTTACATATATATGCATACTTAAAATTAGAATGAGTTGTTAACTTGCTAGGACATAGTTTCAAGGGAGCATGCACAATGCTAACTGTTCAGCATTAAGATGGCACTCTTCTCAGTATCAACATTGTCACCAAAGATAGTCGCACATGCAAAGTTTAAAAAATGTGCATGAACTTATGCATATCTAAATTGCCATATATACTTTTATTCAGTTATCTCTTAAAGAAAGCATTTCATTTAAATGTACAGGACGTCATTATAAATCTCAGAGGTTGATTTAGCAGTGCCTCTTTGTTAATTGTGTAATATGTGTGTATGGTATAATTGATATGTTTTGACCGTAGCGCAAATATAAATCACGTTGCTTTTAGATGAAAAATATTTTAGACTATTTACTGTAATTCATAAATAAATATTTGGACTAACAAATGCATTGTTTAATCACTCATGATGATGCAGATGGGCTAGCGTTCTAAAATTTGGTCATCAACCTCCATACTACTTTGTGTATACGAGCAGAGATGGCTCTGGCGAGTCTACCTACACATATGCACAAGCTCGCCTGAGCCTTCATTGCTCAACACTGGCACAAGTACCAAAATAAAATGGGCATATTCCTTTGATCTGTTCTGTTGTTACTAGTAAATCTATTTTGTTTAATTTGAACTATGCAAAGAGTTATTAGGCTGCAATTTTGTGTCACATTTGGCATGCTAAATATCAATTTGATATTATCTCCAACAATATTCCACTGTAAGACTAATGGGTCTAATTGATAGAATAATGCAAAACAAATAATTTATCAAAATAAGTAATTTTGTTGTGAGTCAGCTATTTTAGCAATGGCTACAATAAACATGTAATACTAACAATGTATGGGGCTTTTCTAAGTAATAAACATATCTTTTTCAAGTGTATGACTAAAATGAACCATTAAACAAATGTTGTTCTGTGTTAATGCTCCACAATAGTTTAGAACCAGACAAAACAGATGGTAAGACAGTACAATAGGTCCTTAAAATTATCTTGTTATGCATTTTACTATCTTTAATGGTATTCTTTTGTCGCCAAACTGGACATCGTTCTGATATAAAGCAGTTATAACCATAGGGATAGGCTTGGTGTGTGTCATACCTTTGGACAAAAATCGTTGAGTTTTTTAATCATTTCTGTTTATTTTTTCAAAAGACACGAAAAAAGGACTGCTTTAAATTATCAATTTTCGATTTTGATATACGCTTGAATTGACCTACAATTACAAATTCTGAACAAGATATTATTCAGGGATGGTATCAGCATAGTAGTTGTGTCATACCTTTGGGCAAAAATCGTTGTTAAGTTTTTTTTTAAATCATTTCAGTTTATTTTTTCAAAAGAAAAGGATAAAAAAGACTGTTTTAAATTCTCAATTCTCGATTTTGATATATGCTTGAATTGACCTATGATTACAAATTCTGAAAAGGTTTTTATTCCTGAATGGTATCAGCATAGTAGTTGTAATTAATAGCTGGCTAAAACAATATGTGATAAATCTTACTAAGCTAGTCCATGCTTAATATTATTATGCTATCTAAAATACAATACAATATAATACAATATATTTTATTCAGCATTAAGCATATAACAATGTTTATAAACTACACAATAAGTTAACATATAAATGTAGTGAAACAACAACAATAACTTTCCTGAGCAGCATCTAGCATTTCTTCTAATATGTTTGATGACTTAATATGTGTCTTTTATATATCATTTCACGTATAAAAGGCAATATATCAGTGTCAGTGAACTAAAGATATCATTTAGTAAGAATTTAAGAAAATAAAGTGTTGTTTACACATTTAATAAAACGCACAGACTTAAAAATCTTTGTATGTGAATAAAGTTCAAATCTTATTATTTTATTTATTCATGCGTTGTTGGTATTTTCCTTATGATATTGGCATGTATGAATACATGTAAGGAGTAATTAGATTAGATTTCCAATTATTTACAGTATCGTAGAAAATTTTGTTATAACTGCGTGGTATCGACCTTACCGCTAAAGAGTTAACATACAGTATTGTGTGGCTTGTAGAATGTGGTTTTAGAAAATTATGATGTACAAAACTCCCCTAGGAGGTATTATGGTAGTCCAATGGCTAGTGACAGTAATACATTGAATAGTTATACATTTAAAGTAACATGTATAACTGTAGCATCATAGTGGTGCTTTGTTTAAATGCATACCGGGTTTTCCCTTTATTTAAAATGTTAAAAGGCATACAACATGTTGATAAATAATAATTAGGTATAGCTTGATATTTGCAAAATATGATTTGAAACTATAATAGGGTAACGTAGTTAACATGCCTGTCTAAATATAGGTCGGAGACCTAACCTATGTCATTTTGCATCTTATATAATTCAGTTTCAGAAAATTAAAGTGAACAATATTCTCCCTGCTGTGTGGAGAGGAGGGTCTAGCTATTTGAGCTTTCACTATCACAGATTTTTTATGTTGGTACTGACGTCACTTTTTCATGTGCAGACATCATTTTGAAGTTAATGTAACCGCTTTAAAATCCAGAGTAAGGGTCTATGCTCCGAAATCAACATGTCACTAGTAAAATTACCAAAACTGATCAAAAAGCTCATGTTTATGCCTGCTAGGATTTATAACACTTAACGTTCAAGCCATAAATAAGCTAAAAATGGGTACATCACTTTGTGACGTCACTGTGACGTTAACACGCCGAAGAAAAATTGTAAACATCTTTTTCTTAAACAGGATACATTTTTCTACAAGAAAATGTATGTTTGACACTTTTACCAAAAAATGCACACGGAATTACACAGCGGCCTACACTAATGTTCGTGAATGCATATTGTTCATATATAGCTAATATAATTCACTCGATTCTGTCAAAACTAGCATTTAAAGACCTATATTTTTATAATATTATACTGGTATCACTCACTGATTACTTTATGACCTTTCTTTATCTCTATACTTGACGACCACAGACTAGTCCTAATGAGAGAATTATGAACTCTCTGTATTTTGACTTAATGAGGCTCTTGAAGGATATTGCTGTTTTCAGCGGATTACCTATACCTGCACATGTGTAGTAGATATATAAGTGATAGCTTAATTCCTGGTACGGGACCCCTGTCACTCTGCTGAGCTGTTCTGATGTGTTTGATTTAGCAGAGCCATCAGTTCAATCATAATGGCTACTACGCTTTAATTTTTAATATCTTTACAGCATTATGACGTTGATAGTATATATTTTCAATGGGCCATCTCGTCAAGGAATAGTCCCTTGTCACAAAAATTTGGAGTGGGGGACGCGTCCTCTAGATATAGTGTGAACATAAAATATTAAAAGCAGACTCGGTTTCATTGGGTATGTTTAGTGAGAATTAATGGACACTCTACACACCGGGTAGGCGGCAATCGAAAACGTTAATACCATGGACGAGCGTAGATCAAAAATCGTTAGAAACAGAGTTTTCGATTGTCATTTGTCGCCCGATTGGCGACAAATGGCAATCGAAAACGATGTTTCCAGAGATTTTTGATCAACGTTCGTCGATTGTAAAGAGCGTTTTCGATTGCCGCCTACCCGGTGTGCCCTAGCAGCGCCCCTAGCACTATTCTGTTTTCTGTCAGAACCCTTCCTGAAAGATCAAACTGTGAAAAACAATCAACACTATATACGATAGATGTTCCGGTAGTTTTTACCAACCTCCGCACGGCACAACGACAGCTGTTGCGACCTCTTAATACTCTGGAAAACCATTTGGTTTTTATCAAGAAATACTATAAAAGAATTGTCAGATACACTTGTTCATGCGGGACCTTGACTTTATTTTCAAGGCAATGCGTTGAAGGTCTTTTCCCATGTTCACACTGGTAAATGTATACGTCGATTTGCTGGTATTTACGCGTATTGCTGGTACTTCATAGACCGGAAGTAGTAGATATTGGTGTAAATACTATATAGAAAAACATGCCATATGCCTAAAGGACTATAGAATTAGATAATTTTAAGTGTTCAGTATGTGCATGGCGTTTTATGTAAGCATTTAGCAATAGATTCGAGTACCGATCATCCAGATCGGTACTCGAATCTATTCATTAATGCTTACATAAATCGCCATGTGCATGCCTCATACTTAAAAATGATCTAATTCTATAGTCCTTTAGGCATATGGCATGTTTTACTATATAGTATTTACACCAATATCTACCACTTCCGGTCTATGAAGTACCGGCAATACGTGTAAATACCAGCAAATCAACGTATACATTTACCAGTGTGATGTTCACTATCATTTCAATTACTTAGGATATTTTTCAGACTTTCGAAAATGGATGAGAAAAACGGATATCCTCCAGGCAACACGGATGTCTACCCAACAAAAGACTTTGAAAGACCAGACAGGGTAGACGTCGATCAAAGTGATCCAAAAATGTCGAAGGGGCGCATAATAAAGAACTTGTTAGTTGTCAGTTTGGGTTTCCTCTGCTTGTTTACAGCTTTCAACTCTCTATCAAACCTACAGAGCAGTCTAAACAAAGCAGAAGGGCTAGGGGTGGGTGGGCTCGCAACCATATACGGAGCCCTAGTAGTGTCATGCATGTTCTTACCGCCCTTCATAATTGGACGCCTTGGTTGTAAATGGACAGTTGCCTTCTCAATGTTGTGTTATATTCTCTACATGGCCGCGAATTTCTATGCCGTGTGGGCGACCATCATTCCTGGGGCTATCATCCTGGGCATGGGCGCTGCTCCTCTGTGGTCGGCAAAATGTACGTATCTCACAGAAACTGGGAAGTGGTATTCAAAGCAGTCTGGGAAGCAACAAGATGACATCATTAATAGATTCTTCGGAGTGTTCTTCATGATCTTCCAGTCAGGTAATTATTCTGCATAGCCATAAGAATGTCATTAGTAATGAGCCGTGACAAGTGATTTCCAACAATGTGGCATTTTGTCAAGTGTAGACTCAGACAAGCCTGTGAACTTAGAAATCCTAAATGGTGTTTAGTCGGTAGCTTAACATTCATAGAATTTTCAAGAGACTAGCAAAGGCTCTGACCAGACTGCGCGTATGCGCAGGCTTGTCTGAGCCTTTGCTGGTCGCACATACCA
Organism: Loripinus fragilis; assembly: GCA_964019695.1. NCBI lineage: Eukaryota > Metazoa > Mollusca > Bivalvia > Lucinida > Lucinidae > Loripinus > Loripinus fragilis. Next base: position 22,542,136 of record OZ026523.1, read on the forward strand.
CAGTGTTGGAAATCTCATGTCGCGGCTCATTTTACCCTCAAAAATAGTGAGTATGATCAGGAAATACCACAATCACAAACCGCAGACAAACCCATGGCACCACGAGGAAAAGCCACACAACCATCATGAGACACAAGGAAGACAAACTAAGCAAAGCAACCAGCTCTCTCTTCCCCATTAAGATGATTGTAAAACTAGAATGGACATTATTTGGCATATAGAACGCTGCAAGGTAGGCGATTCTTTCCTGTCTCGTTATTTATTTGACAATCCAATCAGCACCAAGGCTGTTACTTTGACGAGCGTCCGATTGTAAACATTGGTCCATCGCAAAGTCCATGGTAATTGCCCATCCACAGTATAGAAATTACCCCACAAAATAGTCCAGTTTTGTGATGACCCCAAAAATATCCACAATTTCATCATACCTAAATATATACATTTTTCTAAAAAACCCAAAAACTCTTGAAATTCAAAATTTTGAACCCCCAAAAGATGGTCTGAGCCTACGTATATATGAAAATAGCAGAGTACCCCCGCTGGGCAAAATGCCCAGCAAGGAGTTAAACAGGAATGCGACCACGTTCGGAAACGTCTCTTAGTTTAGCACTGGCTCATTCTTTAACAGCTTAAAGCATAATCATCTACTGAATAAAAAGATAACATACGCACCAAAGTTAGACCAAAAGTTGAACAAGCACGTGTAAAAAGTAATGAAGTACAGTTAAACCTGTCTTAAGCGGCCACTCAAAAATGGAGAAGATAAAGGCCTTAGATAATAGTTTGTGCCTGTATTAAATGATAATCGATCTGGAAAAACCAATCTTTGGTCTCTTTTGAGTGGGTGCTTAAAAAAGGTTTTACAGTACCAAATTCTCATGTGCTGGCACATTATGATTCATTTCAGGTCAGATATGGGGCAATTTGATATCATCCCAAGTATTTGGTGTGACTCAAAATAAGACAATCACAGCAGAGGAGCTGAAATCCTGTGGTGCCAACTTCTGCCCCTCATCGGCGGATAATAACACCAATCTTGAGAAACCTGCCATGGAAAAGGTAAAAATAGAGAATACTAGGTGAGTGTCTTTTGATATCAATTTAACCAGGAAAGGCTTTGAGAACGCTTGTTGACATCGCGAGGCTTGCCGAGCGATTCAACATGCGTTCTCAAAGCCGAGCCTGGTAAACTTGATATCAAAAGACGCGAACCTGGTATTCTATTTATCAGTTTACCCATTGTTAAACACTCTTCAAACTAGCGATTATGACGTAATTTTTGATTTCTGTGTTGATTCAGCGTCATTGGCGACGTCATTCAAAAAGTGCAACGTCATCATGACCTGATAAAGGTAACATGCCGTGAGATAGGAAACGTTTATTAGGTTATGTTGAAACAATTCAGTTAATATTAGGGGTGACTGATAAAATATAATACCGATCTACACTACCAACGCAAAACTATTTATGAGTATAAATTTGACTCCAGAACAGGGTCTTGTTGAAATCTATGTGCATGTCCTACCAGAGAAGCTGAGATTCTGTCCTTCAGCATGTGATAATAACAACAATCTTGAGAAACCTGCCATGGAAAAGATAGAAAAATATCCAGTATATATAATAACCAATCTATCCAACCCACTATTGATTGATTTATGAGTCATGTTCTGTTGTTATTAACAGCGCTGGCATCACATCAGCTGTAGCTTTAAAGTTGTATAGTCAGGAAAAAAACAGAAAAAGACGCTTATTTAAGAAGGTACGGGTATTTTGTGAAGAAAAGGTTTTGAGATGCTTATTAGGGGTAATTTGGTATGCTGAATCCAAAACCAATGTTGGCAAGCTGAAAATGGCATCTTCACTATCTAATTTGCATATTTCCAAGATGGCCGCCAAATTGAAGAAAAATCCATAAAAATCTGTGGAGTAACATGTTAAGGATGCCAAACTGGTACAAATCAATCCGAAAGCATCTATTCATGATTGAGGGTCTTCACTGACATCAATTTATGTATTTAGAATTAAAAATATGACCAAGAGGTAATCAGGGGGGACAACTTGAGCAAAAAATCTTGCTTCCGACTTACTTAAGGATTTTTCATGATAGTCCATGCATTATATCTGGCCCAAATGTGTCAGGAATGATTTCATTAAAATAAGAACTTAAAAATATGCATCAGAATGATATCACTATTGTTTGCAGGAAAATATAGCGATTTAAGCAAAATTCTGTAAGGTTCAGCTAGGGGAGGGGGTTAATGCGATTTTAAAGACAGTGGGCCTGTACCTACAAAATGACTCGTATCTCATCAGCAATTTACCCTACCCTATTAAATTTGCTAGCAAATAATACCTTAGATATAGTACTTCCATCTGATGGAATGATCTGATATGCAGATATGCAGATTAGTTATCTAATTTGCATATTCATCAATACTGATGAAACTTTCAGAAAATAAGGGAAAATAATAAAAAAAACAAATATAAACTTAATTCTGCCACCAAACTGTCCTTGTTGCATGTTATTATAATATAATATTATTGACAATACTTTCATCCAATAGTCATGTAATAAAATTATATCATTTGCATATTCATGAGTATTTATGAAAGTAAAAATAGAGGTAAAATCACGGAATAACTATCCCCCCCCCTCACACACACCTCAGGAGGGGGAGGGGGCTTATTCGACTTACATTGCACCCAAGGACAATTATTCATGGATGCGAAATTGTTCAATGGGACCACTAAATACCAAAATTCTTATTGTCTCCAAAAATAAACCTATTTGGATTACACAAAATCACATGGTGTCCATGGCAACCCATTGGGCACTGTAGCTGGGTCATTTGCTAGCAGACCCAAGATTGGGGGAGCGCAGTGGCTCAGTGGTAGACTGCTTGACTCGAGACCGAGGGGCCGCGGGTTCGAGCCTCACTGGCGTCACTGCGTTGTGGTCCTTGAGCAAGACACTTTTATCCTAGCTTAGTACTGGTTCAACCCAGGAAGACGCACGTCCCTGTTTAACTGAAAGATTATTGATGGGACGTAAAGAATCAAATCAAACAAAAAAGACCCAAGATTGACACTTGCGTGTCAATACTTTCATAGATTTTTTCTCTCTTCCACTTATTCAAAGGAAAACAAGCTGTCAGTTACTGGCGAAACAAAATGGTTGCTAAATAGCAAAGAAAAACTGGCTAGAACAATTTACCCTTCCCCCATAATATGAAAATACACAATATGATTCTAAAGAAAGTGGGTGTACCTACAAAATGATTAGTATCTAAGCAGCATCTCATCCTAGACTACTGACCTTGGTACCGAATTAAAGCCCAGACATAGTTTTTTATTAAATGTGCTGATATGCAAATTTTTGCTTTTGCATATTCATGAGTATTAATAAAGAAAAAATAAAAACAAAAGAAAATTCGTAGAAAAAAGAAGGGGTGTATCTATACACATTACCCATATGTCATTTGCTAGTTATCATAGACTATCAAACTGGGTACCAAATCAAAGCCTAGACTAAATATTTTTATCCAATGGTACGATATGCAAATAATCTAATTTGAATAGTCACGAAAATTTATGAACACATGCGAAATAAGAGAAAATGGTAGAAAAAATAAGGAGGGTGTGTACAATATTACCTAAATGTAAGCTGCTAACTTTTCTAGACTACCAAACATGTTACCAAATAAAAGTTAAGACATTACACTTTAACCCAATAGTATGATATACAAATTATCTTATTTGCATATTCATGAATTTTAATGAAAACATTAGAAATAAGAGAAAAGTGTTAGAAAATTTAAAGGGTTGTACGTACAACATAACCCATATGTCTGCTGCTAACAATTTTAAATTTCCAAAATTGGTACCAAATAAAAGGTGAGTCATAGTACTTTAACACAATAGTCTGATATACATATCTTATTTACATATTTGTGAATATTAATGAAAACATTAAACAAAGAAAGAAAAATTGCAGACAAATTAAAATGGTTATATCTACAAAATTACCTATATCTCATCTGCTAATTGTCATAGACTACTAAGCTTGATACCAAATAAATGCTAAGACATAGCACATTTTATGCCATGATTGGATATGCAAATCATTTTTATGATTATATTCTTTAATATTAATTGAAATGTTCGAAAGGAGAGAAAAAATGTTAATAAAATTAAGAGGGTTGTACCTACAAAATTACTCATATCGTAGCTGCTAATATTCCTAGACTACCACACTTGGTACCAACATAAAGCTAAAACATTTTTCTTTACTCAATATGAATTATGTGAAATTATCCATTTTTTTCAAAATTTATTAATATTAATTTAAACATTAGAAATGAGAGAAAAAAACGTAGAAAAATTAGTGGGGGTCTACTTCTAAAATTACACCTATCTCATCTTTTAATTGTTCTAGACAATTAATCTTAGTATCAAATAAAGGCTAAGACATAGTATTTTATTCCACTGGTCAGATATACAATCAATTAACAAACATATTCATGAATATTGATGAACACTAATGAAAATTGAAGAAAAATTGAAAACGAATCAATAAGGATGTATCTTCAAAAATACTCATTTATAAACAAATTAAATAATTTGCATATCAAACAACACTATTATAGAACTATTTCTGGACATTAATTTGGGAACAAAGTAAGTAAGGGTGCAAAGATCAGGAATCGATACAATCAAGTACCACACCTGACCCAGGATACCAATGGAAAAACGACAGACTCACAGTAGACACCACAAGCGAGAGCCAAGAGGTCAGCCCTTTCCCAGCAGGTGACCACAAAGCACATATTAACAGACGCGCACAAAGACATAGCAAACACAAGACAGAACAAAAACATAAAAGATCCACAAAAGAAGTACCGCCTTGGAACGGTCAGTAAAATATTTTACTGGAGGGCTTAAACCGGTTTAGAAAGTAAGTGAGTATGAAATCTAGGATAAATAGCAGCTGAGATATGAGTAATTTTGCATGTACATTTTATTAATTGTTCTCTAATTTATTCTTATTTCTAATATTTAATTAAAATTCATTAATACAATTTTTAGATAATTTGCATAGCGGACCATTAAGTAAACATGCTATGTATTAGCATTAAATTGGTACCAAGGCTTGTAGTATAGGATAGTAAGCAGCTGAGATGTGGATAAATTTGCATGTGCACCCCCTTAATTTTCACGATTTTCTCTTCTTTCTAATATTTCATTAATATTCATGAATATGCAAATTGGATATTTTGCACATCTGAACATTGGATGAAAGTCCTATGTCTTCACATTCAGTTGGTACCAAGTTTAAAAGTTTCGGATGAGTTGCTGCTGAGATATTAGTACTTTTGTAGGGACATCCCCATTCTTAAGAAGCGCATTATGTGTTGCCATGGAAACCATGCGATTTCACATAGCTCAAATAGGTTTATTCTTTAGGGAAATATTTTTCCCCATTTAGGTGGTCCCCAAAACAATTTGACACACATTAAAAGTTTTCCTGATCGTGCAAGGTTGGACTTATTAGACCCTAGGGTTCTAAGGAATTAGCATGTTGTTACTTTTTATATATACAAAATGTACCATATATTTGGGCATGAACATTATGCCATATTTATTTTAAAACAAACCAACTAGTTGATTACCAAAGGTTCTGCCTAATTTATTACTTGAAAAGCTGGTAAACAGTCCAAAATCGTGCTATGAATAAAACTAACATTTAAAAAGCAGGATACTGAATAAGGCAAGTTTATATAAAAATTTTATAGACTAAACGGACAATTATTACCATGAATAAGGTAATATCATGGAATAATTATGTAAATTGCCGCCAAAACAATGTACTTTAATGGTAAAATGATCTAAGGACATAAAACAAATGATTTTGGATACAAAAACATTGTCAAAATGTGAAATATTACAGTCATATGTCAAATTTCATGATTTTTGGCGGCCATTTTGAAAATATGCAAATTAGGTCATTAAGACGTCATTTCTCAGCTTGCCAACATTGGTTTTCGGATTCAGCATACCAAATTATCCCTTATCAAAGTGTCAAAACCTTTTCTTCACAAAATGCCTGTACTTGTTAACTTTTCTGATTTTTTTCTTGACTAGTATGCAAACCAGATAATAATTCTGTTTTTTTTTCTTTTTTGGCTTAACTACTGGTTTTCTTTAGCCATTTACTGAAGGGTAAAATCAGGTAACTTCGGACATCAGGTAAATTAGGACATACATTTGCAAACAGTGGAAATCCAGATGGGGCGGCTCATTATGAGCTGTCTCATCCGGATTTTCACTGTTTGCTAAAGAAGGAGCCGCCTCATCTGGATTTCCACTGTTTGCTTAGTTAATTATTTTTTATTTATTCCTATTATTCACATATATAACAAACAAGTTCGCTGTCCGACTTAACCTGATGTCAGAAGTAACCTAACTTTACCCTATAGTGTTTTAATAACCATGCCAGTGTATCCCAAACCAAATTTTGATATAAGAGAAATTCGTGTGTCTGATATTTACAAGGGCTGACCTCTTGGCTCTCGTTTGTGGTGTCTGCTGTGAGTTTGTCACTTTCCCATTGGTATCCTGGGTCAGGTGTGGTACTTGATTGTATCCATTCCTGATCTTTGCACTTTTACTTACTTTCACATTGTAAATTATCCAAATATGGTTTTAATTATGTACATGAATCTAGGTTTGATCGTTGTAACGTACATCATCAAAACCTTTACGGCCCATGTACATGCAGTATGGACGTTGATGAAGACTCAAGCAATAGAAAAAAGGCCTCTAGCCAAACTAGATATTAGCTCTTGAATGTTAAAGAATGACTTCACACCTTTTATAAACTAAGTACCATAATCTCATGAAATGGCTAAATGATGGTCTCTTTTATCAAAATATACAGGTTTATACAGTATGTGGAATCTACATTGGGTTTGCAGCTCTTGCCTTTCTCCTAATCTGTTTCCTTCTTGATCCTATTACCTTGGACAAAGAAGAAGATGCGGAGTCGAGAAAGTTCTCATTTAAGCTAACACTTGAGACATTCAAACACTGGTTGTACTCCGACTATCAGAAATTGCTAGTGATTATCACTATGTATAGTGGTGTGGAGCAAGCTTTCATGACAGGCGATTTTACTAAGGTAAGTACCAACTTTACTCCATGGGGTTCAGACAAAACAACTTTATCCCCGAGCTAACCTATAAACGTTATGATCAAAGCATATAACGTTATGAAGCACCAACTCGTATGGGCTTCATTCAGCCTGCCTGTCTGAGAAACAGCTCAGGACCTAGGTTGGACGTTTCAAAATCTTCTCTTGCATTCAGCTTGGCTCAATCTATAAATGTTATGCTCCAAGCATATAACGGTATGTGGCACCAACTTGTATGGGTTTCAGCCTGCCTGTCGGAGACAATAGCTCAGAACCTGGTTTGGACGTTTCCAATATGTTCTAAAAGACATAGAAATTTGAGCAATAATACTGGTACCACTCATTATGACTCTCTCCAGGGGTCATACTAGGCAGATCAACAGGACAGTCATAATGAGGTGATTATGACTTCCCTATTGGGGCAATAAAGTGGTCCCATGAAGGGATAAGGTAATATATGATAATATATTGATCTTGATCTTAGTGAAAGAAATTGCGTTGTATACAGGTAATTCCACACTTGAGGCCCCTTTAATTTTATGAGATATTGAAACTGTCTCTTATCAGTTAATCCTTTAATGATCTCTATTGGACAGTAATATATGCCTTTAAGAGGGTATCCTTAGGAAGCAAAGACTGCACCAAAGAACTCAAACTAGAGTGTGCATATTTCCCTCTAATAGTTTCAAAGTTCCACAATGAAACCCATGATCCCAAAGGACAAGAAAATAAAATCTACACTATAGTGAAGGGCAGGAAGATGTTCTACCGCTGCAACACAGTCCCAGTCACCAGCTGTAGTGAAGTCAAATATGTTCTTAAAAGGGTATCCTTTGGAAGCAAAGACTTCACCAAAGAACTGAAACTAGAGTGTGCATATCTCCTGGGCCAGACCAGCTAGTTTCTGCCATTTAGACTTCATCAGTGACCCTCTAATAGTTTCAAAGTTCCAAACCTTCTTTTGTGTGCAGCCTAGCTGAAGGCTACAAGAATCTAATGGTCTGCAAACCAGGCTGGAGATTAAGCTTTCCAACCTGATATGCTTCCAGCCTAGCAAGCTGGAAACTCAATAAGCATCCAAACGTTCTGAGACAATAGCTCAGAACTAGGTTTATAGAAAAAAAGTTTCTAAACCTCAATCCAAGCTGTTTCTAGCCTAGCCGAAAACTCTTTGATCATCCAACGAACAGTTTAAATATGGTCTGAAGAAGGCTTTATCTCAACGTGTATGAGACGTTACTAGTCTGTGTAAATTTCGTCTTTATTATCTTTCTTGCAGTCGTATCACAGTGGTTCAAAAACACTTTTTACCTGACTACTTGAATCGATCCAAGAACCAGGTGATAATAAGAAAGAGCAGCCTTAACGTGATATATTGTTTGTGGCGGTTTTGCTTGGCTGTAACAGTAGTGGCCTGGAGGGTTTATGGTTTTTGTGGTTCAAGGTCCAGGGGCACCTGAGGGCTCAACCGGTAGTGGTTCTGGTTATAAAGCGTCTCAAAAGATGGGACAAGGACTTAAAGTCTCATCTGACAGACTGGGAGTAGTCAGGAATCAAACCTGAGACCCTGATTTACAAAACATAGGTTTGTCCCCTACACCATGGTGGTTTGTTCTGGCACATTTTTTTCAACATAATTTTAAGATTTTCATTCATTCTTTCACAAAGTCCATTGCACTTTGGGTTATATGGGGTTGTGAACAATTTTTGTCACTCAAAATTTTGCTTGGAATTCCCAACCCTCGAGAAAATATCAAGCAAAGCTTCAGCATTCCTCTCTGTTTCAAAGTAAGGAAGATCAGGAATCAATACAATCAAGCACCGCACCTGACCCAGGATACCAATGGAAAAGTGACAGCGTCACAATAAGACATCAGAAACGAGAGCCAAGAGGTCAGCCTTTTCCCAGCAGGTGACCATAAGGCATGAACCAACAGACGTGCATAAAAGCATAATAAAACAAAACAGAAATAACATAAATGATCCACAAAAGAAGCACCGCCTTGAAACTGTCAGTAAAAATATTTTATTGGAGGGCTTAAACAAGTTTAATGGTGCACCAACCTCACCCTTAGTTCAGATGTGGATCAAGACACGTTGATGTTTGGTTTGCATGAAGACCCCTAACTTATCCAGGATGGGTAGTCACGTGGTTTCTGTTAGGATACACTGTATGGAAAAATGGCGGACTTCTTTCCACACCGATGTTTTAAGCAAAAGTAAGTAGATATTTCTGCGTGTTTTTTTATCTTTACACAGAAAGTTATACACCATTTTCCAGCGCCAATTTTCCCGATCTAACGATGCCAGAATATCCTCATAAAGCTTCTTACTTTGAGTACAGACTCTGTCACAAAATCTTTAGCAGCGAAGATTGTGCCTGAATTTGGAAATAAGCTGTACGGACAACATTTGTGACAGAGTTAGTACTCAAAGTAAGAAGCTTAAAGATGCTATCCTGGTAGCGTTTTATAGGGGAAAAAGTGGGCTGGAAAATGGTGCATAACTATCTGGGTATACATGAGAAAACATAAAAAATCTACCTACATTCGATCAGAATGTCCATACAGTGTATTCAAACACCCGTACAGTGTATCCAAGCAAAAACCACGTGACTACCCACCCTGTTATCAATGCATCATCTCCTAGAACATATAAAACAAGATATAAAAAGGAGATAAAGCAAAGATAAGGACTCAACAGTAAATAAAACTGAATACCAAAGCAAAAGAAATCCAACAGGTAAACCCCGTTGGGCCTGACAAACAGCCAAAGCATCAGGCCCCTACCATCACCCAGGTGAACCGCATGTCTAGATCTCGGAGGGTGTTGGCTATCGGAGGTAAACATTGAGATCATGGATGGATAGGGTCTGTATTTATCCATTTTTATTTCATATGGAAAGTTTCTTGGGGACAAATGCAGCAAACATGTTGCTTCTTTATTGAGTGATAAGGACTCTGAATCTGTTAAATACTTTTGATCCATGTCCGTAGGATTCAGGGCGACTTTTCAAACGGCGAATATGAATTTTTCAATGAAAAAAGGCTAGTGGTTTGATCATAGCTGGACTTATATCAACCTTTGACACTAATTGCTTGTGCCGCTACCATTCTATATCATTCTCCTGCATGGCTTGTAAGTGGCATGTCCAAAACTGCTATTAAAACTTCAAATTTTGAAAATTGCTTACGTTGCTATCATGTTGATGGTTAGCAAAATGTTCAGAGGACTTACCTCCGAATAGAACACTATCCATAAACATGACACCATCGTCATAAAATTGCAAATAAATAAGTGTTGTACACGTCTGTTTGAATTATATTGGACTGATACATTTTAAAGAGATGTTAAACATTGCAGCAGTAGTTATGAATCAAGAAAAATAAAATAATTATATCTAAATATTAACTGATGAATTCGAAATATTCGTTCAAATCACCGCATTTCCGCATTCAAATGCGATTTACACTAAAAAAAATCAGTTTAAAAACAGGCACTGCTTTCAGAATTCTTGTCATTCTATATACTATCGGCTTATATGTTGATTTTATTCCTTAATGTGGTTCATTATGATATAAAACCATCTCAAAGCAGACTATGTGCAGCCCAAAACTCCTTTGTTAACCTCTGATAGCCAACACCCTCAAAGATTTAGACATGTGGTTTACCTGGGTGACCATATCATCAATAGATAAGTCTTTATGTCATAGAGTCTGAAGTCCAACCAACTGGCCTGCAATTAAACAGGAAAGCAAAGTGGCTAACCATGATTGGATTGACCACCAAGCATGCAGTCTGCTGCAATACATTAATGTTATAGCCAATCTTTTTAAAATGGGAAACGTAAGTGTCTCATGGTACTTTGTACCAAAGTCTACTATCGACACGATATATCGGCTACCATTGTCTAATCCTGGCGTGATTGGACCTATCCGATCAATTGCAACATGGTGAAATGGTACATCAATTATTGGCATCTCCCCAAGGGGAACTTTCGTAACCATTTCTTTAGGAATAGTCTTCTGACATTTCTCTTATGAACGACAAAAGCTAGTTACATCACTGGTGATGCCTGGCCAGTGAAAACGTTTTGTGATCTGATCTATTGCCTTCTTAGCTGCTAAATGACCACTAACTATGTACTCATATGCAAGGTTCTTAACCCGTTTTCTGTGCTCTGATGGCACAACAACTTGTTTCACGGTGTTTGTGGTCTGTCTTCTGACTTGCTCAACTTTCTGTACAAAACACCTTTCTGTGTGACATATCTGTATGAACTACCACCCTTTGTCTTCATCTCGCTCACTTCTTGGGCATATGACCATATGTTTTTAAAGATTGGTCCTCCTTCTGTACCCTCTGAAGACTGTCAATGCCTAGAGTCTCAAAGTGCGGGCTAGGGACGCTCAAAGCCTTCAATGTTTTTTTTCGCCTTCTTAGCTCGATCTTGTGTCACTACTGCTGCAGCAACACTCTCATGCATTGGTTCAGACCTCATGTATCGACCATCGCTGATCTGGAGTATCAGAAACTTCGTCAATATTTGCCAGGACTAAGTCACATATCAATGAGCTTAGCACCATGGCTTCCATCGAACCTCTATAATAGGGTATCTATTTGTATAAGTGCTGCTTGGGACTATTTTGGCTTTGCCATCGATCGATATCATGACAAACCTTTTGTCAAGCATCTGGTCTTCAGACACCAAATCTTTTCGAACTGCAGCTGACTCACAGTCTGTATCCAGTAGCACTCTATACTCAATATCTACTACAAGCCCTGTCTGTAGGTTTCAATTTCTCTCTCCCTCTAATGAGTCTATGGTGCACCCACCAGCTATAATTGGCACTGACTGGCCATTTGCAAGTTGCAATGCCCCATCATGAATGCATTCTTGCACTATAGGCCTTGGTTCAACTGTTGGCGATATACCTTGTGTCTGTCTGGAGACTGGTCTCGGCTCCTGGACTTATTTTGCCTCCAACCCCTGCCTGATGGCTTATTGCTTGGGTTTTCATATACAATAGCAGCTTCACGTATCTTCTTTTGATCATTCTTCCTGCAGTCTCGAGGAAAGGGTCCCTCCTTTCTGCAAATGAAACACACAGGTTTCTGTCCACTTGGTCTATTAGTTTATGGTGGTTTGGAAGCTGAGCTGAATTACTTCCTCCAGCAACCATGCACACATTTTGGTAAAATAAACAACTTAATGATTTATCTACACTATTAATTTCAACGAAAATATCTTTAAAACATTTAAAGCAAACACTTAAATAGCATAAACCATGGAAATGCGAAAACAGGAATTTTACATGTATTATCTCCTTTCATTGATACTATTAATTTCAAACGAGTATATCACTTACATAAAAGAAATACACCCCAAAACAACACTACTGCATATTTTCAGCGAAGATTATGCTTACACATATGCCCAGTCTGATTAAAGCCTTTGCTAGTCGCTTGAATATTTTATGAATATTAAGCTCTGACCGACAGCATTTGGAGTTTCTCAAATTGTCAAAAGCTTTAAAGGTAGTTGCACAGGTTTGTTTTAGTCTCTTCATGTCAAATTGCCACATTGTTTGAAATCTCATGTCACGGCTCAATTTTATTATGTAGCTAGTTCTGACAGTGTCCCAGTAGTAATAACATTACAAAGATATCATTTTTGATAAAAAATCATCCACATATTATCATCTCAAAGTAAGAAAGAGGGCGAAGATTAGGATCATAGACGTTTGGTTTGCATTAAAGACCCCTAACTTATCAATGCATCAACTCCTAGAATATATACTTAACAACTAAAGGAACCTGACACATACTGTGTGTCAATATTTTGGTAGTAAATGAATACGATGCACACTTTTCTTTCCATTGCGGAAAGCTGAACAAATGTAGACTAAGATGCACTGAGTTTATTTGAAAAGATGAACTAATTTCAGACGTCAGCTATCAAAACGTCATGTAACCCCTAAAATCAATTTTCGCAAGAACAAAGAAATCACGCAAAATTCACCAGAAACCACTTTAGTGTGATTCTTTTATATTTCATTGACATCTTCTTGGCATTCAAATAAAGCATGCAAGCATTGTTCAACCCAAAAGCCTAATTTCATTTTCTTAACGTCAATATTTCGTTATCAGCGTTTTTTTGAGCTTTTAAAAAGCAGTGTCACTTTATCATTTTTTTTTCACTTTGTATGATGTTTGGAATGCATTTTGACAATGTTTCAGTCATTTTGAACTCCGTAGCTTCCGCCTACGCCCATTTAGCAACGTCAAGCGTTACAATGACATGCTGATATGTGTATACTGCAAAGCTTGAAATTCATACGCAATTAAAGTAAAGTGTAGCCAATTGGCACTATAACAAAGTAGACAGCACACACTAAACGGCAACATACGTTGACAAAGAAAATACTGTTATTATCCATAGTTTACGTTGTTCCTTAATTGACGTTAAACTTGGTTTATCACGCTTTTACCATTTAACGTGGCGCGAGATATAAGTTCTGATTTTAGAAAATGCATTCTCTTACAATGATTGGTTGACTCCAAGTCATTTCAGTCCCTAGATATTGCTTAAACAAAGGGAAAAAAACACTGCCGTTTAGATAACGTCAAAAGCAAAACTTAAAAACCCCATATCATACGTCACAGCAAGAAATTGCAAATTTAAAAAATGCACTTTTGTTTTAACTGGTATTGGCATTGCATACATGAAAAACGTTTAAAAAAATATCTAGAAAATACACTCCGGAGGCAAAAGTGATAAAAACGGTGTTTTTTAAGTCGTGACGTCATGTTCTATTAGTGATAAATGCATTTTTTTCGAAGAATATTTTCTGATGTCTTGTTATATGAAAAAACATATCGGCTTAGCTCTATAATTTGTTATTTACGAGTTTGAAGCAAGTAAAAAGTGTCAGGTTTCTTTAGTAGTTCAGTATATAAATCAATATATAAAAGGAGATAAAGCAACGCAAACTCATCTTTAAAAATTGTTTTGAAGATTTAAACGATTTAGATTGTAGTACCTACTGTCCTGCCAGCCAAGAGTGACAGTGACGTCATGTTTTGTTTACAAAGTCACCAGGGACTTATAATCGATAGATCACTTGTGTATTATTCCTATCGGCAGGATAGGAATAATACACAAGTGATCTATCGATTCGCGTTAGCTCTAGTAGTGTGTTACTTAAAATTGTAAACTAAATACATGACGTGACTGTCACTCTTGGTTGGCATGACAGTATTTTGAGGTGTTTCTTATTTCAGTCATTTGTTAGCTGTACTCTTGGTTTAGAGAACATTGGTTATGTGATGATCTGCTGTGGTGTTGTTGACGCTATCTGCTCTTTCTTATTTCAGTCATTTGTTAGCTGCACTCTTGGTAAAGAGAACATTGGTTATGTGATGATCTGCTGTGGTGTTGTTGACGCTATCTGCTCTTTCTTATTTCAGTCATTTGTTAGCTGTACTCTTGGTATAGAGAACATTGGTTATGTGATGATGTGATGATCTGCTATGGTGTTGTTGACGCTATCTGCTCTTTCTTATTTCAGTCATTTGTTAGCTGTACTCTTGGTATAGAGAACATTGGCTATGTGATGATCTGCTATGGTGTTGTTGACGCTATCTGCTCTTTCTTATTTCAGTCATTTGTTAGCTGTACTCTTGGTATAGAGAACATTGGCTATGTGATGATCTGCTATGGTGTTGTTGACGTTATCTGCTCTTTCTTATTTCAGTCATTTGTTAGCTGTACTCTTGGTATAGGGAACATTGGTTATGTGATGATCTGCTATGGTGTTATTGACGTTATCTGCTCTTTCTTATTTCAGTCATTTGTTAGCTGTACTCTTGGTATAGAGAACATTGGCTATGTGATGATCTGCTATGGTGTTGTTGACGTTATCTGCTCTTTCTTATTTCAGTCATTTGTTAGCTGTACTCTTGGTATAGAGAACATATGTTATGCGATGATCTGCTGTGGTGTTGTTGACGTTATCTGCTCTCTCTTATTTCAGTCATTTGTTAGCTGTACTCTTGGTATAGGGAACATAGGCTATGTGATGATCTGCTATGGTGTTATTGACGCTATCTGCTCTTTCTTATTTCAGTCATTTGTTAGCTGTACTCTTGGTATAAAGAACATTGGTTATGTGATGATCTGCTATAGTGTTGTTGACGCTATCTGCTCTTTCTTATTTCCGTCATTTGCTAGCTGTACTCTTGGTATGGAGAACATAGGTTATGTGCTGATCTGCTATGGTGTTGTTGACGTTATCTGCTCTTTCTTATTTTAGTCATTTGTTAGCTGTACTCTTGGTATAAAGAACATTGGTTATGTGATGATCTGCTATGGTGTTGTTGACGCTATCTGCTCTTTCTTATTTCCGTCATTTGTTAGCTGTACTCTTGGTATGGAGAACATTGGCTATGTGATGATCTGCTATGGTGTTGTTGACGCTATCTGCTCTTTCTCATTTCAGTCATTTGTTAGCTGTACTCTTGGTATAGAGAACATTGGTTATGTGATGATCTGCTATGGTGTTGTTGACGTTATCTGCTCTTTCTTATTTCAGTCATTTGTTAGCTGTACTCTTGGTATAGGGAACATAGGTTATGTGATGATCTGCTATGGTGTTGTTGACGTTATCTGTTCTTTCTTATTTCAGTCATTTGTTAGCTGTACTCTTGGTATAGGGAACATAGGTTATGTGATGATCTGCTATGGTGTTGTTGACGCTATCTGCTCTTTCTTATTTCAGTCATTTGTTAGCTGCACTCTTGGTATAGAGAACATAGGTTATGTGATGATCTGCTATGGTGTTGTTGACGCTATCTGCTTTTTCTTATTTCAGTCATTTGTTAGCTGCACTCTTGGTATAGAGAACATTGGTTATGTGATGATCTGCTATGGTGTTGTTGACGCTATCTGCTCTTTCACATTTGGGCGGCTTGTACAGTTTGTTGGTCATATTCCATTCTTTGTTTTAGGTAGGATTTAGTTTTAGATAAACACAATTTATGAACGTATAAATGTAATAATTCCAGACCCATCAATTCTAACATCTGCTTTGGGTGCTCAAAATAACCGTATCAACGAGACTATACTTTGAACATCAACAACATATATTTAGAGTGAAAAATAAGAAAAAAATTGTACGCACTCTTAACTTCAGGCCTTGGTTTGATTCAATTTTAACAATTTGTTACTGTCACTGTTGAAATATTACATCAAATTCAGGACCTTTGATGGCAGGCCATATATTCATATTATATAATCTCACAAAGGTTGTGTTTTACATATATTTGTCTTATTAATCAAATATCTCTGTTTAAGTCCTTAACTCTAATAACCACAGTCTATCAGATAAGAATATCACTGTTTAATCCATAGTAATACTTGCTCCGTCATATGATCATCAAAATCTAACACAAGAGGCAATTTTATACAATTGTTGTCATATGTTGAATAAAATGTCACACTCGTGGTTATTTTAATTAAGGATTGAAATGCAGATTTTTAGCTTGCATTGGATGATGCTAAACATTAGGCTTTTAAATGTCTGTGAAGCCCGAAGGGCTTCTCAGAGACATTAAAATGCTAATGTTTTGCATCATCCAATGCAAGCTAAAAATCTGAATTTCAATCCTTATATTCACATTTTATATTATCAATCAAATATACTTAATTATCTTCCACCCAAATTCGTTAGTTATCCTTAAAAAATGAAATATTTTATTTGTAACGGAGGTGTTGGAACAGCCAGCAAACGAAAGTCCTGTACATAACGTCGTGGCGATACGTGAATGACGTCACACGAATGTTGATAAACAAAGAAAGCTATTGGTTGACGTTGACGTTTCTGCACCTAGAGGCGCGGCATAGACCACGTGACTGCTGAATGTTTTGCATCGAGAAATGCAAGCAGCTAGGAATTATGGTTTCATATAAGGCAGCTACATTGAGAATGTAAATATTGCATTATGTTACACGAGTGGAATCAGTCGTGGGTCAAAATAAAGGTAAAGAAGAAGCCAAAATTCAGGAATCGATACAATCAAGTACCACAATTGCGCCGAGCCATCATATGGGAAAGTGACAAAAATACAAGGAAACATCACACACAAGAGAGTCTAGAGATAAGCCATTTCCCAGCAGATATATTTACAAGGCTGCAAGAAACAGACAAGATAGTATAGTAAAGACAAACGTGAGATATAAATAATAAAAAGGATCTGAATAAACCATTTAGGGTAATAATGTGATTATTTTCTTATCCATGATTTTAACGGGTTTTACGTGTTAAAAAACTGACATATCATGTGGTTCCTTTAAGTGCCTACGCAATATGTTTGATTAAGAAGTACGAAATTTTAATGTTTGATACAGCACTCTTATCTATCTTGGAGTCTGGAATATGATATTAAGATATTCCCTTTTGTATTACAGCATTTCTAGTACATGGTGGATGTATGATAGCGTACCTGTTGTGGCAGCCTGATCCTGATATGGTGTACATGTTCTATATATTTGCTGGTCTCTGGGGACTAGGAGACGCTGTCATACAAACACAGATAAATGGTATGTCCTCCTTTATCAAGCAATGTTAAAGCTGCATACTCTGTAACTATGAACATTTTTCGAAAATTTTTATTTTCTTTTTAAATCATTTGTAAAAGTAGAATTAAGCTATGTTTTCACAATAAAAATGTTCAGTACAGCTGAAAACTGCATGGAAAAGTGAATTATCTTATCAAATAGGTGTTTATTTCTCTTATTGGTAATTATTTGCATCCCTCCAATAATTCTAGACCATTGAATTTTATCATAAATGCAGTTGTTGTGATGGTGATAACTTGTTAAGATTTACGAAAATGGTAAAATGTTTACCTGAATTTGAGTATTTTTACTGTGTTCTTGAAAAATAAAAACATCATTTTTAAAATTAGAAGATCAAAAGTTACAGACTATGCAGCTTTAAGACGTATCCACGAATTATCATAAATAGTCGTGCACAATGAGAGTATTACAGTAAGAGTTAGAAAAGATGCGCGGATCCAGAGATTTTTGTCAGGGGGTTCCAAGCCCAACAAAAAAAATTGACAGATTGAACGTGGTTTTTAGTCATCAGCTTATTTGACAGAGGGGGTCCAAATTCATTCCCAAGAGAAATAAGTTTACAGGGGGTCCCAGTTTTTCTAGGAGGGGGTCCTAATGATTATTGCTATAGAAACCTATAGCACTTGTGATTTTACAGGGTGGGGAGTCCAGACCCCCAATCCCCCCCTCTGGATCCACGTATGGAAACGCAACAGTCAATACATGCACTATTTTATAACATGACAATTTAGAGAAGTTATCTGTCTTCTTACAAAGATAAAATATATATTAATGAGTTAGTTTAATGGGCCTAGCTTTCATACATGTTTTTATTCCTATTTCATCTACTTTCGCTTTTATCACTTTTTTGTCACACCCAAAAGAGTAACAATAATCTCCACATATATATCCTGTATCCACATTTAATGTTTCATAACCTGAACGTTTTGAACAGCTGCAATATCAAGTGACCAAAGAGATCCTGATGGATTTGCACCAGAATGTGTAGTCTTCTCCATTGAAACTAGTAATCATGGTAATGTACGAAAATGTTCTGAACAAAAATACACTGAACAAAATTTCTAATTGGTCTGGTCATCTCTGCTTATTGGTCATCCTATAAACTTGATTTTTACAAAAAGTATGAAAGATATAATATTGAAATTTTGTATATATTGCTCTTAGGGCTTGATACTTCGTTTACTGTACCAACAATTGGTGCATTGGCTTTGAAATGGTTTTGCTTTATTGTTGAATAATTTAACAAAACAGAGATGACCAATCAGAAAATTTGTTCTGTGTTATTCGCTTTCCACTCTATGTTTCAACAATATAGTGGAAAAAAGAATTATTTGTGTTTAACTCATTTCCTTTGGGATAGGTATGGAAAATAATCAGTGTAAAATATTTTGATTTTCATTGCAGCATTATACGGTTTCCTATTCACGGAGAATTCCGAGGCTGCCTTCGCCAACTATCGCCTGTGGGAATCTCTGGGCTTCATCATCGCCTTTGCCTGCCAGAATTTCCTCTGCACCAACATTAAGATCTATATTTGTCTCTCCTTTCTGGTTGTTGGAATGTTATTATATGGTATTGTGGAAGTCACTTATAGAAAGCCAGTAGACAACAACGCTGGAACGACAGTGAAGGACACAAAATTTTAGTGGCAACTTTACAATACTTTAATAAGCACTATGCTAAAAATGTGCAAGACAATAAAGTGCAACAAAAAATATGTGCAAAAACTGTGAACGCATGCACACAGTTGAAAATAACACATGAATATAGTCCAGCCAAGGTGCCATCAGACAATGCCAAATATGCATGGCAGAATTGGATGTAGATTTATTTTGGCCTTGTCGCGAGAAAAACGTGATTTTGTTGTATACGAATAACAAAGGCGCTGAGCAGCCAGCCCATGCGCCGTCCGGCCAGCACATTTGTCATTTGCTACCTGGGATTAGTGTAATAGCCAAACTTGCTAACTGTGAAATTTCAAAAGTCTAACTAGTCTCTGTTGTTGAGCCGGTGGATTGAACCTTACTGGGTCGCAACCTCAAACAGGGATTTTCTTGCGACGAGGCCAGTTTTGTGTACAGACGCATTAATAAAAATGCATTTTGTGTAATGTGAAATGTAATTTTTAAACATACATGTGAAACAATAGTCTAACTAGTCTCTGTTGTTGAGCAGATGGCTTGAGCTATACTTAGTGAGGTTAGATGTCAGACAAAACTCTGATTGTCTGTGAGTCACGAGCCCTTTTCTTTGTTTGACCATAGTGTGTTAATTTGATTAAATTGTTGCTCTGTGCTGATACATTACATAAGTTAGCAAGCCTCCATGGGAGCTTAACAATCTTTGTGGTTTAACAAAAACAGAATATAGGGCGAAGATTTGGTACCAGTAAAAAGCATCTAAGCCCTGCCCCAATCCCTACCCCTGGGGCTTAGGTTGCTGTCCGTTGTAAGGTAGTGGCTCTGTTGTTATTGATTCTATGTTTATTGATGCTCCCATTGTTTCTATGTGCCTGTGTATGGTACTTGTTTTTTTATTCAGTACTTAGTGTCCATTCTAGTTTTCCAAGAAGAGAGAGCTTCTTGATTTACTTAATTGTCTTTCCTGGTGTCTTGTGGCTGTTTGTGTTCTGTGGCTCTCTCTCACAAAGCCGTGGGTTGGTCTGCAGTGTGTGAGTGTGGTGTTTCCTGGTTTGTTACCGGAAATATCGATGAGTAGGATGTCTTACCAGAATCGTTGGGTTTCTAACAAACATCCGCCATGTTGTTGTTGTATAGTCACGCGATTCTCTGTTGTGAAGAAGGTGAAATTGGAAAAGAATATATATCTAGCACCCCTAAAATTGGAATCAAGCTCTCACATTACAAAAAAATGATAATCTGGTGGCAAAATAAGTTTCTGAGCATATGATATAATAATCTGTTTGAAATGAATATTATTCCAATTGTAAAGATAATAACCCCTATGAATGAAATAATTTTCTGACAACACAAAATGATAATTGGTTAAACCAAATTTGTTCTGAGCTAACAGATTAATAATCAATTTAACGAAATAAATTCTACTAAGTTGTGTAATAAATAAGAGTTACTTGTCACACAAAGCGACAACAAGATACAGATGCATTTTTAAAACAAAGTAATATACTAATTTAATAAATGTGGACCCTTATCTGTGGTTTTGGCATTTCCTGGTCAAACTAATAATTATGTTTTCTATATAAGAAGCGCATAATACTTGTATATTTTTGTCAAATCTTTATATTTTTGCCACTATTAGCCACCTTTAACTGATAACGTTTGAGACGTGACATGTGATTTCCAACAATGTGGCATTTTGACAAGTGTAGACACAGACGAGCCTGTGCAGAATATTTTTTAAGCTTAGAAACTCCAAATGATGTTCTGTCAGTAGATTAACAGCCATAGAATATTTAAGCGACTAGCAAAGACTCTGATGAGTATGTGCGTATGCGCAGGCTGGTATGAGCCTTTGGTTGTCGCACATACAACATTGTTAGAAATCTCATGTCTCGGATCATTTGCAAGTAGTTTCGGACCAAAATAAGGCATGTTGGTCTGCATCCAAACTGTTCAACCCAAACTTTCATTTTTTATGGTGGGTGTTCATATTTAGCACAATGATTACTTATGGTAAGTAGATGACATTGAGGGCTTCAGATCAACGTTATAACCGTTAAGGCTGGGAGTCAAGGGTCAATAACTCTGTCTTACAGCTTGCAACGCAAGCTCCTCTTTTATCGTTTGATTGTTAATTTTCATATCTAGCACAATGTTTGCCTACGGTATGTAGATGACAACAAAGGTTTCATAGAACTGCCATGACCCTGGAGTCAAAATTCAAGGTGAAATATACTTAAAATCTGTCTTATGGGTCGTAAAGCAAACCCCTTTATATATTTTTTGATGAAGGGTGTTCATATTTAGCTCGATGTTTGCATATAGCGTGTTAATGGCAACGAAGGTTTTTGATAGCAGATATGACGTTTGGGTCAAAAATCAAGGTGATATAATTAAAATCTTTCTTACAGCTCGAAATGTGAACTTTTCTTTCATTTTGGCGGGAGGGTGTTTATTTTGGCACACACTGATTTCCTATGGTGTGCAGATAAAAGTAGACATTTCAGATCATCAATAAGACCTGGGGTCAAAGGTCATAAATAAAAAGGAGTTTGCGTTATGATTCGGATTAAGCCCTCCAGTAGTAAATTTTACTGACCATTCCAAGGCCCGGACGAGTTCAACTGGAGTAAGGACGAGTGAAAAATTTACACCACTTGCCCCACAGGACGAGTAGGTCCAAAAAATCGAGCCCTGAAGGCGGTACTTCTTTTGTGGATCATTTATGTTTTTTCAGTCTTGTGTTTGTTATGCCTTTGTGCGCGTGTGTTTATTTGTGCCTTGTGATCACCTGTTGGGAAAGGGCTGACCTTTTGGCTCTCGTTTGTGGTGTCTACCTGTGAGTTTGTCACTTTTCCATTGGTATCATGGGTCAGGTGTGGTACTTGAGAATGTATCGATTCCTGATCTTTGCACCCTTACTTATTTTCAGATCACCGCTAAGACTTTGGAGTCAAGAGACAAGGTCTAATATAATTAGAATTTGTTTTAAGGCTGTGCTTCATTTTAGGATCCCTTTGTTAATTACGTTTTATTTCTATCTTTGTTACACTGTCATGTCTGTTCCTTGCAGCCTAGTGGTCACCTACTAGCAAAGGGTTGACCTCTTGGCTCTCTTGTGTGTTGGGCTTTCTTGTGTTTTAGTCAATTTCTCAATAGGTTTTCTAGGTCAGATATGGTTCTTGTTTGTATCTATTTCTGATATGTGCCTTCCTTTCTTCTTTGTAACGCACACACTTGTAACATTTTGTGAAGGGTGCTTATATTTGCATATGGATTTACAATGTGCGTAGATGATAACGAAGGTTTCAGACCTTAGAGTCAAAGTTCAAATATACTAAAATATGTCTTATGGAAAGTAATATCTTTCATTCTTGGCCTATATTGTTCACGTTTTGCATGATGATTGTATATGCCGTTTAGATGACACCGAAGGTATCAGGTCACCGCTATGACCTTGGAATTAAAAGTCAATGTCAAATAAATCCAAATATAGCTTAATGGTCCCATGCAAATTCCTCTTTCATATTTGATGAAGCTAGATCATATTTTGTACAGTGATTGCCGGCAACAAATGTTTTTGAATAGCCATTTTGACCCTGAAGCCAAAGGTCAATGTCAAATACACATAAAAGCCAGTTGTATCGATTGTAATACCAACTACTCTTGTTTTGTGGGAGGATAATATTCATATTTAACATAATGTATACCTCGTGAGTTATGTAGATGACAAGAAATCTTTTGCATTCCAGGCATGGCCTTTGTGTCAAAGGTCAAGGTCGAGATACTAAAATTGTAGAGTAAATATCCCTATTATGTTTGGTGGAAGGTATTTATATTTTGCACAATGTTTGCCTCAGATGTGAAGATGTCAACAATGATTTCCGATTTCTGATATGACCTTTTGATTCAAAAGTCAAGATTATGGTTTCGGATTTCTGATATGAACTTTGATTCAAAGGTCAAGATTAAAGTACTTACAAACTATCTATATGACTTGTAATACCAACATTTTTAAATGGAAATTATTCATATTTAGGACGCTGTCTATGTTTTTTTAGATTACAGCAAAGGTTTTGGCTGGCTAGTATGAAATTGAAGACCCAGGCCATGGTCAAAAAGATAATGTCGTACTATGCGGTACTGCTATGTTAAATCAATAAATAACACAGGATTCTCTCTATTTTATTTATGTATTTAAATTGCAAACATGAGGTCACTTTAGTAGGGTGAAACCATGAGGTAACTTATGTAGGGTGTAACCGTGATGTTTTGTCAGTTCAAAAGGTAACTATAAGCAGGCCCATCGGAAATTGTTACATTATTACTTTCCGTATTGTGTCCTTTCTAGTTGCTGAGGAAGAAAGAGATGGTTGTTTTACTTCAATTATGTTGTGGCTATCTGTGTTCTGTGTCTCTTTCTCGTGGCGCCGTGGATCACACTGGTCAATGTAAACGCACCGGTGGTTGCTACAACGAGCTGGTGGTTAAATTTTTCAGCACAGGTGGTGGCGTAAAAGGTAAAAAAATCTATACCTGTTGACTTCATGATTTATTTATAAACTTGCATTTATTCTATTTGTGATGACACCTGGCGCACAGACCACCGGTAACATTGCAGTTTATGGCTCTGTCAAGCAATCGGTGATTTAATTCATGGTTTGGACTGCAAATCCAACAAAGTTCTGGAGTTTTGCCGTGACAGGTGCTTTTTTTCTAGTGTACCTGCCTAAATTGAGGGGAATATGCATGTCTAAGTACAGCTGTTATCATATTTACATGAAATAACATCCAAAAAACGATTACCACTTTGTATCGTTTTTCTTGGTGAACTAGCTAACGTTTTATTGAGGAATTTTATTACAACGCACTGGGAGCATTTTTGACGCATTGATACAACGCACTGATGGATGCCTAGATGTGCCATGGTTGCTGGTGCAGCCTCACCATAGCATTCACTGTTCTTATAAACGGTACATAAATCGTTATTTGAGCCAGCTCATGATATTTCAGTACCAGGACGAAGACTCAGGTGAGCCTGTGCAAATGTACAGACTCGCCAGAGCCTTCTCTGCATAGAGAAAATAGAGAGTAGTAATCTTTTTGGATGTTATTTCATGGGACTATGATAACATAGCTGCAGCTGTGCTTAGACATGCAGAATTGTCCTGACGTTAGGCAGTCACAATAGAAAAAAGCACCTGTCACTGTCAAACTCCACAACTGTGTCGGATTTGTCGGTCAAACCATGAATCATGGCAGAGCCATAAACTGCAAAGTTACTGACGGTTTATGCGCATTGGGTCATCAAAAGTAAAAGAAATGCAAGCCTATAAAGAAATCATACAGTCAATAGGCATAGAGTTTGTGGTTTGTGTACACTGATGAAGGCTCAAGCGTGACTCTGCAAATGTATAGCCTCACCAGAGACGCTCCAGAGCTAACCCTGTTCGCACTTTGAGAGTGTTTCCGCCTATTTTTCAGATTGGCCCCAAAACTTTTAATTTAATGAGATTGTTTGTCCGTTATGATACATTATAATAGTTAAAAAGCCTCCATGCGAGCTTAAAATTTTTGTGCTTCAACAACAGCAGGATCTAGGGCGAAGAATTGGTACCAGTAAAATGCAATTTTAGCACCCCAGAGATATAGGCTGCTGTCTGTTCTAAGGCGGTGATTCTGTTGTTGTTGATTCGTTGTTGATTATTTCTCCCATTACAGGATTCTGTAACTGTTCTATATTTTGTTACTTTATGTCCATTATTGTTTTGCGATCATCTTGATGGGGAAGAGAGAGAGAGAGCTGGCTGCTTCGCTTAGTTTGTCTTCCTGGTGTCTCGTGATTGTTGTGTGGCTATTCCTCTCAGTGCCATGGGTTTGTCTGCAGTTTGTGATTATGATACTCACTTACTATTTTTGGGTGTCATTCATGCGAACAGCGATGGCTTTGGCGAGTCTGCACATTTGCTTGGTCTAGTCTGAGCCTTCGTCACAGTTCAAAATTCTCATGTGTTGACTCAAATGGCCATTTTGTGCGAGCAGCGAAGGATCTAGCGAGTCTGCACATTTGCCCAGACTTACCTTAGCCGTCGTTACTGTACAAAATCTCTTGTGCTGCCTTAAATGGCTATTTGTGTGCTATTCACGCCAGCAGCAAATACTCTGGTGAGTCTGCACATTTGCGCAGGCAAAGTCACTGGACAATGTAATAAATATCAAGATCTCTTGAGCTGGCAGCAAAGGCTCTTGGGAGTCTGCACGTTTGCATAGGCTCGCCTGAGCCTTCTTCACAGTATCGAAATAGCATGTGCTGGTTGAAATGGCGATTTTTGTTACGTTTATGTGAACAGCGAATGACGTGGTTAGTCTGCACCAGCAACCACAGGACTTCTGTGCCACCATCAGTGCGTTGTATCAATGCTTTAAAAATGCTCCCAGTGCGTTGTAATAAAATTCCTCAATAAAACATTTGCTAGTTTGCCAAGAAAAAAATTACAAAGTAGTAATTGTTTATTGGATGTTATTTCATGGGAATATGACAACAGCTGCGCTTAGACATGCAGATTTCCCTCAAATTAGGCAGTTTCACTAAAAAAAGCACCTGTCACGGCACAACACCAGAACTTTGTTGGATTTGCAGTCCAAACCATGAATTAAATCACCAATTGCTTGGCAGAGCCATAAACTGCAATGTTACCAGTGATCTGTGCGCCAGGTGTCATCACAAATAAAATAAATGCAAGTTTATATATAAATAAATCATAAAGTCAACAGGTATAGATTTTTTTACCTGTTACGCCACTACCTGTGCTGAAAAATGCAACCACCAGCTCGTTGTAGCAACCACCGCTGCGTTTACATTGACCAGTGTGTGGATTGGTGTGCAGTCTGAAATTGTGGCGTTTCCTGGTCATACTCACTAGCCTTTTGTGTCCAAGAGAGAAATAATGGACGTAGAATCCTTGGGTTGCGAAGATGTTCAATGTAAAAATGTTCATGATGAATAATAATTTGACTTTTATGAATAGTATTTTCCCTAAATATAGGTACCATTTTCTTTGCAACTCTGCTTGTCCAATGCGCGTTACGTAGTCCATTCGTTTACCTTGTTGCATTTCCAAAATGATCTGCGTACCTGATAAGACTCCCATTAGCACGATGGTGCAGGTCCATACTGCATGGTAAAAAAGACTATTCTGTGTAAATGGTGTGATAAAAAAGGGTTAGTTTGTGTATACTATTTTTTAAATATCAAATGAATAGAAGTGTGAATCCACTTTTTTCACAATGCATTTGAAACTATATCATCAGCACACGTTCTCTGGTTTGGATTATAAAGTTGCTGCAGAATTGGGGGTATGTTATATTTTTATCGTTGGGAATCGTGCAAGCGGGTAGCCAGGCGGAAGACTTGACGACCAGGCCCCGAGGTTATAAAATTTGTTTCATTCTCAACTCAACTGAGCATGGAATTTCAACTGCTATAAAACTAAAATGCTAAAAATTAGAGATTTTTCTTACTTTCAAACTCTTAGATGGTGGGTTTTGCATGATAATAAATGTTAAAATGCCAACAATTACTGGCATTTTAACATTTTGAACATGCTAAATGTCATGCTCATTTGAGTTGAGGCCAGGCTTCACTATTAAATTTGCCCCATATAGTATGTTTCGCCGAGAACATGTATGTAGGCCTATGATCGGTAAATATCACAATCAAAGACCACAAACCAACCCACGGCACCACGAGGAGGAGACACATAACACAAACAGCCACACGACAGCACGTACACAAATTAAAGTAAAGCATACTTCTCTTCCTCAACAAGATGATTGCAAAACTGGAAGGGAAAATAAGAACTACAATACAAGCAATTTTTGATTTACAAACACCTTAAAGTGAAATGTTATTAGTACACAGAAATAGAACATAATATATTCTGAAAATTTTCCGTGTTTTGAAGGGTCCTAGCTGCTATATGTGTTGTTGAGTCATAAAACAAATGGGGTTACTAGGGTAGGGATGGGACAAATGGGCTTACGTACGAGGTGTCATCCAATAAAGAATGATACTTTCTTCATAGTATGAAAACCTGTGTGTGCATTTAGTTAAAATTCACCATAATAATAGTATGACATCTTAGCAATTCAGGAATATAAACATTATGTTTGTGGTTGATTAGTTGCCATAGTAACGGGATGTTTTGTGGAAGGACTTGAAGACGCATGGCCACGTTTACATTATTTTTTGAATACCCACAGTTATTGAAAGTCTTTTATTTTCAGTCATAGATAGAATATAACCTCTTGATATCATTTATTCTACTATACAATCTTAGTGTTACATAAAATGCTATAAAAGATGAACCAAATATGCATATGCTTTATTTTGGTTGCCTAGCAACCAACTTACTTGATTTTTTATAAACACACTACTTTGTGTTGCTATGGTAACTATGTAGGTGAAGGATATCCCACAAAATGTTTCGTTATGTGCAGCTTATTGTTATTAAGTATACAGGAACAGAACTATGTTCACTTTAATTGCCTTCGACTATTTGATATTAACTTTTAAAGTCAAGAGGTCAGGGAAAATATCAGATATTTCTTGAAAACTTGATTTTTTAGGCTTTGTTTCCATGGTAACGGCTCAAGAATCTGAAACACTACTTTCCCCTATTGGCTATAGACAGATTGCATGAGCATATATAAGTACTAGTAGAAAAATAAACTATATATCTTAATATGTTGCTATGGTAACCACCTATAGTGAGCCGTCCACTCATGTTTGCCCAGTCTTCTAATGTTGCCTAGCAACAAAAGTTGGAACTATGTAAAATGTCGAATATGGTACATTTGAACAGCCAAAAAGACGAGCTAGCTTTGAAAGAAATTTCATAAGCCTAGCATGTAAATTCACTGCGCTATAGGAAAAGTCTCATTCTTTATTGGATGACCCTCGTATGCGAAACTCTCGATAGCTTTAATTCTGTTAGTTCGAAATTCCCGCTTTTAAATTCAAAGTGATTCAAATATATTTGATTCTGTTCAGGTTGTGTTTCCTATAATTTGTTCCCCCCAATAAACCACAGCACACTATACTCAGTGTCAGCACTATCATAT
Source organism: Loripinus fragilis (assembly GCA_964019695.1). Taxonomy (NCBI): domain Eukaryota; kingdom Metazoa; phylum Mollusca; class Bivalvia; order Lucinida; family Lucinidae; genus Loripinus; species Loripinus fragilis. The sequence goes on from OZ026523.1 coordinate 22,570,727, forward strand.
TTGAGCAGCAAAACAGCAGATCTATAAATTTGGATACTACTTGTATTTCAGCAGGGCCCAGACCTGTAACTTTTTTCCATAGGTCTCAATGATAAGAGTTTGGTAAAATGTGACTTTCACAACTCTTCAACAGCTAAATAGCTACCACATAATTATAGCTTGGCATCAGACTGACCACCTGGATGCGTTTATTTACCTTGGTGACCGCCATCTTTTATCACTTTTTAGCCTCGGAAGCTGACGACCCTACCCCGCAGCAAATTTGCATAGAAAAAATAGAAATGCACAGGGTCTAATTTTCTGATACCCTGCCTTAAAACAAGTACAAAATATCAAACAAATGTGCAGCAGTTGCCCTTCCCTCAAGTGAAAATTATTCTTTTTCAATGCAGACATTAATGTCCAATCGGTGGACATTTTCCTTTTCAAATATACACCTGATTATCCACCCATCGATTAGCCCAATCACCGCCGTCCTTATATTTACAGGTCTGTGACAAGCATGGAAGTCGTGGATGCGTATTCGAAGAATGACGTCACTGTATCTGCTAATTCTATTAACCCAATAGTCGTGCAACAAGAAATTCCTAGAATGTCAAGAGTGCGAATCATGAAAAAATTACTGGTCGTGAGTTCAGCTTTCCTGTGTCTTTTTACGTCATACCAGTCTCTAGTTAACTTACAGAGTAGTTTAAACAAAGAGGAGGGGCTCGGGACGGGTGGACTGGCTACAACATACGGGGCCCTTGTACTATCGAGCTTATTCCTGCCACCATTTTTAATAGGTCGCATAGGATGTAAATGGACGGTGGCGTTTTCTGCTTTGAGCTACATTCTTTACATGGCAGCCAATATTTACCCTACTTGGGCTACGATTTTGCCTACAGCCATCCTTCTTGGATTCGGTGCCGCTCCGCTGTGGTCCTCTAAATGTACATATTTAACACAGATCAGTAGTTGGTACGCCAAACAGACGGGAAAATCAGAAGGCGCTGTACTGAACACATTCTTTGGAATATTCTATATGATATTTCAGTCAAGTAAGTTTGCCGAGTCACGAGAAAACCTTATTTGTTGCATGCAAACAACAAAGGCACATACCAGTCTGCGTATCCACGCAGACTGGTCTGCGCCTTTGTTATTCGCTCCCATAACAGTATGATGCCTAAACTTGCTTCGTGAAAAATTTCAACAATCTGTAGCTGAACAGAATATTTTATTATGAACTGATCGGAAACCAGGAAGACAGGATTTCTCGCGACTAGGGGTCATTTTGATTATAGCTGAGCCAGCACATGGGACCATGGTATGCTTAGTACGTTGTGCAAAGGCAAGTAGCGAGTGCTAAGGGATTATTTCAAAGCTTCGAAAGGCATAACGGCTCTAGATCTATCCAGTGTAAACATGAATTTGAATCTAAAAATATATAATTTAATAGAGCTTTGCTGAAAATCTGTTTGCCGCTTACTCCCAACTGGCTCACGGAATTGGGTTTGCATTTAAAAAAAAAGACGTTTGTTGTCAGAAATCGACACCCGATATAACAACATAAAGAAAGCAAAGATCAGGAATCAATTCAGCCAAGTACCATACCTGACCCAGGAAACCATACGGGAAAGCGACAAAAACATGCGAAAACATCACACACAAGAGAGCCAAGAGGTCAGCCCTTTCCCAACAGGTGATTATGAGGCTGCAAGGAACAGACAAGGCAGCCTAACAAAGACAAACATGAAACATAAATAACAAAAAAATCCGCAAAAGAAGCATTGGAACTCGAATTAGGCTTAAACAGTCCATGCATCCACTTGAAATGCCTGAAACGTGTAATTGATATTTCATAGTTTCTTTTATGCAGCAGTAATATATTTAATTATCATATTTATCATGCACGTTTTCCTTTTTTAAATGACATTGTTTGCAAGCATATAATAATTTGGTACTGAACCGAAGCTGATACCTTGTATGTGATTGTATATAACCAGATTTTATAAGTTATTTGAGTTTGGTGATGTATTTGAGATGTATCTTTCGTAAGAACTGGAGATTAGCTATCTAATTTTAGCATTTTAAAGTCCCCCCATACCTATAAAGATACTTTTCTTATAGATCATACCTTTGGAAACCTGCTGTCTTCTCAGGTACTTGGTGAGACCAAGAACAGGACGGTATCCATGGAAACGGTCAAAACATGTGGGGTGAATTTTTGTCCATCAGCAGCATATCAGAACACCAATCTTGAGAAGCCGCACTTCCAGAAGGTAAAGTTATTTACACTTTTACGACCATTGGGATATTCCATAAAGTTTGATACAGTTAAGTCAGGATGAATACATTGAGGGGTTACAGGTTATAATTTCCAAACAAAATGTATTCCTTTTGCTGAAGATCGATTTTGTCTTAACAAACAGTGCCGACCCTGATGAAATGCCACCTTATGCGCTATTTCATCTGGGTCTCCAATGTTTTCCATAATACCCATTTAGGGTTTCTATTCCTCAAAGGGTTAATCCTTTTGTATACTGAAGATTTCTAAATGCATATGTTGAACAAGGAAGCCCTCTGCAAAATAACCGAAAATATGAAGATACTTTTCATTAATTTATGCATATATTCTGATTGCCCAATGGTCAATTCACTTGGTACAAGAGTGCGACATACCTGGGTAGATTCTTGGAAACTCATTCATTGCTTAATGGGAGATACCATTATCATGTCCTTTGCATGCATGTGGCTACTAAGATCATATTGATGTTGTCATGATCACATTCTTTGCATACAGGTGGTTATTATGTTTACAAGTGATTTTATCACATATTCCTTGTTCATGATCACATTCTTTGTATACAGGTGGTTAACATGCTTACATTCTTTGTCTACATGTGGTTAATAAGCTTATATGCTTTGTATACAGGTGGTTAACATGCTTCTATGCTTTGTATACAGGTGGTTAAAATGCTTACATTCTTTGCATACAGGTGATTAACATGCTTACATTCTTTGCGCACAGGTGGTTAACGTGCTTACATTCTTTGCAATTAGGCGGTTAACATGCTTACATTCTTTGCATACAGATGGTAAACATGCTTACATTCTTTGTATATAGTTGTATCATGACATAGTCTTTGTCAGGATTATTTATTTGTTTGTTTACAGGTAGTTAACATAATTATATTAATTTTGCATTTGCAGATGAATTTCATGGTCATATTGATCATGATCAAATTCTTTGTCAACAGGTATACATATTATGTGGTATCCTCATCGGAATAGCCTTTCTATCTTTTCTACTGCTATGTTTCGGGCTGGACCCTATCACTCTGGACAAGGAGGACACAAAAGAAAAACGAAAGTTCTCATTTCAACTTACACTTGAGACCCTGAAACATTTGAAGAGATCAAAATGTCAGAAACTTCTGTTGATGCTTACAATATATAGTGGTTATGAACAAGCATTCGTGATGGGAGATTTTACAAAGGTATTTTAGTTATAAATGTTCTAAAATTTCGAATACTTTTCTCTTTCTGTTTTCAAATAAAATGTTGTTTATCAGGGGTAGAATTCACATGTTTAATGCTTGTCAGAAAAGCAAACAGGGAAAACCCTGATCAGACTGCTTCTCCAGAAGCAGACTGAGTCTGATCTGGGTCTGCCCTGTGTCTAGGCTTTCCTGTTCGAAATTTAGAACATTTAATGTATTATTATTATCATTATTATTATTATAATTATTTATTTTATTATCATTTTATTTATTATTTTTGTTATTATTATTTATTTTATTATTGTTATTATTATTAGTAGTAGTAGTCTTATTATTATTATTATTATTATTATTATTAGTAGTAGTAGTAGTAGTAGTAGTAGTAGTAGTAGTAGTAGTAGTAGTAGTAGTAGTAGTAGTATCATTATTATTATTATTATCATAATTATTATTTACTATTATTATTATTATTATTATTATTATTATTATTATTATTATTATTGGCTTTATTACACATCCAATTTCCAAAGAGTTGAACATATATATTGTCTATGTTTAATAAAATGCATATGAGAAGGGAATATTGTCAATAACCAACGATTTATAGCAAAAAGACAAGTTTTAAAAGGTTCAAGAAATATTAGCTTAATGTGTAAGCTCCTGAATTCCAATATTCTGGCTAGTGTATATAGCTGTGCAGACATATTAAGTGTTACCTGGTCGCGAATCCCAAAGATATTTTTGGCTCATATAATGTGTCAGGTAGTACTGGTCTTGAGTGACCATGTAAACTCTAGCTCCCCCTCTCACACCCACCCTTGATTCTACCTTCTGTGTGAGTATCGAGTCGTGTCAGGTTATACTTTTTAAATAATAGTGTACTTGTTTTGTCTGAAGATCTTGTTTGTTTGTTTGATTTAATTCTTTACGTCCCGTCAACAATCTTTCAGTTAAACAGGGACGGGTCTCCCTGGGTTGAACCAGTACTAAGCTAGGATAAATGTGTCTTGCTCAAGGACCACAACGCAGTGACGCCGGTGAGGCTCGAACCCGCGGCCCCTCGGTCTCGAGTAAAGCACTGTACCACTGAGCCACTGCGCTCCCTTTTTTTACCTTAGCGAAATAGTGTAGACCCTGGTGAAATGTCGCATCATGCTGCTTTCATCTGTGACGGCACAGTTTGTAAAAGTACCCGTTTAGGAGTTTCCAGTATAAAAGAGCTAAAGAACTGAATGTGTTGCTGATTATTCGTGGTGTTGTTGGTGATGGCGTGCTTTTCCAGCTTAGATTACAGACTAGTCCAAATACAGTAAAACCTGTGTAAAATGGCCACTCAAGTATAGACAAAACAAAGATCCTAATGACAAATTGAGAAATGGCAAATGTTTGCTTAATGAAGGTCGAAAGTATTGCAAAATGCTCTCATTGGAGCATTTTGCGATACTTTTGGCCTGCATTAAACGATAATTAATCTTGAAAACCAATTTTTGGTCTTTTCGAGAGTGGCCGTTTTACACAGGTTTTACTGTACCTAGTTAGCGAAAAGGGTGATATGAAAACCTGCAACCATATTGTTTTATTTTAGTCCTTTGTTGGGTGTGTCCTCGGCATAGGGAACATAGGTTATGTGATGATTTCCTTTGGTGTTTGTGACGCTATTGGTTCATTGTGCTTTGGGAGACTTGTACAATACGTAGGCCACATTCCTTTCTTTGTTTTAGGTAAGATATATCTTTGGAATATATTTTCAGAAACGCAACACTGCTATCAGATTTCCCTGTATTTTTTTGAGCTAGTCACAGTATTGCACAATGCAGACATATAGATTATGCCTTGACTTTTCTATTGCTATGCTTTCTTTTGGTATTTCTTGTTTATGGTCAGTTCTATAAACAACGTAACGTGCAAAATTCCAAAACTGAGCTTTCTCATACCAGAAATGCGATTTCAAAGTACTTGTATGTCATATGATAAATAGAATCTAACATCAGTGCTTCTGTATTATTGAATTTATTAAACTCAGTGCAAAGTTCCTCAACTTCTTTAATAAATTCAATAGAATATGGCCACTCGTGTAAGATTCTCTATTTAAAAGTGCTAGGTGTGTTCATTTTCATTTCTGTTTATTTTCAAATTAAAAACCCAGCAAGTACAAAGCCTCTGGCCAGACGCCGGAATCTGTTGTCTGATCTCCACTGTTTGTATTTGTCCCCAAAATAGGACACCAGCCTTATATGGGTTAAATAAGATTCCTGATCTTTGCCCTCTTTCTTACTTTAAATAAGATACAAATATTCGACGTGTTCTCTAAATGACAAATGTTCTTTTCTTAATTTCCAGGATTTCTTATCCACCTCAGCAGCCTGATATATTTTCTGCTTTGGCAACCAAATCCAGATGCTAAGCACATGTTCTATATATTAGCTGGTTTATGGGGCGTCGGAGATGCTGTTATGCAAGCGCAAATAAATGGTATATATCAAATATGTAGGTAGAACAGAACTCTACAGGAGTGTAGTGGATCAGTTGATAGAGTGTTAGACTTGGGATCGAATAGTCACTAGTTCGAGAATCTCTGAAGTCACTGTGTTGTATTTTTAGCAAGACACTTTATCCTCTGCATAGTACTAGTGTACCCCAAAAAGAAAGAAAAACATCCAGATATGACTGCAAAATTGTTGACTGGAACGTAAAATATCAAACAGGCAAACAAATCAAGAACTCTAATTATTCATTCATTTCACTACAGCGAAACCAAGAACTTGGCAACGCTAAAAACTACGAGCATATTTTGCTGGGTATGTAGTTGATAGGCCTCTGTGTCATATGGCTGCTGAGTTTGATTATAAGAATCATGACAAAATAAAAAAAGAAGGCAAAGCTCAGGAGTCGATACAATCAAGCCTCACACCAGACTTAGGATACCAATGTGAAAGTGATAACGTCACAATTAGACATCACAAACGAGAGCCAAGAGGTCAGCCCTTTCCCAGCAGGTGACCATCAGGCATCAATAAACAGATGCGCACTAAAGCATAACAAAAACAAGACAGAAACGACATAAATGACCCACAAAAGAAGCACCGCCTTGGAATGGTCAGTATAAAAATAAAACTTATAAAGCAAAGATAAGGACTCAACAGAAAATAAAACTGATTCAGGAGCAAAAGAAATCGAACAGGTAAACCCCAGTGTGCCTGACAACAGCCTAAGCATCAGGCTCCTACCATCTCATCAATAGCTAAGTCTTTAAGTCGAAACATACATAGAGTCTGAAGTACGACCCACTGGCGTGCAATTAAAGAGGAAAGCAAAGTTGCCAACCGTGATTGGGTTAACCACCATGCATGCAGCCTGTTGCAATACATTATGGTATAGCCAATCTTTTTATAGTGGGAAATTGTTTTAACGAACTGTGCTGAAAAATTATTAGAGCAAACAATCTTCTTCAATTTATACACCAAGTCACCATAGAATTCAGGTTCCCAAAGTCCTTGGCGTAAGACAGATTTAAGTCCAATTTGGAATTTAGATATCAAATTATAGTATCATCTATAAAATTTAGATAAGGATTGCGAAATTTATGATACGGTTAGCCTTGTTTAAGAAGTTTCTGAGTTAACAATTTATTGCGAGTGTTGAAATCAGCTACATGGCTAGATACTCTAGCAAAACGAATGAGTTGAGAGAGATAAACGTCATAGGATGTAGAGCGAGGAACATCACCATCTAAAATGAGAAATTGACAATTTCAAAAATCAAAGTCGTCACGTTTATCATTAATTTGGTAGAAACAATATCAGTAGAAATTGACAAATGCAAGTCTAAAAATGTGGCTTCGGTATCCAGGTATTAGCTTTATTAAGTTGGAGCTCTGAAGGGTATATTTGGCTTACCATATTATCAAAGTATACATTTTTTAATGTTTAAAATGTCGTCCAAATATCTGGATATCGTGTTAAAAGCATCAATAATACCAGCCTGCTTATCATCAGAAAGAGACATCATATATTCCCTCGGTAACAAAATGAGAATAAATCAGCAACCAGGGGAGCACAATTAGTGTCCATAGGAATTCCAACTACTTGTCTATACAACTTGGTGCCGAGTTGAATAAAAATGTTGTCCAACAAAAAGGTCAGCGCATCACATACATTTTGACAAGACCATGCATGATATTTTAAGGTTTTTTTCGAAGTAAAAAAAATCGTCAAACCTTATACTGATTACTTAAATTTAATTAAAGATTATGAAAATACGTTTTATTACTAATTTAAGTTCGCGTTTATGCTTACAACTCCTTGTCTCAATGTCTCAATGCGATTTGTAACCATGCTATAAAATATTGTGAAAAAGTTTAGGAGAGGTATGATAAAATCAATTATGGTCTATAAAAAAATCAAGTGAGATTCTTAAAAAAATTAAAATGTAAAGGTTTTCAAGCATCTATTCTGTCTACATATGATTTCTCTACTCTCTATACTATATAGGCTCATAATCGCATCAAGGAAAAATACCTACCCAATTATTTGAACAATCTTTAAAGAGAGAGAGCTCACTTCATTTAACTTGTAACGATAAACTCGTGTGGTTTTTCTTTTACCTTTAACAACAAAATTTCGACTTGTGGCGATGTCAGAAAGGTCTCCAATGTCTTTTGGACACCATATTGTTCGATTTTGCTCTAACTCTAAATTGTACAGACAAAGGACCTCTGACACTTTGATAATGTTCTGCCTATTTTTCAGATTGTTTCCAAACTTTGAGATGGTAGGGGCCTGATGATTTGGCTGTTTGTCAGGCCCACTGGGGTTTACCTGTTGGATTTCTCTGCTGTAGTATTCAGATTAATTTACAGTTGAGTCCTTATCTTTGCTTTGTCTCCTTTTTTATCTTGATTTATATTTTTAGGAGATGATGCGTTGTTAAGTTGGAGGTCTTTCATGCAAACCAAACATCTATGTGTCTTGATCCATATCTGAATTAAGGGTGAGGTTGGCGCCGTGAAACCGGTTTAAGCCCTCCAGTAAACATTTTACTGACCGTTCCAAGGGGGTACTTCTTTTGTGGATCATTTATGTCATTTCTGTCTTGTGTTTGTTATGCCTTTGTGCGCGCCTGTTTATTGGTGCCTTGTGGTCACCTGCTGGGAAAGGATTGACCTCTTGGCTCTCGTTTGTGGTGTCTAACTGTGAGTTTGTCACTTTCCCATTGGTATCCTGGGTTAGGTGTAGTACTTGATTGTATCGAATCATGATCTTTGCACCCTTACTTACATTCACTATGCTTAAGATATCACTGGCATTCTCTTGGATAAGACGTTTGGTGTAATAAAATGAATAAAGTTTATAATTAGACAGACAGCTACCTGTGACAAAACGAAGGGGGTTAGACGTTGATGTGGTTTGTTCTTTACGTCCCTGTCAACAGCTATGGTCATGTCTGGATGGTCAGTTTACCTAAACACACCTTTTTTCTGGGCAAGCTTGACTAAGCGGTTAACCAGTACTTCGTGCACATACTTTCGTTTGTAACTGACAGCAACCCTTCTTGAATCACCTAAGGGAAGAGAATGACCGTAGAAATTATTTAATGATTGAGAAATTTGACTTCACCAAAACATTTGATAATCCATTATTGCCATGCGTAACGGTTTTTAACATCAATACATGACAACAGAGTCGCATTAAAGATATTTTAAAGTCAAAAACCATGAATATTATAATGATAAGTTGTTTGTTTGTTTGTTTGTTTTCCATCTTAATATATTTCAAATATATTTTGTAGTGCAACTGTAGTCAATTCTACCTTGATGACTATTTTTATCTGGTTGATATTATGCAATAATCTACTATAACCATTCATCCATGCTTAAAGTACACCTATTCAGAGACCATGTAACTTGTTATTTGTATTGGGTAGATACAGTATATGCCCAAAATAACGTATCAACAGAATTTAGAAAAGGAAGATTTTCATAATCGAACAAAAAATATGTATAACTAGAGCACGCAGTCGATGGGGCGCCATCGCAAATCCCCACGCTAAAGTTTTTGACTCCCCCAGCACCCAGGAGTACCACCCCGGGGCATGACCTTGGCAACAGAATGAAAATTCTGTTCAATATGTTTTCGATCTTATATTTGTAAGAACACACACAAAGTTTGGTATAAAAATCTTTAAAATTGATATGTTAATTGACCTTGCCCCAAGGTCATCAGTTTGACCCAAAGATGAAAATATTACTTGCATTTTGTTCTGCTCGTCATCTCCGTCGATTTGATATGCTACATGACCATATTTGAAAAAAAAGTTATTTGACCCCCTGGGTACCCCCAGTGCCCCAAAGTCCCACCCCTGGGACAGGACACAGGCGACAGAATAAAAATCCCGTCTGATATGTTTTGTATCTTTCATTTGTGAGAACACGCACAAAATTTGGTATAAAAATCTTTGAAATTGACATGGTAACGGAAATTTAATGATATTTGACCTTTGACCTTGCCCCAAGGTCACCAGTTTAAACCTAGGATAAAAATTTTACTTGCATTCTGTTCTGCTCGTCATTTCCGTCGATTTGATATACCACATGACCATGTTTGAAAAAAAAATGACCCCCTGGGCACCCCCAAGTCCCACCCCTGGGGCCAGGGGACAAAATGAAAATTCCGTCTGATATGTTTTGTATCTTTCTATTGTGAGAACATACACAAAGTTTGGTATAAAAATCTTTGAAATTGACTTTGTAATTGAAATTGAAATTAAATGATATTTGACCTTTTGAACCCTCCCCAGGGCCCCAGGGGGCGGGGCCAAAAAAAAGTTTAACATTGCACGCTCCATTCATGTCAGTAACTCACGCACCAAATTTGGTTAAATTCCATCCAATGGTTTAGGAGGAGTGGCATAACGGACAGACGGACAGACGGACGGACAGACAGACGGAGGCGATTACAATATCCCCTTCGCTTTTTTAAAAAGCGTGGGGATAAAAAGTTGCTCTCACTTTATTCAGTTGAAATAAAACTAGCACATGTTGCTAAGTATTAAAGGAGGTTTGTACTGGAGAACGTTATTTATGTCATTGCTTCCTTATTCGGTAAGAATTGCATTTTAATGGGTTTGGGCCCACATTTTTGGGCTACAGAATATCACCCCCTTGAACCAACATGCCACTTTCACATTTTGCGCATAATGTGGTCATGCATTTACAGACAAAAGGTTTTACTGGGTCAAAGGTGTGAATAATATCGTATTAAACCTTTTCTAACTGCTATATATTATTTTAATCCAAAAAACGGTTGTTGAAGCCCAAAATTTAACACCTTAGAGCAGTTAATAAGTGAAACTTTTTCTAAGAACACAAAGTACTCAAGACAGGAAAGCTTAATTGCGCATCGAAGGGCAGTTAACACACTTTTAGTTTTACCAAAAAACATAGACATTCATTAATAGCAGGTGTCAATGATCCTTGATGGCGTTCTAATGGGCGCTAATTGTGCTTCTCTTGTTGCAGATTTGTTTTTGCTTTGTTATAAGAGATACTTCATGTTGCCTCTTTCTGCCAACAGTCAAATTGATGCTATTGAAGCGTTCAACTGTACTTCAAGAACCTAGATGACTTACTAAATATTGATAATTCTTATTTTAAACAAATGGTACATGTAAGTCAGATATATCTGGCAGAACTTCATTCAAATAGAGCTATTTCTATCGAAACTGAATTCCCATCCCCTTCCCTTTTGGATATTGGCTTGTCTATAAGAAATGGAAAGAAGATGAAACTTTAAATCCTTTAATTAAAAAAGAGCTAGATTGAAAATCTGTACTGAATTAACACAGCCTTGACACCCACTCTGTCTGATATACCTCGCTGGGCGTATTAAGAAAGCTTGGATCTGTACCTACTATTTGGCCTCACAGTAAATACTCTTGACCAAACTGGGCGGATGCACTGGGTTATCTGATTTTTCGGTGGGCGCACTATTTGGCCTCACAGTAAAGACTCTTGACCAAACTGGGCGGGTGCACAGGGTTATCTGATTTTGCGGTAGGCGCAGTCAGATTGTTGGTTTTGTAAGGTGCATGCACATCTTACATAAATATTTCTATTACGGCACTGTATGGTCTGCTGTTCCCAAGCGATGTTGAGGCAGCATTCTCTAATCACCGTCTATGGCAATCCGTGGGGTAGATCATGTCTTTTCAGAACTTACTTAATACCCATGTCAAAGTTATCTTCCAGGAACACTATCAGAGTGTCAAACGGTTTTGGATCCAGATCAGGACCGACTTCCTGTCGATCCTGATCTGGGTCCAAATTGTTTGCAAAGGTTATCAACAGACGGCATAAGTCGCCGCTAGCAAGAAAAGGGTTTTATGTTTTCATTACAGCGCTGTATGGTCTACTGTTTCCAAAAGATGTTGAGGCAGCATTCTCTAATCACCGTCTATGGCAATCTGTGGGGTTCATTGTCGCCTTTTCTATCCAGAACTACCTGTGTACTGATGTGAAGATCTATATTTGTCTTGCTTTGCTGGTTACCGGGATGATTCTGTATGGTATTGCTGAAGTTACCATCAAACAAAACAACAACCAAATGAGAAGAGAAATTAAAATACCAGAAAATCAAACAACATTATAACCAAAATATTGACTAAACTCTTCCAATATCTTTTGGACAAAGGGAGTCCTTCTCTTTCTTCTTCCAGTATATTATATAACCTTCTCTGAGGCATCATTGCAATGTGGTGAACTATGTACAACTACTAATACTACACAGTTTTCATTTTGTCCCTTTTCTCTGGAATTCAGCTAAATAGGCAGCTCATGCGAACTTGCTGTGATGGTTGAGCGGCTCTTCCTCACGGTGCCACGGGATTGTCTGCTGTTTGTGATTGTGGTATTTCCTGATCATACTCACTTACTATTTTTGGTACTTATTGTACGAGATACCACTAAGCACCACTGACTTCGTAGCTAAATTTTTCAGAGCATGGCTATGTGATATATATATAAACCTTATAATTTATGATAAATGTATCATAAAAGAATAAAATAGTGAAACAATCATGTTATTTCGCCAAAATATGTAATCGAGAGTTTAACAAAAAGCACACAGGAGTCAACTTATTTCCATTGCAACTTCATGTACATGAATAACGGTTGACAATTTTGTGTGAAAAGGGCACACAATTTGTTCCAAGATGTTGAGATTACTTCTTGAAAATTTTATGGCGATATAGCAAAAGGTTTTGACAAGTCGCGAAAGCTCGTGCTTTTTTAACAAAATCTGAATATCACATTCATGTTTTAATTTTCATTTACATATTATGCAGAGGTTCACAGCAGATAAAGATTTTCATGTTTAATAAAATTTCTTCACAGCAATTTGAAAATGTTTCGGCAAAAATTTCTGTGATGCTTTACTTTTGACACCATGTTTATGTAATGTCACATTTTAAACGTGCATTTATCATATGACGTCGCGTCTTGGAGTGAAATAACGCCATGCAATAAAATCTGTAAACCACTAGAGGTTTATCGATTTATGGGAAACGTTATGACGTCCATAACAACGTTGCGTACATAATGACAATATTTTAACGTTTTACCGTCAGCATTGAAACTTCAAAGATATCTTAATGTCATATGATAAATAGAATCTAACATTCGTGCTCTTGTATTATTGAATTTATTAAACTCGTTGCGAAAAAGAGATAAAATGCTCGGCAAGCCTCGCATTTTATCTCTTTTCCCCAACTCGTTTAATAAATTCAATAAAACATGATCACTCATGTAAGATCCTCTATGTACAATTATCTAAGAGGGATAGAGGACTTTTTGAATGAGCCTGTATCTACTGAAATTGTGCGTGCGAGCAGCGAAGGCTCTGGTGGGACTATGTGGATGAGCTTGCTTGTCTGAACATTTAGCCGTCGCCTATGTGATAAGAAACAAGGTTTGTCTATTTGAAATGTTGTAAAGCATATCTTTGGGGTTTGCAACTTTGTTGTTTGATACTTATATGGTTGCAAAAGATGTGTTTATTAGAGAAGGCTAATTTTATCATGGAACATTTAAAGCGGACAGCAACACTGAAAGCAACTCAATTTAGGATGCAGGCCATTATTAAACCATGCAGTCTATCACAAACCCAATCGAAATCAAATATAAAATAAGAAATGTAAAGCAATTCAAAAATCAAAATTTGAAAAAGGTGTAAAGCATTGTTTCACTTCATTGTGGGAGTAAAGCATTCCATTTCACTGAAACGGAATGCTTTACACCAGGGTTAGCCTTGGAATAGCAATCATGAGTGAGTGGAACAAAATGCTTTACACCTGGGTAAACCTCGGGTTAACAATCATGATGGAGTGAAATGGAATGCTTTACACATGGGTAAACCAAGTGTTAACAATTATGATGGGGTGAAACGGAATGCTTTACACCTGGGTAAACTTTGGGTTAACGATCATAATGGAGTAAAACGGAATGCTTTACACCTGGGTAAACCTCGGGTTAACAATCATGATGGAGTCAAACAGAATGCTTTGCACCTGGGTCAACCCCGGGTTAACAATCATGATGGAGAGAAACGGAATGCTTTACACCAGGGTAAACCTCAGGTTAACAATCATGATGTAGTGATATGGAATGCTTTACACCTGGGTTAACCTAAGCTTAACCATAATGATGGATTGAAATGGAATGTTTTACACCTGGGTTAACCTCGGGTTAACACTCATGATTGAGTGATATGGAATGCCTCACACCTGGATTAACTTCGAGTTAACAATCATGATGGCTATAGTGAAACGGATTGCTTTACACCTGGATTAACCTGGGGTTAACCATCATCATGGAATGAAGCAGAATGACTACTAGAGTAGGAGATGTGTACCCCATTAAATGATAATTGATAACTACAGTGTAGCATTTCTGTTTGTTTATTTGTTGTTTTTATAAACAAACTGCTTAGCTTATTAATATCATGGCATATATAACACATCATGTTATCTACATGATGCAGCGATAGGGTACGTGACATTTAATAAATAAGCAGGGTTAGAGATATAAGCAATGCAAATACTGTGCTCTACATTATAAATAATTGGATATAGCTTTCTGAAGGTAGGTTCGTAGTTCATTGTCTTAACGGGTATGTGCAATTCAATCCACACAAAGAAAGAAAGGTTTAGAACTGGACCATCGATTTTATCATTATTTAAGTAATACAACATTGCTACCTTTATAGCTTCCACTTATGATTATAAGACTGACCAGTTTCTGGATTTGTACTGGGTCCTCTAGATTTGGTGTATCAGACAAACTAACTATTAAGTGTTATCATTATTGTTATTATTATTATTATTATTATTATTATTATTATTATTATTATTATTATTTGTACCATTTGCATTATTGTATTTTGTTATTTTCCAATTCGTGTTTCATATAACCAAATAATTAATAAAGACAGATTTATCAGTCTTTCCATTTTGGATGTGATTGTTGAACGCGACTCCATGCCCCACAGGCCAACCACAACAATAGCAACAAATGTCAATATGCTTTGGTACATGTGTATGGAGCACTATTGTGTTTGACAAACATGAAGCTGTCTAAAAGTATAAGAGAATACCAAATTCAATACAAAGTTTCTGCTTTGTGTTTAATTATCGCAGGTAAACACAGGGGGTTAACTCAGTCACAGTGCGGGGTGATTCTTTATGAAAGTTGTCAATGATGCTTTATGAAAGGGTTACAGGTGCTTTATGATTTCCTTAATCAGTATAAGGTAGGTGATGGGAAACCGCATTAAACGTAAGATTCTCGAAGCCCGAAAGTATTTTATTTTTATTAATTCATATAATTGAAAAGCTAATGGTTTTACTCTGTCAGTCTTTGCGATGATGGTTTATGTGTCAGGGATTAATGAGCGGTTTAATTCAGATATTGTTAAAACCCTTAACAAAAATCAGTATATTTATCAAAGTACATATTTCATCAAAGATAGTGTGCATACAACTTCAAGTTCAATCTAAATGTGTTTGAAAAAATCAATTTTCTCCTCATGTAAAACTATAAAGGGCTTATTTTAAATGACTAATATTGACAAGCCAAAAAAAAGTGGTAAAGAATCAGTAACATATTTTGGTAACAGGTTCTTTACCTGTACGAATGATGGGTAACTGGTTCTTTATGAAAGGGTTCGGATGCTTTATGAAAGAATTTGCAAAGATGTAAATGGTTTTAGAATCAAATATCAAAGGCAATTAGACCTTGTACCGAAGCCTTAACTTATTTATTGATTGAATTAAGACTTAACGGCCCAGTCAACAATATTTATGTCATGTTGGGACTCCTCCAAGAGACAGGGAGAGACTAAAAGGGCCCAATCCCATCCAAATTTGCCGCAAGTCAAGCAAATCACGCCCTATCATTACGATTAAGGTTAAGATTTATTTCAATATTATATCAGTGATGCCGAGACATAGTCTCTGATTTCGTTTAATTTAACTGTTGTTTGATTTGATTTGTTGTCTATGGTAAACAGCTGTGGTCAACTTAATAACAGTGTTCGTATGCAAGCCTACTGTAGGGCATCTTACCATTACTTTTGCTCATTCTTATACAAGTAACTGGCAACTTGGTTTTCTTGAATCACCAGGAGAGGAAACAACTCTCCATGAAAATTATGCTGGGTGCGATCTCCTATCTGCTTGCATATTAAGCAGATAGGCAACTGATTGAGCTACAGAGTTCAGATTGCTAGCTAAGCATCGCATGTGTGTGTCCCGAGGGTGGGGGACAGCGGGTTTGCATCCCACCTGGAAGATCACAAATTGTTATATGTTTCCTTAGAAATACTGTTATTGACAACCTCAAAAAGAAGTAGGACCCCTTGGGTCCTAATGCTTTGAAAAGGAGGCCAGGTCCGCACTGCCCTCTGTGAAAAAACTAAAATAGAGTTTTCAGGACACCCAACCCCCCAGACAGAATTTTCTGGATCCTCCCATGCATCATAAATATCCAAACCCTGCTATCAGCATCCAGTACTGTAGCATTGTATCCGGGACATCAATATGGCTTTTTCGAAACTCCCAAAAGGAGCATGCGGTGGATTGATGTGGTTGGGGTGGCTCAGCATATTTGGAGGGACTTCACATGAATTAGTGAGAGTTGAGCCTGACAGCATTTGGTTTGTTCATTTGCTTGTCTTGACTTGCATGGCTTGATTCTTTACGCCCCAGTCAACAATATTTCGGTCTTGTTGGGATGGGTCTACCTGGATGGACCCAGTAATAAGCAGCCGGTAAAATATTGGTTTGCTTTAATATTTTTCATCCCAGTCGGATCGGGACGATTTCTTATCCTTTTGTTTTATACCAGTTTCTGTGTCTTGCTTTAGGACACAACACAGTGACTCTGACGTCTGTGAGTCTCGAACTAGCAAACCTTCAATTGAGCCACTGCGCCCCACACAGGCATGAAAGATTAAGGCAAACATTGTCCATAATAACTTTAATCTTACTTGTTAGTCTGCTCTTGATAAACAAAAAGAGACATGTAGACATCAACTATTTACATGTTTTGATTCTCAAAAGAAACGTCTCATTTAGACGGTTCTTTTGAGTACCCAAAGGAAATACAAATGATTTTTTTTTCAAAATTCGCAAACTTGCCTAGCCTAATGATATATCCAATCATTAAAATCTAACAAATAACCTATAAAAAGCAGACTATTTGTGACCCCTGTCCCAGACGCCAGATACCTGCAGTTGCAATTATAGTTCTCTTCGCTGGAGTTGTTTACTCATAATTTGAAAACGAAACATCTAGCAATGAACAAAGCTCGTGTAGTATTGAGATTAAACATACTGGGGAGGCGGCAATTGAAAACGCTCTTAACAATCGACGAACGCGGATAATAATCGAAAGAAACGGTGTTTACGATTGCCAATCGGGAGACAAATGACAATGAAAGACTCTGTTTTATCGATTTTGTATCTGCGTTCGTCGATTGTATTAATGTTTTCGATTGCCACCTACCTGGTGTGATAAAGAAAAGTGTACGGCTTTTGTGTCTGTACGGGAGATAATCCTCACTTACGCTTACGGCACATCTAAAGTTTTGGCCATTAAAAAGCCAAGCTTCATTGGTTCCTTCATGTATATGCGAACATTTTCCTTTTATGCATTATCCAAGTCACATATCTCGGGGAAAGGGTGCGTGTGATTTTGGGGAGTGGGTACCCTCAAGTACTCTTTCTACAAAGGCTACGTCCCCCTTCCCCGCATCCCGACAAAAAGTTCAGGATCCGCCCTTGAATAGCGTTTGGTGTAGCACGAAAAGTGATTAAAGCACACAAGCTGGCTCCAAGGCGCTCCGTGCATTTTCTTCTTGAGTTATAAAAGCCAGCTAGACTTGAAATATTGGGTGTAGTTTTTAAAATTGTCAGAAAACAAAATAGATGCGGACAAATCTGCACCATCTGTCTGCAAAAATGCAAAAACATGTCTTCATTCGATGAGTGACAATCAAGCATACAAGTCAAAGGATGACTGGACTTACGTCTGATGCAACCTCAAAAAGCTAGCCAAAACTGCAATTTATCATTACACCCAAGTCGGCTGCTGCATATATTTGTTTAGATTATTGACAATTATATTAGCACAGAAGCAAACTGCAACAGTCTGTTCTGGGTCTACATTGTTTGCCTAAGAGGCTTCAAAAACATTCAGCATACGACAAAGGCACACAGCTTTTGTTGTAATTGGCAAGAGGATCAAATTATCGAAGTCCATACACGTTAGAAGAAAATATTTCTAGTCTTACCATATAATAAACTGTTTTTTGGGTGAGGTACTTCTATTACAGAGCGGACACGATTAAATTGCAAAATCTACAATTTTCCGTTTTAGCGAGTCATATATTTTTTTTAAAAAAGGGTAAAACAGAGTTAAGGTCCTTGTGTGTTACACGTCGTCTTATGTTGATTGATACCTGTTTCATGAAGATGTCTTAAACGGTTATTGAGATACAGAGAGGACTCGAAGCACGTATGATCGATGGACAGACATCTGAGTTGAAGTTGTTACCTTGAACTTGGGAGATGGTGGCTGAGAGTTGTGCCAATACATTAGATTCCCGACCAGGCTTGAGCCAAAGTTGTGTCCTTGACTTTGGGAGTTGGTGGTTAAATGTTGTATGCGACACACCTTCGTGGGATCAGTCATAACCATGTGAAGTTATAATCAAAATATAATGAGATTGGCCTACCTGGGCACGAAACCCATATTTACAGCATGGCTCACAGATTTTGGGTCAACGCTGTAACTTAATTGAGCCGTGACATGTGATTTCCAACAATGTGGCGTTTTGACACGTGTAGACTCAAACGAGCCTGTGCAGCCTCCTTTTAAGCTTAGAAACTCCAAATGATGTTCAATCAGTAGCTTAACGCTCATATAATACTCAAGCGACTAGCAAAGGCTCTGATGCGCATACGCGCAGTCTGATCTGAGGCTTTGCTGGTCGCACACACCACATTGTTGGAAATCTCATGTCACGGCTCAATTATTGATATCGATACATATGCGCTTCCGAGAGTAACCCTGTCTTTGGTGGTTGCGAACAAGAAAGGCACAGCGCCTTTGTAAATCGCTTATTGGAAAGTATCATATCTAGATGTGCTACAAGCAAAAATTTAATTTTCTAGCAAGTCTCTGTAGCTAAGCAGGATGGTTTGAATCTCACTTTGTCGGAAACACCGAAGACAGGGTTACTCGCGTCGCGGCCCAATTATAAAGTCTGATGGAAATGATTTTTTATTCATATGTTTTTTATTTTATTTTTATTGATATTGATGTATTTTAACTAAATCATCATTCCTCTAAAATACTTCTTCGTTTGCCTTTTCTTCTTCTACTATCTCAAAGATGTTTGAACAGACATAAATTAATTTTCGGGACAGCATAAATAAGATGTGGAATGGTAGCTCTTGCTTGTTTGTTTGATTTGATTCTTTATGTCGCAGTCAACAATCTTTCAGCTATGTCGGGACGGGTCTTCCTGGGTTGAACTAGTATTAAGCAAGGATAAATGTGTCTTGCTCAATGAACAACGCAGTAACGCCGGTGAGGCTCGAATCCGCAACCCCTCGGTTCTGAGTCAAGCACTCTATCACTGATTTCGAATGGTAGCAGTTGGTATGGATTCATAGGGGCAATATTAGCATTTACGACGGATATCAGTCCAGTGGTACACCTTCATGCTATCGGTAATATTCATATGAGAGTATAATATTATTGGGTCCCGTAGCTCAGTAGGAGGCAAGCCCAGCTGTTCATCAAGGGTTCGTGAGTTCCATTGCGACCCAACCAAAGTCCATTATTTCCTGGAGATTGGTCATGGAAACAGATATATACAAGTACGTTCATTCGCAACCTTCCGCTGATTCAAGAAGGGTTCTTGTCAGTTTCAAGTGAAAGTATGTGCAAAAAGTACTGTTTTATACCCCTATTCCACACAGGGCCCGAATCCCACGAATCGCCACAAATTGACAAATATTTGGATTCGTGGGCTTAAACGTACTCAGTTCGCGAAGATCTTAATAATAACTGCATCATACAATCCGTAGTCAGTTCTTGCAATTCGTAGGCCTATCGGGAATTGGGATCAAAAAATTTGAACTGATCAAAACTTGGCTACGAATTTCCCGTTTCGAAAAAGCGTGCTTGATTCGTAACAAATTCCTAATGCATGAGCTAATGGTGAGCTAACATATTTTTCCAAGTCAAAGAGCCAGGGCCAGGGCCTCTCGACATTAACGTAGTGGTTTTCTTCTAGCTATATAAGTAGCTGTTTTAGACACTCAAGTTGCAGGATCAATTCTACAGCTGACAAACGAGGAACGTTCATTTTGGAACTGATCCCCCCACCATGGATGGGCTTTTTATAACTGTCGTGAGAGGTGAGAGAAAATCTCGCAAATCATCACGAATCATCACGGATTTCTGTTAATTCGTACCAAATTCGTGCTGCATTCGGCGTATTCTCAACTAATTCGTGATCTATTCTTTAACTTATTAATAGGGTTATTGTACATCGTAGTGAATTCGGCACTCAGGCCGAATCCAGACGAATCTCGCGAATATTCGTAACTGTTTCTTACCTATTTCGTAACTGAATCGTAGAACATAACGAATGAATTGAAAAAAAAATACAATTCTCCACGAATCCTTACATCGATTCTTGATGATTCGGGAATTTGTGTTCTGTGGGGAAATAGGACAAGCTTGCCCAGTAAAGTGTGGGATGCGCTAACATGACGGAAAAATTGTTGACTTTCCCCTCTCCTACCTCCCCAGACCCTGGGGATGGGGTCTTATTTCGAAATTTAACTTTTTTTTCCAGTACAGCATCAACACAACCCAACACCACCAAAGATATTTGTACCGGGACACCATGCGCGGATCCAGGAATTTTTTGTCTGTGGGGGGGGGGGGGGGGGGGGGGGTCGGGGGTGCGTTGGTCCAGGCTCCTTAACTTATTTTACAGTTTAAAGAGGGGGTCCAATGGTTTTATTACACATTTTCCAGGGGGGTCCAACTTTTTCCAGGGGTGGGGGTCCAATAGAAACCCATATAACTATAACTTGTGATTTTCCAGGGGGGTCTGGACCCCCTATTCCCCCTCTGGATCCGCACATGGACATTGTGGCATTTTGGCACGAATAGGCTCAGACGAGCCTGTGCGGCCTTCTTTTAAGCTAAGAAACTTCAAATGCTAATCGGTCAATAGTTTTTAAGCGACTAACAAAAGCTCTGATCAGACTGCACATTATGCGCAGGCTGGTCTAAGCCTTTGGTGCTCGCACATACCACATTGGTTTCTCATATTGCGGCCCATTTATTGGTGCAAAAAATGCATTACGGCTGTATATCAGGACGAAATTGCATTTGTCTCATAAAGAACCTGTACATTCTTTCATAAAGAATATGAAACAACTTTCTAAAAGAACCTGTAACCCGAATTTTAGGCTCATAAAGCATTTGTAACCTTTCATAAAGAACCATTAACTTCGAAAATTTTTGAAATTGGCTAAAACGTATATTTAAGGAAGAATTTACGCTTCATATACCAAATATATAATATAATGGTTCGTTTCCAAGCATGTTTTGCTCGATAAAACTATGAAATATACACATATGGCATTTGTTGTAACTTAGCATCTCTATTGTAAATGGTGAATTGTTGGACTGCTAAACTGTATGATAAATGCATAGACTATCATAAAACATGCTGCTTATATGTCTTTTGACAAAATTTGACTCTAAAACTGTCTAATATAGCCATTTTCACCCCGTTTCTGGCATGAGCATCGCATATTGTCAAGAATCATTAACCCAAAGTAAAGAATCTGTAACCCTTTTCATAAAGCATCATTGACAACTTTCATAAAGAATCACCCCGCACTGTGACTGAGTTAACCCCCTGTGGTAAAGTAAACGAGAAAATATGCATTGTCTTTAATAATTGCAGGTAAAGTAAACGAGAAAATAATGATAACCCAAATCGTGTAATGTCATGGCAATTATTCAATTATGTATAATATGTATTACATGGTGACCTTGCTGCACAACTAGAGGCCAAAACTTGGCTTGACACAATTGGCTGTTTTGGACAGTAAGCGTTGATCCCACTTTACTTAAGCACGTAATGTTGCTTTAAATATCCAGATTTTATGGTAATGGTCTTTCTATTCACCTAAATTGCCAAAACGCATACAAGTACGAACATATAATAGAGCATTGCAAGATTATTGGCATGTTAGTTGACCAAGATGCACAGATATTTACAGAGCTATCGTTTTCTTTGAAACAGGTGGGTAACCTTTTCAGATCTCAAGCATGGATGGAGAAAATGGGCCATCGCCAAATGAAAACGATGCAGATTTCCCCAGTCACCTTGATGAACCATGTTCTATTGAACCTATGATAAAACAACGACATCTCCCGCCAATGTCAAAAGCTCGAATTATCAAAAACTTACTCGTCATGAGTTTAGGCTTTCTCTGTCTCTTCACTTCATTCCAATCTCTCGCCAATCTACAGAGCAGCTTAAACAAGGACGACGGTCTCGGTGTAGGTGGACTAGCGACCATCTATGGCGCCCTTATTTTGTCATGTCTTTTCCTACCTCCGTTTGTAATAGGGCGATTGGGTTGCAAGTGGTCTGTTGCGTTTTCTATGCTGTGTTACATTCTTTACATGGCGGCAAATTTCTATGCGGTGTGGGCTACAATAATTCCAACAGCCATTATTCTTGGACTGGGTGGCGCCCCACTATGGTCAGCTAAGTGTACCTACCTAACCGAAACTGGGATGTGGTACTGCAGACTGACAGGAAACCTACCTGATGACGTCATAAATCGGTTCTTTGGCATTTTCTTTATGATCTTCCAAACCAGTAAGTATCTTTGCAAGCTGGATAATTTTCATGGCTTGTTGCCCATCTGCTACATTGTTTCATAATAATCTGGAAATAGAGTTAAGTTTACAATTTGAGAACAGCAGACACAGTAATTTAGTCTGAACATGTGAATAAATGGAATGTGCAAAGACTTACACCACCTAAAGTGGACTACGTTTTTGCTGAATCAAAAAAAGGTCCAACGTACAAGAATCTGTAAAATACCTACGCTATATCGACATATTGGGAGAAGTTTGATCAGTTGTACGTGGCACAAAAACAGCTGTTGCAACCCCTGGGGGAGGGGGCACTTGCTGGTCAGCTCTGTACCGATGCGTGAACAAGACTGCAAAACTGACCATGAACAGTGTGTTCGACATTTTGAATTTGATACCCCTTTTCACTGTCCTATCTTTAAAATGTAACACTTTCCACTGTGTCCAATCAAAAAATTAAACCTTTTCAATGTCAAGTGCGGATCCAGAGGGGGGGGGGACAGGGGGTCCGGACCCCCCTGGAAAATCACAAGTTATATGGGTTTGTATAGGGAATAAGCCCTGAAAAATTTGGACCCCTCTGGAAAATGTTGGACCTCCTCTGGAACCCTTGAAAAATGATAGATTTCTTTGAAATTGACCATTTGACTACTGTGAAGTAAGCTGAGGACTAAAAAAAAAAAAAAAACGTTGTCAGAGCTTTTTTTGTCAGTCTGACCTGGACCCCCCCTGACGAAAATTCCTGGATCCGCGCATGAATGTAGTCCATTAAAACGCTTACTCTTTTACTTCTGCAACTATTGTATGTTGTTGAATTAATTCAGTATGCATGTACATAGGAAAAATACTGTAAGTTGCTGAATCCTAACTTTTTGAACAGTAAGATATGGGCAGCTAAGTTATGACCAGGTTTTGATTTAACACCCCCCCCCCCCCCCTAATCACAGTGTTTTAGCAAATTTGTAAAAAGCATACCCTTTTTCTACAAAAATAGCATTTTCCCCATCCTAAACGATGACAACGCTGCGCACTGCCCAGGTTGAAAAAAGGAACCATTTTTCATCGCTTTATCTTGTTCACACATCGGTACACAGCTGACCAGCAAGTACCTACCCTCCCCCCGCCCCCCGTTTGCAACCTCAAGCCTGCAGCAAGAAACGCGCAATAAAGTTATGCATATCAGGCGACCTTGGTTTTGTAATACATATTAATGCAAAAAGCTGGTAGGTTCAGATGATTGCAAAGAAAATAGTAAATGTAACACGTGAAAGTGTTATGCTATGCAGATAAAACGTAAGTTATTATATAAAATTGGACATGTCCAAAACGTAAGTTAGTATATATATATATATATATATATATATATATATATATATATATATATATATATATATATATATATATATATATATATATATATATATATATATATATATATATATATATATATATATATATATATATATATATATGACCAGAAATACCACACTCACACACTGCAGACCACACATGGCACCGTAAGGAAGGGCCACAGTACACTAACAGTCACAAGACATCAATAAAACGATAAATGTAAACCAGACTGGCAAGCCCTCTCTACCTCAGCAAGATTATTGCACAGCTAGAAAAGACACTAAATACGTCATAGCAAAGCAAAGACCAAACACAGAACCTCCACAAACAACGCGAGCAGCAGTAAACAACAATGAATCAACAACAACAGCACCACCGTCTTAGAACGGACAGCAGCCGAAGCCACTGAGGGGCTTGAACGCATTTTAGTGGCGCCAAATCTTGGCCATAAATTCAACTGTTGTTAAAACACAAAAAAATGCTTAGCTTGCATGGAGGCTTTTCGACTTATGCAAGGCATCATCATAGAGAAATAATAAACTATAATGAAGCAAAGAATTTGAGATGCATTAAACGATAAAAGAGTGAATATGTTCATAGCACTGTTGCTTTTGAGATGCCATGTATTATTGAAAGAAGTAGTCAATTTAATTTTAATATATAATAAGAAAATTTGCAGTTGTTTATTATTTAATAATAGTGTACAGATTCGTGCCATTACAAAGAAAAGCTTAACCAATATAAGCCTTGTGTCATTTTATGAGACATAGGCAATTAGTGCAGACACAGAGCATGTCGACTGATCGGGGTTTTCACTGGTTGCTTACAGAAGAATATTCTACTTAATTTTGAAATAAAAGATGCCGACCTAAAATCCCTTGTACCATTGATCTTGTTAAATTGATAAGTATAATAAGTATGTTAAGTATGATATGGATAAGTCCATTCTGTTCAAATGTAATCATATAGCTTTTCAGGTCAGGTATGGGGAAATCTTATATCCTCGCAAGTGTTTGGTGTGGCAGAGAACAGAACAATAACAGATGATGACCTCGCTCTATGTGGTGCTAATTTCTGTCCTTCTTCCGCTGAATCTATTGCAAATCTTGACAGACCTGCACCAGAAAAGGTTTGATAAATTTCATGAGAAATGGCCGCATGGTATTCAGTTGCCTTGCGCTGATTGACTAATCATGGTCGGCATGGCTCATTTTCATTTTTAAGTTCCTTGCCTATCTCAGTTTTACATAATTTAGAGTTAGAGGCTAATAAACTTTACGATAGAATAAACAAATTATATAAAGCAGCACTCCTTTCAAGGTGTTATGTTCAATATTACCTTAGTCCTTATATCGATTCTGAGGTCAACCATAAACGACATTTTATCAAAATTCCTTTCATCAACAACGGTATTGAGTTTATTGATTTACATAGTATCTTCAAGGATAATTAAGTGAATTCATCTATTCCAAATTACTTTAATAATTCTGAAACTCCAATCATTTGTTATAAATATAACAAACCAATTAGGTTTACTATATTTAACTTTAATAAAATTGTAAATGATATAGATATAGATTCCAATACTCCTGCCTCCTGAGATTGTCAAAATTCTAATTATTTATATCCCTCTGCAGGGCATGTTATTACAGGTAATCAAAATGTCATTCCTGACACTAGAGTTCGCAATATTATTTCTAAAGGTCCTAAATATAGATTTCCCTCTAATATTGATTTCTCTAAATGTTGCAGAGAGATCGCTGCTTCTTTAAATGACTTAAGTAATCGTTGGTGCAAACTGGAAAATGTTGAACCTGATGCCTTGAAGGAATGGAAGATTAACATTTCTAAAATTATTGGTACTCGTATTTCATTTTACTCTCGTAAAACACATCTTTTACCCCCTAAACCTAAATCTTATTTCCGTCATCTTAAACGAGGTATCCAGAATTTTCATAGGAACTATGTTTTGGTTCCAGCAGATAAAGCTGCTAACAATGTTGTAAGTTTGACAATTGTATTATCTTAATACTCTTAAGCGTGAGCTTGTTGACACTAATGCCTTTAAACTGCAGCCTTCTTTAAGTGAGAGGGTGATTGTTGATGGGTATGGTTGTCATACAGCCCTACATTTTGGTGTCAAAGCTAAAGAAAATGAAGACAGGGTGTCTACGTTGTACTGATTACCTAAACTCCATAAAAACCCTATAAAGCAAGATTTATTGCTAAGTCTACATGTAGTTCTTGTACGACAACAGAACTTTCTAAATTGTTAACCTCCTGTCTTACAGCTGTTAAAAAACATGTTATCAAGTATTGTGAAAAGGTATATGAGAGATCAGGTAAAAACCTATTTTGGTCTATTAAAAATTCAGGTGAAATTTTAGATAAACTTAAAGCTAGAGATTTTAATGCGACCAGTTTGTCTACTTATGATTTTTTCTACTCTTCACACTATTCTACCTCATAATTTAATTCAAGATAAACTTATTGATCTTATTGAAAGAATCTTCCAGAGAGAAGGCTCTCCTTACCTTGTATGTAATGACAGAAATGCATTTTTTACATTAGAAAATCCTAAAAAATATCATGCATGGTCGTTTAAAAATGTATGTGATGACCTTTTTGTTGGACAACATTTTGTTCGATTTGGCACTAAGCTGTATAGACAAATAGTTGGAATTCCTATGGGCACTAATTGTGTTCCCCTGGTTGCAGATTTATTCCTGTTTTGTTATGAGAGGGACTTTATGATGTCTCTTTCTGATGATAAGCAGGCTGATGTTATTGATGCGTTTAACACTACATCCAGATATTTGGACGATATTTTAAATATTAATAATGTTTATTTTGACAATATGGTTAGTCAAACATATCCTTCAGAGCTCTAACTGAATAAAGCCAATAACTCTGATACCGAAGCCGTATTTTTAAACTTGCATTTGTCAATTTCTAATGATTTAGTTTCTACCAAATTTATGATAAACGTGACGACTTTGATTTTGAAATTGTCAATTTCCCATTTTAGATGATGATGTTCCTCCTTCTACATCATATGGAGTCTATTTCTCTCAACTCATTCATTTTGCTAGAGCATCTAGCTATGTTGCTGACTTCAACACTCGCAATAAATTGTTAACTCAGAAACTTCTTAAACAAGGCTATCGGTATCATAAACTTGGCAAAACACTTTCAAAATTTTATAGACAATACTATGATTTGATTTCTAAATTCCAAGTTGGACTAAAATCTCTTTTGCGCCAAGGACTTTCGGAACCTGATTTCTATGGTGACTTGGTGTATAAATTGAAGAAGATTGTTGGCTCTAATAATTTTTCAGCGCAGTTCATTAAAATAATTTCCCATTATTGGCTATAACATTAATGTATTGCAACAGATTGCATGCTTGGTGGTCAACCCAATCACGGTTGGCAACTTTGCTTTCCTCTTTAATTGCACGCCTGTGGGTCGGACTTCAGACTCTATGATGGTTCAGACTTAAAGACTTATCTATTACTGAGATGGTAGGGGCCTGATGCTGTTTGTCTGGCCCATCCGGGTTTACCTGTTGGATTTCTTTTGCTCCAGTATTCAGTTTTATGTACTGTTGAGTCATAATCTTTGCTTTATCTCCTTGTTACATCTTGATTTATATGTTCTAGGAGATGATGCATTGATAAGTTAGGGGTCTTTCATGCAAAACAAACATCTATGTGTCTTGATCCACATCTGAAATAAGGATGAGGCTGGCGCCGTTAAACCGGTTTAAGCCCTCTATTAAAATATTTTACTGACCGTTCCAAGGTGGTACTTCTTTTGTGGATATTTTATGCTTTTGTTCTGTCTTGTGTTTGCTATGTCTTTGTGTGCGTCTGTTTATATGTGCTTTGTGGTCACCTGCTGGGAAAGGGTTGCCCTCTTGGCTCTCGTTTGTGGTGTCTACCTGTGAGTGTGTCACTTTCCCATTGGTATCCTGTGTCAGGTGTGGTACTTGGTTGTATCGATTCCTGGTCTTTGCATCCTTACTTACTTTGAAAACGGACATTATTTCGGTTAAGAATGCATTGTTGTCACGGAGGTCGTCGTGGCATTGCACATTCCCATGAAAGTGCTATGTAACGTGTGGTCATAATTTTAATCCACTGAATAACAGTAAGACCCAAATAGAGAATATGATCTTAGAGTAAATATGACATTTATTTGAATGAGTGAAGATAATAATAAGTATTTCACGAGTGGCAAAGCCATGGATGAAATATAGATTTTTTCACTTCACAAAATGAAATAGATGTCATATTCATGACAAAAAAATGTGTTTCTTTTTGTATTAAATATAACCATATGAAGTCAACAATAATCAAATATGACATCATATTTATGATGGCTTATAAGCACAGGAGCAGGAAAGACTGGTGTAACGAAAACAAATTTTTTAGCAAAGTTCAAAACATTTTTTAACAAAATGTTCCTAATGATCAAATTAAGTAAACGAATCTCCACACTATATGTTTTGTCCACTTATAAGAAAATTCCAGATGTTTGAAATTCTGAAGTGGATGGACATATTTATCCATATTTATCCCCCTATCCAAAACTTTTTTTTTATTTTTAAGGATTTTTAATATCTCTACCCACCTAGCGAAATGTTAATATTTATGTTTCACCTCTAACGTTTGTATAAAAATGAGTATCTTTTTGACACTCTTTGGCTAAACATACTTTTTTAAAAACTTTTATCTGGGTATCAAATAAAAGTTTTTTTTAAATACCTAGTTACAAGTGAAAAAAATGATACCTACCTACCCATCTCTAAAACATACCAACAGAAAGTGGCAAACCAGATATTTTAAGCATAGCCTTAAAACTACTCAATAAAACATATTTCATTTCATGATACAACAGCTCATTTTCACAACCATATGCTTTGCACATAACACCTCATTTAATTACCTTTGAAATAAAAGAAATACCTTCCTGACTAAAAATCCTATCTGTTGATTTTTTATTATTGCTTCAGTTATTGCACTGATTTCTCTTCTGTACAGGTCTACACAATATGTGGAATATACATCGCATTTGCTTTTCTTGGCTTCCTTCTGATTTGTTTTGGTATTGATCCAATTGTCCTGGATAAAGAAGAAGAGACAGAAAAAAGAAAGTTCTCGTTTCATCTCACATTGGAAACCCTTAAACATTTGGCTCAGTCTAGAGATCAAAAACTCCTAGTAGTACTAACTATATATAGCGGTGTGGAACAGGCGTTCTTGGTTGGAGATTTTACAAAGGTATATGTAGATAAGAAAAATATTTTATCCTGATTTTATATTCTGTAACCACTTTGCTGTGAAAGAGAAAAATTGTTACTTAGCTCTCTTTTCATTGCTGTTAATAGCTTAAATTATTTTGACTTTTCTTTTATTGCATGACTAATCGAACAAATCACTGAAGTAGTGACCACTGTAGAGTGGGATTAACAAAACATATCACCAATCGCCAATGTCCTTATTCCTGGGAGCACAGATAACTGTATCACACTGGTAAATGTATACGTCGATTTGGTGGTATTTACGCGTATTGCCGGTACTTCATAAACCGGAAGTGGTAGATATTGGTGTTAATACTATATAGAAAAACATGCCATATGCCTAAAGGACTATAGACTTCAATCATTTTTAAGTATTCAGTATGTGCATGGCGATTTATGTGAGCATTTAGGAATAGATTCGAGTACCGATCATCCAGATCGGTACTCGAATCTATTCCTAAATGCTTACATAAATCACCATGTGAATGCCGAATACTTAAAAATGATCTAATTCTATAGTCCTTTAGGCATATGGCATGTTTTTCTATTTAGTATTAACACAAATATCTACCACTTCCGGTCTATGAAGTACCGGCAATACGCTTAAATACCACCAAATCGACGTATACATTTACCAGTGTGTGTATATTTAAACAACGGTACTAGCATAAACAATGGAATGCTGATTGTCACAAAACTGATGTTCACAGTACAGATCTATACTAGGAGTACCTGGTTGCGTTTTTCATTTGCAGGAATTAAAGAAGTGATTTGATTTTGAGTGTTTTATACCTCAAACGACCTTTGAGTTTTATATCTGCAACAATGTAACAGGAACGGTGTTATATATTTGCTGTTCTTAATGTTATAAAACTTTTTTAAAAAATGTAGTCAAGTAGACACACATGAAGAGACTATATCACTAAAATAGTTTGTAATCATACGCGCTGGTTCTGTTCTTTAATGGGCATCCTAGTCATATTTACATGTATATGTGAGCATATCGGATTTTTGTAAGATTATTCTCAGTATTTTATAGCAAAACATGTTCTTCTGCTTTTTCTTTAAATAACAAAACCGTATGTTTTGAATGGAAATTATTGAAATAGTTAATGAAAAATACGTTCTATTCTCATGATCAAATGTATTCCAAAGTTAACCCTTTACCTCATAGAGGCGTCTTTTAACGCTTTTGCAAACAGAGCAGACCCAGATCAGGAAACTCTAAGAGCTGATCAGGGTCTACTCTGTTTGCTTATGGAAATATGATTAGATATGATCTCACACTAGTGGAACTGACAAGTAATTTCTTTGTTCTACGAGGGTCAGTCAAAAATAACTGAGCTCTACCTCATAACATTTTAGCTTGGTATTGTAGACATAAAATGTGATTATTTTCTATAAGAATGATATGTCATCGATGTTTTGACCCTGAATAATTAATAATTATCCTAGTGAAGCTTCTATTATGGTTGCTAGGCAACTGAAGATCGTCAGTCAGATCGATGCGTTCACGATCTCAGCCACCATGAAAAAAAAGTATGTCTTTAAAAAGCTTGCGTGCTGGATAGTTTTTTTGAGAGACATATTTGACATTTATTGGAATAACATATATCATATTGTCTTTTCATTACACTTAGTTCTTTAATGTTTAGGTGAACATTGATTGAATGCGTTGCCTAGCAACATATAACACCAAAATTCCACACAAGAGAAGTGTGTTGCCATGGAAACAAAATTGTGAGTTTAAATCAAGGAATTTAATATACCTGAGGGTTGGCAGTACTGTTAAATCATTATTAGACTAGTATTTTATGTTTTCTATTAAAATTGTGTTAATTTGATTTTGGGTGGGGTAAATTATAGGGCGTCAGGCATGTTAAAATTTGATAAATTCTGAAATCAAACTACCACAGCATCTATAATTTGGGGTCAGATGGTTTCTGTTCTGTGACACTGAATATGTACATGTGAAAGATATCAGACGACAGTGAAACAAGCCTTGCTTTTACATTACTGTTTCCATAGCAACAATTAGAATAAGATGTATCACAGCGTGAACGCACCCCTTTGACAGGTCATATTCTGTTGCCTAGCAACCGTTACACAAAGCCTACCAACAGAAATAAATTAGGCGATTAAATAGATGACATATACTTTCAATGAAATATTATCGAATTATATGTCCATTTTACTAGATTCAAATGTTATGAGGTACGGCTCAGTTATTTTTGACTAACCCTCGTACGGTATGTACAAACGTGAAACTGTATTTATATATTTGTTCGTAGTGGGTGGATCTAAGCATGAATGTTCATGAAGGAAAGGGATGATACAAATGCGGATATACTTCCAGTTATAGGAGTTAGAGAGCTGGTTGCTTTACCTGAATTATTTATGTATTTACGGGAAACGTTATGACGTCCATAACAACGTTGCGTACATAATGACAATATTATAACGTTTTACCGTCAGCGAAAAGACTTCAAAGAAATCTTAATGTCATATGATAAATAGAATCTAACATTCGTGCTCTTGTATTATTGAATTTATTAAACTCGTTGCGAAAAAGAGATAAAATGCTCGGCAAGCCTCGCATTTTATCTCTTTTCCCCAACTCGTTTAATAAATTCAATAAAACATGAGCACTCATGTAAGATCCTCTATTTCTTAATGGTGCCATATGGGTTGGGCTGTGATCAGTGATTGTGGCGTTTCTCAGGCACACTCAAGTTTTGCTTTATTTCATTTTTATATATTTATTCAGTCTTTTGTTGGCTGCGCTCTTGGTATTGAAAATATAGGCTATGTAATGATCTGCTATGGTACCATTGATGCACTGTGTTCGTTTACATTTGGAAGAATGGTTCAGTGTGTGGGTCATGTCCCTTTCTTTATTTTAGGTAAGTGTTACAGCACTCTATCAGTTATATATCTCTTGGTGTTTTAAAATGCACTTACCTAGGTAGCAAAAAGGTTAATGAGTATGATCAGTAAATACCACCATCACACACTGCAGACCAACCCACGGCACCGTGAGCGAGAGCCACAAAACACCAACAGCCGTACTACATCTGGAAGACAACTAAAGTAAAGCAACCAGCTCTCTCTTCCCAATCAAGATGAGGACACAAAGCAGTGAATACGATACAAGGACGAAACACAGAATCCCAACAAACAATGGGAGCAACAATAAACAATGAATCAACAACAACAAAAGAAAGCATTGCCCTAGAACTGTCAGCGATTTCAAGAAAACCAAAAAAAGAAAGTTCTGCTCTAAATTAGGGGCTTGTCCTTAAAATTGCCAAAAGCACATCATAATTGAGCCGTGACATGTGATTTCAAACAATGTGGCATTTTGAAAAGTATAGACTCAGACCAGCCTGTGCAGCCTCGTTTTAAGCTTAGAAACTCCAAATGCTATTCAGCCAGTAGCTGAACAGTCATAGAATATTCAAGCGACTAGCAAAGGCTCTGATCAGACTGTACGTATGCGTAGGCTGGTCTGCGCCTTTGCTGGTCGCACATACCACATTGTTGGAAATCTCATGTCACGGCTCATGTTATGATTTTATTTAAGAGACAATTACAAAACTAGAAAAAACACAAAACACCACACCACAAAATTTGAACCAAATGAAAAAATTAATAAAAGAGTGTGTGGGGCAAAATCAAATATTAAAATAGTTCTGCAACAGAACTACCGCCTTTAGAGCCAGCAGTATAAGTACATAGGGCCAGTTAAGCAAAAATTTTGAGCGTAAAATTGCTATTACTTTCTTATCCATCAGTTTAAACATGTGTTTTGGGTGCTCAAAAGAACCCTTCCATCGAGGCGGTTCTTTTGAGTACCCACAGCATATGTTTTGATTGAGAAATAAGAAAAATAATTTTCAGTTACGCACCTTTATCTGGGGGCTTGTTAGACAGTTAGATATAAGATAGCTGTATTTTGCACAGATGTATTACGCATTCAGCGTAAATGTTGATGAAAGTCGGTGAATGAGTTGTCCCATCTAAATCTATGCTATTTATATGTGCTATTTCCTCACTGTCTGTAGTGGCCTTTCTATAGTTTATCAATATAATTAACTCTTTAGTCGCATGGGCTTAGATATAGGGATATTCCTGGTCCAAAACTGGCATATGTGCCTCAGTGGTGCCTGCTACCTATCTCC
The DNA here is from genome assembly GCA_964019695.1 of Loripinus fragilis. NCBI lineage: Eukaryota > Metazoa > Mollusca > Bivalvia > Lucinida > Lucinidae > Loripinus > Loripinus fragilis. The sequence continues at coordinate 22,604,525 of OZ026523.1, forward strand.
GTGATTTAACTCGTTATTTTCTTAATCGCCGGCAGTTTGTGGGCATTTAATTATTTTCTATGTTCATCTCATTGGATTTAGTTCTTCGTTCATCTGTCATGATACATTTAACATCAATCCGAGCTTTCAATTAATTAAACAAAAGCAGGCTCAAGGGTGACAAATTCGCTGCTAAAAATTATTTAAGCTCCTCTCCCACAGTGACTGTTATTGCTGCTGTCCAATTTTAAGCATTTGTTCTGATCTTGCTTGTTTGTTTGTTTTCAAGACTCTAAGCTTATAGTGGATATATGAATTATTGCCTGCTGTGATAGTTTAATCTAAAGTGTATAGCGCGCGTTGTTGATACTGTGGATTCAAAGATACATGAGAATCGTTGTAAACAAAGAATGTAAACTAATCCAGGTATTGGTTACTTTATTCAGGTGTATACCATTTACTGCCATATAAGATACACCGTAATTTATCTGTTTCTATGAAAAATAGCATAATCCTATTATTATGCATCTTTGAAATTTCTGTACCTGTGTGCACCCTATTTTGTTGTTTATTTTCGTCATTTCCAGCCTTTTTAGTCCATGGTGGATGTATGATAGTGTACTTGCTGTGGCAGCCTAATCCTGATAAGAGCTACCTATTCTATATCTTTGCTGGTCTCTGGGGACTAGGAGACGCTGTCATACAAACACAGATAAATGGTATGGCCTGTTTCAATGGTACAGTAATCCCTCCAAAGTTCGAACTCTGATTAATCGAAATACTCGCTAATTCTTGGTTTCAGAGAATAGTACCTATTCATTATCTATTTCAATAACTGTCTATAATAACATATGTTTTATGTGCGTAAAAGAACGTCTAATTGCGAGTCTAATTTACAGTATCTAAAAAGTCCAAACTATCCCTCAGAATATTTATCAACACAAGTCCTTCCCCAGATTTTGAAGTTAATTCCAAATGAACACTAAGCCTGAATCCAAAACTGAATGTCACAAAGTAATCCAGATATATTAATTACAAATACCAGCGCAAAAGGTTTTGGCTTTTAAATGGTGAATCTACTCCAAACTGCCTATAAGAATATTTACATTTATATATAATATCTAAGAAATTTCTGTAATAATCAGGAAAGAACTATGGTATCGTATCATATGCTAGATATAAAACAAACTATTTTTCTGGAATGTTTCACAGGTTTCTCAATTCTTCTACTTGCTACTAGAATTTGCTCAAAACTTCTATTGGCATGAAAAAGAAAGTTCTACAGAAGTCTGGATTTTTTCTAGTAAATGATATATCAAACAAATAAACATCATACATGCTCCAGTACATGCATCCAGGATGCTTGGTACCTACACTCTCGTTCAGACCTAGGCTTTATTGACTCATTAAGAACACTGCCTTTGGCATATTTTATCGGTATAAAATTAATCCTTTCATCGAAAACACAGAGTCAATATATGAACCGGCGTGAGATTTTGTTACTTCTCGCATTTTGAGTGACAAAAGCTCCAATTATTCAGAACCATAGCCAAGCAGGATATGTCAGCATGGGCGTTTAAATGAGGCTTTTGAGCGCATGCGAAACGTGCCTTATCATATGACGTCGCGTCTGGAAGTGAAATAACGCCATGCAATAAAATCTGTAAACCACTAGTGGTTTATCGATTTACGGGAAACGTTATGACGTCCATAACAACGTTGCGCACGTAATGACAAAATTATAACGTTTTTACAGCAGAAATGAGATTGTATCATATGATAAATAGAATCTAACATTCGTGCTCTTGTATTGTTGAATTTATTAAACTCGTTGCGAAAAAGAGATAAAATGCTCGGCAAGCCTCGCATTTTATCTCTTTTCCTCAACTCGTTTAATAAATTCAATAATACATGAGCACTTATGTAAGATCCTCTATTTAATTTCATGTGTAGGTCCATATTTCAGTTATCACTGTAAATGATAATCCTCTATTTTCATTGAAGCTTTGTATGGGTTTCTCTTCACGAAGAATTCAGAGGCAGCTTTCGCCAACTATCGCCTGTGGGAGTCGTTCGGATTCATCATTTCTTTTGCCTATCAGAACTTCCTGTGTACCAACGTCAAGATCTATCTAAGTCTCGGGTGTCTAGTTGTAGGCATGTTTTTGTATGGTGTCCTGGAGATAAAATTGAAAAGGGACAAGAACAGACAGATCGACTCTAGAAATTATATGAAAATTCAAATCAGAAATAAAACAAAAGAATAAATGGAACATTTTCTGATAAAAAAGTATGAAAGTTTCCTTATTTCTGTTTCAACCATAGATTGTGTTGCATGCTATGTTTAACGGTGCAATAGGTAGCCTGTCCATCTTGTTCCAGGCCATGAACCCTGAAAGAATATTTACAGCTGTCTATTTCCATAAACTAATCAATGGTGTCCACACGATATACCAATTCTTCATCTACTCTGTTACCTAATGACCCCTACACTGTAAACAGCCAAAATCTGCTATGATCTACATGGTAACACATCTGAATTTTCAAAGTTAAATACTACACTCCACACTGCATTTCAACTATGTTAGGTCTAGTGGAAGAGATATTGAGCACTGAGGTCATTTTATTTGTGTAAGTCAGGTGTGTGTTTTTGTCTTAAAGAAGAAAATGACATGTTCTCCGCATCGTTGCGATATATCTCATTCAGTCGCCAATCGATAGTGGAGGTCACACTACCAGAATGAGATCATCTTTAAACAAGAGCATACTTCCAAAATCTGAGTATTTAAAACATGTCACATTCTACGTCATTATTGACGGGAATTTTCCATAAAGCTACATACAATTAAATCATTGAATATATTTAGGGGTCAAAGGTTATAACTTCCAAACATAGTGTATTTCTTTCTCTGAAGATGGATATTGTCTTAGCAAACAGTGCATACCCTGATGAAATTTCGCATTCTGCAGCATTTCATCTGGGTCTTCACTGTTTGTCAAAGTTACAGTTTAGGGGTTTCTGGACCACAAAAGGTTTAAAGGGGTTTTTTGGTGTATATGAAAAAGTACTCACGATTTATGGTTTGTATGCTCCATCATCTTGTTACTGTAATATGTATGATGTTTATCTGTTTGATTTGTTGTTTATTAAGTTTCTGTAGACCAAAATATTGGATAAGATAAGATGTTGTAAACAATATATTTGTTTGGTCATAAGACTTCTCTTGAAAAATGACTAATCATCTAGAATTTACAAATGTATTATCATTAAAGTTTCTGGAAAAATCTAGAATTCCCTGGAACTTTCTGTTTGATGCCAAATAGAAGCTCTGAGCAGGTTCTGGAATCACCCAGAGAAATTGAGAAAATTGTGGAATATTCCAGGATATATGGTTTTGGTTTATATTTAGCATATTATATCATAGTTGTTTCCTGATTATTCTGGCGCTTTCTTTAAAGTATATATATATATATATATATATATATATATATATATATATATATATATATATATATATATATATATATATATATATATATATATATATATATATATAAGGGCATCTTTGGAGTAGTTTCACCATTTGAAAATCGAAACCTTTTATGCTGGAATTCTAACTTATAGTATCTAGATTAATTTGTGTTTGACTTATTCTTTCTGGATTACTTGTGACATTTAGTGTTGGATTCCGACTAAGTGTTCATTTGGAATCAACTTCAAAATCTGGGGATAGAAAATGCTGAAGGACTTGTGTTAATAAATATTCTGAGGGACAGTTTGGACATATAAGATACTGTAAATTAGACTTTCTTTGATTGTATACATATTTTCCATTGCTTTTTGTATTTGATAATTTTTGTTATTTTTTAAGAAATTTTGTTAAAATTTAAAAGTGCTTTTTGCTGACTTTCCAAGTACCAAATTTTGGTTTCCTGAATTCTGTTCTAGTTACACCTGGCATGTAACACTACAATATACACTGTTATTAAAAAAAAACTTGGTATCAGAAAATACGACGGTGATTATGTGATCATATGTTTTTGCATCTTCAGGCCTACATATCTTTATAATTGTTCCCACAAGGCAAAGTCCTGAGAATCTAGGGCGAAGATTTGTTGACAGTAAAATGCATGTAAGCCCCCACTCCCATACCCAACCCCCCAGTGGCTTAGGCTGCTGTCCGTTCTAAGGCGGTGGTTCTGAATATTGTTTTGATCTATTGTTTAGTGTTATTCCCATTGTTTGTGGAGGTTCTGTGTTTGTCTTTGTTTTGTTATGCATTACTTTGTGTCCTTTCTAGTTTTGCAATCATCTTGAAGAGGAAGAGAGAAAAGTTGCTTTGCTTTAAATCTCTTGCGGGTGTCTTGTCACTGTAAATGTTCTGTGACTCTTCCTCACGGTGCCGTGGGTTAGTCTGCAGTGTGTGATTGTGGTATTTTCTGATCATACTCACTTACTTTCTGGTCTATTCTGATAAGCATTGTGAATTCCAGCAAGTAAGAGAGGGCTGGTTGCTAAACGCATGCGCGGATCCAAAAAGTTTTGTCAGAGGAGGTCCAACACTGAAAACGGTTTTTTGTTTGTTTTGATTTTATTGAGTTGAGGGGATGGAGAAGGGATCGAAATGCCACTAAAAGTGGGCCATCATCGGCCCGCCAGCCAAACGCTGATAATGGCCCACAATTGAATGCTGGCTTGCTAGTTTTGTGATTATTAGGGGATCCGGATCAATATTGCTTGGAAACTCTATATTTTTGTGATTTTTTTTTTTTGGGGGGGGGGTCCGAACCCCCTCCCCCCCCCCCCCTGGATACACCAATGAAACTTTAGTTGTATTATTTCTATTTATCCGTGGTTCATTGCCTGTGTTCTGTTGTCTCTTACTCGCCATGATCTGTATTTGTGACATTTCTTGGTTATGCTCAATCGTTTTCTGAACATCTATAGTATCTGCGCATGTGACAAGGGATATGGTGTAGGAACAAAGCCTTTAGTTTGGGCCAACCAACCAACAAGCATTCTTCGATGGGGTTTACCGTATACGGTGAACCACATCGAAGAATGCTTGTTGGTTGGTTGGCCCAATCACGTTTTGTAGCTATAGTTTCCTCTTCAATTGAACGACGGTGGTTAGGATCAGTCTCAATCGTTTTTGGGGTTTTTTTGTTGCTCCTGATATGAGGTATGTCGCGTTTTGTGCTTAATTGGTCCTGGTTTTGTGATAAAGTCCTTTGTGTCCATTTTAGTTTTGCAATTATCTCGCAAAGGAAGAGAGCAACCAGAAACAATGAACCAATAAATAGAGAATACTAGGTGAGTGTCTTTTGATATCAAGTTTACCAGGCAAGGTTTTGAGAACGCTTGTTGACATCGCGAGGCTTGCCGAGCGATTCAACAAGCGTTCTCAAAGCCGAGCCTGGTAAACTTAATATCAAAAGACGCGAACCTGGTATTCTATTGATCAGTTTACAAATTGTTTCACTCTTCAAACTAGCAATTGTGACGTATTTTTTTTGTATTTTTGTGTTGATTCAGCGTCATTAGCGACGTCACTCAAAAACGACATCATGACCTGATAAAGGCAACAAGCCGTGAGATAGACAACGTTTATCAGGCAATGCGCAACAATGCAGTTAATATGAGAGGTAACTGATAAAAACCGAACCACCGCCTGATATCAGAGAGCAGTCTCAGCCACCGGGGTGTAAACATATTTTTCCAATTGTATCATGCTTCGCCATAAAATCTGTTCTTATTAAAACACACTAATTGTTTAGCCTGCATGGAAACGTCCTCGCTTATTCAATGCATCGCCTCAGACAGAAGCATTAAAATCAAATTAACTCACTGTGGTAAAACATAGAAAGGGGGCTCAAAACTCAGATACAATCATAGCTAAAGAACCCCACTAGCTGTACCAAGGTGGCCTCGGCCAAAGACGGGCATCGAGTAATATTTAACGCACTGATGAATTTTAAAGCCAATTCATATTAATGTCTTCGTTGAGGCTGAGATCTTATCCCCCGTCGTTCAAGTGAAGAGAAAACTATTGCTACAAACGTGATTGGGCCAACCAACAAACATTTTTCGATGGCCAGGCCCCGAGTTTATAAGAAAAGCTATGCTCAACCCAAATGATCATAAAATTTATCCTGCTCATAAATGTTAAAATGCCAATAATACTTTTATTGCTGGCCTTTTAACATTTAATGACAGGACAAATACCTCATCTGGGTGTTCTAAGCAGGAAAATGTTATTTTTCAGTAATCTATTTTCTATGAGCTGTTGAAATTTCATGCTGAGCATGAAAAACGTTTCATAACCTCGGGGCCTGGCCACATATCCAGTACCAAACCTTAAGCCAGTTCTTCGTAATCAATGTTGCAAAGAAATTAACAGAATACCAATTGGGTCTACATCCCTAAATTGTACAAATAAAATACCAATCGTGTTGCCAGCACTGGCAGAAGTAAGGTCCATGAAATGAAATCGAAGTGACTGTACTATGGGGGACAAAGAGTGGTAAGGATGTATCAACATTATAAGGAGGTCAGTCTATACAGGAGAAATATTTGATGATGCATGAATAACCTGTCAAGCTTTTCGTTTTAAAATAAAACTTTTTTTTAAAATTGAGCCTTGTCTAGACATAAGATTTCATATTACTAGTATCTCTATCTGACAATAATTAAGCTTGTGTTATTGAATCCTTCAACTTTGCTTCAAGATATCTAGCTGACATACTGAACATTGCCATTACTTATTTTGAACAAATGTCAAGTCAGATGTATCCCTCTAAATTTCAGTAAAATAAAGAAAATTCTTTTGATACTTGAAGTCCTTTTTTTGGATTTGGGCTTTCCATAATAAATGCTATACGTTTGTCTAACATTTATCATAGACGAAATGATTTTAATTTTGAAACTATTAGTTTCCCGTTTTTATACGGAGATATTACTCGCTCCCATTCTTATGGTGTATATATTTCGCAGCTTATTCGTTAGGGATAGTATATTCTAATGCTAGTGAATTCAACAATAGAAATCAATTTTCGACTGATTAGTTACTAAAACAAGGATAGAGCCATTGTAAATTTCGCAATTAAAACACTTTCTAAATAAGCTATTTCAGACAATCAGAGTCGATAGTTAAATACAATAAAATACTATATAGCACAAGGTCATGAATTCCCTAAAAATTAGGAAACGTGATTTATATAAAGTGTGTTTATGTATAAACTTTTAATTGTAGCTAGAAGCTATTAAGACAATACCAACGTACCTTTTAAAGAAGGGACGCAGCAGAATTGACACTGACTAAAGATTGTATCTGCATTTAGCAGCATTTGCAAATAAACAAGTTTTTGGTGGTATATTTTATATGAGGAATGCAGTAGTTCTGGTGGTAGAGCGTTAGACAAAGATTGTCTAAGGGTAGAAGGGTCGCTGGTTTCGAGACTCACCTGAGGCACTGTGTTGTGTCTTTGAGCAAGTAATTTTATTCTCTGCCTGGTACTTGTTTAATCCAGGAAGACCCGACATTAATGGAAATTGTTGATGAGAATGTAAAGCATCAACACAAAACAAATTGGTGTATTTTCTGAACTTACTGGTGAATCTGACAAGGAAACAAATTAGTTAATGCTGTACTTCTAGTACACTTTAGAATGTACAGTTCATCAAAATAATTCCTTGGAGTTGCGCAAATGCAAACAGAACGGCCAACAGAACCGTTGTTTTCATTAGGAAAAACGTATATCCATGTCCCAAAGACGTAAAGCAGAAAGCAATACAAAAGGACACTGCTTGATTTGTAACAGTGAACTACACAGGTCTATGAAACTGGGAGTATGACTGGCATTCTTGGACAAATGAAATAGGTAGACATATTCTTCCCAAGAAAAGACAATACACTCATAATTAAAGACTTCTATACAAAGGACTAACAGGTAAAGCCAGTTAACCAACAGATGACCTTATCCCCTCAACCCGAGCCGTCGTCAAGTGACATCAATGTTAAGTTAAAGTGATGTCATCATGTCATGTCGCATATCTCAGGGTATTTAGGTACTTCTGTGAGCCTTTTTAGACATGTAATGCGGTATCTAATGGTGAGCCAGAAAACTAATCCATTAATTATTCGTGTGAGGGTGGGATAGAAAAAGCTGTCCCTCGGAATTACCGTTTGTCACCTCTCTGCAAGCCCGGTGATGCCAATCGGTGATTCTCAGGACGGCTTTTCCTATCCCACCCTCACACTCATGAGACTCTTCTATGAACATATGGTAAAGACTCCTATTCCTGCATAGAAAGACCCTGTTGAGAAGGACATCTTTCTTCTGTCTGTCTGCGCCTTCAATGTCAGGGTGTCAACCATGTACGACCAGTGTGTGAGTTGCTTGTTACCTGTAAAGATGATATTTTAACCCTTCTACACAACCAGTCAGACTAAATTGATTTTGGATGGAGTCCCTTTGATGAAACAGATTTCCTTGTGATTGAGCAACTTCTTCCTAGCATAAGCGTCAATAAGTTGAAGGAGGCTAGTAAATGACAGAAGTGGAAGCAGAAGTACAGCCGGTGGTCTGGAATCTGTTTCTTGTCTTCCTCATTGGAAAAATTAGCCTTCTGTCCTTCTTGGTGGCAACCTCGATCTAATTTCCCCAACTACAGGTCCTGGTGAATTATTGATTATTGTCAGTTTTGGCGTTATCAATTTTTCGATAAACCGTGACGGTGAATTGTCTTGTCGGTGAACTGTCTTACCGTAATATTTTATACGTTTGGCTCCATTACGTGTAGATTCGTTCAGTTACAAAAATATTTCAATCGGATATTTCGGCATTCGCCGTTCGCAGTTGACAAGTGAAAGCTAAACAATCGAGATGGCTGACACAGGAAAAGATTACATTTCAAACAGTGCAGATCCCAAGAGTATACAGGATCTTACATCTTTTGTAAGTAAAATACGTCAAATAATTTCCCTACTTCAGGCTGGTATAACTTCTGATATCTTATTTGAACCCTGTGGCTTCGTTCTGCGAAATTGAATATGGACCAGAAAACCTGTCAAAACTTGTTGAAATTTGACCGGGGTTCCTTATCTGTGACTAGAGAAAGACTTCAAACATGTCATATTTGTCTAAATTGTTTATTGATATATTCTGTTGTTGTGATTTGTATTTGATCAGAACCCAAGATAAACTTTCAGGTCAATAGTGGGTATTTACCCCACCCACTGTGCAGTGACACTTAAGCCATAGGTTGGTTGTAGCTAAGCCCCAATTGGCTGTAGTAATCTCTCGGCAGGGGACAAAAATGCCACTTGTAATTACGAGTGATATCTTGAAAAGACCAGTAATTCTTCCCAAAGCACTCGTCCTATGGGATGTGTACTTTGGGAGGAAATACTCTTCATTTCTAGTTTCACCCTAAAATCTGAGTGTGAAACTAGCATTTTCTGAGTTTGACTGTGACATCTTTTTGTCAGTATATGGGAGGTAGCCGGTCAACTCTGCCTGAAGTCAAGTCAGCCCATGAGTCAAGACTGTCAAGTCGGCCCTTGGTCAACTCGGCCCTGTGTATTTTCAGAGCGTTCACGGTTAGATATATGATTGAATTGAGGGTGAACTTGCTACTTGATTAATGATAATGGCTGTCTTGAACTTAAAGTGTATTTTTATGCTTTTTAACATTTAACTTTATTCACAAATAAATATTTCGTTATGGACTAATTTCATTTTCACAGATCATTTATCCATCTGGTTAGTTAATTACAGAAGCTTTTATAGCCGTTTATCTAATCTTCTGGGAGCAGCCATCTTACAGCTATTGGCACATGTTAACCTGAGTTAACCTCAATATGCTGGTCTGCCAAATGATTGAAGCGGCACCTTTCAGTCAATTTCTTTATTTCAATATTGGATAATTGGTATTCCGTTTTAATTACAATCAATAGCCAAATCAATTCAAATTAAAATGTAACAACTGTCAAACAAAAAGTATTTTGTTTTTCAATAAGTAAATACGCAATAAGAATCATCTAAAAAGCAACTGAAATTAAATGCATGCGTACCAATAAGCAATTATTTCGAGCAGTATGCAATTACATGCGATGTCAATGCGTACCATTTGGTCCGTTTTTTCCATTTGGGTAATACATAAATGCCAGTCCCCAGTCGGGTATTGATATTTTTTACAAGCGTGTGCGCAGTAAAACTCCAGTTTTATGAATAAGATATCAATGACCAGTCAAGTATTTAGCGGAAAAAAACATGGAAGTGAAACTAGCAATGTGTATCCAAGCGATAAATATCAATAAGGGTACGAGATTAACTGCAGAGGTATGATAAAATCTGCTAGTTTGTTGCTCTAGAAAGGCAAACTGTGTGAATGAATAAATATATGCAGGGGAATTCCCGATGGCTACATTCAATAAGAAAAACATGGCGGACATTATTTGTAACCACAAGAAACGTGGGGTAAAAAAAATAAAAATAGGCAATTGATTTTGCAAGTACGCAATTGAGAATAATCAGGTTGCATAAATACCCAATTGAACCAAAAGCTTATCTGGAGCTCTGTCTCACCATTTTATATTTTATATATTATACACAACTCTATTAGAGAACTCTTTTCATACTATCATTCTATTCTATTCACATCAGAACAGTAAGGGTCATGTGACTTTTCTTATCCGTTTTTTGTACTTCAGGCTTATATGATAATTATATTTCATCTTGAAAAAGGTCATTGGATGACCGAAACCGGTCGATAATCTACTATTAAAAAGACAACACTAGTCGTTGTTGGTTGTTTATTCTGTTTTCCCTTCTACTTTATCATTTTATATTGAATTATGCCTATATTCCTACTTTTTGGTGACTCTATTATCTTTGTTTTTCATCTTCGTTGTGCTACCATTATGAAGTCGGACAGGGAGTCGGGCCCGTTGAGTAATACAGTCAAGATTGACAGGCCAATTTAGTAGGGCCAAACATTATTTTCTCAAACTTTTGCTGAACATTTTTAATAAAACACATACCAACTGGCATCATTAATTGAAAATATAGTAGGCCATATAGGACCTCAGAGTATAGGACCGGGCCGACTTGACCCAAAGCCGACTTAACCCGCATTCATATGGGATGTAGTTATGAATTTGGCTGGGTAATATCATTTTAACAATGATATAAGGAACTTTATAAGTCCTCTTACGCCCTTATGTTCTTTATTGCATACACTTTTAAAGGACAAGTAGATGTGTTTGCAGGACGAATGAAAATTGTAAGTCACTTGTCCTGCAGGACAAGTTCCATATTGAAATCTTTTTGTCCCCAGCTCTGTATTGGTTCTCTCTGTATCTTCTCTTAGTAGAATTAACACACAAATAATCAAGTTTAGGTGGTGCACTAAGAATCCTGAATAGAGTAACCAAACATAAATGTTTTTCTCAAAACCAGGGAAGCCTCTTGAAGTTGATTTGTTTTCCTGTAGGCCAGAGCCTGTGGTCTGAAAGTGTCAATTGAGACCTTATAGTACACAGAGATTTCTTCATTCAGCTTAAATTCACACTTCTGACATCTCACTGTCCATATTTGCAGATATTCTTTTCAACTCATATTGACTACAATTATATCTTCTACAGTACAGATGAAGTCTATGCAGTTATTTTGTTTTGTCACAGATAAAGAATCTTCATTCATCCTTCTAACATCCAGTCCAACAACAAAGAATTTGAAAGCACCATATATATATCCATACCCATCTAATGGGCCATTAATTATCTATGTACTCAAAACATTCTTGCCAAATTGGCAAAATTTAAAGAAACTGACAATTTATGATCAGGGACCTTCATCCCCCACCACAAAGCAGGCAGTTCCCATCATAAACCTTAGATGGGTTGGACCACAATAATGTACTCCCTGCCACCAAAATTTGTTCCCTTTCACTCAACTGGTCATGCATACCAATGCTATTAAATACATTCTTTAATGCATTGCTCAGATGACAAAATGCAATTAACCATATAAATTCTGAGTGCAATACAAATGAAAATCATAATTGAGCCGTGACATGAGATTTCCTACTATGTGGTATGTGCAACTAGCAAAGACTCAAAACAGCCTGTACATAGGCGCAGGCTGATCAGAGCCTTTGCTACATGTAGTTGCGTATATATTTTATGACTGTTTAACTACTGATCGAACATCATTTTGAGTTTCTGAGCTTAAAAAAAGGCTGCACAGGCTCGTCTGAGTCTACACTTGTCTACACTTGTCAAAATGCCACATTGTTGGAAATAAGATGTCGTGGCTCATATATACAATCCAGACCCCAGTCAATCATCTATGAGACATGTACAGCCTACAGGTATGCTCAGATTTCACTGCATGAGTCTGTGAGGTCTGGGGTTTCATCGTTTTTCCTTGTACACTGGTGCAGTAGCTGTGTGCTTTCTCGTATAAATGACAACAAAGTTTACAGAAGAAATGCAACAAGGAGTGTAATTATGCAGGGCTGTGGAAATACCATGCCCGACTTGTCCGACCTGGTCCCATTTCATTCAGGACGAGTTGAAAATTTCAATTTACTTGTCCTTGGACAAGTGCAAAATTTGTATAAAGTTAATTTTGATTAATAATTATGAGTTCATATGTTGCATTGAAAATAGTGTGGATCATGATCAGCTGGCTTCTTTAGAAGCCAGCTGATCAGGATCTACACTATTTACAAGAGAGTTGATATCTGCATGGTTTCATACTATTTTCGAAAATGTAAATTGATTAAGCATAGAAAGGTATAAGCTAATTTGTACTATCGGACAAGTAAAATTTAAATTTTTTTTGGACAAGTACATTATGGCCATTTACTTGTCCATGGACAAGTAGAAAATTTTACTATTTTCACACCCTTGAATTATAGTCCTAAAAGAGGTCACCAACCTCAGGTGAATTTGTGACTTAGGAGTATTCCTGTGTATCATCGTATCTAAAACAGAAAAATTGAGTGGTACATATAACAAGTTGAAGAAAGAAAAACATTTTTGGGGTTCATATGCATAGTAGAAACTATTGAAAAAAATCTATTTTGGTAAATTCTAAGAATTGTCATCGTCTTGTAGAGCATCTAGCCAGGGTCACCATTGAAAGTTTTCGTAAAAATAGAGCTGGAAAGTGGTAAATAGTTATGGATACAATTTCCAAAAAAGAGAGAGGAAATGCTATTTACTTCTGGGAAGAAAACATTAGGCATTCAGTGACCAGGCTAGAGAGCAAAAAGGGCGGGTTTTTTCTGTCCCATTTCGCCAAGACTTCCCAGAGTAACGAAAAACCATTTCGCTTTTAATATGGGGGTATTTACACGCTAAAGTCCTTTTTACAGTGGCTATAGTCTGGTTTGTCATCTGCTGATTATGATAACCTTTGCAAACAGTTTGGACTTAGATCAGGACCAACAGAATGTTTGTCTTGGTCTAGATCCACTGACACTGAAAGTATTCATAATATGAGTATTTTACTTTTGAAAAAGTTGTGAAGCTAACAACCAACTAATAAGCATGCAAAATTTACCACATACAAAGATTTTTAAGGTTTATTAAATTCTATATGGTACACTTATAGATATTAATTCTTTGCATTCTAGGTAAAGTTTATTTTATTTTTTTTGTCGTCTGCGGATTTTCGTCAAAGTTAACATATTCAAAGATTCTTTTAGAAATACCATCATAGCTTCAAACAGTTTGGATCCAGATCAAGGCCCGACGAAGTAACTCATGCCTGATCTGGACCCAAAGTGTTTGCAAAAGTTATCAGCAGATGGCACACAGCAGGCAAAGAGTTTAAATTTACTTCTTTCACTGTCTGGGATCAATAAAATCGATAGTAATTCTACTCTCAAATACCTAAGATAGGGAACAATAAAATTTTATTTGAACTAGGCTCAGTAAACTTTATACAATTGTAACAGTTTAACAATGTATAAAATTCAGATAATGGGGAAAATATACCATACACTCAGAGGTGCGCAGTTGTGTCCTTGAGTAATACATTTTATCCTCTGCTCAGTACTGGTTCAACACAGGTAGGCAGGAAACTGTCGCAACATGACTGAAAAGTTGTTGTCAGGGGCATAAAGCATCAACACAAACAAAAAGACCCAGGCCTCAGACTTTGGCTACTAGACAAGAATGCGTAATTCAAAATTAATAATCTTATATCTCAACCAAGACATATGTTGTAGGTACTCAAAAGAGTCGACGATTCTTTTGAGAACCCACAACAAATGTTGAAACTGATGAGAATAGATATTTGCCTCATAGAGAAAGTTCTTTTGTGTACCTACATGTACAACATATGTCTCGGTTGATAAATAAGATGATTAATTTTTGTAATAGGCCGTGTAATTGTAATATCAACTTGAGGACTCTTCTGAGAGGGAGTGCTAAAATAAATGTTTTTGAAGCAGCTGCATATATATATATACTGGCTTCAGTTAACTCTTTGCATTCATCTGTTGATAGCATTTTCGAACCATTTAGACTCAGAGTGGGTCTGACAAAGGTCTGATCAGGATCATAACTGTTCGACACTGGTGTTATTCCTGTAAATATTTTTTTAAAAAGTTAATTTTGAAAAAAAAATAGCAGGCGACAAAAAAGCATAAAAAATTAAAAAGAGTTGAACGAATAATTTTCTAAAAATCACAACTGTATGCATCTTTACTCATCAGAACCATCTCCAGGAGTGACAACAGCTTACATGTAGCCCACCTATGAGAAAATGGTACTTCAAATATGTAACAAAAATGGCATGAGCCCATTCTCCTGACCTGAATACTCAGCTATCCAGCGGGTGTGTGATTTTTTATCTGAAGTTGCATCTTCCAGATGCTTAAGTGTGGGAACAGTGATGTCTCTTAACCCATATAAGCCTAGCATCCTTTTTGTGGGACATAGGCAAACATTGCAAACCCTGATCAGACGCGGCAGAAAAGGACTGGTCCAATTGATAAAGTAAGGCAAGTCAATTCAGCTTACCGTAAATGGATTAAGCTTGCAAGGCTGCATGGATGTGCTGGCTCACAAGAAACTGTTCTAGTTCTTCTATCATGCATAAAGCCTAATCTGCAGGAGCTATGAGATTATAGTATTTCAAGCTTAACCCCTGTCCTGCTTAACCAGGATTCATCCTTTTTGAAAACAATGTAGATCCAGTTCTCAGGATCCAGAAGGTTTCCTTCAGTTTCTGAATCATTGCTTGTTAAAGAAATCATACACTTGAAGTGGGTGCAAATCATGATAAAGTAAAGTTTATTAATTTATTTAGCAGGACAAAGGTTAAGCCATTTAATGTGCGGAAAACAATTGCTTTTATATAGGCCTTGATGCGTGAAAACATGTCTTTGGGGGGTTGCGGACAACAAAGGCACAGACCAGCCTGCGCATCCAGATGTGCAGGCTTATCAGTGCCTTTGTTAGTCACTTAATGGAAAGTATCATATCTAAACTTACTACAGGGGAGTTTTCAAACTTCTAGCTAGTCTCTGTAGCTTAGGAGACTGGTTTGAGTCCCACTTTGTAGGAAACCCTAAAGACAGGTTTTGTCGTTTCAAGGCCCATATGAAAAGAATATCAAAGTTACAGGTATCGTTCTACTTGGTAAATTATTCATAACAATTCACTGGTTTTCTAACTGAAAATCAATTCAGGGTGTCATTCATGAAGAATTATAAACATAAACTGAGTGGCACTCTTTGTTACACCATGCTGTGCTGTATAGCCTGCTCTGACAACACTGTTCAGATTATGCTGATCAGGTTTCCCCTGTCTTACCCTGCTATTAACCCTTTCCTTCATGAAATTTCATGATAAGCTTTACAAACTATGAATAATTATATAAATAAAATTTCACGTTTGTCCATGGAACAAAGAAATTACTTGTCAGGTCCACTAGTATAGGATCATATCTAATCATATTTCCATAAGCAAACAGAGTAGACCCTGATCAGGCAGCTCTTACAAGAGCTGCCTGATCTGGGTATGCTCTGTTTGCAAAAGCGTTAAAAGGTGTCTCTATGAGGTAAAGGGTTAAACTTACCAATTTTTTCTAGCATCTGACAACTCATCAAAACTGAACATATGTATGCCATTTCCAGATTTTATAAAACTACACATATGTGCTTTCATACATATACATGTACCCAACGTTGTATTACCAGTTCTGTCTTGAATTTCTTATACTATACTATTTTTGATATTTTTTCATAAATATTTCTCATATTTGGTTAAAAGTACCATAATTTGCCTGATGTTATTACCAAATATACCCTTATTAACACATTCAGTGGAGCCTCAGTCTGAGACTTCGCCTATTTAAAACATCGAATGTTGATTGATTGAGATAAGGCCTAAAGTCACAATCAACAATATTTCACTGATGTTGAGACTCCTTGCATGGAGAGGGAGAGAGAAAAGAAGAATAGGATAGACTAAAAGGTCCTGACCCCCACCCAAATTCACCTCGAGTAAAGCAAAGTTCATCCTGTCAGCGAGCTTAATATGACGGGGCCATCTCTCTGAAAGCTGCAATAGAGAGGGCACCACCCTACGACCCACTAAAACATCAGATGTGTGGAATTGAATGCTCTGGTGAGATTGCATCAATACTTTGTATTCTTGCAGGTTGTGCAAGCAAAAACATTTTGCTTCACTTTCGATGAATACATGTAGTTCTGACAAACCATGCTGTCCTTGGACATCTTATACAGTTGGTAATGTCAAGGGTATAATTGTCATTTCTTTCTTACCCATCAATTTAAACACATGTTTTGGGACTTCAAAAGAACCGTCTCAATATTGAGACGGTTCTTTTGAGTGACCACAACATATTTTTTGTTGAGAAATAAGAAAGATAGTTTTCAGGTACATACTTTTACTTAGAGGCCTGAATCTTGGATGTGAGCCGTGACACACAATTTCCAACAATGTGGCGTTTTGACATGAATAGATACAGACAAGTGTGCAGCCTCCTTTTTATCTTATAAACTCCAAATGATGTTCTGTCAGTAGTCACAGAGCCATAGAATATTCATACACGCTGGCTGTTCTGAGCCTTTCCTGGTCGCCTATACCACAATGTTGGTATATAATCTCATGTTGTGGCACATATATATAATGTTGAGATTGTTTCTTGTTTTTTCAGGTCCAGAATCTTCTACAGCAGATGCAAGACAAATTCCAGAATATGTCAGACCAGATTATTACAAGAAATATCCTTTTTGAATTTACATGAATACAAATCTGTTAAATCATGGGAAGTTTTAGTTGAATTATATGGGCCCACACATAAATTGTAAAAGGTGTACGGCAGCATGAACTGTACAAAGTATGAAACCTGTGCAATTTTGCGCATACTTTGTAATTTTCTGGCAAGTGTAACAGCAAGTTATGCTAAATCGTACATCAGATGGGCTCTTTAGTGCAATCAGTAGTGGGTCCGATTGCTGATCAAGGGGTTGGGAGCTCGATCCCAGTTCAGCCCATACTTCTGTGGAGATTGATCATGAAATATTTTCTGCGGCCTTTTTCCTCTTTCCACTGATTCAAGAAGGGCTGTTGTCAGTTACAAGCGGAAGTATGTGCACTGAGTACTGGTTAACTGCCTAGTATAAGCTTGTCCTGGCTCCGAAGTTATAAAACTTTTTTCATGCTGTACTTAACTGAGCACGAAATTTCAACTGCTCATAAAAACTAAAATACGTACAAATTTCTTGCTTTAAGTCTCTCAGATGTTGTATTTATCCTCCTAATAAATGTTAAAATGCCAACAATTTTTGGCATTTTAACAATTATAGGCAGGATAAATTTTGTGCTCAACTGAGTTGAGCATGGAAAGTTTTAGAACCTCTGGGCCTGGAAAAAATGTGTGATTACATATAGGTTTACTGATCGTCTCGACATGACCATTACTGTTGACTGAGACGTTAAACCACAAACCAAACAAAACAAAAATTATACGTCTTTAAGACCGGACTGGTACCTTTGGTAAATATAGTGCAGAATCTGCAGTAGACTGGTTATTATGTTTTCAAAGATTCTCACTTGCCTTTCATAACATGACCCCAAATTGTCTTCATTTCCATTGGGAGATTAACGTTTGAGCGGATCCACAATACAAAAGAGCAGATTTATTTTTACGAGAGAGTGAAGAACCATAAGGCAAAAGAGCGGCTGTTAGAATCATTCAAATGAGCGAATTTTCCAGGTAAACATCCATATGCAGGGGTGGATCAAGGATTCATGGAAAGGGGGTTCATATGTATAAAAGTTGTTGGTTTCGCTAAGGGAATTAAATCTCACTTATCTTAAATATTCTATGAAAATGAAATAGTTTGGTCTCATGGAGACCAAATTATTTCATTTTCATAGATAATTTAACAGCGTAATTCACCCTTTCCATTGTGTAACTTTGCTTTTCCTTAACCATACCTACTAGATGATATGGGAAACAGAATTGATGATCTGGAGAAGAACATAGCAGACCTTATGACACAAGCCGGCGTAGACGACGGCCGAGCATAAATCAGGGATCATCTCACCAACAACCTTGCTGAAAAGTTGAATTCATCAGAAATCTTGTGATAGACATATCCACATTATTTTGTACTAGGACATACATGTACAAGCTCATTTTACATTTGTTTATTTTTGGATGAGCTTTTTGTGTCATCATTGATTGATTGATAAGTGCAATGTGAGCCGCATCATTTGGAAACCAACAATGTGTCCCATGGGTGAAAGTTCAGAATTTCGAAAATCCTGAACTTTCAAAACTCCACTAAATGTTCAATATTTCAAGTTTAAATGGTCATTTGTCCTTGGACAGATTGAAAATAACATCAGAGAAGCTATTATGATCTCCCTAATTCAGCATTTTTAGGCTGACTTTCTGTGGAAAGTCAGCCTCAAAATCCTGAATTCAGGAATAATCCTGAAAACTTTCACCCATGTAGGCATCAGCTCAGTCTGATCAGAGTCTTCTCTGTCCGAATGAAGAATGATTGTATCCTCAGTTACTGAGCACACAGTGAAGACGCTGATCAGACTGGGCAGATGCTCAGTCCGATCGGAGTCTTCGTTGGGCGCACACCCATTTTGTTGGTTTTGTCATGTCGTGGCTCATGTGTTTTCATATGAAGGCCATGTTATATAGGCAATGTATGCCTAATTTTTTAAGAAGTTCATAGTAAGCATTATACAGTAAGACCTGTCGTAAATGGCCACTCAAAAATAGACAAAACAAAGGTCTTGAAGACAAATGGTAGCTTACTTGAGGTCAAAAGTATTGCAGAATTCTGCAATACTTTTGACCTGCATTAAGCGATAATTGGTCTTGAAACCCAATTTTTGGTCTTCTCTTTGAGTGGCCGCTTAAGGCATGTTTTACTGTATTAAAATGAGGCTCCCCTACTATTGTTACTAAAAGGGGTTGATGTGTGAATAAACATAACATTTAAGGTCAGTCCTTGTGCTTCAATTATCATGGTAACTGTGCACTTCTTTGAAAGAATATACGAACAGCTTTTTAGCTGTATAATAGCAATTTTAAAAAGCTTGCATTATTTAACACCATTTACTAAGCTGGAAGCTTCATAATTTATTCATTATAAGTTGAAACTATTGGTTGTAAAAATCCTGAATAATTTATTTAAAGCTTGAAAATAAGAAAAATACTTTTTTATTAACCCTTGTCCTGTTGCGCTTAGGTGCATTGTATCATGTATGTCTATTTTTGACCTAAATATAGATCAATCAGCTGGTTTCTAAAGCCAGTTCATCAGGATCTTACTGTTTTCGATGAAGGCTGTGAATTCAAAGTACAGTAAAACATGTGTAAAACGGCCACTCAATAATAGTCAAAACAAAGATCTTAATGACAAGTGTTAGCTTAATGAAGGTCAAAAGTATTGCAGAATGCAATACTTTTGACCTACATTCAGCGATCTTTGGTCTTGGAAACCAATTTTCGGTCTTTTTTAGAGTGGCCGTTTTACACAGGTTTTACTGTAATAAATGGAACCATGCAACTTAAAAACAGTGGATGTTAAAACTGATCTATAAAACTGGATAACAATTAAATCTAGCCTCTTTTGGGGTTCTCTAGACCTAAAAATGAATTCATCTGATAGCAAGCTTTTGTAGAGGACAGAACTTCAGATAAAAGTGTATATTTATGATTTTCTCTCTTCTCAACTAAAACATGCTGTGGGTACTCACAAGACATAGATCTCAAAGATAGTTGAGTATTATACCAACATGTCTGTTTTTGTTGGTGATGAAAAAAAAAGATAAAAATTACACTCAAAATATAATATATCTAGAGTTCTGAAATAAAAATCAAAGCAGCACTCATTAATAGTCAGTTCTAGATTAAAGCGTTCACTAGTCGGCACTCATCATTATCATCACAGGTCAAGGTCACCATTAGAAAAAAACTGATCTAGCTGTTCATAGTTTTGATTGCATAATGCTGCAGATTTTTTTCACCACTACTTTTCAGTATTTTCTTTTTTCAACAATACAAAAACACCAATTTTTTTCTATATAAATAACTTTGATTGTGGATATTTTATGAATAACTGGGCTTAATAGTTTTGGGGGCTGATTAGTCACTGAATACATTTAGTTTAATAGATAGAAAATGGTTATAACATGCTATTACACACTTTTATAAATAGTGTTTTACTATTTTGGCAGAAATTACTACATGTGTGACTGTGTAATATTTTTCAGTTCCCAACATGACACCTTTGTCCCTTTTTCGATGGCTTTGTTGTACATTCCAGTTGTTAAAGGGCCATTCAGGTATTTTAATACAGGGACAAATTACGTAGTGGTATTTTGGTCGGCAAAGTTTGATTTTTTTTTCAGTGTCATACCCAGTTTGTAGTTAAACCATCTAAAATACAGGAATTTTTTAGGGGAGTTGGAATGTGGTTGGGCTTAACCTTTAACCTGCTTTACCTGAATATATCCTTTTCTGAAAACACTGTAGATCCAGATCAGATGGCTTCGGAAGCCATCTGGTCAGGATCTACACTGTTACCCACTGTGATTAAAAATACAAGCTTAGGACTGGAAAGACTCGAAATAACAGGATAAAAATTGGGGACGAGTGTGGTACATAAAATTGTAAGCATGGCAAGGGTTAAGCTTATACCAATTATGGAGATACTTGAAATTCTGTTGGAATTTTCTCTAACATGGACAGGCAATAGGGACCTAGATCAGCTCTGTAGGCTGATCAAGGCCTATGTTGTCCACACAAGTCTCTTGCACCATGACCCTGAGGTCATAAAACTTTTTTATACTCAACTAAGCATGAAATTCATCATGCTCATAAATGTTAAAATGCCAACAATTGTTGGCATTTTAACATTTATAAGCATGATGAATACTACATATGGATATATACTACATATGGAAGCTTGTCAGCAAAAAAAGATTATTTTCAGCATTACAGCATTTCATGCTCAGTTCAGTTGAGCATGAATTTTTTTTATAACCTCAGGCCTGATGTGGCTGGTATGAATATGTAGCTCATAAACACTGTGCCTTTTAATGCCGTTGTTGGAGTTTATATGTTGTTATTTTCATGTTTTTCCCTATGCAACTGCTGAATACTATAGTATTAGCATCCTCTAAAGTTTCCTATGACCTACTAGCCCTTTGTATTCTGATGGACTTTCCCATACATATTGATACAATATTAAAGTAGGGAAAATAAATTCTGAATGCTATTGGGTTGTTTTGACCCAACTTTTGACAATCTTCACGAAACTACATCCCACTGCATTTTAAATGGAATTTCTAAGAATACTGTGTGCTTATCAGGACAAAGTTTTCTTTCATGGTCTTCCATTGTATAACAAAATGTATACTATGGGTAATCATTGTTAATAAAAATTATGCATGTATATTAATGGTAATTTCATACCATATCTCAAAATCATCTTGCTCAAGGTAGAAAAAAAAAACTGAGGTCATTTTATCTGGCTAAGGTCATAGGATTCTTTTTCATCATGTCACCTAGCAAACTTGGCAAGCAAAATGGTATATCACAATTTGATGGAACATGTACTTGGCATGGATAATGCATAGCATCTGAACTGGATTTTCAGTTGGCGTCAAATCCTATATTTTGATTGGTGAATGTGAAATCCATCCAAATCCTTCTGATTGGTAAATGATTGAATCCTCCGACCTAATTGGTCGATGATGATCAAGTAATTCAATCTGATTAGTTAATGATCAAATCCATCATTTTGATTGGTTAATGATAGTTTAACATCAAATTAAATATTGATACAACCAGATTTATTAACCTACCTTTTTGCTTGTCATGGATCATAATAATGTGTTTGACTTTGTAGTTCACTTGTAGGGTTTGAAGACAGCACTTGTTCCTTTCTGATAGCACCTAGTCTTGTAGATAGTCCACCTTTCGAGTCTCGCTTTTGTGAAGGGATTTATTGTCATAAAATTGAAACCATGTCCTGCTGATCCCAACTATAGTGCAGTCTCTTTATAATGCTATGTTTGTGGTCCATGGGAATGAACTGAGTTATAAGTGAACCATTTTATAAAGGGACACTTTTACAAAGGAATTATAGGAAAATGACCATTTCACGGTCACTTTCCTATAATTTCTTTGTAAAATTCCATGGCAAAAAATTTTGGGAGCAACTTGACTGTGTTATCCCCAAATCCGTGTTGCATAGAGGTGTGTTGTAAATGGACTGCTCTGTATATCCTCTTTGGTAAACAGTGTAGATCCTGATCAGCTGGCTACTTCTGAAGCATACTGATCAGGATCTAAACAGTTTTCCGGGCAGCTTTTAAAGCCATTGGAATAAGGGGACTGACCTCAACTGGCATTAGAATCGAGTTGGGTATATTTAATCATTCAGCAGGACAAAGGTAAAAATGAATAGGTATCGTAAATGTTCTAAAAATTTTATCACATCTTTTTCTGTTCCAAAATAAAATGCTATCAAGGGCAGGAATTCCTGAAGTGCTACTCGGAATAGCAGACAGGGAAGACCCTGATCAGACTGCTTCTTCAGAAACAGTCTGATCTAGGTTCGCACTGTTATATAGATCTTTTAAGATGGCACTTAGTGTTCAAAATTTGAAAACATTTATCGTACTTTCAATTTCTCACAGCCATGTAATGTCCATGTATTGTGTTTTTTTTATCTTTCAACTATAAAAATGGCCAAATGTTTTTGAATTCTGTCAAGATTAAAATGAGGCTGTGGTATCCGCTAAGAATATACAGAAAGTTTAAATTTGAATAGAAATGCTAAGAAGTTGAGGAATTATTACTTATACAAATGTGTTTGAAGATGAACACATACCAAATTTCTAAGGATTAGTCTTGAAGCTTATGTTGTTCTTCTAAGATGTGTTGAAGATGAACACATACCAAATTTCAAAGGATTAGAATGAAAGCTTGAAAATTATGTTGTTCTTCTCCTATAGTTGAAGATGAACACATACCAAATTTCTTAGGATTAGAATGAAAGCTTGAAGCTTATGTTGTTCTTCTTTGTTGTGTTGAAGATGAACAACTTCCCAATTCTAAGGATTAGAATAAAAACTTGAAGCTTATGTTGTTCTTCTAAGCTGTGTTGAAGATGAACCAATACAACATTTCTAAGGATTAGAATGAAAGCTTGAAGCTTATGTTATTCTTCTCTTTAAGATGTGTTGAAGTTGAACAATTGAAGGCGTAAATTATTTTTCTTTGTGATAAACTGTTTTTGTGTGTACTATATCCATTGTTGTGAATAAAGATATGGAAGATTTCCTATTATAGATTTGTAAATCTTCTTTCCTCAATTCTTGATGTCAGTCCTTACCTGGGTCCAAACTGTTTGCGAAGGTTTTCGGCAGAAGACAAGTCACCATAGTAAGAAAAAGTTAAATGCTACTGTAAATCCAGTAAATTATACTTCTACCACGACCTCTAAAAATGACCCCCGATTCATTCAATGCATTTACCATTACAGTCACGCCACAAAGCGTTTTATGAAAGTATAAGT
Organism: Loripinus fragilis; assembly: GCA_964019695.1. NCBI lineage: Eukaryota > Metazoa > Mollusca > Bivalvia > Lucinida > Lucinidae > Loripinus > Loripinus fragilis. The sequence goes on from OZ026523.1 coordinate 22,628,613, forward strand.
GAGAACTTGATTTAAACCTAAGGTACACAATGTATGTAAGTAAGGGTGCAAAGATCAGGAATCGATACAATCAAGTACCACACCTGACCCAGGATACCAATAGGAAAGTGAGGAACTCACAGTTAGACACCACAAATGAGAGCCAAGAGGTCAGCCTTTTCCCAGCAGGTGACCACAAAGCACATATAAACAGACGCGCACAAAAACATAGAAAACACAAGACAGAACAAAAACATAAAAGATCCACGAAAGAAGTACCGCCTTGGAACGGTCAGTAAAATATTTTACTGGAGGGCTTAAACCAGTTTTACGGCGCCAACCTCGCCCTTAATTCTGATGTGGACCAGGGCATATTTGGGAAAGTGACAAAACACAACAAACATGACAGCCGAGAGGTCAGCCCTTTCCCAGCAGGTGACCACAAGGCTACAAGGAACAATCACCACAGCACAACACACACCAACATGAAGATACCTGTAACTAACAAAAACGATCCACAAAAGAAGTACTGCCTTGGAATGGCCAGTAAAATGCTCCCACTGGAGGGCTTAAACCGGTATCCCTAAATTTAATTCAATCTACAGTGCATTCCCTTTATTGCATACCTCATTATTAGCATAAATTTGGATATAACACTATTTTGTTGTGGCTCCAGGGAGCACAGTGGTAGAGTGCTTGACTTGAGACCGAGGGCTTGCAGGTTTGAGCCTCAAAGGTGTCACTATGTTGTTTCCTTGAGCATAACACATTTATCCTTATTCAGTACTGGATCAACCCAGGAAAACATGTCCTGACATAACTGAAAAATTGTTGACTTGGACGTAAAGAATCAAACAAATGTGGCTCCCAAATTGTTTTACAATGTTATTTTAAAAAAGGAATTCTAGGAAAATGGCCTATCATTCCTTTGTAAAAGTGTTCCTTTATAACACGATTCATTCATAGAGTTGTAAAGAGACTACACTGAATATCAGACAATGTTTACAATTTAGTAGCAAGCCTTTAATGAATCTTTGATTTTTGTAATCGTTTATAGCTTCATGAATGACACAAATTTGACTGACAGCTGCCAAGCTCACTTGCCCATGCAATACACTTCGCACATTGAACTCATTTGCCAGAAGTGACACTGATGTTTTGATTGACAGCGAGTCACACCTGAGTTGCACATGCAAAACAAGCCTTTTGTTTTCCCCATCGGTTCTCCATGTTCACACTGGCTGTTCCCTCACCTGCGTCACTGCATAGTGGTCCTTGAGCAAGAAACATTTATCCTAGCTTAGTACTGGTTCAACCCAGGAAGACCTGTCCCTGTTTAACTGAAAGATTGTTGATGGGACGTAAAGAATCAAATCAAACAAACAAACACACTGTCTTGTTCACTTTTACATTTTACACTCCAAAACCGTTAATATGATTAAATATTAAATACAAAACTGTTTTGTTTACAAAATTATAAATAATTCATTTTAGATATTTATATTAAAATGTAAATATAAGCAATAAATCCAATTTTTGGTCTGTTCATGGAATCACAAATACTTCAGGTCTCTTGCAAAGTAACCAAAGCATTCATGATTCCATGAACATTAAAAAAAAATTGCATTAATTTCTTAATTGATTTCTTAGGATTTTACTGTTATATGTCTCCTTGAAAAGGCAGAGGAGGAAAATGGTAATTAATTATAATGAAAAGAATCAAATTTTCAATTCTTTAATCACAAGTAAAGAATGTAGAGAATTAAGTATATATAATATATCACAGTCTAGTCACATGAAGTCAGCAGCTCTTAATCTTTGTCCAGGAAGTATAGTCTTCATTCTGTAAAAGAGAACAAACATCCATTTACAGTAAAACCTGTGAAAACAGCTGCTAAAATAGACAAAATGAAGATCTTAATGACAAATGGTAACTTAATGAAGGTCATAAGTATTGCAGAATGCTCCCCTTGGAGCATTCTGCAAAATTTTTGATCTGCATTAAGCGATAATTGGTCTCTAAAACCAATTTGTGGTCTTTTTGACAGTGGCCGTTTTACACAGGTTTTACTGTAAGCAAATATTAATAGCTTAAAATTGTGATTATTTTCTAAACCAACAGTTTAAACAATTGTTTTAGGTACTTAAAAAGAAATATTGTTTTGGGTGCTCAAAAAGAACTCTCATTGAGACGGGTACTGATTTCAATCCAGGAAGACTGGAAAAAGTCCTAGCATGACTGAAAAGTTGTTGACTGGGAGATAAAGATATGCAAATTTGTGTGTTTGGAGACAGTACCATGACTTACAGTCTCATCTGATAGACTGGAGAACCTGTAACATTTGGTTTACAAGGACGGTGATTTACTCCTATATAAAGTTGTCCCAGATATAAATATTCCAACACTGCCTATATAGCCATTGCTAAATACAGTGATTTATTGGTTGACGTCACCGGGCCGCGTAGCGCAGTCGGTAACGTGTCTGGCTACAGATGCGTGTCTGACTGCAGATCAAGGGGTCGCGAGTTCGATCCCGGCCCGGTCCCATACTTTCGTGGAGATTGATCATGAAATAATTTCTACGGTCATTCTCCTCCCTTCCTCTGATTCATTCAAGAAGGGTTGTTGTCAGTTACAAGCGAAAGTATGTGCACAAATTACTGGTTAACCGCTTGTTCAAGCCTGCCCAGGAAAAAGTGTGGTTAAGTGAACTGACCGTCCCGCAATGACCATAGCTGTTGACATGGGACGTAAAGCAACAAAAACAAACAAAATTGGTTGACGTCATTTATTGTCTTTTTTGTGCCGCCAGTTTGATTTTTATGACATCAACATCCCATAAAGCCTTGCATTATTGACATAAGATGGTGTAATGTTTATACAACTAATTAACATTCAAAACATTCGTAAAACATACACATTTCAGTCCAAATAAGACTTAAGGGAAACGCTTTATTCAAGACGGTTGAATCTTTATTGAATCTGAAGGAACTATTCTTATTTTTAATCTTTCTGAGTGTTAGAATCGAAATAAATTTGTGCTGGCAGTGCTTTGTTGCTTAAAGCTGCATAGTCTGTAACTTGATCTTCTAATTTTAGATAAAAAAAATCTATTTTTCAAGAGTACAGTAAAAATACTTCATTCAGGTAAACATTTTACCATTTTCTTAAGTTTTAACAAATAATCACTATCAAAACAACAGCATTTAAGTTAAAAATCAACTCTCTGGAATTATTGGAGGGACGCAAATAATTACAAGCAAGAGAAAAAACATCTGTTTTTATAAGATAATTCACTTTTCCAAGCAGTTTTCAGTTGTACTGAACATATTTATTGTGAAAACATAACTTAATTCTATTTTTACAAAGGATTTAAAAAGAAAAGAATTTTTTTCAAAAAATGTTCATAGTTACAGGCCTAGTCTCTTTAATAATTGAGCCGCGGCATGAGATTTCCAACAATTTGACATTTTGACAAGTGAAGACTCGGACGAGCCTCTGCAGCCTCCTTTTAAGCTTAGAAACTCCAAATGGTGTTCAGTCAGTAGCTTAACTATCATAAAATACTCAAGTGACTAGCAAAGGCTCTGATCAGACTGTGCGTATGCGCAGGCTGATTTGAGGCTTTGCTGGTCGCACATACTACATTGTTGGAAATCTCATGCACTGGCTCATATATCATTGGCGGTCGGTCATAAGTGTATAAATCACTGTGCTTGTGATTAACTGACCTCCAGCCAGTGATTTATTAAGCAACAAACCACTGCCAGCACTTCCTTCATTTTATTAGTCTTTTTACATAGCTCTATTTTGGGGTCTCAAAGGATGCACAGATTTTTTCCCCAGGACATCACAGACAGGTTTTTTTTTTGTTTTGTTTTGTTTGATTTGATTCTTTACGTCCCATCAACAATCTTTTAGTTATAAAGGAATTGGTCTTCTTGGGTTGAACCAATACTAAGCTAGGATTAATGTTCTTGCTCAATGACACAACGCAGTGATGCCGGTGAGGCTCAAACCTGCGGCCCCTCGGTCTCGAGTCAAGCACTCTACCACAGAGCCACAGGTTTTTGACAATCTGGGACTCGATATCCTTCATCAGGGAAACCCATCAGGCCTTTAGTTAAGAATGTGTATCGAAAAACAAATTTTCTTATTTCTCAACCAAAACATATGTTGTGGGTACTCAAAAGAACCGTCTCAATGAGACGATTCTTTTGAGCACCCAAAACATATGTTAAAACTGATGGGTAAGAAAATATTTATAATTTTACGCTCAAAAATTTTGTTTATCTAAACCTGTGCCCATGCTTACTTTTTGAGATTGTCTCTATCAGTGGGGACATCTTCTGTACTGTTGTCACTGTCCGTGTCTTTACCACTGGTATCTGTCTCTGTGTCAGATTTATCTCTTCTCTCTCTCTTCTTTTTCTCCTTCTTCTTGTGCTTTTGCTTGTGTTTACTTTTCTTATGTTTCTCCTGAAAAAATTATAAACTTATATGGGGTTCATACAGGCAAGATTGAGTAAAATTCAAGGACATTTCAAGGACTTCTAAAAGACTCCTATAATTTTCAAGAACTATTAGTTTATAAAAAAAATACTGATTTAAGTGTTAAAATTCTACTTCAGAAATGCTAGACTGATATAATGGAGAAATGAGTACTAGATAATTAGTATAAGATTGTTGTGCTTTTATTTGGTGCAGCATAAGCTGCACCAAATAAAGGCACAACAATTTTATACTGATTTAGATCCCTATCAACTTTGTTGAGTCCTACAGAAAATAGTAGAATTCAAGAACTTTTCAAGGTATTTGAGTGATTTTCCATGAGTTTTCAAGGCAGATTAATCTTCAAGGACTTTTCAAGCAAGCCCTCCAAATTCAAGTACTTTTCAAGCCTGTCCGAACCCTGTTATAGGTCCAGATATTTAGAATAAAATTGAGAATACAGTAAAACCTGTGTAAAACAGCCTCTCTCAAAAAGACCGAAAATTGGTTTTCAAGACCAATTATCACTTAATGCAGGTCACAAGTATTGCGGTATGCTCCAAGGGGAGCATGCTACAATACTTTTGACCTTCATTAAGCTACTATTTGTCATTAAGATCTTTGTTTTGTCTATTTTGAGTGGCTATACATCAATTTTTATACCAGCTTTTTTCTTAAGAAAAGTAGGTATATAAATTAGTACCGAATCCATTAGTACATCCATTAGTCTGTCTGTCCATCTATTAAATTCTTATAATTGCATCTCCTCTTTAACTGTTGAACGTAGCAACTTCAAACTTTTCAGGTGCATAGGTCACATGATACAGAGGGTACTGGGCAACATTTTGTGTGGCCTTGATGCAAAGGCTCAATAATGTATTTTCTTGTAAATGCATCTCCTAAACCTTTGGACATAGCAACTTCAAACTTTGCAGGTGTATAGATCACATGATATAGAGGATACTAGGCAACGCTGTTTTGTGTGTGGCCTTGACAATATGTGTGGCCTTGACCCTAAGGTTAAGCTCAAAGGTAAAATAAATAATGTATTTTCTTGCAAGTGCATCTCCTCCCAAACCACTGGTGGTAGCATCTTCAAACTTTGCAGGTGCACAGGTCACATAATATAGAGGATACTGGGCAACATGATAGCCTATTTTTTTATTTTAAAAGCTGTCTGTCAAGTGATTTTGATGAACGGGGTTCTTTACCTTTTTATCTTTCTTAGATTTGTGTTTATGGTGTTTATGTTTTGAGGAAGACGATGTCTTAGTGAGGTCTACAATGGTGGAAGGATCTGTTCTTGGCCTAGCAGAATCTGAAATTATATTGAAATGTTATAGCACTCAGACTCTAGACTGTAATCCCAAATGTACAAGAGGTTTGATAAGTCTGTACTGCTCACCTGAGCAACTTGAATTTAAACAATTAACAGATTACTATACTCAAAGTACCAAAGATCTGAACTCCCATTTAGCCAACTGACTTTATAGATATACATCTGAAACTGTAGATGAACAACGGACAACAATAGATGCCAGACCATTGGCATACTAATATCTCTATTTAGCTTTCAGCTAAGCTGAGCTAATAATAGACCATCCAAACTTGATTGCACACTAAAACACAGCAATAACATTGCCCTTTACAGTGCTGATATAGTTATAACGCAGGTCTCTCAATTTTACCCCAAGGAATGTTGTTTGTAATTGTAAATCTTAATCCTATAAGCGCTATGGAAAATTAGCAGAAATGACTTTTTCAAATATTGTTGCTTTTTTTTTAACAACAAAGGCTTGTTTGTTTGTAAAGATGGTGGCAGAGCTGAGCCACTATAGTGAATATGGTACACATTAAAAACTTAATGCACTTACCGCTATTATTATCAGCCAGAGACAAAGATGGTGGTAGAGCTGGGCCATACTCATCATCAGAAATTTCCTGAGGAGACAGTCTCTGTTGCAGAGATGGAATCGGTTCATCATTACCTGGCAACAAGTTGGTTGGAGGAAAAGGATGGTGTGCTGTGTTAGGTTCTGAAATATATATAGAGGATCTTACATGAGTGCTCATGTTTTATTGAATTTATTAAACGAGTTGGGGAAAAGAGATAAAATGCTAGACTTGCCGAGCATTTTATCTCTTTTTCGCAACAAGTTTAATACATGAAAATTCAATAATACAAGAGCACGAATGTTAGATTCTATTTATCATATGACAAATTCTTTGAAATCTCATTTCTGACGTAAAAACGTTATAATTTTGTCATTATGTATGCAACGTTGTTATGGACGTCATAACGTTTCCCGTAAATCTATAAACCACTAGTGGTTTATCGATTTTATTGCATGGCGTTATTTCACTCCCAGACGCGACGTCATATGATAAATTGAAATATTTAAATGCATACTCTAATGCACCCTGCCTATATAGCCCATGGTAAAGTCTAGTAATGTATTGAGTAATGAATCTCTGTACTGACTAGTGTGACGTCATTTAGCATCATTTGGCTGCCAGTTAGGTTTTTATGCTGTCAGCTATCCGATAAAGCAGGGGACAAAAATTCCACTCGTCCACTCGTAATTACAAGCGAAATCTAGAAAGGACGAGCAATTCTTCCCGAAGCACTCGTCCTGTAGGACAAGTGTACAGGACGAGGGCTTTCGAAAGAATTACTGGAGGAAGTGGTATAACATATTACTCACTTATGTTCTTTATGCATACCTTTAAAAGGAAATGTGCATGTGTTTGCAGGGTGAGTGAAAGTTGTAAGTCACTCGTCCTGCAGGACAAGTCCAATATTTAAATATTTTGTCCCCTGATAAAGCCTTGTAATATTGACATAATATGGCATTACATCATTTTTACAGCTAATGAACATTCAAAATGTGCATAAAGTACACATTTCAGTTCAAACAAAATTTACGAGAAATTCTAACACCTTGTTCAAGAAGAATGTCAGAATCTTTATCTTTTTTTTTTCATTTGCTAATTCATTCAGTACTGCCTTGTAACAATTAAACCTTAGTAGCCCAGGGTACCATACTATCATAGCATACTAGAATCTTTATAGAATCTGAAGGAATTCTTCATATTTTCAATCTTTTTGCATGTTAGAATAAAACAAAATTTGTACTGGCAGTGATTTGTTGTTTAATATATCACTGCCTTTTGAACATCGTAAGTAGATAAGTCACTTGCGCTTTGCCCTCATGATTTATCCACTTTTAATGGATGACCTCCAGCCAGTGATATATTAAGCAACAAATCACTGCCAGCGTGAATCTTTTTCATAACTAATGTTTTTGCAATAAAATAGTTTTGTTGTTTAAATATTGTGCTGGGGTATAACATGCGCGGATCCAGAATGTTTTTTAGAGGGAGTCCAACTTAGACTATGTTGTTGTTTTTTTTAGTTGATACCACTGTTAGCGGGCCATCATCGTCCAGCCAGCGAAACGCCATTTAAATGGCGTTTTGCTGGCAGGATGACAGTGGCCCATCACTGAATGCTGACTTGGAAGCTTTGTGCTTTACAGGGGATCCAGACCAACATTGCTCAGAGACCCTATATTTTTGTGATTTTTCAGGAGGGTCCAGACCCCCTATCCCCCCCTCTGGATCTGCACATGTATAAAATCACTTTCAATAATTTTGCCAATTATCATATCACATATCACACTGTTCCTCAGTACTTGAATCAGAGGCAGTGTCAGAATAATCTCTGAAAGTAATTGGGGGACTGAGTCTCAAACTCACTAACCCATACATAATCAATAGAAGTTATGTTGTCAATCCAACTGCACTATGTGGTATAGCATATTATATATAGGCCTCACCGCGAGATAACCTCTATTCGGGTTTACTGACAACTAAAACCAGTCTCCTCTGCTACAGAGACTATTTATAAATTTTAACTTTGCTTATAGTGAGCCTAGATACGATACTTTGCAATAAGTGAATAACAAAGGCGCTGATCAGACTGCGCGAATGCTCAGGCTGGTCTGCGTCTTTGTTGTTCGCAAACCCCAAGGCAGGTTTTCTCGCGTCAAGGCCCATATAACATCCCCCATAATTTTCTTCAGACTTCATAACATGGCTATCATGAAACCGTCTGCATGCCTGGTTGTAAACCCAAATCAAGGTTTATAGCTATGGTTTGCAAGATGGTGGGTCAGGCTGCAGACTCAATGATGGCTCCATTGTTAAACTACCTAGTCTATTCTCTCTGCTCTCTAGTCTCTGTTCTTTTTCTGTGACTGCAACATCATTGTCCTTTCCAATAACATTCACACCCTTTGCTGTTTCATTAACTTCTTTTTCTGTGAAATATAAATGTGTACATGTTAGATAGATGGATAGATTAACCCAAATAAGCCTAGTGCCCTTTATATGGGACATAGGCAAACAGTGCAGACCCAGATCAGACACTGCATTATGCAGTGTCTGATCTGAGTCTGCACTGTTTGCATAATGTGATATTTACTGTTTGCTTACAGTGTTCTATTAACATCTGGAGGATAATGCAGTGTCTGATCAGGATCTTCACTGTTTTCTTACAGAATGTTCAATTCTATTAAAACTTGGGGGGGAAAAGTCCATCCAACACCCTTAAAATTGGAAATTAGCTTGTTCCACTAATAAGGATAGGCAAGTCCATTCGGCTTAAATGGGTTAACAATGTCATGTCAAGTCTACAATGTCTTAAAATGCAGTGAATCGCAAGATGAATATACATGTATATATATATATCAAAATAGCTGAAACTATGTCACTGGATTAACTCTTTCTACTAGTGTTGTCTGCTGAAAACCTTTGCAAACAGTTTGGACCCAGATCAGGCCCAGACATTTTGTTGGGCCTGATTTGGATCCAAACTGTTTGGCACTCTGATAGTATACCTGAAAGAATTTTTCGAAAGAGCTGATTTTGAAAAATATCAGCAGACGACAAAAAAAAAACATGCAAAATTACCCAGTAGGCAAAGAATTAACTGGAAATTGATTCAGATAGTGTAATAGACACCTCATAAAATACTCAGTGTGAGCCTATAAGAGCATGTGCCATATTACAGTAAAACCTGTGTAAAACAGCCACTCTCAAAAAGACCAAAAATTGGTTTTCAAGACTTATTATCACTTAATGCAGGTCGAAAGTATTGCAGAATGCTCCAAGGGGGACATTCTGCAATACTTTCGACATTCATTAAAGACATATGCGGCTATTTCCAATGTGCACCTTTTCCGCGCCTGCAAACGGGGAAAGTTGTCTGGGTCCTGTCTTTCGACCCTTAACGGATTCGGATCAATACAGCTTCCGATATTCTTATGTCATATCGGTGTTCCGACATTTTCTTCACAAAATAACTAATTAAAGTGTGTTCGAAATATCTATTGACATCTTTTCAGAACTGATCGTCTCAGCACTAAAGACAGATAAATGTAGCTCAGTCGAAATCAAACGACGTACACAATAACCCTGGTTACGAATACGATAGTGGCCGAGTCTATACTATTTGTATGGATATTTAGAGCGGCGCACGACCTGACCTCGTGGCCTAGTGGTTAGCGCGCCTGGCTACAAAGCCAGAGAACCAGGATCGATTCCCAGATGCGCACATATTTTCAGTGTGTTTTTTCTTTCTTTTTTAACATTTTAATGCTAAATTACTTCATATACTAGTAAAATCGCATCATCAAAACGACCGAAATGGTCATCCCCGAACTTTTTATATTGAATTACGCATGAAACCTATGGGGGTGGGGTTAAATTTGGCCCTCTAGAAAGAGAATTAGTTCGGTGACCCCAGATTTTTATTCTTTTTTCTGAAAGGTATTATAATAGTCCATGAATTAAAAATAAATTTTCAAGATTTTCAATGTCAGATTTTTTAATACATGATTTATTCTAAAAAAAAAATCCATTTTTCGACGAATTGCCAAAATATATCATGCAGTACCTTGTCACAGCATGGGGTAACAAGTAAACATGCACATTTTCTTAAAAGTTTGAGGTCATGGGCAGTAATTTAAGTTAAAAGAAAGAAGCTGGGTGAAGATTACAACCGTTTTAGCTCGATAATTAGGACTAGTATTATTATTTTATATTTCTAGAAAATTGGTCAAATGCTGTAAACTTCAATATGAGATTCTGAAAAAATAAGCACGGTGACATATCCTTTTTATTTCATAAATGGATAGCCCATGCATAAAACAAACTGTATGCAAAGTATTTAAAATATTTCAATGTGGGAAGTATTTAGTAGCATATGTCCTTAAGCTATCATTTGTCATAAAGATCTTTGTTTTGTCTATTTTTGGGTGGCCGTTTTACACAGATTTTACTGTAGTTCAAAATAGAATGGGGTCAATCAATGCAGGTCCATCGCCAATATCAGCACTTGTATTAAATACAAAGTATGAAATCTCTTTGACCATGACCCTTAAATCTAAGGTCATACTAAGATCCTAATCCTTTGCTGTCATCTATACACCATATGCAATCAATGTGCCATATATGAACACCCTCCATCCAAAAAAGGAAAAGTAGTTCACATTACTAGCCATACAGACTGATTTTATATATTTGATCTTGACCTTTGACTCCAAGGTCATATTAATGATCCGAAACATACATTGTCCTCTACATGCCATAGGCAATCATTGTGAAAAAAATATGAACCACCTATATCAAAATTGTAAGAAGAGTTTAAGGAGCACCCAAAACATATGTTTAAATCCACAAATAAAGATATTTAAATAATCACTTTTTTTACGTGTAAAAAAATTGCTCAACTGGGCCTATGCATTACCTTTTTCTGTATTAGTTTCCATTGCCTCATCAGCACCATCTGCCTCTTCCTCAGAGCTTGAACTGTCCTCAGAATCAGTATTCTTGAATATGGCACGAAACAAATCCATTTCAGGTTTTTCCTCTTCCTCCAAAACCTAGAGATAAAATAATATAAGTCAGGCCCCAAGGTTATAAACTTTTTTCTAGCTCAACTCTGCTGAGCACGAACTTTATCAAGCACATTTATCCTGCTAATAAATGTTAAAATGCCAACAACTGTTGGTATTTTAACATTTATTAGCATGATAAATACAACATCTGAGTTACTGAAAGCAAGAAACGGCTTTATTTGTTGGTATTTTAGTTTTTGTAAGCAATTGAAATTTTGTGCTCAGTTGGGTTAAGCATGAAGAAGTTTTATAGCCCTTGGGCCAAGCCACAATGCAATCTTTCCTCCTGTTTTATTGGTGGCTTGCCATAGTCCTGAGAAATCTAAATGTATCAATTCATTTTTTTGCTTGTTTGAGTAATTGCTTTAAAAGTTAACCTTTTCCCGACAGTCATGACTTTTGTCGTCTGCTCTTCTCATCTACTTATCTTCTTAGTTAGACAATATTGCATAAACAAAATCAATCTTCAAGATAGAAATACGATATATTTTGGAAAACCTCAATATATACAATGGACCAGCCTCACTTGACTGTATCTAACTTTATGAAAAATTCTACAAAGAGTTTAACCTTAAAGCGCCAAGAAAAAAATGAATCTGAAAATGTCGTCTGCTGAAGCCTTCTTCTGCAAATAATTGCCTAACATTACTGACAAATTAAGTATAGAAGCAAACAGCGTGGACCCAGAACAGACTGCTCCTATAGGAGCAGTCTGATCTGGGTCCACACTGTTTGCCATAGAGGCTTTTTAAATATTTCAGCAGACGAGAAAAGCATACTCTTTTGTTGCGATTGGCGCATTAAGGGTTAATTTTAAAAATAATGAAACATCTTACTGCAGGCTTTTGATCCTTTTTAGAAGACAACCCCTTCTCATGTACAGAATCTTGTTTTGTACTACTGGTATCCATGGAAACACTATCACTCTGATCAAGCTGTGGTTCCTCTGTATCTATGGTAACGAGTTTTCTCTTTGGTTTGTCATCACTATCTTCAAGATGACTAAAGATGGACTTAAATTCTTTCGGTTTATTCTTATTCACACTTTTTACACTAAAAGAAAAGCCTTTAGTCACTTTCTGGCTTTCTTTCTCCGTTTCTACGAGATGACTGAATATGGATTTCATCTTTTTTGACTTGTTCAATTCTTCATCCACTTTGTTTTTCGATTCTTCTGGATCTGTCTCAGTCACCGTGTTATTTGACCTTGACCTTTCAGAAGAGTCAGTTAAGGGGAGTAACTCTCTCTGACTGGTTTCAGACTGACCAGAGAAACTGAGGAAGTTGAATACAGAGTACTTGTCCCGCTTCACCGTGGCTAGTCCAATAATGGATGACCTAGATACACACAAATAAATCAGTGAGTCAGGAATCATACAGCTAACTTTGTGTAAAATTCAAGGACTTCTAAAAGACTCCCCTGTGTTGCTCACGGACAAGATTATGAAAAATATTGATTTTCATATTAAACTTCTACATCCAAATTGCTAGAGTGTGATTTATAAAGAAACAAGTATTGGAAAATTAGTATTAAATTGATATGCCCCTATTGGGTGCAGCACAACAAGTTTATGCTGGTTTAGGTCTCAATTGACAGTGTTGAGTCATACAGAAAATAGTAAATTTCAAGGATTTTTCAATGCCTTAGAGTAATTTTCCAGTTCTTTTCAGGGCAGCTATATTTTTCAAGACCATAACTGCATTTTTATTGTTTTGTTTTTAAATTCCTTCAAAAGTTTATCAGGTAATCCACACATTATCTCTTATCAGCTTACCAAGTTTAAAGGCTGTAGTTCATACATTTCTCGAGATATCCTGCTTACCATGTATTTATGATGGACTGACTGTCCGATGGTTGGATGGACAAGCTAAAAGCAATATGCCCCCTGAACTTTTTCAAAGTTGGTAGCATAAAAAGTAGGAGCACTTATAAGACAGGGGGCCTATATTAAAGAAGAGCCTCTCTCAAAATCATTGTTTGTTATCACTCTGCGAACCGATGCCGAACTGTGATCCCCCGACAATTTTTCAATCCAACGTTAAGAGGGACAGCAACCCTAATGATAAGTAAGTTTTATCAGAAAGAGCAATATGAACCATGAATTTTGATACAAGTATCATCAAAATCGGTTGAAAAATGGGGAAGTTATGGGCATTAAAGAATTCAATATGGCCAACATTTAGCCGCCATTTTGAATATTTTATTAGTTTTCAGAATATTTTCAACTGCTTAATTCTTAGTCACCAATAAGATAACAGCATCTGTTTTTCAGCAGATATGCAGCTATAAATATATATTAGGAAAATGTTTTATTAGAGATAATTGCAAGAAATCCATTGGTTTGTCTTTTATTTTGATTACGCATATTTAATTAGGCTGTGTGACGTCACTAAGCCTACAATATAGCCGCTTCCATTACAGTCCATTTGCAAATATTCAAACGCCAACAACTTCTACGTTTTTCAACCGATTTAGATGAAACTGGTATCAAAATTCATGGTTTATTAAGATCTTTCATATAAAACATAGCTATCATCAGGGTTGCCGTCCCCTTTAAAGAAAACAAACAAATAGTCATTGATCAGACTGCTCCATTTTGTTTGCATATCTTTTTTTCCTGTCTCGGCAATTGGGTTCTGGTACCCATGACAGATTTAACAGTTATTTTCCTACTATTTGTAAACTGGGGCCAGGGGCCATCATTTTGGGAAAAATAACATGTAAAACTTTAAATCTGGGGAAAATGAAAACTGAATACCATTTTATCATAGCAAATTAAATCTTAAAAATTTCAAATGTAATGTTAAGCTCCACTTTCATCAGTATCTTTCCTTCTGACTTTACTGAAAGCAGACAGAACTGGCATGCCGAATCCCAAAATTTATAGTTTTGAGATCCAGAAATTTATTCAAAATTTTTAGAAAATGTAGCCCATTTTTTTTATTGGGAAAGACCCTGTATTTGTTTCCAAATATGGCCTAGGAAAATCTCTGTCTTATATTCCTGGTCTGACTTTTAGAAATGTAAAACATAATCTTACCCTGGGTAAGGGTCTGGTATGTTAAATCTCTTGCAGAGTACCCTGTCTGGGTGCCACTCCAAAACATCCCTGGTGAGTTTACCGAACATCTTTTTCTCAGCTGCCTTAGTTGCATCACACTTGTCAATCTGAAATTGTCAATGTTTTTGTTTTTTTACTTTTATAGTGTATACCACACTCCCTTTCATAGGAATACAAAGTCACAGGTGTAAGATAGACAAAATTTTTGAGCATAAAATTGTAAATATTTTCTTACCCATAGATTTTGGGTGCTCAAAAGAACCGTCTCATTGAGACAGTTTTTTAGAGTACCCACAACATATGCTTTGATTGAGAAATAAGAAAATTATTATTTTTTGGTACTCACTCTTAGCAAAAGGCCTGAAAGTACTAGAAATTTCATTGTTGACTTAAGATCAACTGTACTAGGTATTTCAGCAGGGCTGTGAAAGCTGTTTTCGTTCTTTAATGAAGCTCCTTTGAAAATCACCAAAAGCAGTGTTATAAAAAGCCATTCTCATTATTATTCTGACTTGTTTTCAGTAATTCATTTGTAAGTCAGAATTCTCCTTAGAAATAGGAAAAATATCTCTATTTTTCGGTGAAAACATTTAATCTTAAAACTAAACAAGTAACCTACATTTTCCTCTACTTTGACATCCACCTGGTTACTATCATCCTGTTGTTTCCCCGTGGTGAACCTCATGGCCATCATACCAGCTAGAGGCTTGTACAGTTTGGCTGCCCTTCCAAACTCCTCCCTCTCTCTTTCTGTCTCCCACTCTGTCTGTCCTGGCATTATAACAGCTGAGTAAGGATCTGAAATATTAAGGTGTCATAGATCCAGATAAGGAAATTTTATAAGCGTAAAATTGTGATTATTTTCTTACCCATCAATTTAAACATATGTTTTGGATGCTCCAAAAAACTGCTCATTGAGACGGTTCTTTTGAGTACCCACAACATATGTTTTGGATAAGAAATAAAGAAAATAGAAAAATCAAAAAGAGGTACGTTTTAAATACTTCTGGCTTGCCTTTTGCAAAACTCATCAAATTAAAAGATAGAATTTCATTGCTTCTTTTAATATGGATCAATTTCAATATTACACAACTATGATAACGTATTTCCCCTAATTGAGGCCAGCCCATGAAATTTTGGTGGTTACTGCATACATATACGAGTAAGGCATGGGTGAAAGTTCAAAATTTCCAAAATCCAGAACTTTTTTTAATTAAATCTTAAAACTTGCAGTATGCCTAAAAATATCAACAATTTCAAGTTTAAATAGTCAATTGTCTTTAGATAAACTGAAAATAAATCAAAGAAGCTATTAGAATCTGCTTAATTCAGGATTTAGTGGCTGACTTTCCATGAAAGTCAGCCTCAAATTCCTGAATTCAGGAATAATCCTGGAAACTTTCACCCATGGTAAGGTCTTTAAACAAACATTCATAGTAATCTTGAGGGGTTAGATGCTTAAACATTGGCCTGAGCCTTCACCTACATCCCTACTTTGTGTGTGTGAGCAGAGAAGTCTCTGGCCAGACAATGCATTTGTACAAGCTCATCCCAGCCTTCCCTGCTTGCTCTTGCTGTAAGTACATCTGTGCTAAAATCTCATGAGCTGGCTCCTAAGAAGCTGCGTGATCTGGTTCAAGCAGCTTGTGCTAGATTGTAACAATGCAAATTTGTCAAATAATCATTTCCCAAATGAAGGGTAATTTTTGAGAAAAGAGTATTCACATCATATGAGATGCAGCTTCTCTAACCTCTAAGTCCACCTTGGAATCATCCAGAGATAAAAACAAAAGCCTGTCAAATATGTAGTACAGCCTTTGTTTAAGAGTCAGTAAGCTAAGTTCCATATAAAATTTACATGTACTTAACTGCACAATATCAATTAGGTATGTTCGTGTGTAGTTTATAATGTTAAAGCATTAAATAGGACATAAACAAATTGAGTGACTCTGAAATTGGTGGGTGACAAACAGCTAATTTCAATGTTGACCCACTTATGACTGCTAATACCGTACAATGACCTAATTATTAACAGCATTCCAGTATACATGTAGCCAGAAATGTTTACCTCTGTGGCCTTGCTTTACAAGAGCAAGATATTTCTCGTATCTCTCCTGTTTCCCAGGATCCTTCACAAATGGCTTGAACCCAGCACCTTGAAACAATGGAATACTATTCTTTCTTTGCTCTTCAACAGAAGTAAATGCTGGTTCCTGTTTTGGCTGGCTCCTAGATGGTTCCTGACTCTGAACTGTTTGGACTGGTTGTGTATTTATTTGAGATACTGTCCTGTCAGACTTAGACTGGTTTAAGCTTTCTTTGACTACATCAGTCTGTTTCTGGCTCCTAGATGGCTCCTGGCTTTGACTTTCTTGGACTGGCTGTGTACCTGACTTAGACTGGTTAGGTATTTCTTTACATGTATCAATCTGCCTCTGATCACCTACTTCTTGCTTAACCATCCCTTTAGCTTGTTCAATCTTTACCTTATCTTCTTTAGAAATGAGGTCAAACACAGTGCCTACAAAAATATAATAAACAGTAAAACCTGCCTTAAGCAGCCACTCAAAATGAACACCAAAAATTTGTTTTCGATTGCGATTATTGCTTAATGCAGGTCAAAAATATTGCAGAATGCTCCAAGGGGAGCATTCTGCAAAACTTTTGACCTTCATTAAGCTACCATTTTCCATTACAACTTGAGTTTTGTCTATTTTTATATGACCCTTAAGACAGGTTTTACTGTTTATCCATAAGATGCATACTGTAACTGTAATTTATGAATCAATAGGTATAAATATCTAGCCATAATTTATAATAAAGCAGCCATGAAGCAAAAAATTTTACTTTTATTATACTGTCTTGCTGCTGTTTCCACAATATGTAGTACATGTATATACATTGTTAACAAATTTGTTACACTGCTCTATTTTGAACAACTGGCTCCATATGATCCTTTTTGGAGATTAATTTCATTTTTCAGAGGCTTCATGTAATCATATACAGTAAAACCTGTCTTAGGCTGCCACTCAAAAATAGACAAAACAAAGGTCTTAAAGACCAATGGTAGCTTAATGAGGGTGGAAAGTATTGCAGAATGCTCTCTTGGAGCAATCTACAATACTTTTGACCTATCGGTTTTGAAAACCAATTTTTGTGGCCACTTATGACACAGCCAAAACGAGTTAAGTTCACCAATTCGGTCATTTTTGTGTCCCATCCCCATTTTAGCATGCAAACAGTGTATTTTCTAACGCTTTAAGGTTTATAAGTTTAGTTAAGGTTTATGTCTTGACAATCAAGTAAAAGAAAAGCAATGGAAATGGTCAATAGTCATTCCTTATGACGCTTATCATCAGCAAGTGCCCCCAAAATGGCCAAAAAATGCTGTCCCATCGTCATAGTATGTAATTTTAAGAATGTATTATGCTCAAATGGTTGTTTTTATAAGCAGTTTTCAACTTTATTTTATTGACACACATAAATACCTTTCATTTAATGTCCCTCATTTGATTGAAAAGTGAACAACAATTTTTTTGCTGTATTGATGATCAATGTCCCATAATCTAATGTGAATTACGTTATCAATTTAACCATCTCACAATTTACACACCATGCATCATAACCTCACATCAAACATCTCTATGTCAAGAGGATTATTATGTGCATGGACAAAAGAAACGAATTTGGGGAAACAATTGTTTATTTTTCGCAGATGAAAAGATATCTGAGGTTGTCTAAAAAATCTGCAGTTTTGTGAAATACGTTACCCTATGTGTATTATTTGTATAAGAGGTACGCATAATGCAATTCAAGCCAATGTAAGAACTATAACCTAACTATATAACAAACCATACAAGAACTTTACAAGAAAATGTTTGCATAGAAAAAAAATGTGAAAACATAAATTTGAGAATTACGTTACTGTGAATTACGTTACTACAATTTTACTAAAATCCAAACACCTCTCCAAATGCATACACTTGCTGAAAACATTGTTTGTTTTTAAGCAAAGCAAATCTGTCCCAGTTAATAAAGATCAATTTAAACAATATTGCAGTTGTAATTTTATTTTAACAAGGATTTACTTATATGCTCTAGGTACATCAACTCCCCTATTCATGTAACTTACAAAGATACCCAATATATCAACACACCATATGCAAAGTAATCTGTTTGAAAAACAAAATTGAATACTGTAAATGGGCATGTTCAAAAATAATGAAGCTTTTCACTTTATGGCATCCTATGCACACTTTTGCCTAGATTTTAAGGACCAAACATTGCTAAAATATGTGTTATGGTCCCTGTGTTCATCATGCAAAATTTTATTAAAATCGAACAAGTAATACAAAATTTATGCCAGTAAAACTAGCTAAAAAACTAAGGAGTGTAACACCTTTTGCGTGACATTTTTTTCATAACTGATTTTCACTTGTGCATTTATACAAAACTGTGGATGTTGCTGTACTTAGTAGCCAACTTTGTGATTACCCATTCCTTTCAACTTAATGAAAATAGGAAAATCATTCCTTTTCATCATTACCTATGTTATTTTTTATGCATTGTCCAACAGGACTAGTCTGAAATTCAGGTGCAGTAAAAATGAAGAGATTTTGCCCAGAGTTGATTGGACATGAATATTTGAAAAGATTATTACCTATAATGTGGTCTACAGCACTGACCAATCTTAATACATTTTATTTCAAGTTTTATAGCTGCTTTATAAGCATTCATAAAAGAATGAGCAGAACTGGTTGTAGAGCACCCTTTAAACTAAGGAGTGTAACACTTGACATTTTAAGCCTCATAACCTTTTCCAAAGCTATGTTTTGTGAGCTAATATGCCTCATATGAAAAGTGTTTGACCCATAACAGAGATTCATACAGTGTGAGTTTTTATCTTGGTCTTAATTTTCTTCATATCATCCATAAAAGCCACTAAGGAGTGTAACACTTTCTTGCAAAACACTTCTGTGGGTTATTTCTATACCAGTAGCAGTATAATTTCAATTTATTTACCATTATTACTATAGAGCAATGCCCCTCTGACAAATTCAGTAGCACCATTTTATGTTCAAAGTGTAAATAAAGCTGTACTGCATTGAAATCACCTAAAAATTGGTGATTTTGACAATCCATTTTCTTGAAATTTTACCTATCTAGGCATTCAGGACAACATTTATTCTTGAAAATCACGTGTTAGGATAAACATAAAAAGATAAAATTGACCAATAAAATCCTATTTTCTAACCAAGCAAATGTTTTGCTATGACATCACAACACAAAGCGTTACACTCCTTAGTGATTTTCGTTGTAATGCCTTTTAAGAGCTTTTTTCTCTTCAAAACCAGCAACATTTCACTTTTAATTGACTCTGACCATTCATTTCCAAGATTTAGAACAGTTCTTTTAATGCATTTCTTTGAATCTTGATTATCATTTGGGGTAAATCATTTTGAAACTAAATATAAAGGAACCTTTTCTATTGGTTCATGATGGGAGTATCAATATCAGAAACTGGTATGCAACCATACTTTTTTATTCCCTTTGGCAGCTAGTTAAATGGTATTTAATGTATGTTACATACAGAAAAGTGTTCAATTGCTAAAATTTTCAGAGAATGAAATATTATTTGCAATCAGTTTAAGCATTTAGAGAAAGAACATTCAACACATCTTAACACACTAATTCAAGATCTTGGGGAGACAATTTTTGTTTGTGCTGTAACATTGATTATGAGATTCTTATATAGTAGAAAGGAAATTGTGTAATTTAATGTTAAAGCTAGAATTTTTAGGTTTTTGAAGACCTAAGCATTTGTACCAAATGTTACACTCCTTAGTATTAGATCAGACATTTCTTTACAAAAAGGCCAATAATCTGCAATAAAATCATGTTAACACTATGCAAGAGAAGTCACTTCTTTGTATGCAATACTATATATATGTCTTAGCCCTGTTAGTTCCGAATTCTGACTCATAAACAAATCAAACTAAGGAGTGTAACACATTTTCTTATTTTTTTCCCCATTTTTGTACGTAGATAACCATTACATCCATGCTTACATATCACATATTGATTTGTAGCTTAGTTTTTTTACCATGTATTATCATTTAAACGCAAATTTTATTGAGATTCAGTCACCTGTTTTAAAAATATGAACATTTTGAGAGCTCTCTACTAAAATAATGAGGCAAAATGACAGTAAAATATGAATTTTTTGTACAATTAGGAAATTCAATTTGGTAAAAATCACTCATTCACATGCTGTTAAGTGCTTGTAATCAAATAATGGGAATTTCAAGACATTTCATCAACATTTCCTATAAAAACAACCTACACAGAATATAGCCATAATTAACAATTTTTGCAAAAAAATCCTGAAAGAAAATGTTCAGAAAATTTATATTTTTGCTGCTATTTTCTAGACTTAAACAATTTTGAAAACTTTAAGTACCCCCTATTTGTTTGGAGTAACAATTTCACCTATGACAACAGTTTCATTTTTCACCCCCAATGTCAAGCTTTGGCTTCATTATTTTTGAACATGCCCAAATCTCTAAGGGATTGCTCGTATGGTTTTTGAAATGAGCTGGATTAAACATAGGTAACGTAATTCACAAGTAGGTAACGTAATTCACATTCTTCAAAAACCCAGGTTAGTCCAATCAAAGGGACAAAGGCAACAAATCGACGGTGATTATAAGTTTCTGACTTGTTGTTCAATTGTTATGTTCTCTTTTTCAAACCATTTTTAACTCGTTGCTGCTACCACTGGAGGTTTATTGGTGAGTTTATGTGTATACTTTGAAATTGGCACTCTCGCGTTTGCATCCTGGTCCATTCCAGTTGATCACAGTGACCCCAAATGTTCTCATGACTTACTATATGGATAACTTTTAGTGTTTATATGATAGATAAAAAAGTTAACCTGAAAGAATAGCTTCTTATCTCCAATTGAAGTGAGCAAATTAGCTATGTGAATTACGTTACCATGATCGTTTAGCCATTTTTCTGAGAAGGGCGTATCTTTGTGAATGATGCAAACTTTGCTTTTTTGTAAAATATGTACATGAAAAGGCATTTTTTGAAGTTAGATTATTTATTCTGCATTGTATTCCTTTGTTGTGAGCCACAACAAGTTTTCAAATATATGGAATATTTAAAATCATTATTCTATAATCATATTTTAAAGTGTTATTCCAACACAACTATTGAAACTAGATGCAACAGCTTACTTCCAACGTGCAAAGAATGATGTAAAAAGTGTTAAGCAACACACTAGAACCTGATATTTTGCAGAAATATATATGTTTCTACGCAGGAAATAAGACCAGAGTGTAAGGTATGTGAATTACGTTACCAACCTAATGGCACAATGTTCTTTATACAAGAATACGATTTATTATTTCCAATACCAAAGAAAAATGTAATTTATAATATTCATCATCTACTGTTTCAAAACCAATAATTTTTTGCTGGTCAACTCTTCAAATTTGATGGATACAACTAAAACAATAATTGTACTCATAGAATTACAGCTGACTTCCACTGTCAATTCATAACAAACCTGCTTAGACCAGGGCTTCCGTTAGGCGGACGTACGCCGTATATTACGTCCAAAAATCGGCTGCGTACGCCGAAATTACACATCGAAGACGTACCGCGGACCTCTGAAAATTCCTTAGTACGGCCGAAAATGGATATCGAGACGTCCTGTCTGCAGAAAAAAAACCCGCCCACATTTACCAGATTACGTGATTTATGTCCCGCCTTCGTATTGGAAACTCATTTATTTTGTTTATTGACCACATTAGGACGTCCCACTTGACTGATTTCGAGAGTTTTATTGACAGCCAGTGTCGCGTGTGGGCTTCAGTCGGAAGCGTAATTATATAAGCGTGTCATCCAACAGGTGTGAAATTTTACATCGACACATCTTGACAACGTCCTTAGAAACCATTCCCGCGATACGGACGTCCAGTCCCTGAGCAATAAAGCGAAACGGCCAACAGCCCCATCATTTGAAGTGCCGACGTGACACTTTGCACGCTTGTGAAATAACTTTTATAAACTCTACACGTCTGCGTCGTAATTAATTGTGTAGATCCTGCGCATGCGATAATTTAGTACTTGAACGCTCCTTCTACACAGGCACTACACCAACGAACATACAACATATTAAAAACGAATGTTGTTTTGTTGCAATTTTACGCTGTACAAGTACAAGCTTTTAAAAAATAATTGCTACACAAAATAAGTACAAGCTTTTAAAATAAAAATTGCTACGCAAACACTCTCCCAAACAAATCTATCTATCTACCCTACCCTTCCCTTCCCTTCCCTACCTTACCTAACCCGACCCTACCCTACCCTACCCTAACTTACCCTACTCTACCCTACCATACCCTACCCTACCTATCTATGCATTGTAAGGAACAAAGAATGATCTCATTCTGTATAAGTACAAGCTTATAAAAAATAATTGTTACACGAATAAGCACAAGCTTTTAAAATAAAAATTGCTACACAAACACCCTCCCAAACAAATCTATCTATCAACCCTACCTCTACCCTACCATTCCCTACCCTACCCAACCTTTCCCTACCTAACCCTACCCTACCTAAACCTACCCTACCCTATCCAACCCTACCTAACCCTACCCTACCTAAACCTACCCTACCCTATCCAACCCTACCTAACCCTACCCTACCTAAACCTACCCTACCCTACCAAAACCTACCCTACCCTACCCTACCCTACCCTACCCTACCCTACACTACCCTTCCCTTCCCTACCCTACCCTACCCTACCCTACCCTACCCTACCCTACCCTACCCTACCCTACCCTACCCTACCCTACCCTACCCTACCCTACCCTACCCTACCCTACCCTACCCTACCCTACCCTACCCTACCCTACCCTACCCTACCCTACCCTACCCTACCCTACCCTACCCTACCCTACCCTACCCTACCCTACCCTACCCTACCCTACCCTACCCTACCTATCTTGTAAGGGAACAAAGAATGGTCTCTGAAATATATGTCTTATTTTTCAAAGCAAGTTTGACAATCCGCCACACCGCGACGGTATCACAGAAAAAAGTGGGACTTCCAAAAAAATTCAATGGGACTTCCAAATTTCAAGGGTAGGAAGTCTGGACTTCCTGGATTTGAAAGTTAATGGAAGCCCTGTTAGACCATGCTGAGAAGCAAAAACATGATATAAATTCTACATAATAGGCTTATTTGATCAACAAGAGATCCAAGTAGAAGTGTATGCTATTAAAGCATTTAAATATTTCAGTCTTGTAAGAAATAGGCCAGTCATTTTAGCCAATATTTGGGTCAAACCTACCACTAATTGCTACAGAAACGAAAAGTGCATTTTTGAAATCTATAATCCTATATGCATCTCAGAAAAAAAGTCCTCAAATGTTGCATGATGGGAAATATAAAAAAAAATGAAATGAGTCAGGCACCTAAAATCCGCAAAAAATGTGTGTTACTATTGGTAAATAAACATAGCTGGTATATACAAGACACTACAGTATCTTGCAATATGTAGTTCATGAACAACAGAATACAAGAACTTTATGAAGGCTTATTTTATGTGGCGTATCATATCTTCTATAAAAGTGGCTAACCAAATATCAGCGGGTGGGTAGGATTACCCCACCCACTCATTTCAATGGTACTGTAATCAACCAACTTCAGATTTGTATGATTGGAAACTCTAGCTATTTACAATGAAGAATAAATTTATATATAACATTACTGCTATGGATATGAAGCCACAATCATTTTGAAAAAAGAAACTTCATCAAACTAAATGAGCCAGACAAACATTACGCAAACATGTCCGTGCGATATACTGCAATATTTTACAGCTGTAAAAATGATAACTTTCAGATAATTTTCTTATTTTTGCTCAAAACATAGATTGTGGGTACACTCTGAGGCGGTTCCAATAAGTACTCACAATCTATGTTTTGGAGCAAAAATAAGAGAAAATGTATACCCATGTAAACCCCAGCTATACTATATGAGCCGCGACATGAGAAAATAGGATTTTCGCGTATGCTAAAACAAAGCCCCAGATCAGTTGTGCAGTAACTGGGTCAGTTTATGTCCATTCTACCAACAGTAATACTCCCCCCGTCGAAAAGAACCAAAACTATGCCAAAATTCAATCTAATTACAGAAAAATACAGCAAAAACACCAGATTGAAAATTTTATCAAAAAATGCTGCAGCTATTTCTTTCCGCATATCGAAAAGTTCAAGAGAAAATAACGTGAACAGGTGTACTTAAAGTCGATTTTTCGTGTTTCTTATTTATGCGGCAGTACTTTAACAAGAACCGTCTTTTTTATTTAAAAAAAAACCCTTTTTGACGAACTACTACCGTGTTCGTTGGCCAAGCCAATTCCCAATTGTAGGGCTTACGTTGATTTTGTCTTATTTCTATCATTTATCATTCCAGTGAGCAAACAGTGAAACCTGGATCAGACACCTAGCGATGGAGAGCTCTCCAGCGTCTGATCAATCTCTGCACTGTTTGGTTATGTCCTTAAATATGACGCTATCGGTTATGTGCGGAGCTATAGAGATGGGGACAGGATCTTCCAAAATAGCCTAGTGTTTATTATTTTCAGTTATTCATTTGGTAATAGATTTATTCTTTCATTTTTAGGAAATCATAAGTCTCTGACATTTCAATTTTGGCTCTTTATTAATGGTAATCCGCATATGTCGTTCGCAAAATTTATTGTGATCCGTTTTCCCATGTAATGGATCGATGTCAGTTTACACGACAGTTGCAGCAACAGCGAATTAGTTTTAATACACGAAGCATGCACAATAGCCTTTACTAAGCTGGGCAGAGCGAGTATGATTGCACATGCGCAGTGACCGCTATGTCTACCTTTTCCACACATCCACCTTTTCTACGTTACACCGGCCCTCCTTCGTGGGCACCTCTAGTGCCAGTTCTCAGTTTCCCCCGCCATGGGAATGTAGTAACATTCGGTGCGGTTTCGTATGGAAGCGTAATCCGTTTATATGTTTAACAAGTCCTAGCTTTAAAAAAATGGCTAGCTGAAGTTTAGGCCTATATCATCGTATGTTTTCTTGCACACTGTATGTTTTTTGTTGTTGTTTTTATTGTGTTTCTTTCTGTCCTCTCAGTGTAAGGTAGTAGTTGATTCTAATCTTCAAGTTCGCGTTGTGTTTTAAAAGTCTCTTTAGAATTTCTAAGTCTTGTAAAATTTCAGTAACAACTTTCACAATTTTATAATTTTATTAAATCTTCTTAAGTCCAACTAAATACTTCAAGAAACTATCTATAACCCAAAGTTCCGAAATCTCTAGCTCTGCCACTGGGTTTCATCTTATATACCATGAAGTCACGTGATAGAAGCTGACCACAGCGCCACCTAATGACATCATCACTAACCAATCATATTTCAAGTTTACTATATAGCGCCCTCTACATAGGTAAGCTTCCATTTATATCAACCAATCAGAAGATACAAAAGTGACTCATAGTCACACCAGTTGCGCAATCCCCCAAAGGTCACATGATTAAATGTATTGCGCAATCCTGCCAATCAATGTCAGAATTGACACAATCTATTTATTGGGCTTATGTAATTTTACTAAACTAAGTAACATCTGTCATCATGACCTTTTGAAAGTGTTAAAACATCCCATCAAAATTGACAGGCTAATAAATATGACATTTGAAAAACAATAACAAACTGGTGTCAGAATTCCCTATAAAAACATAAACATGTCAATCACAGATGTCAACACCGCACCTGGCTGAACACCTGCGTCCTACCCAAACCAAGCATTCACAAATATTGTAAATACCCACAGGCAATTCACAATTATTATGAACCCTCACAGACGAAACCAGTGACTACTTTATATCAGGGTTGTCCAGGTTCATTTGTCATAATTTCTGGTAATCAACATCTGAAGTGTGATTACATCATATTCTTTTCTCGATTTTTCGCACAACAACCATGTGCCAGTAGTTACAGTGGTAGCAAACTATAAAAACTTCCCCCTGTCTTGGACAAAACCGTTGTCTTAGCCATGGGGCTGTACTTTTGACGGGTTCCTTTTAGAAAGATCATATGTGGCTCTGTTCAAGAAATATAATAATGAACACCTTAAGTTGTTAATAAAGTTAATAAAGGTATCCCGATGGTATACATCATTAGTGTTGCATTCAGCAGACTTAAAAATGGGATTGTATGACAGATCGGACAGGCCAGATAAGCATTTCCCTCTACCAATTGGCATAGTGGTCACCAACATTAGATAACTCAATATGCACAACAGTTCATCAGACGAAGAAAATTGTATACAGGGCACTAATGACCAACATTCCCGATATTCAAAACTTTGGTACTATTTGTGCTCCTCTTGTTGCAGATTTGTTTTGGTTTTGCTATGAGAGAGACTTTATGTTGTCTCTGTCAGACAATAATCAAACTGATATTATTGAAGCTTTTAACTCCACCTCCAGATATTTAGATGGCTTACTTAATATTGATAATCCTTACTTTGAACAAATGGTAGGTCAGATATATCCTACTGAACCTCAGTTAAATAAGGCTAATTCTTCTGATACTGAAGCTCCGTTTTTGGACTTGAACTTGCCAATAACAAATGGCATAGTTTCTTCTAAAATTTATGATAAATGGGATGATTTTAATTTTGAAATAGTAAATTTCCCATTTCTTAATGGAGATATTCCTCACTCCCCTTCCTATGGTTATATATTTCTCTGCTTATTCGTTTTGCTAGAGTGTGTTCTAATGTTGATGACTTCAACAACAGAAACTTATTTTTAACTGCTTAGTTATTAAAACAAGGTTATAGATATCATGAAATTCGAAAAGCATTTTCTAAATTCTACCACAGACACTCAGAGTTAACTGTTAAATACCGGTACAACTTTGGGTTAAAGTCTCTTCTGCAACAAGGCATATCAGAACCAATACTTATGGTGATTTAGTTTATAAATTCAAACAAATTGTTGGGGCATATCAGAACCAATACTTATGGTGATTTAGTTTATAAATTCAAACGAATTGTTGGAAAATCTAATTTTAGTGATCAATTCAAACAGATTGTAAAATGTTATATAAAGGTTGGATATAACTTGATTATCATGCGACAGTCTGCATGCCTGGTTTTAAACCCAATCACAGTTTATATCTATGGTTTCCTCTTTAATTGCACGACGGTGGTTCAGGCCTCAGACTCTATGACGGCTCTGACGTAAAGCTTTAATCGGAGGGTTGTCGCCTGATGCTTATCTGTAGCTGGACCCACCGTGGCTCAACTTGAGGTTTTCTTTAGCTCTGACTATCTGTGAGTCATGAGCCCTTTTCATTGTTTCATCATGGTGTGTTAATTTGTGTTTCTACATAATGATACATTGCATTAGTTAGAAGGCCTCCATGCTAGCTGAACATTTCTTGTACTTCAACAAGAGCAGAATCTAGGGCGAAGATTTGATACCAGTAAAATGCATTTAAGCCCCCCGTTGGCTTAGGCTGCTGTCTGTTCTAAGGTGGTGGTTCTGTTGTTGTTATTGACTTTTTGTTTATTGTTACTCCCATTGTGGGAGTCTGTAATTGTTCTATGTTTTGTTGTACATTATTTTATGTCCATTCTAGTATTGCAATCATCTTGCTGGGGAAGAGAGAGCTGGTTGCTTTGCTTAATTTGTCTTCCTGTTGTCTCATGATGGTTGAGTGGCTCTTCCTCGGGGTGCCATGGGGTTGTCTGTGGTTTGTGATTGTGGTATTTCCTGATCATACTTACTATTTTTGTATAGGGAAGTATTGACCACTGTTCCCACGACGGAGGTAGCTTTATACAGAGCAGTAATGACCACTGTTCCCACCACGGAGGCAGTTTTATACAGAGCAGTAATGGGCACTGTTCCCACCATGGAGGTAGCTTTATACAGGGCAGTAATGGCCACTGTTCCCATCAGGGAGGTAGTTTTATATAGGGCAGTACTGACCACTGTTCCCCAGAGGGAGGTAGCTTTATACAAAGCAGTAATGGCCACTGTTCCCACCACGGAGGTAGTTTTATACAGAGCAGTAATGCCGTCTAATTACTTATTAGAGACATCTTACAACTGATTCTTTCTATTTTCAAGATGAAAAACGAATATTTTTTAACCAAAAACCTTCTTCAGAAGTGAGATCAAGCTGTAAACATGATCCTTGCTATGTTTTTCGTAGAAATGCTTCGAAAATCGCCCAAAAACGCTTTGTACAAGTATATTCAATTTCATGATGACACTAATGTGCTTCCGTATTTTTAAAATTCGAGCGTAACATATTTTAATAATATGAATAATTAAAAAAAAATTCCTGCAATTTAATATATATTTCATATTTTCTTTCTGATCGCTATGATTCGTGACGATTTCTATGAGATATAAAATAAAATAATAAAAGTGGTGCGAGAATTATAGCCACGAAAATATGTGACACCAGGGAATATCGAGCTTAGTTTTCTCTTACAAACGCACTGGAGCGTCAGTTGCCTTGGGGCAATAATCAAAAATACGTTGATCGGTAAAAAACTACTCAAAGATAATTACCTGTGTGTAATGGTCAGAGGAAAACTGCGACAAAGATTTTATTCGAGTCGTCTATACAACCGGAAGCGTTTCCTAGGGAGAGACAGTACAATCTACGGTGGACTTACAGGGCCGCCGCAGAAAGTGTTGTATGAGGAGTAAATTAAGGTATTATAATATCGTTTCCTTTCAGATATTTTGTGAGGACTTTTAGTATGTTGTAGATGACATAAAAAACTTTCGCTCAGGCATAAAAAAGTTTCTGTAGCAATTAGTGGTACCCCAAAAGCTATTATGACTGGCCTAAAATTTGATATGTACAAGTATACTTCATCAGAGTAACGTAGTTCACATTCAAATTCAGTGGTGCTCTTTGTGAGGCTGAATGAATTGAAATTTTTGGATGAGCACTTTTCTTTAGACATCATTATCTAATTGACCTATACCAATAAGTAAAAAAAATAACATAAAAATGAAAATCTAAGCCAAAAAAATTGTGGGACAAAAATTGGCTGCAATTGGTGAACTTAACTCGTTTTGGCTGCCCAGACCATAACACAAAGAACCTTGATCAGACAGCTAAGGGAGTAGTCGGATCTGATTGTTTCTAATACAGGCTACCAAAGGTACATCAGCAGATGATCAAGCAGACAACATTCATTGCAAATTGCAGGGAAAATGGTCAACTGATATTCAAGTCTGGGGTGCAAGAAAAAAATATCTAAAACTGTCATACCCACAAAAGGTTGTTCTCCTAATGCTACTCCCCTTGACATGGCATCAGTAAACTGGGGCTTGCCTCTAGCACTTCCAGGGGGTCCCATAGTAGACTGGTTCTCTTCCTCCTCTGGTTTCCTGAACACATGGACTGGTTTAAATTTTCTTGGCAGCTGGGGAGGAGGAAAGTCCTTCTTCTGTATTAAAGGTGTTGAGGACAGTCTGAAGCCTTCTAACATTTTACCAACATAGCCAACAGGAGTTGTTGTCTGGCCTTAAAATAAGCATACAATTAAGTTATTTGGCAATTTGGATTGTAATGCACAGAATTTTGAATTTAACAGGAACAGAGTCAATGCCTGCAGACACAAAGTATGAAAGATGAAACGACAAAATCACATTTTTTTTCAATTTAAAAATGTCTTATCTATATTTATAGAATTTCCCCGATTTTTCAGACTATCTTGGATTACATAACCGTACCTTTGCCCCTGGGAGCGGTCCATCCAAAATTCTCATCATCCTCCTCTGCCATGGTGATATCGTAGTTAGACATATGATCGGTATTGTATATATCTTCATCATCATCTTCTAGAGCACCAACACCAAAAGCCTGACAAAAAAGTACCAAGGTAAGGCTAGAAATATATAGTATCCTATCCTAATGCAGTATGCAAAATTAACACTACATACATATGACAAAAATTTAGACATCACGAAAAACTGGGCCTAATTGCGAGAGAACCTGATTTTATTGCATGCAATGTTGCAGACCTGTCTGCCATTGCACAGTCTGATCAGCATCTTTTTAATTTGCTCTCTTAAAGGTATTAAGTGAAATTTACTACATGTAAAATTTCAATATTCTAATTAGTCTCAGTATTTGAGCACTACCAGGTTGCAAAAGTCTAATACAGGTTTTCTCACAACAGGACGGATATAAATACTACATACAAGACAGGCGAGTTCGAGTGACCGAAGTTGGACTGTATGTTTATAGAATTTTCTCCAATCGTATATGGCTAGATCTATATTATTGTTCCTAGCATAAAGTGGAAATAATTTTGTTGAACTCAACAGATAACAACCATACTGCATAAATTTCAACCTGATGAGGTATATTTATATTTATAAATATTCCAACATGAGATTTGGTTGCATAGATCAGAGAGGACATAAACCAGCCTGGGCAAATACAAAGTCATGCCAAAGCCTTACACTGAGTTTGTTTGTTTTTATTCTTTCCATCTCAGTCAACAATATTTCAGTCATGTCAGGACAGATCTTCCTGGGTTTAACCAGTACTACACAGCGGATAAAGTGTCTTGCCCAATGATACAACACAGTGACTCTGCCGGCGGTGAGTCTCAAACAAGCAAACCTTCGATCCCCAGTCTAATGCTCTACCAACTGAACCACTGCCCTCCGTCCTTACACTGAGTGACTAACCACTTAATCCTATTGCACTCAGAATGGACCAAACTCTGAAACTCTAATTCTGAGTGCAATAGGTTTTAGCAATAAATACCATTATGTCTAGATCCAATGCGACAAAACCTGTCTTCGGGGTTTCCAACAAAGTGAGATTCAAAAACCAGCCTGCTCAGCTACAGCGACTAGCTAGAAAATTGAAATTTCACCTGAAGCATGTTAACGTTAACATAGACTTAAACGCAAAAGAAACACAACCATTTTCGATCCACTTTTTCTTCAAAAGGGATCAAATGAGGCTAATTTCTTAATTATATCCTGTGTTCCTGCGCACTGAGTAATGATTGGCCGTAAAATGGTTTTGATCACGATTTCCATTCTGAAGTTATAATGACGTCAGTAAATTTCAACAAATGGAGTCTAAAAAAGTGATGTCTCATTCGATTTGAAAACAACCACTTGATCTGATAGCCAGATGGCTTAACTAAAGGAAAACACTAAAACAGTTTGGAAGTTATTGATTATCAACGCTACCAGTCACTGTGATTCTTCGTTTCTTTATTGATGTCACCCTACTTTTTTTAAAACAGTAACTACAGACTTATTTTGTTCGATCATGTCGCGATTCTTATGTCTTCTTTGCAATGTACTGAGGGCTATATGGTGACATTAAAAAATTTCGATTACTAATATTCGTTTGGATAAAAATGACCAATTACGCCAAAAAATCAAGGACGTCATTTTAACAAGTATCTAATGTGCAAGATGGAATAAAATACATACTGATCTGACCTATCATATTTGATCTTGCCTGTTGGGTCAGTGTGGGTCATGGGGTAAGGGCTTTGTTTAGGCTTGCATGATCTAATGGGGGAGAACTTTTGCTTGCATGTTGTTCTACTCTTCAATCCCTTCAATTTAATATGCAACATTTCTCTTTCTGAAAAAGTTGATTTTAAGTCCTTGGCCCCACCTATCTATAAGGCTACTTTCTGTATTGCAAGTTTTCTACACTTCTTCCCCATCAATCTGTTGTTCTACTCTTTATTTTATTCACACCAATATTTAACATTCAAATGTCAAAATCCAAGTTTGATCAGTCTCTGAGAAATCTTTGATTGAAAAGTTACACACAGACATTGTTAAAGAAAAGGGAAAAGCTTGATATCCCCTATATTCTTCATACTCAAGGCCTCAAGGTAATAAAACTTTTTTCATGCTCAGCACAACTGAGCATGAAATTTATCCTGCTCATAAATGTTAAAATGCCAACAATTGTTGACATTTTAACAGTTATAAGTGGGAAAAATACAACATGTGAGAGTTTTAAAGCAAGAAATATCTTTATCTTTATTTTAGTTTCTATGAGCAGCTGTCAAAATTTCATGCTCAGATGAGTTGCGCATGAAAACAGTTTTATAGCCTTGGGACAAGGGTTATAACCCATTGGTTGAAACAACTTACCTGTCCCCTTATCCCTTTTCTTCCCTTTTTAGTAATTGCTGGTGGTTCAAATAAGTTAATATGTGTAGAAGGTAGAGCTCTCTGTGGGTTCAGTCCCCTATACCCAAGTCCATGTGTGTTATCTTTGGCTGACAGGTGGATTGGAGTAATGTCCCTTGGTGCAAAGGTCACATCCTTTAAGACTGCAGCGTCATCAATATCATCCTGGATAAATACAAGTAGCCCAATGGGCAACGATCCCTCATCATGGAGCCAGCATAATATTTGGAGACACCATAATTTACGATGCTCAAAGGCAGATAACTCTGAACTTGAAGCAGTGACCAGGAATTAATTCAAAAACATAAGATATTATGCCAATTCTAGTTTTCTGCAAGTATTAAAAAGAACTGAATAAAAATTGCATTGGAAACCTGGTGAAAGTGTACTTTTCAGATGCTCAAGGGCAGCTAACTCCGTAGTCAGTTATGGGATCTGACGGAAATTCAAACTCATCCATACTTTTATGTATGTCCTGGTAACCTACAGGGATGAAGAAAATCAAATGAAAAATGAATGTGCTAGAGTGGTCACAACATTATATAGTTATATTTTAGATGCTCAAGGGCAGCTAACTCTGTAGCTGGTGGATGTGTGTGGCGGAAAATCAAACTCATTCAAACTTTTATGGAAGTCCTTATTACCTACAAATGAGGAAGATCCATTCAAAAATGAAGGTGCTAGAGTGGTCACAACAGATCTCCCATTGTAAGTCTATGCAGATTTTTTATGATGCTGAAGGGAAGTTAACTCCACAGTCTAAAGTTGGTTCTAGTTTAAATTAAACTCATCCAAGCTTTTATGGTTGTCCTTGTTACCTGCAAGAATAAAGAAGAGGAAGGGGATTTTTCCAAATGCTCAAGGGCAGGTAACTCATAAGTTCCTGGTTGGATCCTGCTGAATTTCAAACTCATCGGAGATATTATGGGTTAACTTGTTGCCTGTAAGAATGAAGAAGATCCAATCAAAAATGAAAGGGCTAGAGTGGTCACAACATTATTCATTAATTTTTCTGACGCTCAAGGGCAGCTAACTCAGAAGTCAGTAATGGAATCTTGCCGAAATTCAAACTCATCCAAGCTTTAATAGTTGTCCTTATTGTATGCAAGAATGAAGAAGATCCATTCAAAATTGAAAGCACTAGAGTGGTCACAACATTTCTCCCATTATAAGTCTATGGGGATTTTTCAAAACACTCAAGGGCAGGTAACTCATAAGTCCCTGGTGGGATCCTGCTGAATTTCGAACCCATCCGAGATAATATGGGTTAACTTGTTGCCTGTAAGAATGAAGAAGATCCAATCAAAAATGAAGGAGCTAGAGTGGTCACAACATTATTCATCAATTTTTCGGACGCTCAAGGGCAGCTAACTCCAAAGTCGGTGATGGAATCTTGCTGAAATTCAAACACATCCAAGCTTTTATGGTTGGTCTTGTTATCTGCCAGAATGAAGAAGATCCATCCAAAAATGAAGGTACTAGAGTGGTCACAACATTTCTCCCATTATAAGTCTATGGGGATTTTTCCAGACACTCAAGGGCAGCTAACTCATAAGTCCCTGATGGGATCCTGCCAAATTTCGAACCCATTCGAGATTTTATGGTTGTCCTTGTTACCTGCAAGAA
Organism: Loripinus fragilis; assembly: GCA_964019695.1. NCBI lineage: Eukaryota > Metazoa > Mollusca > Bivalvia > Lucinida > Lucinidae > Loripinus > Loripinus fragilis. The sequence goes on from OZ026523.1 coordinate 22,663,014, forward strand.
TGAAGAAGAACAAATCAAAAATGAAGCAGCTAGAGTGGTCACAAGATTTTCCCCATTATGACCCTATGGGAGCTATCTGTTGACATGGAAACCAGAGTTCTGATCCGATCTTACCCAAAACCTAATGCAATCAATCCCCCACCCCAATGATGCTTCTGATGAAATTTGATTATGATTGGCCAGCTGGTTCCAGAGATATTCATATTTGAAAGTGTGTACGGATGCATGGACGGACGTACGCCCAATATTGAATATGGGGCCAGACTATATAGGGCCATTAATAAGGGGCCAAGTGTCTGAAATAATGGGCCAGTTTAGCTCCGAATTGGCCCGTTAATATAAGACTGACAAATTACTGTGGGCCATTTCAAGTTTGGACGTCCATCACCATAGACATAAAATGGCCCTTTCTTAGAAGTTCATTTTATTACCTCCCCTGAGGTCCCCTGAATCATTTTATGCAACTTACAGAGGGCCATGGCCCCTTGTTAAGAAATGGCCCCTTGTCTATCTCCAGACGACTAAAAAGGCCCCCAAATCCATATCAGTAGCACGGACGCAGGGACGCCGGCTCAAGTCCCATACTATAAGCTCACCCTGAGCCTTCGGCTCTGGTGAGCTAAAAATAGATAAGCCACGGTATGAGAAACATGCCAGTATTAAAACTGCATAGGAATCGGTACCCATCATAAGGTACAAGTTGACATGTGGATACAGAAAAGATTCAAATCAGTCTGTGTATTCCCAGTCTGATCCGAGCTTTAGAAATGCTTGACCGGATCCTTCAACAAGGCCTTTGCTACCCTAAGGCACACATCAAAGACTGATGCATAGGCTGATCTGAGTCTTTGATGGGTGCACATGCCAACTTGTACCTTTTGCTAGACATCAACTCATATAGAAAATTAAAGTCCTTTATGTCAGGCTGGGTCAAACTGGCCCACACCTGAAGTTAACATTTTACATATTATTAGACATATCATCGCAGGCATTAACGTCGTGAGAGCCAGAACTCCATGACGTAATGTGTTTTTGTTTACTATGCTCACATCTGGGTTCTGAGTGAGACCAAATGTCCCAATGCGTTATTTCATCAGGGTCTACACTGTTTACTTAAAGACAAAAACGCTATTCAGAGCAAACAATACAATTTTAATTGCAAATAACCTGTGATCCCTCGAAATATACTATGGACCAGGACTTTAGTTAAGAGTGCGTAACGGAAATTTAATTTTCTTATTTCTCAACCAAAACATATGTTGTGGGTACTCAAAAGAACCGTCTCAAATGAGACGGTTCTTTTGAGCACCCAAAACATATGTTAAAACTGAAGAGTAAGAAAATGTTTAAAATTTTACGCTGAAAGATTTTGTTTATCTAAACCTGTGATGGACCATCCAAAGTTTATTGTATAAAACCTGAAGGGAGAATCCATTAGTGTATAAAGGGTTAATTATACAAACAAACCTCTTCATCGCTGGAGGTAGGGGGTAGAGAACAGCCATAGATTTTCTTACCACTCTCTGAAAAAGATAGAAAAATTCATAAAAATGGGCTAAGATTATAATTTACCAATAATAAAGTCGCCAAACTGACATCAAATGCTCAAAGAAATTCTATGTAGACTGTTTCTTTGAGCATATGTCAAATGCACGGAAATCATACAGTGACCTTCTTTGAAAAGCATGAGAAATCATGATATCAAATGCATGGATGCCTTTAGGTCGTTTAGCCTATAATCACTGATAAATACATCAGTAACCTTAATTAGCTATTCTAAAACTTTTAAAGGCCAACTTAAAAAGTCATTATTTTAGTCAAATTGATTCATGATTTAAGACGTTTTAGACACTTTTAGAAGTATTTTTACATAGCAACAATGGATTTTAACATTTCTAACACAAGCAAAGGGAGGAAAAGCTTGTGATACAAATGATATATATTCTGATTTGATGCTGTTCTAAAATGCAACAACTTTGAGCCCAAGTCAAACGCAAGGCCACAGATGTTCTTACATCACATCCGTCTAAAATTGTTAGAAATGAACTCCATAAATTTTCAGATCAAAAGGTCTATGTATCGCAAATCAATTAACATGATTAAACGTTTAGGTAAACTCCGCGCATTTGAAACACGTTTTTGATAGCAAATTTTCTGCAATTTCGTAAAAAAAAATCTGCACTTTTGATATAATAATCCGCACTTTAAGTGTCAATGAATGTGTCAAATCATAAGGAACAATTATGTATATGGTTCAGGGGTAAAGATCGGAACGGTTTCTGATATTGAGCCCTATATAAACTTGAGGGGGTTGGGCATTAGCCTCTGGGGAATCCCTGTCAGTGCTTAACTTAGTGAATGTTTCTTAAAATTAATATCAATATATATGGCGATCTTACTGTCAACCTAAAAAATCTTACTATAAATTCAAATATTTTTTGTTGCAAAAATCTACCTCACAGGCCTCCAGATAAGAGTGCTTAATGGAAAATTATACTTTTTATTTCTCAACCAAAACATATGTTGTGGGTACTCAAAAGAACTGTCTTGATGAGACGGTTCTTTTGAGCATCCAAAACACATCTTAAAACTGAAGGGTAAAAAAAATAATCACAATTTAATGCTCAAAAATTTTATTTAACTGGACCTATGCCTCAATGCTGAATTTGAGAAAAAAGCTTATGGTTCCATAGGTCCAGATAAGCAAACTTTTTGAGTGTAAAATTGTAAATATTTTCTTACCCATCAGTTTAAACATGTGTTTTTGGTGCTCAAAAGAACCGTCTCATTGAGACTGTTCTTTTGAGTACCCACAACATATGTTTTTGTTGAGAAATAAGAAAATTAATTATGAACTACACACTCTTATCTGGACACCTGGGGTGCTCTAACACCTACTTTGTAGCTTTCTCTCTCTTCTGTTCAGCCTTGGACCGAGACCTTGACCTTCCTTCCAACCCATCTTCCGTAATAACTTCACACCAATTGATATTCTGAAGAGAAAAACAAACAACAAAATCATATAAATTTAAAGACAAACAAAAACTAGAGCGCGCAGTCGATGGGGCGCCATCGCAAATCCCCAGGCTAAAGTTTTTGACTCCCCCAGCACCCCCAAGTCCCACCCAGGGGCATGACCCTGGCAACAGAATGAAAATTCTGTTCAATATGTTTTCTATCTTTTATTTGTAAGAACATACACAAAGTTTGACATAAAAAATCTTTGAAATTGACATGTTAATGATATTTGATCTTTTGACCTCGCCCCAAGGTCACAAGTTCGACCCTAGGTTGAAAATTTTACTTGCATTCTGTTCTGCTCATCATCCTCTTCGATTTGATATGCCACATGACCATGTTTGAAAAAAACATTTTTTTGACCACCTCGGCACCCAAAGTCCCACCCCTGGGGCATGACCCAGGCAACAGAATGAAAATAATGATTGATAAGTTTTGTATCTTTCATTTGTGAGAACACACACAAAATTTGGTATAAAAATCTTTGAAATTGACTTTGTAATTGAAATTACATGATATTTGACCTTTTGACCCCCTCCCCAGGGCCCCAGATGGCGGGGCCAAAAAATTGCCGTTGCATGCCCCATTCATGGAAACTCACACACCAAATTTGGTTGAATTTCGTCCAATGGTTTAGGAGGAGATAGCATAACGGACAGACAGCAAGACGGAATTTGATTTTGGCCCCTAAGTACCCCCAAGGCTCACCCCTAGGGCATTACCCAGAGGACAGAATAAAAATCCTGTCTGATATGTTTTGTATCTTTCATTTGTGAGAACACACACACTTTGAAATTGACTTTGTAGTTGAAATAAAATGATATTTGACCTTTGACCTCACCTCAAGGTCACCAGTTTGACCCTAGGATGAAAATTTTACTTGCATTCTGTTCTGCTCGTCATCCTCGTCGATTTGATATGCCACATGACCATGTTTGAAAATAAAAAATTTGACCACCTGGGCACCCCCAGTGCCCCAAAGTCCCATCCCTGGGGCATGACCCAGGCAACAGAATGAAAATCCCTTCTGATATGTTTTGTATCTTTCATTTGTGGGAACACACACAAAGTTTGGTATAAAAATCTTTGAAATTGACTTTGTTATTGAAATTACATGATATTTGACCTTTTGACCCCTCCCCAAGGCCCCAGAGGGCGGGCCAAAAAAATATTTGACATTGCGCGCCCCATTCATGTGAGAAGCTCACACACCAAATTTGGTTACATTTCGTCCAATGGTTTAGGGAGAAGATAGCATCACGGACAGACAGGGCGATAACAATATCCCCCTTCACTTTTTTAAAAAAGCGTGGGGATAATTACACATTCAAATATATACAATGTTGCATCACTGATTCTCTTTTCATTGATGAGCATTAAGCATTAGCAGTCTACTCCTTTAGTCTGCTTATGTTCTTAGGTAGCCTATATTGCAAACAATATGGACCAGATCAGGGATCCCTAGGGAGCAATCTGATCAGGGTTCATATTGTTATACCCGCTTTTTTCTTTAGAAAAAAAGGGTATATTAATTTCGTGTCAAAGTCAGTCCGTCGTCCGTCTGTCCATCTGTCTGTCCGTCTGTCCGTCCGTCTGTGCGTCCGTCCGTCACGTTTCTTGTAAATGTATCTCCTCCTAAACCGTTAGAGGTAGCAACTTCAAACTTTGTAGTTGAATAGGTCACATGATGTAGAGGGTACTGGGCGACATTTCGTGTGACCTTGACCCCAAGGTCAAGGTCAAAGGTCAAATGTTGTATTTTCTTGTAAATGTATCTCCTCCTAAACGGTTAGACGTAGCAACTTCAAACTTTGTAGCTGAATAGGTCACATGATGTAGAGGGTACTGGGCAATATTTTGTGTGACCTTGACCCCAAGGTCAAGGTCAAAGGTCCAATATTGAAATTTCTTGTAAATGCTTCTCCTCCTAAACCTTTTGACGTAGCAACTTCAAACTTTGTAGCTAATAAGGTCACATGATGCAGAGGGTACTGGGCAACATTTTGTGTGACCTTGACCCCAAAGTCAAGGTCAAAGGTCAAATATTGAATTTTCTTGTAAATGTATCTCCTCCTAACTGGTTAGACCTAGCAACTTCAAACTTTGTAGCTGGATGGGTCACATGATGTAGAGGGTACTGGGCAACATTTTGTGTGACCTTGACCCCAAGGTCAAGGTCAAAGGTCAAATATTGAATTTCTTGTAAATGCTTCTCCTCCTTAAGCTTTTGACGTAGTAACTTTAATCTCTGTAGGTGCATAGGTCACATGATGTAGAGGGCACTGGGCAACATTTAGTGTGACCTTGACCTGAAGGTCAAGGTCAAATAATTTACTTTCATGCAAATGCATCTTCTCCTAAACTGTTGGATGTAGCAATTTCAAATTTTGCAGGTGCAAAGGTCATATGATTTGGAGGACACTGGACAACATTTGATGTGACCTTGACCCATAGGTCAAGGTCATATAGTGTATTTTTCTTAAATGCTTCTTCTCCTTAACCATTGGACATAGCAACTTCAAACTTTACAGGTGCATAGGTCATATTATGTTGAAGGTACTGAGCTACATTTTGTGTGACCTTGACCCCAAGGTAAAGGTTATAGGTCAAAAAGCGGGTATTTGCGATGGTGTACCATCGGCTTCTTCTCTAGTTTGCTTATTGCTTTCATGAAAAAGTCTTGTCTGAAATGCATTTGAATATACGATTGCATGTAAAAAGCAGACAACATTTTAAGGACAAACTAGAGGACCTGAAGGTCCTGAGGCGCTCACCTGATCTCCTTAATAATTGTAAAACAGGTCAAGGTCAGCTACAGCTTATAATGAAACATATTTTGTTTTACCATAATGGGGGTTGCAGCCATTTTGGTCCAATAACCTAAACAATCTAACAGCCCAGTCATTTCTGAGAAAAGATGTTTGGATAGGAATGTAGTGGTCCAAATGAGTGGCCTTGGATTAAAGGTCACAGGTCAGCTTGACATTTGGTACTTATATAAAACCATTGTCTCATTAGGTTAAATATTTCTCACAGATATTATGTTTGCGGCTAAAACAGTTATAGAAAAATGAACATTTTAAGATTTTCCCATTATAAATGCATTAGGAATCAAATTTGACCTTGCCATAAAGTAGGTCAAGGTCAACCTAGATCCATCATTTGTGCAAACCTGGTAGGGACCACATCCTCAATGCTACATAGTAAGTCCCAAGGCCATTGGCGTTTTGGTTCCAGAGAAGAAGATATTTAAATAGTTTTTACCATATATGGGCTTGGTGGCCATCTTAGTCATGTGACCATAACAATTTATACAAATTCTGGCTAACCAATGATAAGGAGTGGTCATATGAATTTTGATTTCTATTGACCTAGCGGTTTCTGAGAAAACTATGTTTAAATAGGTTGATGAGACTTCAATATGAGCGACCTTGGCTGAAAGGTCAAAGGTCAACCTTGACCTTTGAAACTTATATATAGCCATTGTCTCATTAGTTTTAACATATCAAGTACGAATAATGACTTTGTCTTCAACAGTATTCAAAAAATCAACTTCTCAAAAAATTTCCCATTTAAATGCATTAGGAAGCAAATTTGACCTTGAAGTTTAGTAGGTCAAGGTCAACCTAGGATCATTATTTGAACTAATTTGGTAGGCCTAACACCCCCAATGCTACATACCAAGTCCCAAGGTCTTCGGCCTCCTGGTTCTGGAGAAGAAGATTTTTAAATGGTTTTTACCATATATGGGCATGGCGGCCATCTTGGTCATATGACCTACATGTTTTGAATAAATTTTGGCTATCTTATCATAAGCAGTCTTCATATGAAATTTGAGTTCAATTGGGCCAATGGTTTGTGAGAAAACTAAGTTTTAATATATTGATTAGACCACAATATGAACGACCTTGGCTGAAAGGGCAAAGGTCAACCTTGACCTTTGAAACTTATTTATAGCCATTGTCTCATTAGTTTTAACATATCAAGTAAGAATAATGACTTTGGCTTCAACAGTATTCAAAAAATCAACTTTTCAAAAAATTTCCCATTTAAATGCATTAGGAAGCAAATTTGACCTTGACGTTAAGTAGGTCAAGGTCAACCTAGTATCATTATTTGAACAAACTTGGTAGGCCCAACACCCCCAATGCTACATACCAAGTCCCAAGGTCATCGGCCTTCTGGTTCTGGAGAAGAAGATTTTTAAAGGGTTTTTACCATATATGGGCGTGGCGGCCATCTTGGTCATGTGACCAGGACCATTTGAACAAACTTTCGTTCCCGCGTCATAAGGATACTCCATATGAAATTTGAGTTCAATTGGCCCAGTGGTTTCAGAGGAGAAGATGTTTGAAAATGTTGACGGACAGACGACGGACGGACGGACGGACAACGGAGTGACTGGTATACTATTAGCTCACCCATGAGCCTTTGGCTCAGGTGAGCTAAAAAATAAAGGCAGGATAAGACAGGGCTCCAAAAATCCACTTGTCAGCTCATATTTACATGTAAGAGTGTCTCAGGCTGCAGGGCAAGTGAAAATTGCCATGATTTCCACTGTAATTAACATTTTTTCCATACATGGCAATATTTTTGTGATGCAGGGCAAGTGCCTTTTAAAGATATTTCGAGGTCTGTTAAAATTAAAGGTTAATTTTTAGCTTTCTTCTATATGCCTTTTCTCCATATTCTTAGATGTACTTCGGTTTGGGGTACTAAGCTATCCTGTAGCAATCCTTTGGATTAACCAGTGTTTTCAGGGAAACTGTAGCATTATCATTTAAACTCATGTTGTGTAAGGTGTGGGACTAGGGAAGAGGGATAACAACCAAAAAGTTCTGATTCCAATCCCTAATTGTTAAACATGTACCTTTCAGGCACTATCAAGTTGACAAGTGCTGGTGCACCTGGAATAGCAGTATCTTGTGAAGCCGCTTTGGCTTCATCCAGTCTACGCTTTCTTCTTTCTTCCGACGTGAACTCTCCTGCCATAACCAGTTTACGCGGTGCTATACCATGCTCGCCAAAATCTTCATCATCCATAAAATCCTCTGGTTGTCGAGTGAACTCCGACTCCATCTTCTTGTTTCTTGATGACACAAACGTTGACGGTGTCCATCCTACAATACAAAAATTTAAGTGAATAGGAACAGAAACTACTAGCCACAGATCTTAGCCTACCTGCTACACCACGGGAAAGAGATTATAAGAATCTATCGTGAGTGTGAGGGTGGGATAGAAAAATCTGTGCCGAGGATCACTCTTTGGCATCACGAGGCTTACCAAGTGATGACAAACAATGATCTCGAGGGACAGATTTTCCTATCCAATCCTCACATAAATAATGGATTCTTTTTCTTGTTCGCCATTAAAGACCGCATTTTGAAATATAAAGAAGGCTCCCAGAAGTTCCTGAGATGTGACATATCACGCTGACATCACTTTAACATAACAATGACGTCACTTGTCTACCACATGCAGCTGTTCAATATTTATATTTCCCACAGGTTGGTATGGTGTTACCGGGTATGTGATTTTCTCATATGGGTAAAAACAGCAGAAACTTCGATCTGGTGTGCAAGAAAGAGATATACGTATGTGCAAGGACATAGTAGAACTTCACTTAAGTCAATTAACCAAGATAGTCGTCATGATCAATGTCAACTATCTGATAAGTACCATATTCTTATGCGCCTGGACTCAAGCTACATGATGTAGAGCTCTCAGTTTAGCCGCTCTTCGGGTTTAAATTTTGTACTCACTTGTATAATCTATACAGTAAAACCTGAATAAAACGGCCACTCAAAAATAGACAAAACAAAGGTCTAAATGACAAATAGTAGCTTAATGAAGGTGGAAAGTATTGCAGAATGCTCCCCTTGGAGCATTCTGCAATACTTTTGACCTGCATTAAGCGATAATTGGTCTTTTTGAGAGTGTCCTTTCACACAGGATTTACAGAACATTAAAACTTTTCCCTCAGTTAGAAATAAAGAAAAGTGAGCCCTGTTAGGGAGACTGTTTCTCCCAAACCTCCTGCTAGCTTGAGCCCGGTGTGCTGGCCCATATGCTGTGGTCAGCCATTAAACCTTTCAAAATTTTCAACTTTAAAGAAATTGATATGGCCATATTCAGTTTGATTTTGTTTGATTCTTGACGTCCCATCAACAATCTTTCAGTTAAACAGGAACGGGTCTTCCTGGGTTGAACCAGTACTAAGCTAGGATAAATGTGTCTTGCTCAAGGACCACAACGCAGTGACGCCAGTGAGGCTCAAACCCCAAACTTCGGTCTCGAGACAAGCACTCTACCACAAAGCCACTGCGCTCCCATATTCAGATTGAAGGCAAGTTTGGGCATGGTTGCCAAAAGCTATCAGCTTGTGTGTTTGTTTGTGCTGATGTTCCATTCAACAATTTTTCAGTCATGTCGGGACATTTTTCTGTTTTCCTGGGTTGAATCAGTTCGAAACAGAGGATGTGTCTTGCTCAAGGGCACAACAATGTGCCTCCATGCAGGACTCTCAAAACCAGTGACTCTTAGATACCAAGCCTAACACTCTAAATGTACCAATGAGCCACTGCACCCCAGCTTGTGTGTTTATGCAATTACAAGTATAAATAATTACCTTCTTTAGATCCAACCGTGTTAAAATAGCCAGCTGAAAACCCTCCAGTAAAAGCACCATGAAACCGAGGCCGTCCTTTTGTATCTTGAGCCTGGATATCTTGTAAAGAGACTGGCTTTTTCCTGGGTTCATCTGGAAAAAAGCATTTTTCATAATATACAGTAAAACCTGTGTAAATCGGCCACTCTTAATATGACAGTCAGAAAATTCGTCTTTAAGACCAATTATTGCTTAATGCAGGTCAAAAGTTTTGCAGAATGCTCAATGGGGAGCATTCTGCAATACTTTCAACCTGCATTAAGTTGCCATTTGTCATTAAGTTCTTTGTTTTTTCTATATTTGAGTGGCCCTTTTACACAGGTTTTACTGTATGTTAATTAGGGAATATATTTTTCTGTACATATGAACTAGGGCAGTTTTATCTTGTAAGCAGCAGTTCTAAGGTTACAGGATAACAGGTCTATGAGAGTGTGTATTTTAAAATCATTTTTCTCATTGATCAACCAAAACATATGTTGTGGGTACTCAAAAGAACCGTCTCACCGTCTCGGTGAGACGGTTCTTTTGAGCACCCAAAACAAGTGTTATAACTGATAGATAAGAAAATAATCACAACTTTACGCTCAAAAAGTATGCAGTGTTTTTCAGTAATAAAAAGGAAAAGGCCACATTTAAAAGTTATAAAAACTTCTGTGAGGTAGACTTTGATCAGGATCTCCAAAGGGCTCCTGTTCAAATAGTGTCCATCTTCAGTAATATCTCAAGACAATGAAATTATAGAAAACAAAGGAATTTTGTTGCAAAACTAAGGAACAATTCAATCAAATGATATTTCCTTGAAAAGACTTTTGGCCTACATGTACACGTACCATTAAAGACACATTTTTTCGGCTATACAAAAGGACTATGTACATTAAGAGCCATTAGCCATTGTAGCCATTTGCTACTAAAAATGTAGAGTGGCTACAAATATAAGTCATTGGCTAAAAGTAAACTCTTGACTACATGTAGGTGGTTCAAACATTACATATTTGCGAATATGCGTATTTTGATCAGCTTTTGGATTTTCAAATATTGCTTTCATTATTCCATCACACTTTATTATTGTGCTATATTTTACTCTTTGGATGCTGGATTTTTTCAATACAATCCGGGTGTCAAATAGTTTGGAACCAGATCAGGCCGGCCGCGACCCGACCTTTTGTCGGGCCTGATCTGGATCCAAACTGTTTGCAAATGTCATCAGCAGACAACAAGTCACCCCTAGCGGACAAAGAGTTAAATACCAAAAAACTTTTTGATGTTACTTTCTGGCTATAACCTTGGCTAAATTTATTTCATTTGGCTCCAACTTTTTCCATTTGGGTAAGCCCTGAAGATGATACCCTGTGAACAGTGAGGACCTTGATCAGATGTAGCTTCTCATTGGGATCTGCACTGTTTGCTAATGTCCCATGTAGGAGGCTCTAGGTATCAATCCCAGATGCAATTAATGAAGTTTCTAATCCCTTGCACTGATCTGGGTCTACATTTATTGCATAAAAAAATTATGCGTAAACTTACTTCAGTTAATGAAGGCAGAAAAATGTGATGCTTGATGTAGGACTCAAACCCATAACCCTCACAATCACCACACCAAGAAGTGCTCAGGCATCTCCTGATCCATCCTCCTACCGAGTATCTAGCCTGTTCTGGCATTTAGGCGAAATAAAAAATTTATGTGTTTCAGGTTACACCCTGAAAAAATAGGGTAGGTAGGAAACATTTTTTTTAACTTTTTTTCTCGGCTTGGAAATATATTAAATAAGACAAAACTGATATAAAAGGGTTTCTTTTTGAAGATATTACCTTGTTGTAATGCTTTTACTTCCAATACCAAAGACTGAATGCATAGAAATGTAGATTTCTGTTTCAAATAAAAATGTATTTAGGCCCCATAACATGGTCATTTTCCTACAATTCTTTTGTAAAAGTCCATGATGAAAAATTTGGGAGTTTCAATATGAGTGTGCTATATCCAAATCCGTGTTGTAACAAGGTGTGTTATAGAGAATGGGGTGAAATGTCTTGGGGGCGAATTGGACTTGGGGCGAAACGTACAATGATTCAGAATGTGAATGTGCCCTTTTCAAAAATGCTTTACCATGCCCTTTATGGCACCAGTTCTTTCTTTCTTTCTACACTGGCTTTGCTCAAACTTGAGCATTACGCCAGGGAGTGCTAATTTTGAAATTTTTATAAAAAAAAAAAAAAAAAAACCAACCAAAAATGTCCTAAAAAAGTCCCCGGAAAAACACGACTGCCATTAGCTGGCGCATGCGTACTCTCCATCCAGTTCGGATGTGTATAAAAAAAGTTGAGGTTAAACACTTTTTGAGCATCTAATGAATTCCATCAGTGCTCCAGTAGGGTAAAAACATCGAACTTCGGGCGCTTTTTCGATGTGTCACAACTTCAGCACGGTTTGTGCTTTGCTCCAGACATGTTATTAAGATAAATCTAGCTGGTAGCTACCAGACATGCTCGATTGACTTAATAAAGCTGTAATTTCATTGGTTAACGCATATAAATGTGTTTGATTAGCACTTAAAGTGACATAGGGTCGAACATGAATATTCGGACGGCTATCGGGAAATACGGACAGAGCTGAAGGGAAATTCGGACAGTTGTTTCTTTTTACAAAATAAAGCTCTTAAAATGTTTTTATTCTGTCAAAAACAGTTAAACATGTTTCATTTATCATATGAGTAAACTATTGTGGTCTTCTAACCTGATATCGATTTCATTTGCTTAAAAAATCAAGTGCTGAAAAGTCAACCAGCATGCAAAGCTACAGAATCTTTTTAACCCGCAGTCAACTTTTGCTCAATTTTAGGGATCCATGGTGATGCATTCCAGTCTTTCAATCGCTAAACCAACAAGAATATAAAATAATCTTATCTAAAACGTAAACAGATGCAATGCATTTTATTTACAAACAGCTGGAAAGGAAAGAAAACTATATGAAAGGGTCAAAAATCATCGTCTGAATGTCTTGTTCAATGGCTTGTCCGAAATTAAATTTTCTGAAGGGAAATACGGACACCCATTATTTTATCTTTATTTCGTTTCAAATCTATGTGAATATGCAAAAACAACCTTTTATTTCATAAATTTCACTATCGAAGATACCAGGGAGCAGAAATATTTGATTGTGCGTCAATAGTTAACTATAAAAGATGGAAATTGAAATAGTTGTGACAAGCAACAAAACCATGTGCTCCCTAAACTGTGCGGAACTGGAGGTCACCAGACTGGAATGGATATCTAATTGGTCAATTATAATGTGACGTGTTCCATTTTCACAGGTGGGAAGTGGGTACGACGATATTTTGTCTGTACAGTTAACCTAAAATTAGTTGCAGAACTGCGACTTTAGATTTTTTTTTCGATCTGGCTGAATCTAAAGTCGCAGTGTTTTTGTGCTCTATCTTGACCAGTGATGGAATCCCCTTTTGTTTTGGGAAAACTCGTTGGGTAACTCGTTTCTTTGACAATCCAACCATTCAGACTTCTTCATGTGTTTTACATACACAACCAAAGTTATAAAAATGTTACCATTTGCTTCGTTTTTGTGACACGATCAATGCAATCTGTAATATTATGTTCTTGTTGTTGTTTTTCGGCACATCGCAGCCATTTTGCATGCTTTTCACGAGTTAGGGGTGATGACGTTTTTGCGATAAATTTCGGATGCTAAATTGATGAGACGAACTTATTAAAACGTTGAGAATATATTATAAAAAAACCCGTACTGGTCATACTCCCCATGACTAGGTAAGGGATGTCAGCACTTTTTCAAAAACTCAGTACATTATAAGAATAACATTAACAGTGGATTTTGCACAATATAAGAAACAAGTAGGTGTTTGAATTTTGAAAATCAGCGCAAAATTGTTAGTTATCGATTCTGTTAACTTACTCAATGTTGGTACGCTCGCAGCAGTCTCGTTTCTGTATTATTGTGCATTGTAGCGCCCCCTATTTTCTATTAATTTATAACGAGTAGTGACCTATTTCAGAAAATGAAAGTCGATTTCCAAGAATGGTTTGATTTCAATTTAATATAGCATGCCAAAGAAAATGAGATACTTACTTGACAGAAATCCTTAACAATCACATACCCCACCCATATTACACTATATAAATCCAATTTTCGGAAAGGAAGCTTTGTCATGTCCCAAAATGTCATAATCAGACTGAAAATGGACTTTTCCAACATGGCGGACAATTGTTATTCTGATCATGTGCTCACGTGACAAGTTTCCCGCCAAAAGAAGCAAGATAACGCAAGAGTACATTGACCTCTGAACCGAGAGGGGGTCAGCTTGTTTACGACAAGAAGCGATGGATTGGAAAGATCAGAATCAAATTACTTTTGCACAGTGATCAATAAGATATTAGTGAAGGAAAATATTTTTTATATCATGGCTAACCTTGCTGCAAGCTGAATAGCTTTACTAGCACACGCTTATGTTCAATTAGGCTATCAGTCAATACACACAATTGGTGCCCATCGTTTTTAAGGCGCCACGTGAATCTTATATAGAGACATTGGGTGTTTTGACCTTCGTTTTGAACATGTGCGCAATGGTTTAAGATTAGAATTGTAGAATGATGTCATTATTTGAATATGCAAAATTATTTGGCATTTTTTTTCTATGTATTTCCTGTTAGTGGAAGTGGGGGAATTCCTTATCTGAAAATAGTCAATTTTCTATCCAGTGACATCCGTCGGAATACAGAACCAGGGTGAAAAATTTGCATACTAGGTTGAAGATTGACCTTTATTCGTTGACATTCATCAGATATTAAAAGAAAACCTATTACAAATGGTGAGAGAGGTCACCATAAAAATCAACCTATATGCACAAAAAAGGATCCCATCCATTGCCATTAAGAACTCCTCGGACACAGTTTGTACATATCCAACTGGGTAGTTCTCGATGTCAACAAATTGGTAAAAAGCGGCTCCAGTTAGATTGGTAATTGGTCATCTTTTTTGCAAACATCTATATGTATCAAATGTATGGTGAGATGGTATTGGATTATTTTAATCTCAACAGACCAGGTATGATCAATTTTTGGCCAATTATGATAATAAGGAAGGTAAAAGAAAACATTATATAAGTCTGATTTTGGTATTTAATGTTGTTAAAACATCTGTGTATTCAGAAAACGGAAAGTGAACGGGTCATTGTCGGTACATAAAATACCAAAACAAATTCGTGCATGACTTTAGTTTCCCACAGAAAAAGCATGCTCTTCAGCTCAGAAGACAAAAATGACGCCATGTTTTGAAAACAAATAGTGTAAACATTCTGTGTGGACAGGAGTATTTTATCTTTTTAGAACTAATCAGGTATGCATCAGCGGCAAACTAAATAGCAACATATAGATAAACCTATAAACATACAAAATGGAGTAGTGTTTGAGGAAGACAGTGTTTGGAAATGTGTTTTCAACTTGGTTACGTCCACGCTAACAGTAAGGGAAAAGATAGAGGCTTAAAAAATCAGGGCTATATGATAACATAAAATAAAAATCCATCATATCGCCCTGAATTCAGTGCTAACCTAAAATAAGACTTCATCAGTTGGTTGGGAGTCTAGAGCAGGACGTTATGTCAGGGGAGGTAGTATGGTGTCCGATTTTACATGTCCGTCCGAAATTCGATGTTTTTACCCTAACTTTCAATATCATTGTGCTTCTGTATTTAGGCCATCAGGCCATATATTCCCACAGGTACGGTCTTCTTATCACGGTATTTTCAACACTTGTATATTTACTCTCGGTATGCTCTCTACTCAGAACAGGAATGAAACCACGAAAACTGATAACAATAGTTTTAATAAGTTATTTACCTTCCATATCTCTCGGTTTTCTAATTGCAACATTTTCTATGACACATATAACGAAAAATTAAAATACTAACTATCCTCTATTGGCTCCAGTGGAGTACCTAACTTTGTAAACGTTTCTTCTTCGTCGGAGTCGCTGAAGGCGGCCATTATGATTGGGTCCAACTATTTGCCGAAATTGAGATCACTCCGTCCTGTCGCGAACATCGTTTGTGATGTCTAATTGTGAAGTTGAATAGAGATAGCTTAGTGAAACTTATATTGGATTGCTCGCGCTATTCTATCATAAAAGAGTTATCGAATACAAGTGCAGATTTAATATACAGACTTCACGTCACAAGAATAAACAAGCTGTCATTGGAGTAGTTTCATAAGTTTTAACGGTTTTATCAGTTTTTATAGAAGAGACTGTATATAGTGTACATGGATTTTATAACTATGCCCTTTTATATGAACTTTTAAAAATGGCTATGAGCCCAAGAAGATTGAAGTTACAGGAATCCCGACTTCCTGGTGTTCTAGTACTGGAAGTTTAGTCAAAACAACGAACGTTGTCACTTTCCCATTAGTATCCTGGGTCAGGTGTGGTGCTTGATTGTATCGATTCCTGATCTTTTTCCTCTTTCTTACTTTGTTCTCATGTTGATGACTTCAACAATAGAAACAATTTTTTTACCTCTAAGTAACTAAACAAGGTTATCGATACCATAAACTCCGTAAAGCTTTTATCAATATCTTATTACCGACACTCAAAGAGTTGATTGTTAAATACAATACATGTATTTAACAAAGACTCTTCTGCAAAAAGGCATACCAGAACCTGCATTTTATTGTGGTTTAGTTGATAAATTCAAAAGCATTGTTGAAAAGCCTAATTTTAGTGATCAATTTAAAAGGATTTTTAAACGTTATAAAAGAGTGGGATACAGTATGGAAATCACGCGACAGTCTGCATGCCTGGTTGTGAACCCAATCACGGTTGATAGCTATGGTATATTCACGGTAGGCATATATATGATAAAACCTAATTTATATAACTAAAGAGCAGTTCACTTGGCTAGCCCTTTGACTGTCAGTGCTCTGTGAAGACAAAGTATCAAGAAGATAGCGAGTTGCTGTTTTCTTCCTGTGTATACTTGGATCCAAATTATGGCTTCATTTTTGTGCAACAATTTGTTAAGTTGGAGTTGTTGGCCTATAGACATGTTTATTCCCAGGTCACATGTCGGGTGTTGGCTGTTCTACAAATTAGTTTTGCTTTTAGTTCTTGGGCTCATTCTTTTGGATATGGATAAATGAAGTGGAGTCTCTTGAACCAACTAGGAATGTAGCATCATATTCATCCAACAGTATACGTCACAGCTTGGCTAGTATCAGGAAAATTGGAAATCGCATAAGTTCAGGGGACTATGAGCGCCAACCCATCAAAAGGAACCACTTTGACTACTCTTTGACTGGAGATACTGAAATGAACCCAGGTCCTCAGTTTCAATGTCGCCTTTGCAAAAATAAAAGAAATACTGCAAGACAAGAGACAAGGTCATTGAATGTATAGACGGTGAAAAAAATAAGTGAGTATGACCAGGAAATACCACAATAATACACTGCAGACCAACCAACGGCACTGCTAGGAAGAGCCACAGAATACTACCAGTCACCAGACACCAGGAAGATAATTACAATAAAGCAACCAGCTCTCTCTCTCTCTCTCTCTCTCTCTCTCTCTCTCTCTCTCTCTCTCTCTCTCTCTCTTCCCCATTAAGATGATTGCAAAAAGAGTAAGTGGGCATGATCAGGAAAAACACAATCACAAACTGCAGACAAACCCATGGCACCCACCGCAAGGAAGAGCCACACAATAATAACAAGACACAAGGAAGACAAACTAAGCAAAGCAACCAGCTCTCTCTTCCCCATAAAGATGATTGCAAAACTAGAATGGACATAACATAAAAAAAACAAAGAACGATTACAGACTCCCATAATGGGGGTAACAATAAACAACAAGTCAACAACAACAGAACCACTGGAGAGCTAAGAAAACAAGAAAAGAGAAACACTGGAAGCGGTACAAAGATTAACAGAGGAGTCCACAGAAAACTTCCAGTGAATCTGAAAAGACATACCTCCAAAAGGTTGTAAGTGACGACCTTGACAAAAACTCAAGGCGCTTCTGGTCATCAAAAGCAGAAAACAAGACAATGAGGAGTGTCATCTTTAATCCACAAAGATAGCTTCCTTCAGAGTAACAGCCAAAAGAAATCTGACATACCAAACAACCAGTTCTAGTCAGTCTCCACAAGAGAGGATACCAGCAACCTCCCATACAAAGGCCCAGGCCTCGCCAAACCATAGCAAACATACCTGTTAGTATACAAGGTGTCATCAAATTATTGAAGAACTTAAACACTTATAGAGCAGCAGACCCTGATACCATTCAAACATTTATTCTGAAAACGACAGCGGAAGAACTTGCACCTGTTTGACCAAGATATTCCAAAAGTCACTAAATTCTGGCACAGTACCTGAAGATTGGAGGAAAGCCACCACCGTCTTCAAAAAAGGTGATGCACATCAAGCTGGTAACTATCGACCAGTCTCTCTGACATCCGTAACATGCAAGATCCTAGAACATATCATACACAGCAGCAGCATGGGCCACTTCCATGCCAATAGTATCCTCTGTGATATTTACAATGGATTAAGAAAACGTCGAAGCTGCGAGACCCAGCTCATCACAACTCTCCATGGTATAGCCAGAAAGTTACACACTGGAAAAAGCCAGGTGGGTGTCATCCTTTCGGATTTTTCCAAAGCTTATGATACAGTCCCCTATATGAGACTCCTGTACAAGCTCAAATATGATAGAATGAGAGGCAACATACTCTACTGGATTAAGGCTTTCCTCAGCTATAGACAACAACAGGTCTTGCTAGATAGAGTCCAGTCATCACGAGCATCTGTTCTCTCAGGAGTCCCATAGGTTGCCCTTCTCTGACCACTGCTTATCCTTGCATTCATTAATGATATGACAAAGGTCACAACATCAGACACTCGCTAGTTTGCAGATGATGAGCGTTTATACAGAGAGATCAACTCAGAGACAGAGTCTCCAAAATAACTAGATACCTTACACGAGTGGGAAAGAACATGGCTGGTGCATTTTACCCTGAGAAATTCCAGGTTATCCATATGTGCACAAAAAAGATTCCACACGCATCCATCGTACAAACTACAGGACACACTCTAGAATCTGTGGAGAGTGCACAGTATCTTGGAGTTACACTCAGCGAAGATCTCTCAAGGACACCACATGTGGTTAATACAGCCACCAAAGCATCTAAGACACTGGGATTCCTAAGTCAAAACATGCAGAGTCACACTGGTCCGTCATTTCACACAGGCACTGGAAACAACGTACGGGTTTCGTGATTCTAACATATAGGTTATGAATAAAATGGTGGAAAACATTGTGGCGAATCCATTAGTTTTATTCAATCATTAATGTACATATTAAACGTATTTTATAGTACATGTATAAACACAAAGGGATTGGACACAATTTATGGCAACATTAGGTAGTCCTTTCCCAAAACATAACAACAGATATTTCCAATGTTACAATGGTGAATGCAATTCAATATATAACTGATAATGAATAACTTAAATCACGAGTACCAAACACAATCTCACACATGCATGTATGCTTCCTCTCACACTGTGATATCACTGCTATTGGCCATAACAAAAATATCTTGTGAACAGGTACAACTGATGCAGATAAAACAAATTGCTTAGTTCTCAACTGGTTGTGTATCGTTGATAAATTTCATCGCCAACTAAATTATTGTTTGATTTGTATTATCGTCATAATTATGTGATCCTGTAGTCAATACTGCTACATTGACACCATTAAGACGCAATCGTGCGTGTAAATTATGAATGATTGGTATAAAGGGGGCATTAAAAAGTGTTCAGCATTGTCAAAAGGAGCTCCACAACTGCATACAGGACTGCCAGTCATGAGCCCTTTTCTTTGCATCATCGTAATCTGTATATTTGATTTGATTGTTTCTCTGTGATGATACATTGCATTAGTTAGGAACCCTCCATGCGAGCTAAACAATTTTGTGTTTTAACAGCAACAGAATCTAGGGCGAAGATTTAGTGCTGGTAAAATGCATTTCCCCCCCCCCCCCCCCCCTCTCCCCATGGCTTAAGCTGCTGTCCGTTCTAAGGCAGTGGTTCTGTTGTTTTTGATCTATTGTTTAATGTGTTTCCCATTGTTTGTGGGAGTTCTGTCTTTGTTTCGTTATGCATTACTTTGTGTCCATTTTAGTTTTGCATTCATCTTGAAGAGGAAGAGAAAGCTAGTTGCTTTGCTATTATTGTCTTACATATGTATTTTTACTATATATGTTCTGTGGCTCTTCCTCACGGTGCCGTGGGTTGGTCTGCAGTGTGTGATTGTGGTATTTCCTGATCATACTCACTTTTTGGTATAATATTAACACTGTAAAGATCAGTTTTTAAATAGTGCATCCATGCCTCAGTGATGCAAGCCAGTCTGTAATTGTTCTATGTTTTGTTGTACGTTACTTTATGTCCATTCTAGTATTGCAGTCATCTTGATGGGGAAGAGAGAGCTGATGCTTTGCTTAATTTGTCTTCCTGGTGTCTCGTGATGGTTGAGCGGCTCTTCCTCACGGTGCCACGGGGTTGTCTGCAGTTTGTGATTGTGGAATTTCCTGATCATACTCACTTACTATTTATGATGCATAAATTTACGTTCTCCTACACTTGTATAATCGACTATTTTGTCTGGTATAGTCTTAATATTAGATTTAAATTGCAATAATGTTTGAATTGTTAGAATTTGTGTGTCAAGTTCATTCCATACTTTTAAAGTAGATGGATAGTAAGAATTTTCATATGAACATACTCTTGAAAATGGTATTTCAAATTCATCCCTATTTCTCAGGTTATAAGCAATTACATTGTCTATTCTATTGGGTAATAAATCAATAGATATGATGGAGCCTCGCCACTAACAGTTTTTTACATTAAAGTTAACTTGCCAAGGTTTCCCAACCAGTTTCATAGTATAGAGAGCGCAAAGAAGCAAAAACAGGTAGCCCTGTAATTATTCGAGCTGCATTTAACTGTATCTGCTCCAAAAGATAGGCTTCATAAATAGAACAGCCGTCCAAAAGTTCGAACTCATATTCTAGTAAGGATCTTATATAGGGACAGTTCAGTTTATTACGTGTACCTCTTGGCAATTGGTACTTTAATATTCCAAGGTAAGAGACTGGCTTATTATTGAATCGATATGCTTTGTCCATTTATTGCTTGCTGAGCGATAAATATCCAAGTGTTTGTAACTTTCTACAATATTCAATACAGTGTCGTTGTTAATCTACACTTAATGCTTATGTTTTCAATTATGCCTATGCTCTTACGGACCCTGAAAATTATGATAGATTTTATTTGAAATGTCTAGAAACGTCCCTGATGAAACATGCAGGAGAAATCCACTACTTTATGGGACCAATCAGTGTTTATTTCACTTTCGGAAGTATGCCCTGTCATTAAAATATCGTTCAAAGCTAATCAAATTATTTACATATGCTAGTTTTATTATGCGAACATGGGACTGCTTAAATAGTTGTCCATTATATAGATTTACCTGCGAAACAAATAAACTCTATGAAGATATTGCCATTTTTTTTGCTACAACGACGGTGACAATGATTTCATGACAACGAACGAACAACGGACTCTTATTTTTTTTTTTTTTACTATAAAAGTGAAGAAGAAATAATTTTCACACACAAGCAAATACATCTGACCGGTTGCAGAATAAACAGAACATATTTTCGTAGCAAGCAAATCCTTCTTTTTGTGGGTATTTGTCGAATGGCGGATCAGAGATGCTCAAGCTACGTTTGATATGACCTCTAATCATCAGGCAGTAATGGAAATGCTCAAATCTGAGAAAAGATAGCACCCGAATCACATGCATCTTCATTTCTATAGGATGCCGTTTTACTATGTATTCCTTATTTATGGATACCCATAACTTATTTATGGATATTTATAAATAATTTATGGATATCCATAAATCATTTTTGGGTAGCCAAAAATCAGTTAATTATTGGATATCCATAAATGATTTCAGTATTGATATTATTCTCAAATCACATCGATTTATGGATTTATGGATATCGAAAAATGAATTTTGGGTATCCATAAATACATATTTAATTTTGGATATTCAGAATTCATTTTAGGATATCAAAAAAACAGCGTATTTATGGATATCCAAAAATCGATTTATGGATATCGTAAATTCATCACAATTTTTATACCCATTAATGACTTATTGATATTCATAAATGATTTATTGATATCCATGATAACGTTTTATATATCCACATCTAGAATTCATTTCAGGATATCCATAAATGAATTATGGATATCCATAGTTATTTATATTGATATCCATAAATGAATTATAGATATCATTGAATGAATTATGCATATCCGAAAATGATTAATGGATATTCAAAATTGAATTATGGATATCTTTCTATCTATACTGGTTCGCTCATACATGAGCATTACACCAGGGAGTGCGAATTTGATGAATAATGAATATCAATAAATTATTTATGGATTGCCATAATTAAGGAATAAATAGTAAAACGGCACCCCACACGGTTCTTATGACTCAATTATTTCGTGGTATTTTGTTTAGGCATTTAGTAGTACCGATTGTAACACAGCACCGGCTTGTGTTTACTGGTGCACCGAAAATGGCGGCTTCCTTACAAAAATGTCGAAACAAGATTGCAAAGACTTTTTTGTCCTGCAAAATACCCAAAAGCCAATTCAAAATCCACAACTCCACTTCCAGTGTTAAACAGACAAACAGTGTTGATTACTGTTTGAATTTAGTGAGGTAAGAAATCGAGACTACATTTTTTCTGCTTTTTATGGCGTGACATCCTATTTTCGGTGCACTCCTAATTTCGGTGCAAAATTTTGGCAACAAGAACATTCTGCCCCAAGAAGTTTCTTCCAGGTCCGTTGCACATCTGCTTCTGTCGTGTACTAGCCTCCTTGAACTTTCTGAAGATTATGCTAGGTATATCCTCAGGTGACCAAACTGCGCCACGCTAAGCTTTGTCGGTAAATCTTACTATAAAATAAATGAAGCATGCACAATTAACTTTGCTTAGCTTATTTATACATCATTTTTGCATTGGACTGCGATAAATCATTACTCCGATCCAACATCGTACTATAACACGCGAAGCTTATGTAAACATGGTAATTTGAAGTCCGCCATTTTGGGTGTGACCTAATTCCACCAGGTGAGTGACGTCACACTATTCCTGCGGATAAACTCAAAATTAAGGCCAAGCATAATTTCAATATTGGGTTTTAACAACATTCAACTTTCATAAACTACAAAATTGGGGGAAAAAGAACTGTTTCAATGTGTAAAAGCAAAGTATCGATATGCACTCTACCGGACAGCCTGTCTCTCAAAGTGGTGTGGGGTATGTTGTACAGTTTTGCAGCTTTTCTCACTGGCATCTTGCTTTCTACACACTGAAAGAAGTCATTTGTCAGTGCATTATGGGCATAGACCTTTTGGGGGTTCTGAAATCTGTTCTGGTGCAGAATTTGTTGAGGTTTTGTCTAAAAAACAGACAAAGAAACACACGCAAAAAAACGTCATAAAAATGTTTTCTATTCTAAGACCCCAAGCTACAAAAAATCAATATTAAAATAGCTTGGCCTAATAATTGTGTTACGCTACCACGTGACTTCCATTCATAAAATGTCAACATTTCAGACGGGGGAACGGACAAAAGCCCACTGGGACAAAAGCCCACTAGGACAATAACCCACTGGACAATAGCCCACTGGACAAAAGCCCACTGCTTAATTTGGCATGGTGGACAAAAGCCCACTTCTTTGAAAAAAAAATAGGTTTAAGTCTTTAATTAAATTGTTAACCCTGATCAGACTGCTCCTTCAGCGTAAGTCACACCTGCAGTGTGTTTTCACTAACATTATTATTTCTCCTGTATGTTGTGACAAACAACTTAATTTGGGTGTTAAAAGCCATTGATATTTGAAGAATATCAATTTACAGTTTGGGTCAAACAGTCTATTATAATCGGGACACATATGTCTAATTAATCTAAATGCCCTTTGATCTGGTAGTAACAATTAGCATGCACTTTTATGAGAGGTGCCAAACAAAAAGAGATGTTTGAAATTTCAGATTTGAGAAGAAGCTTAGGCCTGTCTGTCTGTTTTCCCCCGAGGGGAGGGGGTACTCTGATATATTCATACATACGTAGGCTCGGGCTATTTTTTTTGGTTCAAAATTTTGAATTTCAATATATTTGGGGTTTTCATAAAACTGAATATTTTTGGGGATATGAAGATTTTGTGGATATTGTTTAGGGTCATCACAAAATTGGACTATATTTAGAGGTCATTTCTATGCATTTAAGGGTCTTTTCTGAAAGTCAGGGTACAGAATGGAGGATATTTTTTGGGTTGCTAAAAGTTCAAATATTTATTTGGGGTTCTTGAAATTCTTGATATTTTTTTTGGGGGGTGAATAATAGATGCTGGGCCCAAGCATATGTATGAAGATGACAGTACCCCCACCCCCTGGGGTTTGTCCATCAGTTCAAACCTATCCCTGTTAAATATATAAAGTGGGCTTTTGTCCTAGTGGGCTTTTGTCCCAGTGGGCTTTTGTCCTAGTGGGCTTTTGTCCAGTGGGCTTTTGTCCTAGTGGGCTTTTGTCCTAGTGGGCTTTTGTCCTACACTCTTGCAGACGACCAGCTTCAATTTTGCCCAAACTTCGGAATTTGAGAAAATCACGTGAGTTATGAAGGGGCATTTTTGGACATAAGTAAAAGTGAGTAAAATAAGCTATCTAAAGTTAAATATGCTGCACTTAACTATTTGTGCCTCATTTTGACAGGATCAGTTTTTCCTCGCAGTGTTTACACTTCTGTTAAAAAATTCCCACGGTCATTCTCGCGCGCACTTGAGATTTCGCGATATTACAGAGTAAACAACAAGCATGGCGGACGTACGGAGCTGGCGATTGTAGAGTATTTCACGATAGGTGGGTGACGCATCGCATTGCAAACAATACTTCCTGTGAAGGTGTCAATCTGGGTTTTTGAGGTGATACTCGAGTCTATCCAGGTAAATAAGTCTTAGCTGTTCGGGTTTAGTTGTCAAATTTAAAAGATTCACTATTTACATATTAAAAACATCAATATCTGCTAGGCTAGTAGGTCAGTCCCAACACTGAGGCCTTGAAGGCTTCCAGTGTGTCCAGGTCTGGGATGTCGGGAGGAAGCGCATTCCAGTCTCTCCCAGTCCTGGGGAAGAAAGACATCCCTCTCTTCTCTGTTCCACAGGTGATTGTTTGGAAGGCTCGTGAGTGGCTGTGCCTTGTCGGTCTCTTCTGTGGTGTCAATCTTGAGTCTTTGCTGATGGCTACCAGTCCTCTGTCGAATTTGTACATCATGCAAAGGAGCATGTCCTTCCTCCTGTTTTCCAGGCTTCGCCAGTTTAGGGTCTTGAACATGTCTGTGACGCTGGAAGTGTTGTGGTGCCTATGGAGAGCATATCTAGCTGCCCTACGTTGGACCATCTCAAGTTTCTTTATGTTTTTCTGAGTGTAAGGGTCCCACACATTACTGGAATACTCTACCAGGGGGCGAACAAGACTGAAGTAGGCCTGCTGCTTGATGGAGACAGCGCCGATGTTCAGATTCCTTCTCAGGAAGCCTATAGTCTGATTTGCCTTCACACATATATTTTGAATATGGGTATCCCACTTGAGATCCTGTGTCAATGTGACACCTAGATACTTGGCCGGGAATGTAGGACAAAACATCCCGGGACAAAACATCCCATGCCATTTTTTGCCACCCCGGACAAAACATCCCGCATCAATTTGCCACCCCGGACAAAACATCCCATGCAGTTTTTGTCACCCCGGACAAAACATCCCATGCCATTTTTGCTGCTCCGGACAAAACATCCCATGCTACTTCTGCCACCCCGTACAAAACATCCCACACTCTGTTTAAAGCCTATGAAAGTGCATAAAACATCCCATTTAGTTAATTGTCACTATTATTATTGATATTCTTAATGTACCATACCTATTGAAATGATTGGAGATCAAAGGTAGATAGATAATTAGACGAATTAGACATATGTTTCTCAATTATAATAGTTTGTTTGACCCAAACTCTAAATGATTTCTTTTAAGATGTAATTGGCTTCTTAACACACAAATTTAGTTGTTTGTCACAAGGAGATATAATTATCTTTAATTAAATTCTATTTACATTGTGAAACTGCCTTTCAATCAATTTAAGATCTAGTTTATATCATTTGGACAGTCATACTAGGGCATTCACATCTAGTACATGTCATAGTAGATGAAGGTCACAAATGAGACTTACCCTGAAGAAGCAGTCTGAGTATGGGATGTTTTGTCCGGGGTGGCAAAAATGGCATGGGATGTTATGTCCGGGGTGACAAAAATGGCATGGGATGTTATGTCCGGGGTGACAAAAACAGCGTGGGATGTGATGTCCGGGGTGGCAAATCTTTGTGGGATGTTTTGTCCGGGGTGTAAAAAAATGGCATGGGATGTTTTGTCCCGGGATGTTTTGTCCGGCTCCCCTTGGCCGATGGTACATTGGCTAGGATGTGGCCATGCAAGTCATAGTCTGTTATAATGGGATCTCTCTTTCTTATTGCATTTGCTTGGATGAAATTTCATCCTCCATTGATCTTCCCATGCTGCCAGTGTGACCAGGTCTTCTTGCATGAGATCAGCATCCTCATGGCTCCTTATCACTAAATAGGCAATGGTGTCAACAGCGAAAAGTCGTACAGATGAATGGAGTTTCGCTGAAGGCCCTGCATCCCAAGGTTGGGCGGCCGAAACCACCCCTGGTTTTAACCGGCGGTTTTAACCGGTTAAAACCGCCCTTGTCAATATGCCAAAAAGTGGTCAATACTGGTCAATATGAATCTGAGTGGTCGATTGAAAATTTAAGTGGTCGTTTTAGTGTTGGACTGAGATACATGTATAAGGTCAGGTTTTATGTTTGCATCTGCTGAAATTCCAAAGCTGTTGACTGTACCCCATTGAAGCTCAGATTTCTTTGAAGGTGGCTGTTCACTGGTGTCTGTTTTTAATAAGTTCAGGACACTTTTCACGATGAGATTTCAATGTCAAGACCTTTGCACTGACCACTAGTCTTTTTTTTTCATCAAGGGCAGAATACAATAACCATACAGGGTCTTTTTGCTTCATATAGAGACAATAATGTTTATGAATTTATGACACTAGTTAAATTTATAACTTTACTGATAACAGCAGATAACAGAATGGCCACATTTTCACACCTCAATACTAACTCAGATGCCACCTGATTTAGCCAATGTATTTTAAGCTCAGTGATTGGATAGGTCTTATAAACTGGACACACCTCCTTCAGTCTGAGAGACATGCCCAGTATATTGTCAGTTATATTTGTTCTGGAGTAAATAAAGTTAAATTTAACTCAAAGATTTATTAATGAAAGTTGTGTTTTCTTTACAATTTTCACACCTTTGTCTATTCAGGTAAGAAGCCAGTCCAATTTACATTTAAACTAATAGAGCATGACTACAATTTGTACATGATTAAGATTACCACTTTGAAATATTGTACTTTCTTTCGCGTCCATGACTTTTCGTCGAAAACCCTTTCGTCGAATGCGACATATCGTCGAATACGACATTACGTCGAACGCGACCATTCGTCGAAATTACGTCGAAAGACAATTCGTCGAATGTAAATCTGTCGAAAATTCGTCGAAAATTGGTCGAAAAATGAGAATTCCAAAATGAAAGTATCTTACCAAATTAGCGCAATGTGCATGCGTCTGAAAAAAAATGAACAAAATTGAATAGAACATTATCATTCCATGAGCTGTTCTTAGTTCTTTGCAACCCTATTACTAATGTAAAAAAAATCCAGTCTATTTTGCAAGTCTTCAGCCATCTTCAGAACAACACTGATAAGAAATTGAACTAATCTGCGGTACAAGAGTAAATACAAAAAGTGAAAAGTCGAGCTGATATCACTCCCTTCATCTAAATACCTACCTATTTAACCTTTTGTTAACGCCCCATCATGCAATACAGGAAACGCATTCCAAAAGGGTATCCAATCGAGTAAGCCTAAACAGCAAACTTCGGTATATTATATTTGTTTCAATACAGAAAAGTACGATACTTTTGTTTTCAAAACAGCAAAGTACGACACTTGGTCGATTTGTCGATTTTTTTCGACTAAGTGTCGTACTTCTTTCATAAAAAAAATCGACCAAGTGTCGCTTTTGGTTGTTTTTTTTTCGACCAAGTGTCGTATTCGACTTACAGTCGTATTCGACGAAAGGGTTTTCGACGAAAAGTCGTGCACCGCTTTCTTTCAATTACCTGCTATAATTTGATAAGTCACTGATTTAAACATTCTTTATGACTATGAAAAAGCTAATTGTAAAATATTATTTATTTTCAATACTTGCATTTGCTTTACATTTTCTTAATCAAATTGTTAATTGAAAATAAGTTCAAATCTTTAGTCTGAAGGTTGTGGTAATGATTCAATCTGATGGAGGCTGAAGATCTAAAACTATTGTCATTAATTTTTGCTTGTTTAACGGCCTATTTAATACATTTTAAGCAATAGCAACTCATGATACACATATTAAATTAAGCCTTTATTCTCTTATATTGAAAGTATTTCTTAAGTCTGTTTATAGAGCTTTGTAAAATGGGATAGCTAATGGCAAGTATCTTCACATTGACCATGGGTTTTTTTCAATCGACCAATTGACCACCAATCGACCAGTAATGACCAGTTAAAACCAGTAATGACCGCTGGTCTGGTCAATATGCTTATTGGCCGGTCGATTGCCAACCTTGCTGCATCCAGATCCAGATCTAAACAGACATATTTAAAGAAAAATTGTGGAAACTGCCAAAGAAATGTGAATTCCTGGCAGAGTGGTAGTGTAGATATCCTGCAAGTTCAACTCAATAATAGTGGCTTCCCGTTACAGACCCACAGATAATGACAATATTTATGCTTTAAAACTCGCTAGCTCCATAGAAAGTATCTTGAAAGATCACACCAAAGATTAGGTATGTATGAAGAAGCAGTCGGATCAGGGTCTTCCCTGTTTGCTATTCTGACAAGCATTTTGCAAATTCAGGCCTTGATAATCGACATATTATTTTAGAACAGAAAGAGAAAAGTGTTCAAAATTTAGAGTACTTACTAGTAGTATTTACCGTATTATTTTCTTTCAGAAAGGGTGACCATGAAAATTATATGAGCACACTTCTGTATCCATCAACATACAGAACATCTGCAATTGCTGTAAGAGCACTGAATGTTGAACTTGCCCAGGTATGTCATTTAATTTTCATGAGAATTTTATTGTTCGGATAGCGTTAAAACTCATATTTGCATCTTTGAAAATTCGCAACAAGGGCGTGATTTACCTATATCAGTAAACGACAGTGTGATTTCGCCAATTCGTGATGATTTAATTTTCACGAAACTTTGCATATGCGAAGTTTTGTGACAATAAAACCCACACGAAAATTTCTGAATTTACAGTATATGTTTCAATTCAATTGGGTGATTATCATTGGATTCTGAAGCTGCTTGTAAAACAGTGAAGATCCTGATCAGATGGCTTCGTTAGAAGCCATATGATCTGGTTATACACTGTTTTCGGAAGAAGATACATCTGGGTGTAGCTGAATAAGTGTTATTTAGAACACTTTAAAGGCATAGATACCAGTAAGGTATATAATGTGTTAAATTTTCAACCTGAAAAAGAGGTAAAATTTTAGTCATTTGCTCTTTCAACATTTGAGCCAACTCATGAAATTTTGGTACACATCCCTCAGTGATTCATTTACAATTTTGAGCTTATGGGTCCTGGGACTCGCTGTTTCCAATATCAATGAGTCCCCACTGCAAACTAATGAGTCCAAAACACTATTTTTAATGACAAGTCTGCCATACTATTGCATCCCAGGACTCGCTGGGACTCACTGAAATAAAAACTTATGCGCAAAAGATGCAGGATGCGCAGGTAACAGAATCACTGATCCCTTATGTTAGGAACAAAGGCTCTGATTTGAGATTGAGGGGTTGCAGGTCTGAGTCTCGCCGGAGGCACTGCATTGTATCCTTGAGCAAGACACTTTATCCTCTGCTTAGTACTGGTTCAATCCACCAAGGACTGAAAAATGTTAACTGGGATGTAAAGAATCCAATCAAACAAACCAAAGGCTCAGACAAGTCTGTGCAAATACACTCTCACCAGAGCCTTAGCTGGTTGCAAACTCAAAGAAGGTGGGTAGATGATGGTTTCAGTCAAAATTTATGCACTTAACTCTACTAGAAAACTGTGTGTATGAAGTGTGAATTTAACCTGGTGTGATAAGGACCAAAATCTCATGATATGGTTTCTTATAGTACTAAGAAAAGTTGCAGGGATCATATGATCATAGTCCTTCACGACACCCTATTTTCACCTAAACACCCATCGTGTAGGCATCCACTTAGTACCAAGAACAGCTGTTTCCTAAAAATGATAGTGATGGGCCTCAAGATAAGAGTGCACAGTTAAAAATTATTTTTACTTATTTCTCAACCTAAACATATGTTGTGGGTGCTCAAAAGAACCATCTCAATGAGGCACAAAACACATGTTTAAACTGATGGGTAAGAAAATAATTATAACTTTATGCTCAAAAAGTTTACTTATTTGGACCTATGGAGTGAGAAAAAAATCAGAATTATCCCATCATAGAACGTAGGAACTGATCTAGATCCAAACCTTTTGAGTCTGATGATGTACTGAAAATTTTTTCGTTATCAGTAAAATTTAGGCCCAAAAATCAGCAATCAGTAAAAATTAGCACCGAAAATCGGTAATCAGGAACGGTTTACTGTAAATACAGAGTGGAATAACTTTTTTCCATCGAATTCGCTAACCGTTTAAATGCGTCATTTGGTAATTTTTTCGCCCAAAAATTGCTATTCATATTTTTAGGCCAGAATTCGCTAATCACTAGCACTTCTCATTCCGCTATTCGGTAAAATTAACTCTTAAAAATTGCTGACCATTAAATTTTAGCACCAAAATTTGCTAATCCTTAAATTTTAGGGCCATAATTCGCTAATCAGTAAACCCCATTGACACCCTCATGTGTGGTAGATTTTCTAAAGTTTCAAACACTGGTTGACTGCCAAAAATGCATTGACAAACAGCAGTCAGCACAGACCCAGATCAGTCTGATAAGGTCTTCCATGTTTGCTATTCTGACAAGCATTTTGTTAATTCTAACCCTTGTAACCAACATTTCATTTGAGAATAGAAAGGGAAACATTTTCGAAAAATTAGAACATTTGCAGGCCTTAAGTTAAGAGTGCATACCAAAAAATTAATTTTCTTATTTCTCAACCAAAACATATGTTTTGGGTACTCAAAAGAACCGTCTCAATGAGACGGTTCTTTTGAGCACCAAAATATATGTTTCAACTGCTGGGTAAGAAAGTATTTACAATTTTACACTCAAAAATTTTGTTTATTGCCATAAAGTTCCTTTTTTGTTAATTTTCAGGTGCAGGATGTAACATCAGATAAGATGAGAGCAATAATGAGAATGCAATTCTGGAAGGATGCTATTGATCATATATTTAAGGTAAGAACTACTTTGGATAAGCATAGGTTTAGATAAGCAAAAATTTGCAGCGTAAAATTGTAAATATTTTTTTACCCATAATTTTTAGCATGTGTTTTGGGTGCTCAAAAGAACAGTCTCATGGAGACGGTTCTTTGGAGTACCCACAACATATGTTTTGGTTGAGAAATAAGGAAATTATTTTTCTGTTACGCACTCTTAACTAAAGGCCTGGATAAGTGGAATAATATATTTGTTGGGGTGGGGGGGGAGATTATTTTATTCTTTTGGATATTCAAAACTGATAAATGTATCATAAATGCCAATTCACCTTTTTTGTCATATGTATGTAATTTAATAGCGCTGCTTTGATGTGTGGATCAAAGGGGGACCGTTAATTTTTGCTTTGGAACCCTCAAATGGCCCATTTCCTATTCAAATACATGCAAATTACTTTTATTATAATGAGCTTATTGAAATTTTGATGGGCCTTTAAGAAAATTTGATGGGTCCAAGAACCCTCAATATTATAAAGCACCTCAGAACAAAGCTAATAAATATATTTGAATGGCTTGTGTATGGGGCCCAACCAAACATAACGTCCATAATGGCTTATCATAAATAGTCTTCTACTCTTTTCACAAAGTGGTTCAGGGCCCATCCTAGCATTATCATTGGTGGCATTTCATCAGAGTCTGCAGTGTTTGCTGAGATAAAAAAAATCTATGAACCCTTGATATGTGCAAACCTACTTGGACTCAGTAGACTTGTCACAGACGGAAATGCAAAATATAATGATACAGTCTTAAAGATGATATATGCTTTTTGAAGAAAAATCACAGATATAAAGAGAAATAAATAAAATATGAGCGTTTAAACTGTGAAAGTATACAAAGTTTTGAAAGCTCAGCCACAACATTATATTTCCAATACATACATATGTCTGAGGCCAGTCTGTGTATACTGGGTCCAAGGCACATACCAAGTTTATTATCTCAGACCAGATATAAATAAAAGAATCCATTTGAAAATAAAAAGAGTTGATAGTAATATATTTATTTATGATATAAAATGTATATTTGTGTTGCTGGTATTTTGCAGGGATCCCCACCTAATACACCTGTGGCTAAAGAAGTGGCCAAGGTAAGTCCAGATCCTGAGGTTATTAACTCTTTGCCTACTGGGTAATTTTTTATGCTTTTTTGTCGTCTGCTGCTTTTTTCAAAATTAACTTTTTCGAAAAATTCTTTCAGGAATACCATCAGATTGTCTAACAGTTTAGGACCAGACCAGGCCCGACATTTTTGTCAGGCCTGGTCTGGGTCCAAAAATTGCTTGCAAAGGTTATCAGCAGACAACACTTGTAGGTAAAGAGTTTAAACCTTTTTCATGCTCAACTAACTTGGGCATGAAATTTTGAATCTTCATAAATATCAAAATACTAACATTTGAGGAAATTTTCTTGCTTGGATCATTAGCCTGATGATAACTTTTAAAATGCCAACAAATTACGGATTTTATAAGAAAAGTTACCTGTTGTTCTATATGTGTGTATACATGGGTGAAAGTTTTCAGGAAAATTCCTGAATTCAGGATTTTGAGGCCGACTTTCTATAGAAAGTCGGCCTCAAAATGCTGAATTTAAGGCAGATTATATTAGCTTCTCTGATTCATTTTCAGTCAATTGACCACTTTAATTTGTCATTGTTAATATTTTGTAGGTACACTGCCAGTTTTAGATTTGAATTTCTTAAGTTCAGGATTTGGGAAATTTTGAACTTTCACTCATCAATATAGAAGATTGGTAATTACTTCATTTCAGGCTGTCATGAAACATAAGCTTTCCAAAGTATGGATATCAAGGATTCTACAAGCAAGGGTAAGCTGTAATTTAGGCTTTTTTCAACCAGTGTACAAAAATAGGAACATTTTAGTTTGAATATGATAGGCAGCACAGCTGCTTTCACATGATATCAGGAAAGGCAGTGGCTCAGAGGGAGAGTGTTTGACTCGAGACAGAGGGGCCTTGGGTTCGAGCCTCACCGGCGTCACTGCATTGTATCCTTGAGCAAGACACATTAATCCTAGCTTAGTACTGGTTCAACTCAGGAAGACCCATACCTACATAACTGAAAGATTGTTAATGGGACGTAAAGAATCAAATCAAACAAATAAATATCCCAATAGTTTATGTTAAGCCATTTTGTACTGGAAACATGAAGTGGGTACTTTTCAAACAGTGAAGACCAAGATGAAATGCTGCAAATGCAACATTTTATCTGGGTCTTCACTATTTATTGTTAATAACAAAAATTATTTTTAGGGACAGAAATACAATATTATTTGAAAATTGAAGCAGTGACCCCTCAGAATATATGATGGACCACCCTATACTAATTGTATCAATATGTTTGGGAGAATTCATAAGAAAAAATAGGGTTAATGCAATATTTGTTAACTTTCAGGCAGATCATATAGAAACAGATTCTTTGCGAACAGTAGAAGAGATTAAAACCAATGCAGAGAATACAGTAGCATCCTTGAACTATACTCTATTAAAGTGTGCAGTTAATATTGAGCTACAAAGGGTTAATGCAATATTTGTTAACTTTCAGGCAGATCATAAAGAAACAGATTCTTTGCAAACAGTAGAAGAGATTAAAACCAATGCAGAGAATACAGTAGCATCCTTGAACTATACTCTATTAAAGTGTGCAGTTAATATTGAGCTATAAATGGTTAATGCAATATTTGTTAACTTTCAGGCAGATCATATAGAAACAGATTCTTTGCGAACAGTAGAAGAGATTAAAACCAATGCAGAGAATACAGTAGCATCCTTGAACTATACACTATTAAAATGTGTAGTTAATATTGAGCTATAAATGGTTAATGCAATATTTGTTAACTTTCAGGCAGATCATAAAGAAACAGATTCTTTGCAAACAGTAGAAGAGATTGAAACCTATGCAGAGAATACAGTATTATCCATGAACTATACACTATTAAAATGTGCAGGTAATATTGAGATACCAAAGATTAATGCAATATTTGTTGACTTTCAGGCAGATCATATAGAAACAGATTCTCTCCTAACAGTAGAAGAGATTAAACTTGTGCAGAGAATACAATGTCATCATTAAACTATACACTATCAAAGTGTCAATTAATATTGAGCTATAAATGGTTAATGCAATATTTGTTGACTTTCAGGCAGATCATATAGAAACAGATTCTCTCCTAACAGTAGAAGAGATTAAACTTGTGCAGAGAATACAGTGTCATCATTAAACTATACACTATTAAAGTGTCAATTAATATTGAGCTATAAATGGTTAATGCAATATTTGTTGACTTTCAGGCAGATCATATAGAAACAGATTCTTTTAGAACAGTAGAAGAGATAGAAACCTATGCTGAGAATACAGTGGCGTCCTTAAACTATACTCTATTAAAATGTGCAGGTATTATTGAGCTATCATGGATTATCTGTCAGTGTTCGAAATAATTTAATTTCACAATGTGTACCGTATACATATCAAAATTCATATACAGTGTGTACAGAGCATTTGAATGTGTACACATTTTTTCAGCAACCTTATTCATCCTCATTCTGTCGAAATTGGATAGACTAATATATATGTGTTATACACTACATTAAAGTATAGTGCGGCCAGGGCTCCAGATAAGAGAGGGTAAAGGGTATTTCAGCATTGATTTTTTGGAATTCAGCATTGAAAATTGAATTGAAGGGTAAAAATACCCTTTGCAGTTTGAGGTTTCAGTGCTGATATTCAATTTATGTGGTGAAATCTTTTATTCTTAGTACATGTATGAAAAAAACTAATTAATATACACCATTGTATAAATCTTTAAAGTTTTTCTAAAAACACAACAGGTATTTGATACAAGTAACTTTTCTTTAAAATATGTTAAGCAAATATTGGGTCTTTTTACAAGACTTTGCATTTTCTGCAATTTGATATTTCAAATATGGAGTAAAATACTCATTAAATCAAAAAGTAGGGGGTGAAATACCCATCGGTCCAAATCCTTATCTAGACCACTTGTGCGGTACTTTGGGTCCATCATCAGTGAACGCGGTATAAGCAATTAGATCACTACATCCGGGACTGATTCCATGTTACTTTTTTGCCATTTGATAATATCCTTCCCAACCCTTCCTCTTATAAGCCATTCAATATTCCATATTGTTCGTATTTATACTGTAGCATCCTAAATTGCAATGTAATTTACCTTGCTTTCCCTATAAATAAAAATTCCCATGATCAACAGCGTTAAAATCTAAAGTATGCAATGAAAACATTTTCTTTTTCTCAAAACTGTGAAAAGTTACTGAATTTAGACTCCTATCAATGTAAAGGAGATACCAATGGTGCACACAAGATGGTGCACATTAAGTTCTAGTTTAGTATGAATCTAAGTGTCTGAAAAATTATGGAAAAGTACCAGTAGTTCCAACCAGGTTAGGCTCAAACTAGCCTGCTCAGCTACAGAGACTGGCTAGAATGTTGAAAATTTGCATAAATTCAGTTTAGATATCATGCTTTGCAGGGAGCAAATACCAAAGGCACTGATCAGACTACACAGATGCACTGGCTGTTCTTTGCCTTTGTTGTTTGCATGCAACAAAATCAGGTTTTCTTGCAACAAGGCCTAGTAGATTAATGGCTTGTCAAGTGTAGGGATCATTAAATGGTATACATTACTGGACCATGTGCTAGTGAAGATTTTTTCTTGCTGATTTTTAGGGATGTAACAATAGTGCCGATAGAATTGACATTGCAGGAAGTACCATTGCGATACTATTACTATTGTGTACTACCATTGCAATTCTATTTTGATACTTTTGTCTGAAAATTATATTCTTGTTTAAAGGAGGAAATTATGAATATGGTAGCATTCTGACTTTCAGTATGTACATGTACCAATTTTGTATGGCACTAGCTAATAGAAAAATATCAGAATGTTGTTTTGTTTGTTTGATTTGATTCTTTACGTCCCATCAACAATCTTTCAGTTAAACAGGGACGGGTCTTCCTGGGTTGAACCAGTACTAAGCTAGGATAAATGTGTCTTGCTCAATTTCCACAACGCAGTGACGCCTGGTGAGGCTCAGACCCTCAGAATATTGTCAAAGTCCACTAATGTTGCTGAAATGCATGGACTGCAAAAACATATACATCCTATTGCCATTTAACTTTCTTTTTGTGCCTAAACCAAGCAATTTTATGTGAAAATCCCAAAGTTTAAAAACTGTTGAAACAACATGTACTGGCTAGAGAAAAGGCTATTGCCAATTCTATTGACATTGCAACTTTCCTATCGATATAGTAACATTGCCTAGTTTACCATTGCGCTATATCGTTAGTCCATTGTTACATCCATACTGATTTTATTCTTCAGGTGTCCAGAACTCTACAGCTGATCATGCAGCCAGCCATCTTGGTCGGTGCCACGGTCTTGTCACTATGTTGAGAGCTACGCCCTTTCATGCCAGTAGATCAAAGATTTATCTACCTGTAGAACTCCTTCTTAAAGCAAGTACCTATTTATCAGTGTTTTTTAAAACTTTAAGGTCATAATTAAGGTGCTACTGTGTTACTTGAAGACATCCTTTCATCTATCCATCCATCCATCCATCCATCCATCCATCCATCCATCCACATGACATATTATTTATATCAAAGATGTAGTACTTGAAAACAACTTATGACAAGAATTTTCTTACAGTTATTTAATGGATGACAATTAAGTTGGTGTATCCATGCCTGGGCCATAATTCCTTGTATAAATATTTTAACCCTTTGTCTACTAATGGATTCTTTCTTCTGGTTTGATGCAATAAGTTTGGGATAGTCCATTGAACATATCTAGGGGTGTCAGGTTATAATTTTCAAAAAATATTGTAGTTTTTTGTCTGAAGATATTTTTACCTGTAAAAACAATGTAGACCCAGATGAAATGCAGCATAATGCTGCATTTCATCTGGGTCTTCACTGTTTGCAAAAGTGCTCGTTTAGGGGTTTCGCGAATACTAAGGGTTAAGAAAGTTCATAGGAGGATTATAATCTTTGACCTGATATGAGAAACGCATTGACTCAGTTGGTAGAGCATTAGACTGGGGATCGAAGTGTTGCCTAAGTTCAAGTCTCACTGCCAACGGAGTCACTGTAATGTGTCCTTGAGCAAGACACTTTATCTGCTGCTTAGTACTGGTTCAACCACGGAAGACCCCTCCCGACATGACTGAAAAAATGTTGACTTGGATGCAAAGAAACAAAATAAACAAACAAATGAAACACATTTGCATAATAATTAATGCTGTCTATGAATAAATGAAATGCATAATGAATTTTGTCATTTTCCTTTCCATTCCAATTACTGCACAAATAAATGTGTGCTAAGCATAGAAGGTAGCGCAGTGGCTCAGTGGTAGAGTTCTTGACTCGAGACTGAGGGGCGGTGGGTTTGAGCCTCACCGGCGTCACTGCTTTGTGTCTTTGAGCATGAACATTAATCCTAGCTTAGTACTGGTTCAACCCAGGAAGACCTGTGCCTTTATAACTGAAAGATTGTTGATGGGACGTAAAGAATCAAATCAAACAAACAAAGACCTATATAAAATCTTCTTTTTCGAATATGGTCATGTTGCATATCAAATTAATTTTCAGTCATATCGGGACATTTCCTTGGTTGAATCAGTACTAAGCAGATA
Source organism: Loripinus fragilis (assembly GCA_964019695.1). Taxonomy (NCBI): domain Eukaryota; kingdom Metazoa; phylum Mollusca; class Bivalvia; order Lucinida; family Lucinidae; genus Loripinus; species Loripinus fragilis. The sequence continues at coordinate 22,701,127 of OZ026523.1, forward strand.
AAGTGACAACACAGTGCCTCCAGTGAGTCTCAAACTAGCGTCCCATCAATCTCGCCAATTTTGTAACTATCATTCTGCTGAGTCAGCAATTTAAAATTATCATCCTACTGGGTCGGCAATTTTGTCGCTATCATTCTACTGAGTCAGCAATTTTGTAACTATCATTCTTCTGGGTCGGCAATTTTGTGACTATCATTCTGCTGAGCCAGCAATTTTGTGGCTGATATTTACTAAGTGTCAGCTATTATTTTTGCAGCATAATGTATCAGAAGAAGATATCAGAAGAGGTAAAACAGAACAGAAAGTAAAAGATGTTATTTATGACTTAGCCTGTGTAGCCCATCAACATTTAGAAACTGTAAGTAATCCCATTCAATACTTATGATCGGATAATTTTGACGAACTCAGAAGATAATGGTACTTATTCATAGGTCCACCTAAGCAAGCTTTTCCTGCGTAAAATTTTGATCATTTACCTACCCATCAGTTTTAAAGAGTACCCACAACATATGTTTTTGTTGAGGAATAACAAAATGAATTTTTATTTACAGTCTTAACCAGAGGCTTACTTATCTCATTAGCAATGTGCATGCACAGCTATCTTGTCACTATGTTAGTCTTTCTTTGCCATGAACCGATATTTAATTCCTTACTTAGTGTTTGTGAACAATGCTGGTCACCTATGCGATTGGTAATAAAATCTCATGTACTGGCAGAATTATTTCACAAAGGACCTTTACTATTTCAGCAACAATGTCAGCGCAGTGCGCCCCCCCCCCCCCCCCCCCTGCCTCAGGCATATAGAGCGCGCACAAAGGACCTTTAAATGTAGCATGCTGTATTTATTCGGCTAATATAACTAGTTATTTCCCCTTCAAAAATTACTTTATATGATATATTAGCCAGCACTTGAGAATTTTGGTTCTTACATCATATAAGTTACAATTTAAATGTGCACAAGTAGGAAGTATAAATGCTAGTCTGAGCATTTATCTACTTCCATACTTTTTGTGTGTGAGTAACAGTCACTGGCGAGACTGTGCAGCTGCACAGGCTTATCTGAGCTTTGACTGCTGTCCGCTGTCCAGTGCAAAAGGTATCAAAGTTTCACGTACTGGTTCATGGCTCATGCAAATCTTTCTTGGATACTTCAGCTTTTAAACTGATTCTTCCTTCTAAAATCACATCATGAGTGCCCATGTATTGTTGAATTTATTAAGTGAGGAAAGAAATAAAATGTGATGCTTCACTGCTTTTTTGTAGTGACTTTAATAAAAATGAAATAATACAGGAGCACAATGTGGATAAACCACTCTCCTTGTACCCAGGGGCATAAGACTCAAACTCACTCACAGGAGCACAGTTGTAAGATTCTATTTAATATCATATGGCACTAAAATTATTTTGCAATAACGTTTTTGGTGTTGAAATGTCAAGATTTTCCCATATAATTATATGCAGTATTATTATGTAATTTCATCACGTTACCAAAATATGTAATTCATCAGTAGTTTATCGATTTTAATACATAATGTTGTATCACTCAAGATGCAATGTCATATGATAAAGTCAAATAAATGTGGCTCATAAAGCACATGAAGACCTTAACCCTTGTCCTGCTGTCTAACAAATCAATGTGGCTTCTCTGGCAATAAAACATTCAATGGTGCAGATGAGAGAGCAGATGACAATTGCCATCAATGGTAGGAAAAGAGTTAACAGCATACATCTATAATAACCTTTCCATGTATTGTTGACTTCAAGAATAGGCTGATTCAATTTCATAATTTATATTTGGACCTTCTTGCAAGGGAAACCCATTTTCTTGCAAGTGAACAACAAAGGCGCTGATCAGCCTGCCCGTGTGGGCAGTCTGATCAGCATCTTTGTTATTCTCTTTCTTGAAAGTATAATGTAGAAACTTGCTAAATGCAAAAATTCAATATATTCTAGCTCGTTTCTGTAGCTGAGTAGGCTGGATTTATCCTGATTTGTTTCCAAACACTGAACACAGGTTTTCTCACCACAAGGCTTCTGATTATTTTTTCAGGCCAGGTCCTTCAAGAAAGATGTTCCCAAAGCAGCATTACCTATATTTAATAATTCTGTAAGTAATATTGATACATGTACAGGTGTCACACATAGGGCTGGCTAATGGATAATCGGTCCTTGCATTTCGATATATAACCAATTAGTAATTGCTCAAACTTGGCAGAGGGTCTCAGAACGTTTTGACAACTCTTGCATGGTCAATGACATTGATATCCCCACAACACTATGTAGCATGTGTTATATATTCAAAAGATAATAAATTTTAAATAAAAAGTAGCACCTTTGTTCAAAACAAGCGGTCATATACTCTGTTGGAAGAAAACTGACTTGCTAATTGGCAAAATCGGTAACTAAACTCGCAGTCGGCCATTGTTGTTGCCAATTTCACGTTGTGTGATGTCACACAAAAGGAAGTCAAGTATGCATGGCACGAACACCTTTGCGTAAAATAAGACCCACTGTAAACGTTTGTAAAATTGAAAGCTTTTAAACTTTAATTTAACCGTGGAAAAACAACTTTCATGCTAGATTGTGCGTTTGATGAACATTTTGTGATTTTGTACTACTTTAAAACCGACAGAAAAGCACAAGTATTATGAAGTATAACTTTTTCAAACAATCAGTTGTTGAGTTAACCTGCAGAGTACAACGTTTTAATACTTCGTTACAGCAATTTATACTCATCTACTGTTATGACAATGCACTTCTGGTCTAAACAAAAAAAATACGAGGCAATCACGCTTGGATTTTAATGGAATAAATAAACAGAACAGTCATTAAAAGTAACCGATTTTTGAATTTTCATATTGATAATCGTTTTTCTTTTGTATATCGACCAATTAACCGATATTTCGATTAATCGTGCCAGCCCTAGTCACACATAGAGGCCAGTGTGGTGTAGTGGATATTAGCTGGGTTTGACATTAAACACAATCACACTGGTTTTCACACAAGCTTGACAAAGATTATTCAAATACAGTTTGACTTACACCAGCTTAGCACAATTTATTTTACAAAATCTGATTTGACTCATGCTTTACACACCGGGCCGCGTAGCGCAGTCGGTAACGTGTCTGGCTACAGATGCGTGTCTGACTGCAGATCCAGGGGTCGCGAGTTCGATCCCGGCCCGGTACCATACTTTCGAGGAGATTGATCATGAAATAATTTCTACGGTCATTCTCCTCCCTTCCGCTGATTTATTCAAGAAGGGTTGTTGTCAGTTACAAGCGAAAGTATGTGCACAAATTACTGGTTAACCGCTTGCTCAAGCCTGCCCAGGAAAAAGTGTGGTTAAGTGAACTGACCATCCCGCAATGACCATAGCTGTTGACATGGGACATAAAGCAACAAAAACAAACAAACAAATCATGCTTTACACAGATCAATTTTATGAAATCAGGGTTGTTGTCAATTTGTATTAGAAAGTGACTGAGTATTCCAAACAGGGCTGCCACCCCCTAAAGACTTGTTGGCTATCACTATGGCTTGGAAACGACTAGCCAGACCTCGGTATTGTCTATATCAAAACTCTTCAGGGGTTTCCTGTAAAGTTGTGGACTCAGTGGTTAAGAATCCAATGATGCTTGAACAGCAGTCACTCCTGCTTTATATAGTTACGGGTAGTGGCTTAAGACTCCCAAAAGCAGCTTGGGCAGCAACAAAGTCATCAACTTTGTAACAATCAATTGAATGTACAGAATCTAATTTCCATCTAGGCTAAGCTGCATGATAATTCAATAACAGAAAATCGAGCCAGTGCATGTATTTTTTTGTCCTGCATATGATACTGATCTGCTCAGCTCAAAATGAGTCTTGATGAAAGTAAAATCTTCTAAAAAAACTTTTTTTATTACTTAGTATTATGATCATTAATTATTATAGAAGTTTGTATATTGTAAAGCACCCAGTGTACGCGTATAGGAGCATGTATACCTACATGAAAAAATCCAAGGTATAGGAAACCAGTGAATTTAGGTAGGGTTGGGTTACCCCAAACATGGGTATTTTTTCATTTGGCCTAATACAACAGGGTTCGCACAGGCTTGAAAAGTACTTGAATATACAGGACTGTCTTGAAAAGTCCTTGAAAATTAATTTTTTTTGAAAAGTACTTGAAAAACACTCAAAGGCCTTGAAAAGTCCTTGAATTTTACCTTTTACAGGAGGATTCAACACTGTCTTTGGCGACCTAAATCAGTATAAATTATGGTGCCTTTATTTGGTGCAGCATATGCCGCACCAAATAAAGGCACCACAATTTTATACTAATTGTCTAAATCTAATATAATTTGTAATGCAGTCTAGCATTTCTGAAGTAGAATTTTAACGTGTAAATCAGTATTTTTCATAAGTTTTCAGTCCTTGAAAACAGAAGGCATGTTTTTCAGAAGTCCTTGAAAAGTCCTTGAATTTTAAACAAACATGCCTGTATGAACCTGATACAATCATGGGTGAAAGTTTTCAGGAATATTGCTGAATTCAGGATTTTTAGGCTGACTTTTCATAGAAAGTCAGCCTCAAAATGCTAAATTCTGCTTGTAATAGTAGCTTTTCTGATTTAGCTTCAGTTTATCTAAAGGTATTTGACCATAAAACTTAGAATTTTTCATAATTTGGAGGCATACAGCCAGTTTTAAATTCTGATTTTCTAAAGTTCAGGATTTTAGAAATTTTGAACTTTCACCCGTGTACAATAGATGTATGCTTATTAGATCTAATACAATATATTTCTTCTACAGGTGATATCTGAGACGTACCTAAAGAAGTTACAGCTGGCTGACTTCAACATATTTCATCCTTCATTACAAGCTCGAAATAACATATTACCTATTCAGTTGTTGAAGCAAAAACTCAAAAGAACTTACTAGATGTGAATTTTAGTAGACTAGCTGTTAATTTTAGTAGAATCCTTTATCATTAGGGCCTCGACGCGAGAAAACCTGTCTTCGGTGTGTGCGAACAACAAAGTCGTAGACCAGCCTCAGTCTGCACATCCATGCAGTCTGATCAACACCTCTTTTTTCACTTATTAGAAAGTATCATATCCAAACTTGCTACAAGCGAATTTTCAATCTTTTAGCTAGTCTCTGTAGCTGAGGAGAGTGGTTTGAGTCTCGCTTTGTCGACACCCAGAAGACAGGTTTTGTCACTTTGAGGCCCATAAAATGCATGGTTAATGCCTGGTCAATGATGGCAATCTTTAGCCCACCTGATCCAAAGGGGTATTCACTGTTTGCCAAATTACTCAGTGAGGAGTTACCAGTATACTAAGGTTAAATGAGTAGTAAAACCTCTGATTTTTATTGTAAATTAGGGGACAAAAAATCCACTCATCTGCTCGTAATTACGAGTGAATTCTAGGAAGGACAAGTAATATTACATATTGATTCCTTATGTTCTTTACTGCATAGGGATTTAAATGACAAATGCATGTTTTTTGCAGGACAAGTCAAAATTGTAAAGTCACTCGTCCTGCAGGACAAGCGCAATATTTAAATATTTTTGTCCCCTTTGTAAATGTTATACAGTTCCTATTGACTGTAGTTTTTCAGAAAAATCTATTTACATAAAATGTAAACTATGTTTTATGCCACCTGAAATAAATTGGTAGCAATTTTTGTCCACATGAACACTTTTTTCAATAATCAGGTCTCCAGATAAGAGTGTGATATGGAAAACTATTTTCGTTATTTCGCATCCAAAATATATATTGTGGGTATTCAAAAGAACCGTCTCAATGAGACAGTTCTTTTGAGCACCTAAACATACACTTAAAGTATGGGTAAGAAAACATTTACAATTTTTAGCTGAAACATTTTGTATATCTAAACCTGTGGTTATGTAGTTCATATTGACTGTAGTTTTTGAGAAAAATCTAATTACATAAAATGTGCTGGAAACAATGTTTAACAATGTTCATCCTGAAATAAATTGGCTGCAATTTTTGTTTACATGAACAATTTTTTCAATAATATATGAGCCATTTCATGAGATTTTGGTACTTATCTCATATGCAAGCAGCAAGGGGTCAGATCAGCCTGGGAAAACATGCTGTTGGCAGTCTGCTGCTTGCACACACAATGGGTATGAGTAGATGAGGGCACATGCGAAATTTTAGGCCTCTAGCCCCACTAGATAGCTGCACAGGCATGTTTAAAGAAATACTTTAAGCATAAGTGATAAGAACATCAATTTCATGAGCTTACTGAAGGTCATCACTGTCCAGATTTACTCCTAATACTGTAAGCCATTTGATATTTGCAGCATCAAAATTTGGCGATTCTAAAAGACTGACATATAGGCGTAGTTTAATTTTGGTGGTTTCTCAATTTAATGTCCTTTATTATCTATTCTCATAGGGGCAACTTTTAAAGGAAAGAATATGCTCCCTATTGGGAGCATATTCTTTCCTTTAATAGTAGCCCCTTGTAAGACATGGTTTCCTCTATGTTGAAACATACTCTATTGTTCAGAAATTGATTTTTGACCATACAGATACCAACATACTAAGGATGGGTGTCCTTTCAATTTGATTTAATGCTTTATTTATTTAAAAGGATTGTTAAGGGGCTTCTAGTTTGTCTCCTTACATATAACATAACAATTAAACAATATGACAATATATATGATGATGCGCACATACATACATACATACATACATACATACATACATACATACATACATACATACATACATACATACATACATACATACATACATACATACATACATACATACATACATACATACATACATACATACGCATTCACATACCCATGTGTCCTTTTATTGCTTATAGTGTAATTGAATTCAAAACTGTACTTCACTGTCTCATATTTTGGCGTTTTTCGTTTTTACCGCCAATAGCGCCAAATAAAAAATAAAGTGTTTTACTGTACTCTGATCTATAGCTTTGTGAAAACAGTGCTTAACCAGTTTGGGGTCAAATTCAAAAGTATTTCCGGAATCCTAAGGGAAATGAAATTAAATTACCATGATTACCAAACAATTACCAAAGTCATTTTCCTGGTTTTGAATGACATACTTGAAATGGAAATACTCGTAACTGCCCATTCTTTACAGGACTGCTACTCAGATAAATTGTTGTTTACATATATTTTTTTCATTATTTGCTTCTCAGTTGCGTTAACATTATAATACCATCTTACAAAAGTGACTGGATCATTTTTCTACTTGTATGTATTAAAAATATTGAGAACATAGGATTGATAGTGATAAGATATAACAATCTCTTATTGTTTTTCAGTTTTTATTTTTCAAAGAAACATTTATTTGGCAACTCAGGTGAAGTGTCTATTTGAGCTGCTTCCAATGAGCATCTAAACAAATACATGGATGAAAGTTCCAAAGAAAGTCAGCTTCAAAATACTGATTTAGGCAGCAGACACTAACTTCAGTTTCATTATACCCCCGCAAACTTTGTTTGTGGTGGGTATACTGTTTTCACGTTGTCCGTGAGTGCGTGCGTCCGTCCGTAACGTTTTGTTTTTTTAATATCTTGAAGAGTCATTGCTGGATTTTCATCAAACCTTGCAAACTTATTCATATATGCACGACAAATACTTTAGACAAAAAAGTAAGGGCTAGGGGCCAATTCTGTTAGAGTCATTTCCCTTTGTAGTTCTAAATGGCTTTTAATATAGGGTTTTATGCTTATGCTATTATAAGCCATACACGGGCCGATCAACTCCTACCACAGCTTTTGATGGAACAATTTGATACTTTTCCTATACAATGTAGACACATTGAACATATGCATGAAGGAGTTTGGTTCAGAAAAATAATTTTTGACAAAATGACAGCTGTGAGAACTTAGACAATTTTCCCTAATAGGGCTTTTGTATATGCATAGATGGTGCCTTCATGGGCCGATCAACTCCTACCACAGCTTATGATGGAGCAATTTGATACTTTGCCTATACAATGTAGACACATTAACATATGCATGAAGGAGTTTGGTTCAGAAAAAATATTTTTTGACAAAATGACAGCTGTGAGAACTTAGACAATTTTTCCCTAATAAGGTGTTTGTATATGCATATATGGTGCCTTCATGGGCAGATCAACTCCTACCACAGCTTTTCATGGAGCAATTTGATACTTTTCCTGTATAATGAAGACACATTGAACACATGCATGAAGGAGTTTGGTTCAGAAAAATATTTTTTGACAAAATGACAGCTGTGAGAACGTAGACAATATTCCCTAATAGGGCTTTTGTATATGCATAGATGGTGCCTTCATGGGCCGATCAACTCCTACCACAGCTTATGATGGAGCAATTTGATACTTTGCCTATACAATGTAGACACATTAACATATGCATGAAGGAGTTTGGTTCAGAAAAAATATTTTTTGACAAAATGACAGCAGTGAGAACTTAGACAATTTTTCCCTAATAAGGTGTTTGTATATGCATAGATGGTGCCTTCATGGGCCGATCAACTCCTACCACAGCTTTGGATGGAGCAATTTAATACTTTGCCTTTACAATATAGACACATTGAACATATGCATGAATGAGTTTGGTTCAGAAAAAATAATTTTTGACAAAATGACAGCTGTGAGAACTTAGACAATTTTCCCTAATAGGGCTTTTGTATATGCATAGATGGTGCCTTCATGGGCCGATCAACTCCTACTACAGCTTTTGATGGAACAATATGATACTTTGCCTAAACAATGTAGACACATTGAACATATGCATGAAGGAGTCTGGTTGAAAAAATTTTTTTTTGACAAAATGACAGCTATGAGAACTTAGACAATTATTCCCTTATATGGCTTTTGTACATGCACATGAACTTAGACAATTTTTCCCTAATAGGGCTTTCGTATATGCATAGATGGTGCCTTCATGGGCCAATCAACTCCTACCACAGCTTTTGATGGAGCAATTTCATACTTTACCGATACAATGTAGACACATTGAACATATGCATGGAGGAGTTTATAGTTTTTGTTTGCACAGATTCTACTGAAATTTTCTTTTTAAAACTAAGGTCTGCTGGTTTGAACTATAACTTGCAAAGTTTTTTCACTGAATCTTACTGTGCGGGGGGTATCTAATAAGCATTGCTTTTTAACTTTTTTCATTTTATATCACTCTTCTAAAGGCAAAAATGATTGATCGTTTGTTAATATTTATAGGCAAACTGTAAGTTAAAAGATTTGAACTTCATAATTTTTGGATTTAGGAAATTTTGAAATCTCACCCATGCAAATAGGTCGTTTGCTTATTTCATCAGATGAAAAATGCTCGCTTTTAGCTCACCTGAGTTGAAGAAGGCTTATGTGTAAGCTAATAGTATACCAATGACTGGCGTCCGTCATCCATCAACATTTTTAACCATCTCCTTGGAAACCACTGGGCAAGTTGAATTAAAATATCATATGGTGACTCCTTTAAAATTTTTCTCCAGAACCATATAATATTTGGCACTCAATTTCGCCCCAAGTCCCAAGACCACAACTTTACCACTGATTTATATATGAGCTGTGACATGTGATTTCCAACAATGTGGTATTTTGACAAGTGTAGCTTCCTTTTAAGCTTAGAAACTCCAAATTATGTTCAGTCAGTATTTTAACACTCATATACTATTCAAGTGAATGGCTAAGGCTCTGATCAGACTGCACGTATGCGCAGGCTGATCTGAGGATTTGCTAGTCACACATACCACATCGTTGGAAATCTCATGTCAGGGCTCAATTATACAATTTTCCATCACAAAGCATTTATTTTTGAACTTATTTGCCACATTGCATTCTTAAAACATTTCTACACTTTTTGAAATTGTCATACTTATAAAAATTGAATAACTATAAAACATTTGACAAATCTGTGGGACACTTTTTAAATGTGGTGGACTAATGAAATAAACCACCCCACAGACCTCTGAATGGACTTGCCTTTATATTTGATGGAGCTATATTATTTGTTTAGGTAGTAAAAGAACAAACAATTTTTCTTTATTCTGAAGTGATCGTTTTTGTCGTACAAATATACAACCACTAAAAACACAAAACATCCGCAGTTTCATGGTAATGTTGTTTGGTATCTAAAACTGTGTGTCAGACTTAATGATGGTCCTGATGTAAAGCTTTCACCCATGTGTTGGTGCCTGGTGCTTGTCTTTGGCTGGGCCCACTGTGGCTCAACTTTAGGTTTTCCTTAGCTCTGACTATCTGTGAGTTGTGAGCCCTTTTCTTTGTTTCATTATAGTGTGTTAACTTGATTAGATTGTTTTTCTGTGATGATACATTGCAGAAGTTAGGAAGCCTCCATGCAAGCTTAACATTTTTGTGGTTTGACAACAACAGAATCTAGGGCAAAGATTTGTACCAGTAAATGTATTTAAGCCTCCCAGTGGTTTAGGCTGCTGTCCATTCTAAGGTGGTGGTTCTGTTGGTGTTGATTCATTGTTTATTGTTGCTCACATTGTGGGGGTTCTGTGTTTTGATTCTGTTTTGTTATGCAGTACTTAGTGTCCTTTCTAGTTTTGCAACCATCTTGATGGGAAGAGAGTACTGGTTGCTTTACTTTAATTGTCTTCCTGATGTGTTCTGTGGCTCTTCCTCACGGTGCAGTGGGTTGGTCTGCATTGTGTGATTGTGGTACAGTCGACTCTCGTTAACTCAACTATGCATAACTCAATACTATCACTTATCTCGACTCGATGGCCCGGTCCCGGTATTTTCCCCTATATATTATTGCAATTCCACAATGTTTATCTCAACAACGGCTAAGCCAATAAAACTGATAACTCGTTACGAAAAACTGGTCCCGCTGATCAATTTTAGTGTATTTTACAACGCCTTACTCGATTCCAGTTCAAAAGAAAAGGACAGTCATTAACTTACCTTTTAATCTGAATGTGCCTCCAATTAATCCACCATTTTGAATGTTAATTATCCCCATTTAATTTAAAAAGATCACTTGGTCCACGTTTGTGACACATGCAGCTGTAAATTAGTGTGTTGTAAAATTACATAATTGACCGCCGTCGGCAAATTCTATTGAACTATTGTGTACAACTTCAAAGCGGGTACATGTCTATCTCTGTAAGTGACGGTTTGAGCTAATGTGTCATATTTGAGCAATCTATTGAGTATTAAGCCTGTCCGATGACTGCTCGTTTTAAATAAGGCTAAAGTATAATTTATTTGTTTCACGGACCATTTTTTGATTTTTGTAAACAGATGCAGTGTTTTATTTCAGGCACTGGACAGTTTCACGTGTAAGGCTATTTTCGGACATTGGTCAGGTCATGACAAAAGCTGACGAAAATTAAAACGACATGTACACTGTCTGTTGGGGCTTAAACATATGACGATCTACGAAGGGTAAAACCTGCGACCGCGGGACCAGTCACTGATACTTACTTAGAACTGAAAATGCTTTGCTTAGAAAGTAAAAAAATGGCCATTATGTCGTGACTGCAGTGGTACCTGAAAAACGGTTCTGTTTTTCCCCTTTTTATTATTTTTTTATTTCAATTCCCAGTGTCAATTGATTCTTGGATCAATTCATCGCGCAGTTCATTAATGTAATAGATACCAATAACGATCTATTATGTGAGTTATTTTGCCCCAAAATTGAGGCTATACGTCATGATATGGTTACTTCGAACTACTGATAACTCGACACATTTTGCTCAGTCCCTTGAAATTTGAGGTATCCAGAGTAGACTGTATTTCCTGATTCCATAATCACACACTGCAGACCAACCCACGACATCAAGTTTTCATCAAGTTTTCTTTTTCATGTTTCTATTTCCGGGTCATATTTATTTGGCATCTGTAAAATCTAAGACCTAATTTTTGGTCAGATTTTTAACTCACCTGAGCTAAAGCTCAGTGAGGTATGATAGTGAGAATATTGATGGTCTGTATTTGTTGTATATTCACATTTTCAAAGAAGTTTATCTCTAAAAGTCAGGAGGCCAATTGTGATCAAACTTCATGTAAAGCACAAAAGCTAGAGGATGGCTGCACTATAAGGTTTTTGAGCTGATAGGATTTGAACTCTGGTTGCCATGGACAACATAAAGCTCCCATAGATTTATAATGGGGAAACTTTAAAAATATTCTTGGAAACATAAGCCCCAGTGGCCAAATCTTACAGATTAAGTATGTAGCAATATCTAGTAGTATCTACATGGATCCTGCTAATCATGCCCCTAGGGTCCAAACTGGCCAGGCCCCTAGGACCAATAGATCCCATAGATAGTAAGACTTATAAAATAATGGAAAATCTTTCAAAAAGTCTTCTCTGTTACCATGAGGCACACAGCTTATACATGGTTCTATTTAGTATATAGCCCTGTCTAGTGGTCCCCTGGGGTTCAAACCGGCCATGCTCAGGGGAGCAATAGATCCTGTAGATTTATAATGGGGAAAAACTTCAAAAATCCTCATCTTTGAAACCATGAGGCCCACAGCTTTTATATTTGATACAAGATATAAAACAATGTCTAGTGGTCCCCTACATAAATCTTGCCAACCATGCCCCTGGGATCCACACCCTGGGGGCCATTACTATAGCTTCCATATTCCATAGACTATAATAGGAAAAAACTTTTTTAAAAAATCACTAAAACCATGAGGCCCACAACTTATATGTCAAGTAGATAGAATGTTTTGTGATCCCATACACAAATCCTGACAACCATACCCCGGAGGTCAAAATTGACCATGTCCTATGGGTCATTTGCTCACATAGAAGTGGTATAGGCTCATTGAGCCTCCTGTTTTAATTTTCAACTTTCAGTGTGACGTATTCACCATATCTACATTAATTGCTGGTTCCCTGTCTACAGGTGGTCAGTTATGTTAATACAGGTAACCAGAACCCCCCATTTCCAGGTATTTGGGGTACTGGTTACCTGTTTTTCCATTACTGACCACCTGTGAAGCGAGAACCAGCAATTAATGTAGATATGGTGAATGTGAAGACTGAAGGACCTTGCAGCCCTTACCTCCAGAGCTACTGCACTAATTTAGTAAATTTTAATTGCTTAAGGATATTTATTATTATTATTAAGTTTGAAATTGCTTTCAAGTTTAATGAGCGGAAATTTATGCACGTAACTCAACATATTAACAAATCGTTTTGCACAACACAAAGTTATGTAAATTTTTCTTTTCTTACATGCTTGCTGCAGGTTGTTTGTCTTTTCGTTTTAAACACCTTTTTGTGATGTAAATTTCATACATTTAAAGGATTTAGTTTGATTGATGTCAGTATAAATAAAATGTGGGCACCCAGCAGATAGCTGTAAAGGGAGGAGGAGGACTAAAGCACGGTATAATGGTCAGGGAAAATGATTTTTGGTCAGGTGAAAGTCAGGGAATTTCATTTCAGACTAAGAGTGGGCACCCTGGAGTTGACATCGACAATGTAATCAACTGACAATGATGCCATAACAACGACCGATTTATGGGTACCAAAATTCAATGGCGATTCTTGGCGTTACGTAGCAAATTTAGACATTTCAGTTAGCATACACTCACCTGGCGACCTTTCAAGATTTTGAGTGTGTCATGGATTTGAAAAATCACAAGCCTGTGCATGTGGAGCATGGAAAATACATTTTTGTACCCCAAGGCGAGTATTCATGCATGCGTACTGAAAACCTAGGTTTGATAATGCAAAAATGTAGTCAGGTAGTTCAGATAATAATCAGACACACAAGTTTTCATATTATTTACAGATTTAGACCAGGCCGGGTAGCGCAGTTGGTAACGTGTCTGGCAACAGATGCGAGTCTGACTGCAGATCCAGGGGTCACGAGTTTGATCCCGGCCCGGTCCCATACTTTCGTGGAGATTGATCATGAAATAATTTCTACGGTCATTCTCCTCCCTCCCACTGAATCATTCAAGAAGGGTTGTTTTCAGTTACAAGCTAAAGTATGTGCACAAAGTACTGGTTAACTGCTTGTTCAAGCTTGTCCAGGAAAAAGTGTGGTTAGGTGAACTGACCATCCCACCATGACCATAGCTGTTGACTTGGGACTTAAAGCAACATAACAAAGATTTAAAAGATGAGAGGACAAATAAGTTTGCTTTGGCAGTGGAACTCAAATAACTGATTTTTTGTGCGACAAGTTGTGTATATACTGAACTCCACAAAAAACTTTTGCTAAGTTTGATCGTCAATTTGTTGTACATATTTAGAATTAATATTTATAATTACCTGCATCACCTTGGCGAAACACAGGTCTAGTAGTGGGTCCACTCCGTTCGTCCGCAACACTTAGGTGCCTAGTTTGTGTAATCTGTAGCTCCCTTTATATTCAAACTTTGTATAATGATTGTTCACACAATGAAGATGTGCACCATCCATTTTGTGCACATTTGATGAATATTTTCTCCTTTTTGGGAGGTGTTGAACTTAGGCACTTTTTTTGTCAAAAATGCTTAGATGGTGTCTGGTTTGTGTATTCTGTAACTCCAACAGTTTTCATCCCTTTATATTCAAACTTTGTATAATGATTGTTCCAACATTGAAGATGTTAAACTCCTCTGTTATGCAAATTTCATACCTATTTTCTCATTTTTTGGGGAGCATTGAACTTGGACATTTTTCCATCCAAAATGCTTAGATGGTGTCTGTTTTGTGTAAATTGTAACTCCAACAGTTTTCATTCCTTTATAAGCAAACTTTGCATAATGATTGTTGACACATTGAAGATGTGCACTGGCAATGCAGGTCCAGAGCAGTTTTGGTCTTGTTGTTGTACAGAAATTAATTTAACCTTTTTCGAATCATTAGTTAAAATAATATATTATAAAATAAACTAAGTTCAAAAGAACCCGCATTTTAAATCTGTTAAACTCAAAAATTTGTATATCAGGATACACCTGCCCTTGCAGAAGTTATACATCCTATCCATTCAACTCTTAGTGGTTAGGATCTACAAAGCATGACAACCAACCCACTATAAAACAGTTTAAAAGAAAAGTCACAAACCTGCTTAACTCAAATAGAATCAGTCCCAAAGAGACTATTGGACTCTTTTTAGAAAAGGGGGTCAAATAGGACATTAGCCAACCAACCTAACATCCATTAAACACGCTTTGATGCGTAACAAGCCCCTTTAAATAGTCACACCTTGGAGAGTAAGCAAAGTTACAGACCCATCAAAACACACTGCTCAAATAACGCTTTGTGTGACCCTGTTTTTTATCCAACCTGATTCAGTTTCCAAGTACGTCTAGATGGTGGGTCAGGCCTCAGACTCTATGACGGCTCTGACATAAAGCTTTAATCGGTGGGTTGGTGCCTGATGCTTATCTGTAGCTGGACCCACTGTGGCTCAACTTGAGGTTTTCTTTCGCTCTGACTATCTGTGAGTCATGAGCCCTTTTCTTCGTTTCATCATGGTGTGTTAATTTGATTAGAGTGTTACTCCGTGATGATACATTGCATTAGTTAGATGGCCTCCATGCGAGCTGAACATTTCTTGTACTTCAATAACAGAAGAATCTAGGGTGAAGATTTGGTAGCAGTAAAATTCATTAAAGCCCCCCCCCCCCCCCCCCCCCCCCCCCCCCCCCCCCCCCCCGGTGGCTTAGGCTGCTGTCCTTTCTAAGGCGGTGGTTCTGTTGTTGTTGACTTTTTGTTTATTGTTACTCTCATTGTGGGAGTCTGTAATTGTTCTATGTTATGTTGTACGTTACTTTATGTCCATTCTAGTATTGCAATCATCTTGATGGGGAAGAGAGAGCTGGTTGCTTTGCTTAATTTGTCTTCCTGGTGTCTCGTGATGGTTGAGCGGCTCTTCCTCACGGTACCACAGGGTTGTCTGCGGTTTGTGATTGTGGTATTTCCTGATCATACTCACTATTTTTATTGAGATAAACATTCTAACAAAGTTTCATGAAGATTTGCTAACAAAAAGTATGCCCTCTATAATGTACATAGGTTTTCAATTCGAAGAGTTGACCTTGCTTTTGAACCAACCTAACTGAGTTTTAAGTTTGGTCTAGATTTTGTTGAGATAATTATTCTGACAAAGTTTTATGAAGATCTTATTAAAGGTGCCGTCGAGAGTGTACACAAAGTTTTCTTCTAAGATTTGACCTAGTTTGACCTAACCTGACCCAGTGCCAAACTTGGAGTAGATCTTGTTGAGATGATCATTCTTGTTGGATGAAAACCGTGCCCTCTTATCTAGAGGACACAGGCAAAAAGTTGACAGACAGACAGTGGACATCTCAGTATCCCAAAAGCTCACTCCCAATATCTGGCCACTTTGTGCTCAGTTGAGCTTAAACCATCGAAATATCAATAATTAACTTAATACGGTCCGAAGGTAAAGAAATATAAAAGCATCTTATTAAAATTGGTCCTTTTACTTTACTACCTGTGTTTGCCGTTCAAAATATATTATATACATATGTACACAACAGTGACTGACCTTGTGAATATATATATATATGAAATTAATCCTTCAATTCACATAACCACGTACAGTCACCTTTATAAATGACAAACTTCCTCACACGAGAGAAGCCGCCAGTTTTGAGTACAAAATGTACAGAAAAGTATTTATTATCAAAAAACAGTTATGTTGAGGGTGGAAGAGGGTGGGTAAATAAACTTCTCAACCTTCCAGTTACAAGCGTAAAATGAGAATGACTCGGGCTAGAGTAAGGCCCTGTCCCGAGATAAGGAAAAATTTTCTAGCGCACGCAAAGAGCACAGCCAATCAATTTGAGCGTCTCATACTAGCGGACCAATAAACGACTCTGATAGTCATACAGTGACGTCAGATGGCGCTAGGGCGGAGACATTATTTGTACCTATGAATAGAACAGAACAGAACAGGAAAATTATACACCGTGTCCTCCAGTTAATTACTAGCTATTAAACATAGCTTCACAATTATTCTGTAATTTGGTCTGATCAAATAGTCAGGTCCAGTCTAGTGATTAAATGCACTGAGCACTGGGCCGTTTTGCTACGAAAAATATAATCCAATTGATGGTACAAAGAGATCTCAGGTGACTGTACACAATAATTATTCAATTAACCGTACAATAAGCATATGTAAACAACACTCAATGTTCAACACGTTTGTGTTCCATGTACGTCAAAACATAGTTCTAAGGCTTTGATGCTGGAGCAAGTAATAGAGAGAAAAAAGACGAGCATGAGCGATGGTGGCATAACAAACACCAATTATTTTGGGATGTGTCATTTACACGTTTGTGTGTTCAAATGAACAGGACACAACTGCTAAACATCACAAAAGTAGCTTTAAGACATACATCAACGATGAAAACACCAAGCTTTAAGATGTTATAAGAATTTCGGAAAGGAAAATAGAATTGCTTGCTGTGTCAACCATGACGATCATAAACCATGTGACGGCCCGTCATTATACAGACTCCCAAGCGGGAGCGCAGTGGCTCAGTGGTAGAGTGCTTGACTCGAGACCGAGGGGGCGCAGGTTCGAACCTCACTGGTGTCACTGCATTGTGTCCTTGACCAAGACGCAGTAATCCTAGCTTAGTACTGGTCCAATCCAGGAAGACCCACCCCTTTATAACTGAAAGATTGTTGATGGGGCGTAAAGAATCAAATCAAACAAACAAAATCGAACAGACTCCCAAGCAATGATTCAATACCAAATTCCATACAGCTCCACCTCTACAATGCGATGGCACTCGTGAACACTGTAACATTGGGTGTTGCTGTGCAAAATGAAGATGAGAAAAAAAACGCACAGGTTGCACGTGAATTGATGTCAAAATGTGTTTTTGATATAACGAAGCAGAATGATTCGAATGAGTGATTCCGATTTTTTCGGTGTAAGCAAATAGATAATGTCGATAAGTTGAAATATAAAGAATGTTTGATTCCAGCATTTTTGTCAAAAAGTGGGGCCCATAAACAAGTGGATCGTAACTAAAGTGGCTCACTTATATTGGTTCCAAGCATTTGAAGAGTCGAACAATTATTTTGTAAGCTGCGCACGTATGACTGGATGTTTTTTAATGTTTTATTCCATTTGATGTTATTCTGGTTTTACACGAGGATTAAAGTTAAGGTCAGATTCTATATCCACCCCTAGATACCAGAGTGAACGATCTATCCGTGCATTTTGCATTTATTTTCAATCGGGATTCCTCGGTACGTGCAGGACTTGACACTTAGATGTATTAAACTTATGCCATTTCAACTCCCACTCTTGGAGATAATCCAGGTCTATCTGAAGCCTAACCGCGAGTCCTCCAAGTATAATCAATAT
Source organism: Loripinus fragilis (assembly GCA_964019695.1). NCBI lineage: Eukaryota > Metazoa > Mollusca > Bivalvia > Lucinida > Lucinidae > Loripinus > Loripinus fragilis. Next base: position 22,719,466 of record OZ026523.1, read on the forward strand.
CATCTGCAAACAAACGAACTTGCAATTGTATGTTGTTCTGGGGAGGGGTTCATGCCTGTCATGAAAGGAGTTGGTGGTAAACTTAAAAAAATCAATTAAAATAAACTAAAAAGATAGCACTGTGGATGAGAAAAAGAAGGACTTAAACTGATTGCATAGTAGGTCTTATGAGGCCAAAAATTGTGCATATACAATGTATTGATGTTTTTCAACTATGTGGTATATCGTAAAAATTGGGCATATATTGATATTTTTTTTCAACTATGGGGTATATCGTATTTTCATCTGAAGGATTTTATCTGGAAATGGGCCTCATTCGTGTCTGGAAACCTATTGACACGACGTCTCTACCCATTTTGGTATCGAGTGTCCGACTCCCAGCCCAGCAGCAACGAAGAGTCATTTAACGTTATCCTGAAGTGTTGACTTACACCCATCAGGCGAAGAGCACAGCAATAAAAGTTCTGTCTATACTATTCCACAAACGAACGCTTTCAAAAGGGGCCCGCTGAGTACTTATATTTGACATCACTCGAACGCATCACATCGCGTTACGAAGCGAAATGCTTACTGATTTGCATAAAGTAACCGCTTTAAATTCTGGCTTTAATCATCAATGCATTGAGTCACAAAAAAGCAACAAACTTCAAAAGTATTAGAATTTGCATGCATCGCAATTTTGACGTTCTTGTGATTTTTTTTATCAGACATTTATAGTATACCTAAACTTCTTTTGCTACAGTGACAGCAGACTATTGGAATTGCTTCATTGAAACGTTCCAGGCTTTGGCTCAACAGTAAAAATTCCGTCTTTAAGGTGCCTTACCATAAGTGTGGTTGACGTTTAAAACGTGTTTTTGACTTATTCATTTGTCTGCTTATTTATTGAATCTAGAAGCGTTGTGAATTAAACAAACTTGACCAATGTTTTCGAGTTTGTTAATTGTTATGCATATTTTGCATAACTCTTTGGTGTATTGATCTTTCTGTACACTTCGTGTTGCAGGATGAAAACCTACGTACAAGTATACCGTAGGGTTTTTTAAACCTGCACAATGGGTGACTTTCTCTGCACAGGGGACATCCAGTTATCGTTCCGATCCGATGGACGGCGCACTTATTTAATGCAATCCCTGCAATAACACTAAGGAAAACGTGTCCCTCAGACGAGGTTCAGACACCGAAATCACTGAGCTACATGTACCACGCTCTCTCACGCTCTGTAGCGGTATCAGCGGAGACACCAAACGGTACCCATGGTTCAATGAAGGTTGAAAGATAAAAAAAAAATGCAATTATTCAAAGAAAATGATATTATTTTCTTTCCGAGGTCTTGTTTCCCTTTGCGTATTTTTACTTCCCATTTGTTATCTAGATCTAATATTAACTCGCATTATTCCGGTTATCGGCGTGTATTTGAAGCACAATGGGTCCCAGAAAATGGATCCTGGTCAACTAGCTTCCTCTATCTCTCGTTACTGGATCACTCCATTTATACATCCTCAATGTATGGTGATTTATAATTGTTGGGCTATATGATCCTATATACCCAGCAAACATGCCTATATGGGTCCCATATGGGCTACCCATATGGTACCCATATGGGGAGTGCAACCGGGTTTGGCATGGGTCCCATATGGGTTAGCCCATATGCGGGTTGCCCAGATGGGTCCCATATGGGTCCCATATAACAGTCCCATAAAGAAAAAAGAAATGATAAAATCATCTTTATATAAACTTATTTCCTTGTTTATAATGCATGGCTAGCGTCTACAGTTGTGGATACAGAGGGGATTCATGTGGTTTGCATGAACGCCCATTTAAGACAAAATTATTCCATTTTTGTGAGGAATTTCAAGCAAAATCAGCATAAACTATCAAATAATCATGTACAATTTTCAAATCGAAACCACCTTTGTAAATCTGAACCCCCAGCAAGAAATCCTGGGTCTGCCCCTGCTTCTACCATTTATTTTATTTTATTTACATGGGCCAGCCCATATGGGACCCATATGGATCCCGGTTGCACTGCCCATATGGATGCCCACATGGGACCCATATAGATTGCTAGCTGGGTCAGGGATGTATACTTGGTAATATAACGTCCATGGCTGGGTATATATTTTTAAATGGAAATTTATTCTCTGTCAAAGCTAGTTGATCTGGATCTACATCGTTTTCAAAACAGGATACATCCGAATTTAGCGTTGTAAACGTTAAGAATATTTGACATGAAACGTATGGGAGCATAACGGTATTTATTTTGATAAAGCTAATACTTATAGCAGATTTGGCGAGGCACTCAAGCGCAAAAATCACTTTCGTGTCAGGTTTGTGCACGTTTCGCGGCCCAATAATTACAAAAACAGCAGCAAACAGTCAGTTGTTTTATTGAGATGAAACGATTAACACGGCTATAAAGTCAACTCTTAATCAATTTGTTAACGAAGTTTAATTCAAATTTCTCATGATATTTCAGCGAGAAAAACACTGAAAATGAAAACTTTCAAGATAAGATTGTACATGTGCATCCAATGAAAACAAAATTTTGGCGAAAGTACGTATTTTCTGATTGGCTAATATTTCCTAGCGACTTCAGATTTGATCAATCAGCTTCCAGCATTTACTCACTTTCGGTTGAGAAGTCCTTCCGCTGCAGCGAAACAAAAACAACATTGTTGATCGAAATGTCAAAACCTCCCCCAAAATAAAGATTCAACGCGTTCGCTTGAAATTTCTTCGACAGAAACATCTTATCAAGTGTTATTTTCGGCCACTACAGAATGGCGTCAAGGCTTAGCTCAGAATTGGTCCGGAAAACGAGGGGGAAAGTTGGTCGGGGATCAGACAACGATGGTGGTCAAATGCAAAATCTTCTTGGAGAATTCAAAGGACTGTACGAGGGCAGATTGAAAAAGTTAGAAGAAGCAGAAGCCCAAGGCGATGAAACTTTACGGGTATATTTTCACTACTATTGGTCAGACTTTCCATCAATTTGTTATTTTGGTTTTTGACTAGGAGCTCAGTGGTACAGTGTAGAGTGGTTGACTTGGGATCCTGGGTGTTTTGATATTCTGTTATAGAATGTTATTAGAGTTCTCTGCAAATGAGATAAAATGAACACAAGTGTGATGCATCTCTAACGTTTAATAATCAACAACTGTTCTCTAAGCCTGTGGAGAGAGCGTGGTGTATTATTGGGCATGCGCAGATCAATGTGTCAAAAACGTAAACAATGCCTTATATGTTAAAGCAATATTAGAACACGGGGGTTGTGGGTTTGAGCCTCACCGGAGGCACTGCCTTGTGTCCTTGAGAAAGACACTTTATCCTCTGCTTAGTACTGGTTCAACCAAGGAAGACCAGTGAGTCCCGATATTAGGGAACGCAGTGGCTCAGTGGTAGAGTGCTTGACTAGAGACAGAGAGGCGGCGGGTTCGAGCCTCACCGGAGTCACTGTGTTGTGTCCTTGAGCAAGACACATTAATCCTAGCTTAGTACTGGTTCAACCCAGGAAGACCCATCCATACATAACTAAAAGATTGTTGATGGGGCATAAAGAATCAAATCAAACAAACAAATCAGTCCAGACATGATTGAAAAAACGTTGACTGGCAGTTTTCTGCCAAGAAATTTTATAGGAGGGGACAAATGTGTCCCATGTCCTCAAAATATTGTAGGACAGTGTCGATAAAACAATGGACAAATGGTGAAAAAATTGAGAAACAGATGCAAAATTCCCATTGAACCCTAAGAAAGTGGGACATTTTGAAATTAATGGTGCAAAAACTCACTGGCCTTGGCAGAACACTGAGTGGGATGTAAAGAATCGAAACAAATGACCAGGCAGAGGCTATGGGGATTAGGGATGCAAATACACTCCTAGCCTTGGAGGTTACCACATACCCATTTATTGTGGTTATTGATGGATAGTTTGGGTATCATGTTACAGGAGAGTTTGATTAGCTGGTTGAGATTGGTTTACTCTGAGCATTTTGTATCTTAATTATCAATTTATCAGGATCTGCACTTTCATCTATCATATTCAGGGACAGACCTTCCAGACTTTATTGTTTACAACTGTCACTGTGTTGTATCCTTGAGATAGGCACTTTATTGGCTGCTTAGTACTGGTTTAACCCAGGAAGACACTTTGACAGTCAGGAAATCATCCTGACTTGACTGAAAAATTGTTGACTGGGACGTAAAGCATCAACACAAACAAACAGGGTAGTTTCTGTTTTACCGGGCGCATTCTATTCTATTAGTTTTTAGGGGTTGCTACCATATTGTAATCCAATACGATCGGAACACTTCAACAGTATGGCCTACACTAGTCAGGGTCCCGGTTACTGGCCTTTTCAGTAAGCCGCATTCGTTCTCTACATTATATGGAGTTTAAACTAAGTAAACAAACGGCTACATCTACTGAGGGCTAGGCCTACACTTGATGAAATAACCCTACAACCCAAAAAAGTAACCGGGTGTCGGGGCGCAGCCCCCATCATTTAACAAACAGAACTGTAAACTAGTCTTATGTCATAAACTGCGCCCAGTAAATCAGAAGTGTGCCAACAAACAAAATTGTTTCCAACTAGGGGCAGAGTCCAACCGTATAAAAAGGGTTAGTGTGAAATGGTTTTGTAGGATTGACTAGGATTGACTTTATTATTCCTTCAATAAAACATATGCTGTGGGTACTCATTAGCAAATATTGAAGAAGTCAATGAAATAACCCCTTTAATATCAAGTCTTCTGAAGCCTGAATTTAACTCTTTTGCCTACTGGTTAATTTTTCATGCATTTTTGTTGTCTTCTGATTTATTTCAAAATCAGCTTTTTTGAAAAGTTCTTTCAGGAATACCATCAGAGTGTCAAACAGTTTGGATCCAGATCAGGCCCGACATTTTGTCGGGCCTGATCTGGGTCCTAGCTGTTTCTAAGGTAATCAGCAGACAGCACTAGTAGGCAAAGAGTAATACCATTATTTTGGTTGTAGATGATTTATCTCATTGTTAAGTCCTATTTTGTTGATTATTTATTTTATTTGTTTGAATTTAATGCTTCATATGTTATATATAGACACAATTATATACTGAATAAAGTGGCGAAACAAGTGTCAGGCAACTGATACCTGTACATTTAGTTAACAAGTTGATGTGTTTGGTGTGAGGTTGCTATGTAATGGAATGTTTCATGAAATGTTGTTTTTTAACTATTTGCATATAAAATACGGATATTTTTAATTTACTGAAATGTCAATAGGAAATCCATGTAAAGTAATGTGTAAGTATATGACTGTGGCTGCAGAATTTTTCTAACTATAGTATGACTATGGGTCCAAAAAAATAACTTTATAGCCTAGTATCTCCCAGGGGGGGGGGGGGGAGAGGGGGGTACTCTCATTTTTTCTGCATACGTAGGCTCCGGCATAGCATCTCAAAAAAATATTTGAAATTTTGGAACCCCCAAAAAATATTCCCCATTCTCTAAGACCCTAAAATGCATAAAATGACCCGTAAATGAAGTCCAATTTTGTGATGACCCCAAAAAATTATCCACAAAATCTTCATACCCCAAAAAATATTCATTTTTATTAAAACCCCCAAAAATATTGAAATTCAAAATATTGAAGCCCAAAAAATGACCCCAGCCTTGGTATGTATGAAAATATCAGAGTACCCATCCTGGGGTATCTTGTCCATTACATGAAAGTACTTTTTCTTACAGGATAAAGATGTTCCCAAAATAGTATGTGAATTGATAGTCTTTGCAAATCTTTCCCTTGCCAGCAGCAATTAAAACTTTGTCAGCTACTGATAACCTTAAAATATAGAAATTGTTTGACACTCTGATTATGTTTCTGAGTGAAAGACTCTTGAAATACAGTAAAACCTGTCTTAAGCGGCCACTCAAAAATAAGACCAAAAATTGGTTTTCAAGACCTATTATTGCTTAATGCAGGTCAAAATTAATGCAGAATGCTCCAAGGGGGGCATTCTGCAATACGTTCGACCTTCATTAAGCTACCATTTGTCATTAAGATCTTTGTTTTGTCTATTTTTGAGTGGCCGCTTAAGACAGGTTTTACTGTAGTTAATTTGAAACAAGTCAGCAGAGGAAAACAAAAAGCATGAAAAATTACCCAGCATGCAATTTATATTTAATTTGATGTTATACCTATGAAACAGGCCTTTTTGGCTGACTAATGGGTTGCACATGACTTTGAAATGTCTGTACCCTCTTTTGAAAAAGTGTAGATCACGATCTGCTGGCATGCATAATATGTGCTGCTTGTATAGTAGGTCAAATATGATAATCAGACATAACACTGTAATGTGAAATAGACCTACATACAGGTACACCTAATGCCAACCTATAGACCTACATACACCGAATGCCAACCAACAAATTTGTTCTGAGAGGATAGCACAAGCCATTAAACCACAATTGGTGGAGCACAGTGTCTCAGTGGTAGAGTGCCTGACTTGAGACCAAAGGGCCATGGGTTCGAGCCTCACTGGCGTCACTGCATTGTGTCCTTGAGCAAGACACATTAACCCTTTCTAAGTACTGTTTCAACACAGGAAGACCCATACGGACATAACTGAAAGATAGTTGACTTCGACGTAAAGAATCAAATCAAACAAACAAACCACAATTGAATGATGGAACTACAGTTGGTTCCACAAGTGATTTAGTGTAGGGGCCAAATCTCAAATTTTGAGTTCTGTTGCACCCCCCAGGAAGAAAAACTTGGTTACTATTTTCAGTCAGGGACAAGTCTTGGGGCCTTGGAAACCCATGTTTTACTAAGTTTTCTGTGGTCAGTTTTCTGTAAATGGCCTGTAACCAACGTTACCCTACTAACATAGAAAATGGTAGTATACAAAATACAAGACTAATAGAATATTTTACAAAAGTATCAATGAAACAATTTGAACTTTAAACATTTGATCTTGTCATAAACTTCAATTGCAGACAATTGTGAGATATATATTCGATCAACAGCGTGACGTATGTTACATTTTATACGAAATTGCAGATAATGACTTTATAGATTGCATATGAGAATGAACCATGTTCCCTAACCGCAGGAAGAAACACTTGGCTACTATTTTCAGTCAGGGACATGTCTTGTGGCCTTAGAAATCCATGATTTTCTTAGCTTTCTTCGGTCTGTTGTCCGTAGATGGCCTGTAATCAATGTTATCCTACTGACTAAAAAATAGCAAAACAAAATACAAGAATAATGGGATATTGCCCAAAAGTATTAATGAAATTATTTGATCTTTAAATGTTTGAGCTAGACTTAAACACCAATTTGAGACACCTGTGGAGTGTATTTCTGCTGGTCAGAGTTACTTATGTTACATTTTTTATGAAATTGCATATTAAGACTTTAGAGATTACATATTAGAATAAACCATGTTCCCCAGCCTTAAATATGTGATAAAGATCTCTATTCAAATGACGAATGACCATTTTTACATATAAAAGCTACTTATAACTTGTAACTGGCGATAGAGGTAGCAAAATAAACATTTAAATATGCTTAATAACACGTTACTTCTACTGGCGTACATATTTTCTATCTGACCTGATTTACATTGCATTGGTATGTACAATGTCTTCATTCATCTGTCACTGTGAAAAAAATAATGATTTAATACACAGAGTCAACGACGATGGAAAGTTTGTTGCTGTTAATATATAAAAGGTAACGCAGGTAACAGCATTGTTTTCTTCATAAATAGATAAAACTCTAAAGTGTGGAAAGTAGACTCAAATTCTTCCTTAGCCTGACGACATACCTTGTCGACAAGGTTATATTTGAGTCTACTCTCTATCTTTTTTTTAAAATAACTTCAATTATAGTCAAATTATTCAAAATAAACAATAAAATAAGAGAGTTTTGCAATTTTGATTGATTTTGTCACTTTGATATGACAGTTTGCAAATTGTTTTTTTAACCAATGGTTCATAACAATAAACATAATATCTACTTCATGATTCAAATATTAGACTGAATGTTTTATTACGTTTGCTGTTGTCAAACTCATAATAGGCCTGTAAATTACGTTACCATATATATTCAGGATATAAAGTAAGTCAGTACAAGTTACATGATAATAAGCGTATTTAGATATTTATTTCACTACAGTCACAAGTTATAAACAGCTGCAAATATGTTAAAATGGTAATTTACCATTATAATAGAGACCAACATTATAAAACTAAGGTTGGGGAACATGTTTTATTCTGATATGCAATTAAAAAGACATTATCTGCAATTTTGTATAAAACGTAACATACGTAACGCTGACGAGCAGAAACCTATCTCACAGATGTCTGCAATTAGTGTTTATGTCTATGTCAAACATTTAAAGCTCAAATAAGTCCATTGATACTATTGGAAAATATCCTATTAGGGTAAATGTGTATTGGTTGGTCTTTCTGTGACAAAGGCTCTTAATAAGGTTATTCAACGATGTAAACATGCTACGCACGCAGCTGTCATTCACCACATTGGATCAGCTGACAGCTTCAGTGTATCCCCAGTCTTTCATCAGTTAATTAGAGGTCATGTCTCATGTTTTGAGAATTACATCACAAAAAATTTATCTAATACAAATTTACAAACATAATTGTTTTAATATTTCTGATGTGCATGATGTAGAAAGCAATCCCTTTGTTGGGATGCTCGCCATCCTTACACATAATGAATCTGTTTTTTCAACCATATCAGTTTGCTGAAACAGTGATTTTTTGCATATAAGGTTTGTCTTTATATTACAGTATCATATTACATGAATTAACCAGTGCAATATACGAGTTTGGCTAGCACTTGTAACTGGCAACATACAGTACTAAGTATTTGTATCTTAATACGGCACTACACTTAAAATTAAATGGAAATGATTTCCTTTCACTGTAGACAAGACAGCCCTCAAACAATGTTAGTATTAACAAATGGGTACAAGAGTGAGTCAGTTTATGACTAAAATGCTGTCCACAAGCTGTTATCCGCGGTATTATTCACATTTTCGAATGGCTCTGCATGCAATAAGCCTAATTCAGTAAATCTTTGAAACCAACAAACTGCCCATAAGTCTCATACTTTTTATTTCATAGATCATGTGCAAATATGTATGATTGTTACAATAACTCCAACGGTGCAAAAACAACAACACAAAACTACATTTTTAACAATGTAAGAAAGCCAATTGCTGGGTGTTAGTTGTGACACCTTTTTTCAACTGAAAATCATTTGACAACTTAATCTGTGAGCTGCAGAGATCAAACCATGTTGCTTAATTTTGTTGTGTCAAGTTTATGATTCAAATTGTATCTCCTGAAAATAGACTTTTAAAAAGATTCAATAACTGACAAAAGATTTGCAATTAATGTTACCAAGAAATATCTTTATAGCTTTGTAATTAGTGTTGCCACATACTATGTTTCTCAATCTATGAGTATGGCTTTACTTTAACTTTTCTTGATTAACAAACAAAATATTTTTTTTCAAAATTGCTGTATAATATAACAAAATAATAAGCATTACAATATGATATAAAAGAATTGTGCTTAACAAAAGTAGAGAAGATTGCAATTGTGTCAGATGAAACAGTGTTTAATTTGTTTTCAAAATGTAATTACCAACAGTGAAAATTAAATGCATTAAGCATACAAGAAAACCTGCTTAGGCTAGATCTACAAAACATCAGGTATATTCAGGTATAAACCATGCTATTTTTGTTCTGATAAATACTTTGGTTGATATTAGGTTTGCAGTCTTTTAAATATGAGTTAGAAATTTTAGATTACATGTATAGCAAAATGCAGTAAAGACCTATAATGTTCTGTGTCTCTTCTTCACAGTACCGTTGGTTATTCTGCAGTCTGATATTGTGACATTTCCTGGTCATACTCACTTTTAGCAAACATATTTTTTAAAGCCTGATAAAATACTTGGCAAATAAAATGACAAAAAGAGCCAGAAGTTGCAGGAAAAAAATATTTAAGCTAAAATAATGGCAGTGTGCTGTTACATATGTTGTGGACTTACCTTACATATACATTTAGTGTAAAGGGTAACTTGTAAAACAGCTAATCATCAAATCTGACCAATCTGTTAGTCATTGGCTCTTGTTGAAAGAAGACTAAACCAGAACTTTATTAGTTTTAAGATTTGTCTTTCTCTGTATAAAATCAACAGAAAGCCCCTGCTCTGGAAGGCACCGCACACTATCATCTCTGCCCTGCCACCAGATGCAGGGAATATTGCTTTGATATTTTTACTTTTAATTTTTAATTGATGTATGGTATCTTCAGTCCAATATTTCAATCATGAAGTAAATATAATGTATACTGCCATGAACCATTGAAAAAATGCAAAAAGCCATATCAAAGTAACAGAACCAAACATACAAACTCTTATATTAGTGTTTATTTAGAATAATTTGTCTGTAATTGAAGTTATTAAAAACATGCTAAGAGAAGACTTAAATTTTACCTTGCGTTTAGTCGGGCAAAGGCAAATTTTTAGTCTATTCTCCACAAATTCTATAATCTGTATCCATTTGTGCAAAACATCATTTTGTTACCTACGTTACCTTATTTATATATTGACAGAAATTCAATATCCATGGTAGTTAAACCTGTTTGTTTAGTCGCTATTTAATTTCATTGTGAAAGAGATGAAGGAAGACAGTGCCCATCCCAGTGGAATGTAAATGGACGAAAATAAGATATGTACGCCAGTAGAATTGAGACGCTTATAAGCATCTTAAAATATTTATTTTACTACACTTTTTGCCAGTTGCAATTTATAAATTGCTTCAAATATGTGAAAATGAAAATTCATCATTAGAATCGAAATCTTTATTACACATTTATGGTTGTGGAACATGGTTTATTCTGATATGCAATATTTTAAGTTATTATCTGCAATTTCATATAAAATGTAACATAAGTAACTCTGGAGAGTAGAAGTAAATGATGTTTGCAATTGATATTTATGTCTATCTGAAACGTTTAAAGCTCAAATAATTTCATTAACACTACTTGAAAATATCCTATTGGTCTTGTCTTTTTTGTTTGTATTTTTAATGTTATTAGGGTAACATTGATTACAGGCCTTAAACAGACGACTGACCGATAAAAACTTAGAAAAACATGGGTTTTTAAGGCCCAAGGACATGTCTCTGACTGAAAATAGTAACCAAGCTTTTCTTCCTGGGGTTGGGGGACATGATTCATTCTAATATGCAATCTCTAAAGTCATTATCTGCAATTTTGTATAAAATGTAACGTACGTAACACTGATGAGCAGAAATACATCTCACATATGTCTGCAATTGATGTTTATGACACGATCAACCATTTAAAGTTCAAATAATTTCATTGATACTTTTGTAAAATATCCTAATAGTCTTGTATTTTGAGTACTACTATTTTCAATGTTAGTAGGGTAACGTTGATTACAGGCCATTTACAGAAAGCTGACCACAGAAAACTTAGTAAAACATGGGTTTCTAAGGCCCCAAGACATGTCCCTAACTGAAAATAGTAACCAAGTTTTTCTTCCTGGGGGGTGCAACAAACTCGCAAAATAGCCCATATATATCAGATTGGCCCCTAGACCAATTATATTTTTTTTTATTTTAGCATTTTTTCAAATTAGGTAAAAAGTTATTTGTTTTTATTTGTGAATTAGACCAGATTAGTAAGAGTTAGGAAAATCACAGCAAATCACTCCAAGTGATAAAAATATGAGCCGCAACATGAGATTTCCAACAATGTGGTATGTGCGACCAGCAAAGGCTCAGACCAGCCTGTGCATACACACAGTCTGATCAGAGCCTTTGCTAGTCGTTTGATTATTCTATTACTGTTAAGCTACTGACCAAACATCATTTTGGAGTTTCTAAGCTTAAAAGAGGGCTGCACAGGCTCGTCTGAGTCTACACTTGTCAAAATGCCACATTGTTGGAAATCACATGTGGCGGCTCATATTTGACTTCCATAGGCTTTAATTAGTGTGATGGAACCATTTGATCAATATTGACATTTATCTCATTCATGAGTTGTATTGGCTGGAAATCAGTTATTTATCAGTCACCTCTCACTCATCAAGTTTACTAGGCTTGGCTTCGAGAATGCGTGTTGAATCGCTCGGCAAGCCTCGGGATGTCAACAAGCGTTCTCACAGCCTTGTCTGGTAAACTTGATATCAAAAGACACTCACCTAGTATTCTCTATATATAAGATACACACTGTGAGCTTATAAGAGCATTTATTACATATGTAAGTTGAATAAGGTTATAAGGAACCACAATTGAATGATAGAACTACAATTGTCTTGTCAAGAAATTTATCCTTAGGAGCATTTTCCAAGTAAGGTAAAAAGTTATTCATTAAATTTAGGAATGATACTAGATTATGTCCTTGCTGTGATTTTCCTAATTCTTATTGGGGACGGGGTCCCCAATGGGAACTAGGAAAATCACAGCAAATCACTCCCAAGTGATAAGAATCTTTACTTGCATACTTTTTCAGACTAGAGTGAGAGTTTTACAAGCCTATGTGAATGATCTTAGTGAGCAGAATGAGGTTCTTGTGCAAACTGTGGAGGAGTTGGAGAGAGAAGCCAATGAAAGAGTGGAAATACTAGAATCTAAGCTGCAGAAAACCTCAGGCACTCATAAGGTAAGATTTACCTTCTTTCTCTGTATACTGCCAGACCCTCTTTCGAACATTATCGGCAGGTATACTTTGTACACTCCCGATTGCAGGATGAAAGTCTACTAGTAACCATATCTACCTTAGGGTTCTTTAACGTGCACAGGGGGTGACTTTCCCTGCACAGGGGACATCCAGTTAACGTCCCGATCCTAAGGATGATGCACTTATCTAGTGTCATACCTGCAAATGACACTAGAGAAAGCATGTTTGGACACCGAAATTTTCCTCGCCGTTAGTGGCGATCGAACCCGTGACCTCTAGCACCATAGGCAAGTGCCTTACCACTGAGCTACCACGCTTTCAAACTCTTTTTACAGTAAATTTTCTAAAATTTCAAACATTACGTTGAAAATTCTAAAACTTTGAACACTTTTTTCTTCCTGTCCTCAAATAAAATGTGGGTTTTCAAGGCTGAATTTAACAAAATATACGTCCAAATACTTGGCAAATAGCAAACAGGGAAGACCCTGATAAGACTGCTTCTTCAGAAGCAGTCTCATCAGGGTCTGCACTTATTGTCTTGGCCTCTTTTGCAGGCAACTACATGTAGTGTTCAAAATTTTAGAACATTTACTGTAGTTGCTTGTCAAAAACGCATAGACAAACAGCACAGACCCAGATCAGACTGCTCCTCCTGAAGCAGTCTGATCAGAGTCTTCCCTTTTTGCTGTTCCGACAAGCATTCTGTGACTTCGAGACCTGATAACCAACTTTTTATTTACAAACAGATTAAGAAAAGTGTTTGGAATTTTAGAGCATAATTATTTAGTGCAGAAATTACTGTTGTAGAGGTGGGTTGTGCATTGGCATAACCCCTAAAAGTGAAGCTGGAGATGCCACAATACACTTGATCATTTTTTTTTCATCCCCATGTCAATTTTTTGTTGTTGACTGAAATTGTGACGTGTTCACTGTTGAACTTGAACCAACGTTAGATGTTTTGACAACTTAAAATTTTAGTTTAAAAATTAGGCCTTGTCAAGCCATTCGCGACATCTGCTAATGTACTTCGTGATCCTTAGGAGCAGTTTGGTCAGGGTTTATAGTGTTTACTCCTATGGTATTGGTAAAGGTATTCTTGAGTGCATATGAATATATGCAGCATACATAAAAGCAGACAACATTTTCAGAGCCCCCAAAAAATTACAAGGACAGAATATTCCTTCAATATTGTCAATATTAGCTCAAACAGTTTAGATGCTTAGCTCATTTTGATGCCAAACCAACGTGTGAAGTTGTTTTATTGTAATATAATGTTTTCCGCGCCATTTGACAGATGTGTGAAAGAAAAGACTGTATGGTTCCAATTACATAATAATATCAGAGGCGAGTTCAATAATACTAGCACTTGTGGGCACTCATTGTACTGATGCCGGGCTTTACAATGTGGATAAAGATAGGTACCTGAACAACAAGCCCCTGGGAGTGCTCGCCTCTGTATTCACTTTGACTGTGTGTTTCAAAGGGACGTAAATGTTATTGGAATCTGTAATCTTACCCAAGAAGGATAACTACGAATTTTGATGTATGAACTTCAACCCCATATAGTAACTGTAATTAGATAATTGTGCATTTGTTTGGCAAATTTGAATGATTATCAGATAAATTGGTTAGTTGTTAACAAAGCATGAAGTGAATTAACCATAGGGCCAGTTAAGAAAAAATAATTTGCATAAAATAGCGAGTATTTTCTTATCCATCAGTTTAAATATGTGTTTTGGGTGCTCAAAAGAACTGTCTCGTTGAGACAGTTCATTTGAGTACCCACAACATATGTTTTGGTTGAGAAATAAGAAAAATAATTTTCAGTTACTCTATTTTAAAAACATAGGTCATGATTGTGAATATTTATATTTTGGGTGATCATCGAGAGGGTGCTTTTGAGTACCTACAACATAGTCTCAGTAATTATAAATACTGTTCCAAGTTGTTTGGAGTCATCAGAAGCCTGAGTGTGTAGTTTACTTCATTTGTCTTACATTAACAATGTAAATGTAACTTACATGCAAATGGTATGCATCAACAATGTGCCATTTGCAAAGATTGTTCTTAATGATTAATTACCAAAAGATTATATCATAAGTTAAAAAGATAAAGACACATTAGATTCTGCAGATATTAAGCGGACAATTACATAGATACTTATTAACCCTTTGTATGTTACAGGGGTTTCTAGTGCGACCCCCGGCTCCTCCAGTCTATCGACTGAGACCCCGTCTCCATATGACATGATGTTAAACACAAACTCATTCACTCACAACATTGAGCCAGAGGCTTAGTGGCATTGTTATAGGCTCAGAATAAAAGGCTGGCCTGCCCTTAACCATTTGCTCCATAGTCTATTTTTAGATCATGACATCATTTTCTATTTTTAGACAACATTGAAAAAAATCAAGAAAGTTTAATAAAAGTTTTGAATACTTATGAAAATATTATGGAAAATGGAGCATTTGCTCTAATGGAGCAAATGCTCAAATTTCCATAATATTTTCAAATCTATTCAAAGGTGTCAAAAGGCGTTATTATGGAGTAAAGGGTTAAGCTTAGGTTCTCAAGATTTTGGTAAGAGGCAATAAAGTGCATTAGAGCTTCATGTAACCTATATATATAGCCTGTTAGATTTGGTGGATTTGAAAGGCTTTTGATTATTTTTAAAATCTTTAGATTTTATGCTCTTTTAATATTCTCTATAATCGCTTTCTTTGTGGAAGTACTATGGATAGCTTAGTTGCCCCTTAAATATTTGGACAGGTAGCTCTGACGGAACTGGATAAATCAAGATGAGCCTTTTCTTAAAGTAGCTGTCTGATCGGGATTTATAAATCTGTTTGCCATGCCAATATGACATTCTGGTGGTAATTTAGATAAGCCCGTGATTTAAATGGACAAATTCAAAATTCCAACATAACCACATTATAATGACAAATCTTATGAAGAGTAAAGGTGTCCAGAGTATATTGGGTACTTAAATGCAAGTAAATTTTTATGCCACATGTATTGATGAAAGGCCTTTAAATTAAACTTAACCTTTTCATTTGAGTGTGGACCCATTTAATTTTGCTTAAGAGTTTTGTGCAAGATTGTTCACCCATAGAAATGTGTTGCTTCACAATAAGGGGTTGAAATGTCGTGAAAAAGTGTTAAAAACAAAAACAATCTTGATAAGAAGAAAATACAAAAAAAGAAAACAAAGGATTTCCAACAACTATATCAGTGACAAGTATAAGCTTTTCAAAAAAAAGCATGCCATCTTTCAGCGAAGTGGATTGTTCAACTGACAGAAAGTATGGCTGTTTCAAACTAAAGTGATGATCTATTATATTAAATGGCACACCCACCTCATCGCCATCTCCGCTTGCGTAGATGGCGATGAGCTGGGTGTGTCATTTTAGCATTATAACACCATGAGACAATACATACAGGTAATTTTCACAGAAAGTACATGTACTATCTCCCGCTACACCACTTAGCCGGTGCTACCATACAGGTTGCAAACTTATTCAATTATAATAGCCATTGCATCCTCAAGAGGACAGAAATAACTAAGTTCTTCTTATTGGAATGTGTCACTATACTTTTAAGTAGCCTTTTCCTTTTCAGTAGCCCCTGGCCCCCTGGCTATAAATCTGTTAATTTTCATTTGCCTTATACATGTAGTTATAAAAATTGGTTCCAATTTTCCCATGAAATTTGGTAGGTTGTTGCATAGCATTGCTGAATCACATGTTTTTGTTCCTCAGTGAACTTTACCCCTTTGTATTCGGAAAATCAATATGCACTTTCAGGGCTCAAAAATAGTACTTGTCCGCTCGTATTTACGAGTGTCTCAGGCTGCAGGGCAAGTGAATATTTGATATTTCTACTGAAAATTAAATTTTCCCCATGTATGCCAATAAATTTTGTGATGCAGGGCAAGTGCCTATTTTCAGATATTTCGAGGCCTGCACTTTTGCAAACATAATGCTGCAATTCATCAGGGTCTACACTGTTTCTAAAGGCAAAAAAAGATCTTCAGACAAAAAAATATAATATTTTTTAAAAATTATAATCTGACACCTCTAAATATGTACAATGGACTATCCCAAGTTTTTTTGTATCAAACCAGAGGGAAGAATCCATTAGTACAAAGGGTTAATATCTTTATATATGTTGGTAATTTTTGGAAGTATCTCCAGGCCTGTAGTTAAGAGTGCGTACCAGAAATATAATTTTCTTATTTCTCAACCTAAACATATGTTGTGGGTACTCAAAAGAACCGTCTCGATGAGATGGTTCTTTTGAGCACCGAAAACATATGCTAAAAATTATAGGTAAGAAAATATTAACATTTTATGCTGAAAAAATGTTGTTTTATCTAAACCTATGTATCTCAATGAGGCACATCCAGGGAACACCTCAACAAAAATGAAAACTAGCCAACAGTTGCATTTTTTAAGAAATATCAACCTGTCTGATCAGAGATTTTTTTATTATTCTTAAGACATGTAGTGGGTCCTTAGTTACCCATAGATTAATTGGAAATCAAAATCAACTTCAGAAGAATCTGAGTTTCTTAAGCCGATCATCAGGCTGATTTGAATCTTCACTGCCAGGGTGGTACACATGTGATGAATCAAAAATTTAGATATTATAGACAAAACGTGTAAAAGTCATATTGGCAGACAAAAATATATTGACGGGCAAAAGAATGCTAAAATAGAATTTTGTCAGGTTAGGCATGTGGTTTACAAACACAAGCAGCACGAGCTTACGACGACCAGAACCTTGAGTAAAGCATCGGAGTTATTTGAATCTATCGATTTTGGTTTATCGGGCATGTTGACTTATATACTTGAATATTTTTACTGCTGTCACTAAGTTTATTTCCTTCTGAGTAATTTATCAAAAATTTTGCATGTAGTGTTTCTTTTGCCCGTCAGTATAGATTATGACCAGCCTTAAGTCCACTTGGCTAAAGGATCAACTGGGTTTCAGCCTATTTACATAATGTACCTCCAGTATACCAGAACACTTGACTCACAGCTGTTTTATAAAAAAAATCACTTTATTTGAATTCTTAAATTTTTCTTTAATTTTGATAGATTTTATTTATTTTATTCTATTATTTTTATTAAATTGTAAATTAACCCTACCATTGAAAATATATAAGATAAAAGTATGGGACTGTATTTGTGACTCAGGTCCCTAAGCAGGGTATATGACATGCAGTTGCTTGTTTGTTTGGGCCCGTCTGAACTTCCCGCGGCATTTCATTAACACTTTGCCTAATAGTGTCGTCTGCTGATAACGTTGGCAAACAGTTCCGACCCAGATCAGACCCGACATTTTGTCGAGCCTGATCTGCATCCAAACTTTTTGACACTCTGATTGTATTCCTGAAAGAATTTTTCGAAAAAGTTGATTTTGAAAAAATTCAGCAGACGGCAAAAAATTACCCAGCATGCAATGAGTTAATAAGAAGATAAAACTTACCTGTGTTAACCCAGTAATCAACAATAGTTGCCAAACTGTTCAATAGTATGGGCTCTCACAAAAGTGGCGTCCTTATTGAAAATATTTACCCTACTATTAGGGATTTTCTAGCCTAGGTGGTGTCTTTATTTAAAAATTTTACCCCACTATCAGGATTTTCTTATCTAACCCTTAAAGCGCCAATCACAGCTGCAGCAGACGACAAATTTTGCAACATTTTTCTTAATTTTCGAAAAAATAATGTATGGTATTTCATGAGAATGGTCTGCCAGCAGACGATTCTCATGAAATATCATGCCTTATTTGATATTTTTGAAAAAATAGTGAAATTTGAAATTGTCGTCTGCTGCAAATTATAGAAGGCACTTTATGAGCTGATTTGAAGGCTGAAATATAATGGTATTGGCTCCCTTTCCTGCCTTGATCGGAAGCTCATGGCAGTCGACCCCTAAGATAGGTACACTTGTAGATCAAGTGTGAGATCTGCTATGCGGGGGGACCAACTTTTGTTTGTTTGTTTTGTTGCTTACGCCAAGTCAACAGCTATTGTCATGGCGGGACGGTCAGTTCACCTAACCACACTTTTTCCAGGGCGAGCTTGAACAAGCGATTAACCAGTACTTCGTGCACATAGTTTGCTGACAACAACCCTACTTGATTGATTCAGGGGAAGGGAGGAGAATGACTGTAGAAATGGGACTGGGCTGGTATCGAACTCGGGACCCCTGGAGTGGGGGGGCCAACTGATGTGGATGATGCACCTACACGTTTAAAAAACCAATGATTATGATGATTGCCTTTATCATTTTTATGATTTTGTAATACAATTTTTTTTCAAAAAGTGTCAAATGGTTTAAAATTAGATCCAGATCAGGACAGACATTCTGTCGGTCCTGATCTGGATCCAGACTGTTTGCAAAGGTTATCAGCAGATGACGAGTTACCGCTAGCATGGAAAGAGTTTAATCTTGTAGTAAATTAAAGCTGTATCACAGGTTTAGATAAACAAAAATTTTTCAGCATAAAATTGTTAATATTTTCTTACCCTTCAATGTTAACATATGTTTTGGGTGCTCAAAAGAACCGTCTCATTGAGACGGTTCTTTTGAGTACCCACAACATATGTTTTGGTTGAGAAATAAGAAAATTAAATTTTTGTTACGCACTCTTGTATATAATAAATAATTTTAGTCACATACTGTACTCATTAGCCTAAGCCAATAATGTACACTGTCACAAAAGGGAAATAAACTGATTTTGTTTGACATATGATGAAAGTGCTGTTAAGTTTATTTTCTTATCATGCCCGATTGAAAACTTTTAAATTATTTTAATCATGTACCGTTAACTTCTCCATTCTCATTGTGTGTATGTGTGTGTGGATATAGTTGTGTTCCGTGAATGATAAAAACTGGCTTGGGAAATTTAATATTAAAGCGGTGATAATTGATAAATCAAGTGGATAATTTTGGATAGATAAGTTGATTAGATTCGGAAGAATGGATTAAAATCTTGAGACGATAGTGTTCAAAAAGGGGGTCCAGAATGGACAGGGAAAGGGAGAGGGGCTATGCTGGCAGTCCGAATCTCAGTAAAAAAGTGACATGGAAAGAACCAATAGAGCAACATGTAAGTTTATCATCTATATAGGGATTTTCTTGACCTGAAGTAGGGGCCAAATGCACACCCCATTCCCAGTTGTAATAACTATTCTTTCCTCATTTTATTGTATAAAAATTGGCTGTGAGGCCAGTAGTAAGCAAGCACCTGTCTCAAATGAAGCAAAGAAGCTTAAGACAGGTGTTTGCTTAACCCTGTGTGTACTAATGGATTCTTCCTTCTGGCTTGAGATCATGGTCCATTGTACTATATATTAAGGGGTAACGTAACAGGTTATAATTTCCAAATAAAATTGTATTTCTTTGAAGATTGTATGTCTAAGCCTAACAGTGTAGACCTAGATGAAATGCCGCATATTGCAGCATTTCATCTGGGTCTTCACTGTTTGCCAAAGTACTCATTTAGGGGTCACGAGTATACAAAAGGTTAACACAGATCTTTCAAGAGCACTTATTGGTACATGTAGTTATGCACCAGTCATTTGACCACCTCAGTACGTACCCATTCCACACCTACAGGGTGGGAGCCATCTTCGCAAGCCGAGGGTACTTTAAGTCTACTTTGTTCCTTGCGTAAGGAACGAAGTGGACTTAGTACCATTGGCTTGCGAAGATGGGTGGGAGCTACATGTAGCAGGGCTTAGTACAATTATTTTTATGTGTCTCCGCAGATGAGAGAAGTGCCGGGTTCTAACATGTGTGAATTTTCACCCTTTATAGTAAAATTTGGCGTTATACAGATAGTCACTAAGAGTAGGACAATAACTTTCACTGTGTTCCCACTTTGTGGTTACCAGGATATATGTGGGGTTACAAATGACTGGTGCATTAATGTAACTTTTTGAAGACAGTTCATGTCACTATTCAGTTTTACTATATGCCAAAATAGACTTCCAAACAGTAAATTAGCAGTATATTTATGATAGATTGGCCTCACTTTGGCTCTCATGATATTATTAAGTTTCAAAAGAATCCTCAATATTTTTCCAATGTAAAGAAGAGTTTCTGTGTATATTTGTATTATTTGAGCATTTATGAAAATATTGACAAGAATTTGTCTCCACTGTTTGTTTAGTCCACATAAGCTTTGTGTGAAATTGGCCTGTATGATTGGATTTAGGAACCAATATTTGCCAATAATTACAGAATTATGTCACTTGAACAGATTATGCCAAAATAGCACTATATGGGGTGGGGGTAAATAGCAACTTTACTGTGCTGTATCATAAACTTTTTTGAAAACAGTATGAATACAGATATTTACTCGTGATAACAGTGTAGATCAAGTTCAGCTGGCTTCTAAAGAATCCTGACACTGTTTTCCTTACATGTCAGTTACCGGGCCGCGTAGCGCAGTTGATAACGTGTCTGGCTGCAGATACGTGTCTGACTGCAGATGCAGGTGTCGTGAGTTCCATGTGATTATATTTTCTTTATTTTCAACCTATTTGTAAATGGATACTTTGGCAAACAATGAAGTCCCAGATGCAATGATGTTTTTGTTCTTGTAAGCTGGGTTATTATAACTATTGAATTAATTGTTAACATAAATTTCTGGTTCCTTTTGATATATTATAATGCATCATCTCTGTGAGACTGAGTAGAGAGCTCTGGGTGGGTTCAACTGGTTTGGGGTGGGGAGGATGAAATGAATGCTACCTAGTACAGTATTTAGTTAGATATTTGCAAATCAAAAATGAATATTCAGATTACACACTGGGTAAGTTTTAAATGTGAAAAGTAAAAGATTATGAATGTTAATCTCCTAATCTTAATGTTTACTACACGCTATTATCATTTTTCCTTTTCAATAGCCATGGCATTGAAAAGTCATCGGAGATTAAAATGAGAGATAATTTACATGCCTAGACCTATGAATGAACACAGTTTTATTTGTAAAACAAGTAAAAACGCTAGAAAACTGATACCTGATACAATAAAACCTGTGTAAAACAGCCACTCTCAAAAAGACTGAAAATTGGTTTTCAAGACCAATTATGGCTTAATGCAGGTCAAAAGTATTGCAGAATGCTCCAAGTGGAGCATGCATTCTGCAATACTTTCCACCTTCATTATCATTAAGATCTTTGTTTTGTCTGTCTTTGAGTGGCCGTATTACACAGGTTTTACTGTATAATTCTGTTGTTTTTTTAAATTGTTAGATTTTTGTTTGGAATAATGTATGGTATGAAGGTTGGTGTCTTTTTTTTAATGAAGTTTATGAAATTAATCAAATGATATCTTAGCACTTATTTTGTCTTGACGCGCCACATGATTGGTTCAGCATGGTGTTTGGGTTAACTGTAAGATTTGTTTTTATGTCCCCACCATTTTCAAAGGGGTTATAATAGCATCACCCTTGTCCATATGTTCCGTCCCATATGAAGACTTCTTCCTCGTAGTACAATTATGCCCCCAAGTGAGCTACCAAGTCTCTGACAGGACTGATTAACAGCACAGGCTAATCTGAGTCTTTGCTGTTGATATAATGCAATAGATACCAAAATCTTAGTAAGGGGGGGGGGGCGCCGTGGTGTCGTGGATAAACCACTCACCTTGGTTCTGAGTTTGATACTCTGCTTCTTCAGTCCGTCGGATGAGGCTTTAAGCCATGGCCCAGTCTCCATATGACCTTAGCTGTTGGTGGGACGTTTAAAACACAAACTCACTCATAGTAAGCTTTGATTTTAATATATAAAAAATCCTATTGACCTATCGATTAATCTGAATCTGAATATAAGTATCGTGTCTTATCAAAGTTGAATATGGTTACGTTTTCTTATCAACAAAAATATTTTAAACAATAATTGAGCTTCGAATTTATTAATTTATTATACAGTTTAAACTCTTTCCTGCCATTCACTACTTTGTTGTCTGCTGATAACCTTTGCAAACAGTTTGGACCCACTACCAGATCAGGTCTGACAAAACATCTGTCCGGATCTGGATCCAAACTGTTACCCAGCATGCAAAGAGGTAACTCTGTACCTGCAAGTGACTACATCTGTTATCTGCTGATGACCTTAATTTGCAAACAGTATTGATCCAGATCAGGCCCGACATTTTGTCGGGCCTGATATGAATCCAAAATGTTTGACACTTTGATGGTTTTCAAATACAAATACAAATAATTTTATTTAGCATTAAACATCTACAACAATGTTAAAGCCTATAAAACAAATACAAGTGAGAATTCAGCACCCTAGATAAACTTTCGACCAATTGGGTACTTTACCCACTCACTTGCAACTCAATTGGGTATTTTCTTTTTTAATTGGGTAACCAAAATCTAAAAAAACAAAGATTTTTAAATTGGGTATTCTGGTATACTTTAAGTAGATTTAACATCTAGGATTCACATGTGTTGATATCATCAAATACATGTATAAGAAAACATACTTTATCGCCCACATGTTTTGTACTTTCGGTTTACGTTCCCATCGAGTGCAGCGCCGGTGCAGTGGATACCTCATTTACAATTATTTGAATCGCTATCAACTGAGGCTCATCGCAGCGTTCGATCACTTGATCTAACATATCATGCACTGGGAAGTCGCCTCACATGATGATGTTGGTCTCAAATATCCAGTTATCTTATTTAACTGCGATTCCAGGTGAGTTTTTTCTACCACGTTTCCGGATAAACAATGACTGGTTACCAGCGATTGTGTATCGATAAAACGCCAATTTTAGCGACGCACAAAACCAGACATATCCGATGCGCATTAGATATGCGTGAATGGTCACCTTGAATTTCACGTTGTATATTCAGACCGAATCGAACCGGAGCGAGAGAAATACACACCGATTTTTTGGGTTTTGCTTATCTGGGATTTCAGATGCGTTTTAATACGCAACAAAATTATTTTAATTGCGTTTTATGAAATATCTATTGCGTATTTACGCAAATACGCACCTTATCTAAAGCACTGGAGAATTACTATACTGACCCACACTTCCAACGCAAAATGTTTCAGAAATGCAACTTTAATTAATATACGAGGTAAGTAAGGGTGCAAAGATCAGGAATCGATACAATCAAGTACCACACCTAATATACGAGGTCTTGCCTAAATCATTGTACCGGTCAGGGGTTTTGGCAGACATTCACCCAATCAGTTTATGATTAAAAGGGAATAATTGACCGATGAAGGTCTACTTTCATTTTCATAAATAAGTGTTTGAATTTTTGATAAAATTGCGTTACAATGGATGAAACAATATATATAATATTAAAGCTTCTGTTTGATTTTGCGTTAGAAGTGCGGTTCAGTATATGTACATTCAGATTCATGAAAGAGCTTTGCACACATGTAAAAAAGCGCATTCATTTGTATGAATGGTGTAGTAGAATGTGCACTCTCATTCAGTATAGAAAGAGTGACATCTTTGGTGCACTGAGCAATGGTTTAATTTGTACTTAGTTTTTTCGTGCTATGCCTATTAGACCGAAGGCATGTCATAGAAACTTATATTCTTCGGGGCCATGCAAGCATGAATATTTACATGAATAAATGATGAATCTTGCCAATTCATATAAAAAGATACCTGAACACAACATGCAATCTCAATGTCTTGCACAGTGAAACAAATTAATTGTTTTTGAGTGGTGAAGGATCATTTGATGAGACTGTGTGTATGCACAGGATTGTGGGGGCTTTGGCTGGTGGCCATTGCATGTGATAAGTACAAAAATCTCATTACTGTATTTGCTGACTCAAATATAATAAAAGACATACAAATAAATAATAATTACATGTATAATAATAAACAATTATTGTGGAATATTTTTACATTTTCAATGTATAAGAAGGTACAAATTGAGGGTCAAATTATTTGAGATGAGATTTATTGTCTACTGATAACCTTTGCAAACAGTCTGGAACTTTGGACCCAAATTGGGACCAACAGAATGTCTGGATTTAAAGCCCTTGACTCCAGAGTTCCAGAGGGATTTTTTGTGAAAAAGTTAATTTTGAAAAAAATCAGCATGTGACAACAAAATTATGAAAAATTACCCAGCGTGCAAAGAATATTTGAGCCATGACATAAGATTTCCAACAATGCGGTATGTGCGACGAGCAAAGTCTCAGGTCAGCCTGCTCATACGCGCAGTCTGATCAGAGCCTTTTCTTGTCACTTGAATATTCTATGAGTGTTAAGCTACTGACTGAACATTATTTGGAGTTTCTAAGCTTAAAAGCAGGCTACAGAGGCTCGTCCGAGTCTACACTTGTCAAAATTTCAATTTGTTGGAAATCTCATGCCACTGCTCATTTTATATGTGATGGCTCTGCTGATGAAATGGTTTGCTCAATCAATCCATCTGTTATGGTTGTAATGAAATTGTTGGTTTTTAATTTAATACTATTAGACATGGATGATTCATAAAAATCTGATGCTATTTTCCCAAAGAGAGATGTGTGCTTAATAGTATTATAATATTTGATTTTAATCATTTTCCTGCAGAGCAAATATTGACATGAAGCAAACAAGATAATGCAGTAACTGCAGTTGATGACCATACCCTACTGACACCTCTTTGACATGTAACAAACAAGATAAAGCAGTAACTGTGGCTGAGGTACATACCCTACTGACACCTCTTTGACATGATGCAGTAACTGCGGCTGATGGCCATACCCTACTGACACCTCTATGACATGAAACAAACAAGATAATGCAGTAACTGAGGCTGATGACCATACCCTACTGACACCTCTTTATCATGATGCAGTAACTGTGGCTCAGAGGACCAACCTACTGACACCTCTTTGACATGAAACAAACAAGATAATGCAGTAAGTTGAGTAAATGTGGCTGAGGACCATACCCTACTGACACCTCTTTGACATGATGCAGTAACTGTGGCTGAGGACCATACCCTACTGACACCTCTTTGACATGATGCAGTAACTGTGGCTGAGGACCATATCCTACTGACACCTCTTTGACATGAAACAAACAAGATAATGCAGTAAGTTGAGTAACTGTGGCTGAGGACCATACCCTACTGACACCTCTTTGACATGATGCAGTAACTGTGGCTGAGGACCATACCCTACTGACACCTCTTTGACATGAAACAAACAAGATAATGCAGTAACTGTGGCTAAGGACCATACCCTACTGACACCTCTTTGACATGAAACAAACAAGATAATGCATTAACTGTGGCTGAGGACCATACTCTACTGACACCTCTTTGACATGATGCAGTAACTGTGGCTGAAGACCATACCCTACTGACACCTCTTTGACATGAAACAAACAAGATATTGCAGTAACTGTGGCTGAGGACCATACCCTACTGACACCTTTTTGACATGAAACAAACAAGATAATGCAGTAACTGTGGCTAAGGACCATACCCTACTGACACCTCTTTGACATGATGCAGAATCTGTGGCTGAGGACCATACCCTACTGACACCTCTTTGACATGAAACAAACAAGATATTGCAGTAACTGTGGCTGAAGACCATACCCTACTGACACCTTTTTGACATGAAACAAACAAGATAATGCAGTAACTGTGGCTAAGGACCATACCCTACTGACACCTCTTTGACATGATGCAGAATCTGTGGCTGAGGACCATACCCTACTGACACCTCTTTGACACGAAACAAACAAGATAATGCAGTAACTGTGGCTGAGGACCATACCCTACTGACACCTCTTTAACATGATGCAGTAACTGTGGCTAAGGACCATACCCTACTAACACCTCTTTAACATGATGCAGTAACTGTGGCTAAGGACCATACCCTACTAACACCTCTTTGACATGATGCAGAATCTGTGGCTGGGGACCATACCCTACTGACACCTCTTTGACATGAAACAAACAAGATATTGCAGTAACTGTGGCTGAGGACCATACCCTACTGACACCTCTTTGACATGATGCAGAATCTGTGGCTGAGGACCATACCCTACTGACACCTCTTTGACATGAAACAAACAAGATATTGCAGTAACTGTGGCTGAAGACCATACCCTACTGACATCTCTTTGACACGAAACAAACAAGATAATGCAGTAACTGTGGCTGAAGACCATACCCTACTGACATCTCTTTGACACGAAACAAACAAGATAATGCAGTAACTGTGGCTGAGGACCATACCCTACTGACACCTCTTTGACATGATGCAGTAACTGTGGCTAAGGACCATACCCTACTGACATCTCTTTGACACGAAACAAACAAGATAATGCAGTAACTGTGGCTAAGGACCATACCCTACTGACATCTCTTTGACACGAAACAAACAAGATAATGCAGTAACTGTGGCTGAGGACCATACCCTACTGACATCTCTTTGACATGAAACAAACAAGCTATTTATGCAGTAACTGATCTGGACACTCTAAAAGTGTTCCTGAAAGAAATTTTTGAAGAAGATTTTTTTGACAAAAAGTCAGCAGACGACAACACAAGCACAAAAAATTACCCATTTACCCATCATGCAAGACTAAAACTGGAAACTGTGTCAAAGTGTGATTGGGCATGGCATGAAAATTTGTGTAACACGGCGGTACACAAATATATAGACCTAAATTATCACCAGTTCATAAATTTTTCATTATCTGCATAAATTTTGATTAGAGTCAAAATCTCTGACAATTCAATAAAAACAATCCAAATCAAATTTATTATGAAATTTATATACTCGTGTCATTGTCTGTATTGTTTGATATGATCATAGATTTTGTCACAGTTCAGGTAGAAATGAAATAAATGAGCCTAATTGTCTGAAGAAAGGCTGTCTTCAGAATTATAGTGACTTAGGGTAAGGTTAAAATCAGTCTGCTGAGCTTTCTTTTCAGTTCTGATTCTTCATACCAAAACCTTTTCCAATCAACGAATGTTATTTCTGATATCGAAATTTTATTAATTTTGATGATTTGTGTCGGATGAAAAATGCTTTTTTTTAGCAGATATAGTACCTTTGACCCTTTTCACAACAATTGTCGTCTGTTTTCTCATTTGCTAGAGTTCTTTGGTAGCCTATATTGCAACCAATATGAATCCAGATCATGATTTCATATTGTTTGATTTCATGATGAAAGTAGTCTGGAGAAAATTTGAATATAAGCAGCAGAAGTAATAAGCACATAACATTTTCAAGACAAAAATATTGGTGATAAGGGTTAAAAACCACTCACTCATTCAAGTAACTTACTATTAAATTAAAGTTTCAGAATTTTTAGATCATATATTCTTGCGTACGAGATAAGGATATTTGATATTTTATTCTGAGTTAGAAATTCTTTTCTTGCACACTGGATAAGGATATCTGATATTTTATCCTGGGCCAGAAATCCATGGACAGATTTTTCTATCCCACCCTCACACTTATGATATTTTCTTATAATATACCTAGGTCAATTCAATCAGGTTGATTTGAGCCTTGTATTTATGGATGTGCATATCAATTTCTGTTGACTTTTGATTCCTTTAATAAAGAAAAAGTGTTTACTTATGCGGGACAGTGTATATTTAATGATACGGTTAATGATAGAATAGTACTCCGTCTCAAGAGCTAAGTGTGTCTTGAATATAAATCTTTGGTTTTAATGAATATTTGTGTGACATACATGTTGAAATGTGATCGCATGTGATTTCTGAAATTGCATTAAACTCATATGTAAATTAAAAAATGTCCTTTTGTTTCTTTTAAAAGAAAGCTTCCAGAAACAAAAGATTTTTTTGTATCTCATCTCTCTGAAGTCTGATTATTTTCATTTTCTTTCAAATGGTGTAGGAAAGTAGTGGAGCTTGTATAGGTGGATTTAATTTAACCTTGAAACTGGAATAGTATGTTTGGATCTAAGTTTAACAGGTTCCACAATAATGTAAGTCTTTGCTCCTGAAATTGGATAATGGATACATACATGTATATCATTTTGCCTGTGCCCCTACTTTAATATTCAGACAATTAGGCTCATATCATTTATTCAGGTTTTTAAGGGCTAACATATATTGAGGCTGACTTGTCAATAAAAAGAAAGATGAGGAGCTAGGGTGCTCAACTTGAGATTGAGGGGTCACTCGGGTTCGAGCCTGAATGACACAGGAGGCACTGTGTTGTGTCCTTGAGCAAGACATTTTATCCTATGCTTGATTAGTACTGATTAAATCCAGGAAACAATCCTGACATAGCTGAAAAATTGTTGACTGGTGCGTAAAGAATTGACCCAAAATTTTTTTTAAAAAATCAGCTTAAGAATCCAGAATAAATTATGAAGCGTATTCTGATAGCTTCTCTGATTGAATTATTTTGAGACTTTTTACCATTGAAATTTTTAATATTTTGTAGGCATTGCTGCAAGTTATAAGATTTGAATTTAAACTTTCACCCATGAAAACATTTTTTCATGCAGAATAATAAGAAATGTATCACAACTTTTCAGTTGAAAAAAACTTCTTATCTCAGTCCTTTAGTTAAGAGCGCATCAAAAAATTATTTTTCTTATTTCTTAACCAAAACATATTTTGGGTACTCAAAAGAACCTTCTCAATGAGACAGGTTTTTTTGAGCACCCAAAACATATGTTAAAATTGATAGGTAAGAAAATATTTACAATTGTACGCTGAAAAATTTTGTTTAACTAAACCTATATATCTAAGGGTGTGTGATCCTGGTGTACATGCAGGCAGATTTTGGTTCCGCATGTGCCTTATCTTCAATACCATGTGTCTCGGCTCAATAATTGTCTACCTATATGGCTTTAACACAGAAAGCATTCTAAAACTGCAAGCTTAAACAGGCATATCGTAAAGTTCAAAATTTTAGTCAAATGTTTATGACCCTAGCTAAATTACCCTTGTGGATCAAAATAATAGCAATTGATCGTTAATTGTTATTTATTGGTAAATCTTGATCCGCCCTTTAATCTCGACACATAATCGGAGATATCTTTTCTTTGGTAGATTCAGGATGTGTAATTAGTTCAACCGTTGTAGTTTAATTGAAAGAATGCGTGTGCACAGTTTAAGAATCATTGAATCAATACACATTTTGAGTCCTGTCATAGGAAAATTCGGACCTCGATCATTACATTTCCAAACAGAGAGGTATCTGATCAGACTGCGCAAAAGATCAGATAGCTGCTGTTTCCTTTTAAAATTGCAACTGTCTGTGAAGCATTTTTAAGCAAATTTTGAGACAATGTTTTCAAAAGATGCAGATATGCATTCTAGTATTTGTAATACTTGGGTTTGTATCTATTGTCCCTTCAGCTGTGGCTCTGTTCAATTCAAATCAAAATAGTTGAGCGGACTCTTTGGACAAGAGACAGTATGGGACAGTATGGGACAAGCAGATGAAGAAAATCCTGTCTCCATCTGCAAATTTACCTATACTGTAAGGCAAATCGATCCTCATCAGTCAAGCTGTTGCTTCGCTGCATCAGTAGATGAAGCGTCTACCAGTTTTAGAGCGATGAACCCGGTCAGAATGCACTGATATGATGTCCATTTTGGTGACCTGAATCAAATTAAGTGCAATTTTTTTTAGATGCGATATATTAATTAAACCTTTTCCCTGCTGTATAAATTGATGTGACAGCTATTCACTTTAGTCTTCCAGTAGCAGCTTGTTAATAAAAATGGATTCAAAGACTGAATGAAAACAGTGTAGATCTGATCAGCTGGCTTCTGATGAAGCCAGCTGATCAGGATCTACACTGTTTTCAAATTCAAAATAGGATAAATCAATGTTTAGCAGGACAAGAGTTAATTGTAATGTGGTACAAGATATTTTAAGGTTGATTAAGGTTCTATATCTGTATGTCTTGTGTGTAAACTAATCTCAAGAACGGAGAATGGAGAGTTCTTGTTTTCGGAAATTATGAGTCGACCTTTTTCGTCACATTTAGCATCAAAAATGTCTTCTCAGTGGGTAAGATTAGATGCTTATATTGATGTAATTATTTGTCAATAGCAACTAAATTGAATACATTGTATGCTGGGTTAATTTGCGCCCTGGATAGCTCAGTCAGTAGCTTGATCATTTAGCTCTGACTAGCTAGATACCTCTTCCACTGAGGTTCAAATCCTGCTGGCGACGCTCATATATCATCATAATCTGATTTTTGATTAGCGTGCAGGTGCAGGGGCATCATCCACATCAGCCAGGACCCCCTTCCAGGTAACTGGCTAGCTGCACACATAGCAGATCTCACACCTGATCTTCAGGTGCTCCTTTCTTGAGGATCAACTGTCGTGAGCTTGCTCTCACGGTAGTCATTCTCCGTCAGTTTCTTTCATGTAAGCTTGGGCCTCCCTGTCCCCCTCTTGCTCAAAGATACTGATCAGTGAAGAAATGTCCAATTGTTCCTGCAGTGGTTGACTGTCACCTTCCAGGTTGAGATGGTTTCAAAGGGTATTTCCCAGCTGAACGCTGAGAACTGCATTGGCTTTCCCCCACCACTGGACAGTTGCCATCTTAGAAGCCTGACATCTATCTCCAGTAAGAAATGTTTTTTGTTGTCTACTGATTAATTTTTTTTCTCCAAAATTTCTTTCAGGAATATAGTCTCAGGCCTGAATTATAAAGGGTCAAACAGTTTGGATCCAGATCAGTTGAAGACATTTTGTTGAGCCTGATCTGGGTCCAAACTGTTTGCAAAGGTTATCAGCAGATGACTAAAGGAACAGGTTTTGAACTAGCATTTCAGATATTTTTATTCTCGTTTCAGGAGTACATGGCAAAGGCTAGGGAGTTGGAGAGAGAGCTTCGTGCTCTCACTATTGAGAAGGCCAGGGCTGATGCAATGCTTGAGGTTGGTATATACAGTGCAGTCCCTTTATAACACACATCATTATAACACAGAACCAGATCATGTTGTTACGAGTGTGGTGGCTCAGTGGTAGAGTGCTTGACTCGAGACCGAGGGGTTGCGAGTTCAAGCTTCACCAGACGCACTGGGTTGTGTCCTTGAGCAAGACACTTTATTATCTGCTTATATATAGTTCTGGTTCAACCCAGTAAGACCAGTCGCGACATAACTGAAAAATTGTTGACTGGTACGTAAAGAATCAACACAAGCAAATAACACACATCATTATCCTATAATTTCATGAACCTTTAGAAATGTGGTTCACTTATAACACTGCATGGCCATCCCTATAGACCCCAAATATATCCTGAAATATTTTTCTGCAAAAGACGATGTTGAAAAAATCAGGCGATGACAAAAAAATATGAAAAATTTCCCAGGGTGCAATCATAAAAGTTGCCACTGAGTAATACAAGGCCTTAATGAGACTAACTAAGTCTGCAACTATGAACATTTTTCGAAATTTTTTATTTTCTTTTTAAATCATTTGTAAAAGTAGACTTAAGTTATGTTTTCACAATAAATGTGTTCACTATAGCTGAAAAATGCACCAAAAGTCGAATTATCTTATAAAACAGGTGTGTTTTCTCTTGTTGGTAATTATTTGCGTCCCTCCAATAATTATAGACAGTTAATTTTAACATAAATGCTGTTGTTTTGATACTGATAATTTATTAAGATATACAAAATTGGTAAAATGTATACCTGAATTTTAGTTTTTTTACTGTGTTCTTGGAAAATAGAAACATTAGTTCTAAAATAAAAAGATCAAAAGTTACAGACTATGCAGCTTTAAAGCTGATATTATCTGATGCAATTGATTCTCTTTCATACATGTACATGTATTATTCATATGTGGGTTTTCATGCATTTATGCTTGCCAGGTCCCAAAGGAGATGTTAAATACAAAGGGCAAAGTCCAAGGTTTTTAATCTGTCTCAAGGAACCATGCAAACCTTAATGTATTGGAGTCATGTTTAATTGCTATTATTGACTACCGTATATTTTGTCACCATTTTAGGCGAAATGTGGCTATACGTTTTCAGTCACTATCTATCTTCTAGGGCTATTCATTATTCATCAGCTTCGTAAAATTTAGATGTGTGGAACCAGTGTAAGAGGGTTAGTCAAAATAACTGAGCCCTACCTCATAACATTTGAATCAAGTAAAATGGACATATAATTAGATATTTCATTGTAGTTATATGTAATCTATTTAATCACCTAATTTATTTATGTTGGTAGGCTTTTTTGTAACGGTTGCTAGGCAACAAAATATGACCTATCAAACAGTACTGCATACACAAACCAACCCTCAGACATATTAAGTTCCTTGATTTAAATTCACAACTTTGTTTCCATGGCAACACAATTCCCGTGTATTTGAAAATTTGTGGAATTTTGGTGGTCTTCAGTTGCCTAGCAACTATAATAGAAGCTTCACTAGGATAATTCTTCAGAGTTAAAACATCGATGACATATGATACTTATAGAAAATAATCACATTTGTTGTCTACAATACCAAACTAAAATGTTATGAGGTAGGGCTCAGTTAATTATTTTTGACAGACCCTCGTATTGATTATAGTTTCAAATCTGTTTGTTTAAAGCACATGCCTTTTCTGTTAATACATGGATTTTCAAAGGTAAATGCACATGTTTTAATAGCCCGTGACACTGTGTTTTATACAATAATGTTTGACGATATATATTTCAGGATCTACAGGTACGGTTAGATCGTCAAGAAGAGACAAGTAATCAGTTACGTACCGACAACAGTAACCTCAACCATGATCTCAATCAACTCGTCAGTGTTATTAGCACTGCCAGGACCACAGGAACATGGAGTGTATGTATTTATTTGAACTCTAATAGGCTCCCCCTCACCTTCAATTTCACTACAAAGTATGTGGGGTTACATGTATAATGTATACCTAGGCACTCCTGTACCGTGAGTGGGTCTGGATGTGGCATGGAAAAAAATTCTGTTGACAAAATTTTGCGGTAGTTCCCCTGATGCCCAGTTTAACCCATAGTATTCTGATGGATTTTCCCATACATATTGATACAATAAGTATGGGACTGCCCATTGTGTACTTTAAGGGGTCTTAGGTATAATTTTCTAAATTTTGATGTTCTTCTGTCCCTGAAGATTGTTTTAATCTTAGCAAATAGTGCAGACCCTGATGAAATGCAGCATTATGCTGCATTTTATCTGGGTCTTCACTGTTTACCAAGGTACCCATTTAGGGGTTTCCAGTATACAAAGGGATAACATGTTTTGGGTGTTCAAAAGAACCATCTGATTAAGATTCTTCTTTTGAGTACCCACGACATATGTTTTGGTTGAGAAATAACAAAATTAGTTTTTGATTACGCTCTCTTCTCTGGAAGCCTGAAAAGAATTGCATTTTTTTCTGCTGTTAATGCAACTTTCCTAGGACTTTGATGTGTGCATTCCAATTTACATAATACTGCTTTCCTGGGCAATTTAAATGCACATCCATTTAAATTTTCTATTAGATCTTTCACTATCAATTTTGACTATTTCACTGATAGCAAACTCCCCGAGAATGCCTTCTGCGCACATATTATTCTGAAAACATGTGTTCTTCAAGGAGACATGTTAAGGGGGTACAACCGAACATTGGGGAGTTTGTATTGAGGAAAAAAAACATTGGTAAGCAGTCCAGCAAATTGATTCTGGATTTCTGAACGCATTTATTTTGTCAGATTTACAAATCTGTTCAATTATCAAGCGTCTTCTGATTCGAATTGGATGAGAAATACTGGTTGCCATTAAAAAAATACGTACAGGCAAAAACACATCCGTATTCAGTACGTACTAATTTTCAACTCTATCCGTAGTAGGGGAAAATGGACCCGTAATTTACGTCTGTAGGGACGCTATCTGTAGCGCTGGTGTACTATGACTAAGAATATTTACTGGCTTCTTGTTATGATTTATATCACTGTTAACCATACATTGTACTTTTTTTTGCAGATTGACAATGTTCGTTTTCGAGAGCTCACACACGAGCAGGTTTTCGGGTCCATGCATGAACAGTTCATGAGGATGTAAGTATTCTCAAGATAAGAGTACCTAATAAAAAGTTAATCTTCTTATTTCTAAACCAAAATATATGTTGTGGGTACTCAAAAGAACTGAGACGGTTCTTTTGAGTACCCA
Organism: Loripinus fragilis; assembly: GCA_964019695.1. Classification (NCBI taxonomy): domain Eukaryota; kingdom Metazoa; phylum Mollusca; class Bivalvia; order Lucinida; family Lucinidae; genus Loripinus; species Loripinus fragilis. Next base: position 22,754,347 of record OZ026523.1, read on the forward strand.
AAACATATGCTTAAGCTTATGGTCTATTGGATAAGGAAATAAACAAACAATTTGAGAGTAAGACAATTTTACTCTCACAGGGTTTGCACAGGCTTGTAAAGTACTTGAATATACAGGACTGTCTTGAAAAGTCCTTGAAAATAAAATTTGCCTTGAAAAGTACTTGAAAAAGCCTCAAAGGCCTTGTAAAGTCCTTGAATTTTACCATTTACAGGAGCAGTGTTGTGCCTAGAGCGCGGCATTGCGGGATTCCCGCGATTTTACCGCCCATGTCCCTTAAAAACGCACCCAGCGCGGGCCTTAGGGCGCACCTCGAAAATCTGCTTATTATTTTTCGCTGTTTTCTACTATTTCCGTATTTAGTGTAACCTAATAAAGGGAAGTAACTAGCACAGTCCAATACACAACAACAATGGCGGAAACTCGAATTTCATAGCAGAAGACCAGAAAAAAAGCTATTTTAATATAGAAATAGTAAATTTGCTGGTGAATTCAAAGCTAGGGCACTAGCAGAAACTACTTCACTGTCATCTACAACCCTTCTTGAGCCAAATCTATCGACATCGAGCTCAAATTTAAATAAAAAAAACGAACAGAAATTTGCGGATAACTATTCAATTTAGTAGGTAAAAATTTGAAAGATTTGGTCTGTCCCCCAGAATTTGTAAATGTCCCCCTGAAATTCAGGTAGAGGGACACCTGTGTCCCCCAGAAATCTTGACCTAGGCACAACACTGACAGGAGGATTCAACAGTGTTTTTGGAGACCTAATTCAGTATAAAATTGTGGCGCCTTTATTTGGTGCAGCATATGCTGCACCAAATAAAGGCACCACAATTTTATACTAATTATCTTAAACTGATATCTTAAGTAATGGACTCTACCATTTCAGAAGTAGAATTTTAATGTGTAAATTAGTATTTTTCTTAAGGTTTTAGTCCTTGAAAACAATAAGACAGTCTTTGAGAAGTCCTTGAATTTTACAAAATCTTGCCTGTATGAGCCCAGTCTCAAATATTTTTCTTATCTGGACCTTTGTTCTGTTTTATGTCAGACAGTGCAAGAATGTTGATCATTCCATGTAACAGGGAAGAAAACTAAATGATGGGTTGCTTTGTTTGATTTCATCCTTTACATCCCAGTCAACAATTTTTCAGTCATGTCAGGATGTTTCCTGGGTTGAACCAGTATTAACAGGGGGTAATGTTTTATGCTTCTGTGCAGCTGTTTAGGTTTGAATCGGGGACCTTGTGATCCCAAGTCTCACACTCTACCACTGAGCCACTATCTCCTCTTTGATTGGTAGCAGTTTATGGAGAAAAAATAAATGTAAAGTATTCCTTCAATTTGTTTGGTGGAGAATTCAGAAAAAAACACATTTGGATTCCCTTTTTATCTAGGTCTCAGATATGTAATAGAGGCAGTGCAGCAGTAATAGTAAACACAAGATATTTTGAATATGACTCCAACATTAAATGGTAATGCCTTAGAAAAATCACTTTTTAATTGCATTCCGGCCACTTTCATCACTAGATCATGAATGAACATGGACATAATATTTTTAAAAAAAATCAATTAAAAAACATTACATGGTGCTATTTTGGAAATTCATGGTATCACGAACCAACCAACCATCTGCGGGTAGCTGTTTCTGCCGAAAACGTGCAAAAATCTCCATGTGCAAAAAAAAATATAGTAAAAATATTTGTTCAGTATAGAAAATATTGATACAAATAATTTAATGAACAAACCCTATTTTCTCAGAAAAAATAATAAAAGCATGCACAGCAATCATTTTCATTCAATGGTAGAAGTGGAATTTTTAACACTATTTAATTTGAGTGCCAAAACTTTTGTGTACACAGGAAGTGATGACCAGCACCCTAGATAAGCAGCGTATTTTAGTAAATACCCAATTAAAATCCTCAAAAAAGCAATTAAAATGAAATGTGAGCGTACCGAAAAGCAAGGCTAACGATCGGTATGCAGTTACATGCGATGTCATTGCGTACCATTTGGTCCATTTCATTTCCATTTGGGTAATAAACAAATGCCAGTTGGGTATTGATTTTTTTTACTAGCGAGCACGCAATATAATACCACTTTTATGAATATATCGGTGCCCAGTCCAGTATTTTGCGGAAAAACACTATGATGAAAGTGAAACTTTGCAAAGTGTACACGCTCGAATGTCAAGAAGGGGATGATATTTTTTTCAGGTACAATAAAATCCGCTAGTTTGATACTTTAGAAAGGCAGACAATGGGAGTGGATAAATATGCAAGCACAATCCCGATGGCTTCATGGAATAAGAAAATGTGTAATCACAGAAAAAAAAACGTGGCGTAAAAAATATGAAAATACTCAATTGTTTTTGCAAGTACGCAATTGAGGATAACCAGGTTGCGTAAATACCCAATTGACCCAAAAGCTTATCTAGGGCGCTGGATGACATATTTAATCTTTAGTACAGGCCCCAGATAAGAGTGTGTAACTGAAAATCATTTTCTTATTTCCAAACTAAAACATACGTTGTGGCTACTCAAAAGAACCGTCTCAATGAGACGGTTCTTTTGATTACCCAAAACACATGTTTAAACTGATGGATAAGAAAATAATCACACTTTTGCACTGACATGTTTTGCTTAACTGGTCCTATGTTAGTAACGTCAGCCTTGATGAACACTCTTATTTTATTTTTGCAGGAGAAGTTCCGACGAGACACATGACTTACGCCAGGAACTTTTACGGAAGGAAGAGATCATCAACAGATTACAGTCAGATCTGGAACATGTACAGCTGCAGAGAGTCTCCTTAGAAAAGGTACAGATTAACCCTTTAAGTACTATAAATGGATTACAGCACAACTTGTCTTAAGCGGTCACTCAAAATTTGACAAAACAAAGATCTAAATGACAAATGGTAGCTTAATGAAGGTTGAAAGTATTGCAGACTGCTCCGCATGGAGCATTCTGCAATACTTTTGACCTGCATTAAGCGATAATTTGTCTTGAAAACCATTTTTTGGTATTTTGAGAGTGGCCGTTTTAGACAGGTTTTACTGTATTTCTTTTGGTTTTGATACAATGATATGTGAATGATGTCACACAAATGGTGACAAAGTTATTGGCTGACCTTAATGATAGTCCGCCTATAGGCGCATGTCAGATCATGTGATTTTCAATGTTTTGCATTGAGAAATGCAAGCAGTTGAAATGTTCAGTTTCATATAAGGCAATGTAAATATTAGTGTTTAAGGAAGTCAATCCCGCTATTCTGAAATAGGCATATTAATAACTGTTGCTTGTCTTTACTTCACTATTCTTGAACTTGATAACTTGCAAATTTTTTGTTGAAACGTACAGATTTATTTGAAATTTTAAAGATACAATGTTAATATATTGCTTCTTACAGAATTGTAGATTTTGTTAATAAGATGCACTTTATCAATACAGTAGAACCTGTCTTAAGCAGCCACTCAAAAAGAACACAAAAATTGGTTTCCAAGACCGATTATCTCTTAATGCAGGTCGAAAGTATTGTAGAATGCTCCAAGGGGAGCATTCTGCAATGCTTTTGACCTTCATTAAGTACCATTTTCCATTAATATCTTTGTTTTGTATTTTTTTGAGTGGCCGCTTCAGACAGGTTTTAGTGTACTTTCAAGAATTTGTTAGCAATATTTAATTTGGTTAAAATGCATGTTTATCTGTAACAATTGCAGGAAATGCATAGAAAATGAAACCTGTGCAAAATTTTGTACATGTCACACAGTTGCACATCTTAAATGACATATATGAGCCATGACATGTGATTTCCAATAATGTGGCATTTTGACAAGTTTAGACTCAGAGGAGCCTGTGCAGTCTACTTTTAAGCTAAGAAACTTCAAATGATGATCACAGTCAGTAGCTTAACACTCATAGAATATTTAAGCGACTAGCAAAGGCTCTGATCAGACTGCGCGTATGCGCAGGCTGATCTGAGGCTTTGCTGGTCGCACATACTACATTGTTGGAAATCCCATACCACGATTCAATTATTATAATTACTATTCCTGTTTTGATTAGGCCCAGTTTACAAACTGTAGAAATTAAGCATGAATTTTGTCTGTTGATGGTTTTTTCACAGCAAAACGGTGAATATGAAGCCGGATCTAGTCAGTCAGACAAAGATTATACAGTAATAAAGTTAAAGACAGATTTACGACGAGCTGAACAGAGGGTAGAAGACCTTAGTCTCGAGGTACGAAATGCAATGAGTGCTTTCACTATTTTATTATTTATACAACACTTCAGCACTGAACTCTCTTTCTCCTGAGCAAGGCCTCTATTAGACCTCAAAAGGCATGATAAATTTCTTACTCTTCACTCGCTAGTAGTGACTTTTTCATCTGCTGATAACCTTTGTAAACAGGTTGGCCCCAGATCAGGCCTGATGTGGATCCAAACTGTTTGACACTCCAATAGAATAAAGAAAACTTCTGTTGCATGACTGTCTTATCTTTGTTTTGTTTGTTTGATTTGATTCTTTACGTCCCATCAACAATCTTTCAGTTAAACAGGGAGGTGATTTCCTGGGTTGAACCAGAACTAAGCTAGGATAAATGCGTCTTGCTCAAGGACCACAATGCTGTTACACCCGTGAGGCTTGAACCCGCTGCCCCTCGGTCTCGAGTCAAGCACTCTACCACTGAGCCACTACTGTCTTATCTCTTAAACGGAATAAATTGAAATTTTGACAGAAAAATAAATTTTAGATGCTTTTATGATGAATGGGCTTTAGGCCAAAAAAAAAAAATAGGTGTGTTTACGGTTTGCCGACCGACCCTGTTTTATAGCTGCCGACCCTACCATTTTTTCTCTGAAAATAAAAAAAACGAGACCATCGCCGGTCCTGCTTGAGCGGTCCCGAATTTTAGTACCGGTTTTCAATTTTTTCGCTGATTCTGTTCTATTGGGTATGTAGTCAAACCTTTTACGGATACCTTCGGATTTTGTCAATCCAAGATGGTGCCGTTCTCGTCCCTTTTCGTTTCAAAAAATGTGATCACCAAGATCAGAAAAGCTTGTTTGAAGCAACAAGTCATCACCAGATGACTTGAGATATTTAATGACAACTATCCTTGCGATGACGTCTTTCTTCTTTTGGTTTATTTCCCTCTTCTGTTGCTTGATGTTATAAGTATGGGAAGAAAGAAAGTTAAACGCATTTATCATTCACTGACTACTTAACTCGCGCTTTATTATTTACAAGAGTGCCAGATATGTTCCTTTTGTTCAGTGTCTAAGGTAATGTAGGGGAAAATCTGTGCTTTTGCCATTGGATTATGTCATAGATGAACCAGCCAATCAGTTTGATTTTCAGTTTGAGAATGTTTTCTTGTTCTTTTCTCAATATTCTTTGGTCGAAGCTTGGATCATAAATAACGAAACAAACCAAGTAATTTGCATTATCGTTTATTTCTTCCAAACATTAGTACATAAATAGTGAAAAAAAATCGAGTGAAAAAAAAATTGAATGAAAAAAAATCGACCTGACCCAACTTCCCTATTTCAAATCAAATAAAAAATAAAAATAAAATAAAAAAGAAAATCGACCTACCTACCCTGTTTGAAATTTTCATCAAATAGTAAACACACATATTTTTTTTTTTTTGCCTTAAGAGCAAGTTGTTAAATAGCAAAAAATGGTTTTCAAATGTTTAGTTTCACATCTGTACAGTTTAAGTAGTTCAGTCCTTGTTGAAAGAAAACCCGGTTCAAACTAATTCGCTCAATCATGCCATGGTACTTTTATTATTAGTCAAGCAGATCATTAAATTGCAAAAATTTGATGTTTTGGTTTTAAGAATTTTTAATAATTCATTACAGCGCTTAAATTCTGCTTTTACACTTTACTTTTTGCATGGTTTGCTATGAAAATCTAGTTTCACTTTAGTCATTGAAAGATAATGGGTGAATCCATTCCATTCATAGGGGCTGATCCAGCTTTACAATATGCCATCTCGGTTAACCCTTTTCATTCTAGATACCAGTAAAAAGGTACTTGAGCAGATAGTGAAGACCCAGATGAAATGTCGCATAAGAAAGCATTTCATCAGGGTCTGCACTTTTTACTAAGATAAAAAACAAACTTCAGCGACAGAAATACATCATTTTATAGAAATTTTGATCAGCAACTCCTTAAAAATCAAGCTGGACTATTCCATGCTTATTGTATCTACAAGTAGGGGATAATCCATCAAACGGGTTAATATACTTAAATAGACTGTAAAATAAACTTATTAACCCCTTACTCCATAGGCTATATTTAGAACATTGCATCATTGTCTATAAATAATTCAAATTTTCAAATATTTTCCAAAAGATATTTTTTACATTTCATTAGTTTGGAAAATATTATGGAAAATGGAACATTTGCTCCTCGGGAGCAAATGTTCCATTTTTCATAATATTTTAAAGAATCAAAATTTCAAAGGCGTCCAATGGTGCTTCTGTGGAGTAAAGGGTTAATATTTGGTTTCATTCTGTAAAGACTGGACAGGAACCTCTGGTTTCATGCGTCATTTTAAACATTTTAAAGTGGCTGTGAATTAACTTTTTGTAAAAAAAGAGCATAGAAATAAAAGAGCAAAAGAATAGTAGCTATTCAGAGTGCTTTTAGAAAAGGAACATTTTGCTCGTGCAAGTCTTTCCTGTTTTAGGTGATTTGGTTCCTTCTCAGTGAGAGGCAAAATTAAATATAACAATAGTGTCCAGACAAAGATGGGATTGTTGGTGCATTTTAACCATGTCCGCCAGTAGATGATTCACATGAAACATCAAATCTTGATTGACCAGATAATCAAAGAAGATCTTGCCCAATTTGTCGTCTGCTGCAGTTACGTTCATTGGCACTTTAACTCTTTGTCTAGTGATAACCATTGCAAACAGTTTGGACCCAGGTCAGTTCCGACAAAATGTTGAGCCTGATCTGGATCCCTGCTGTTTGGCTTTCTGATGGAACAGTAAAACCTGTGTAAAACAGCCACTCTCAAAAAGACGGAAAATTGATTTTCAAGACCAATTATCGCTTAATGCAGGTCAAAAGTATTGCAGAATGCTCCAGGTCAAAAGTATTGCGGGGCGTTCTGCAATACTTTTGACCTTCATTAAGCTACCATTTGTCATTAAGATCTTTGTTGTGTCTATTTTTGAGTGGCCATTTTACACAGGTTTTACTGTATTTCTAAAAGAACCAAGAACCCATTCGAAATTACCCAGCATGCAAAGAGCTAAGGGTTTCAAACTAAGGTGATATACAAAATATTTTCACCCTTGATCTTTCTGCATAAACACTTTACACATACATTTCTTGTGTGCTGCTTGCTGTGCTTTAACCCTTCACTACCATTCCTTTCATCACTCGCCAGGTTTCGAATCGTGAACGCAAGATCTCCACGCTTCAATCACAGCTTTCAACCATTCATACGGAGATAGCCCATAGGGAGACAGAAAATAGTGATCAAAAGGCCAGTATTAAGCAGTTGCAGGAAAAACTGCGCTATGCACAAATGGAGGTAGGATATGTTGGTGTCACTGTTGAACTGATTCATTAAACTGGTTTTAATGAACAAAGAATAACGAATTCCTGAGTCAGTAATTGTTAAAGCTGCATAGTCTGTAACTTTTGATCTTTTAATCTTAGAACTAATGTTTCTATTTTTCAAGAACACAGTAAAAAAAACTAAAATTCAGGTATACATTTTACGAATTTCGTAAATCTTAACAAATTATCAGTATCAAAACAACAGCATTTAAGTTTAAGTTAACTGTCTATAATTATTGGAGGGACGCAAATAATTACCAACAAGAGAAAAACACACCTGTTTTATAAGATTATTCATTTTTCCGTGCAGTTTTCAGCTATAGTGAACAGATTTATTGTGAAAACATAACTTAATTCTACTTTTACAAATGATTTAAAAAGAAAATAAAAAATTTTGAAAAATGTTCATAGTTGCAGACTTAGTCTCTTTAACAGGAGATGTTCAAAACAAGCATTTCAATCAAATCATTTCCATATCTTGTATTGTACTTTAAATGTTGTAATTACGATGGAATAGATATTGTTTGAAATAAAATAAGGAAGGACCAGACCAATCATAACTGTATTTTACGAAACAAGTTTTCTAGTCATTCTGTACTCCTTGGCTAATTTTGAGGTATCAGACCTTAGGGACAACTATGAATGAATGATAATGATATAGAAACCATGCCAATACAATAACATGTTCAATGAAGTAATAATAAATGGGAACAATATGCCATTATAATCGTCGAAGAAAGATGTCATAGAGGCAAGGAATACAAGACAAGATTTATTTTGAGTCGGTGAGACATATAACATAAACATTAGCTTCAAGGAGCTTTTGAACCGACAATAGGAGCTTTTGAACCAAACTGATTTATTGAAAAATGTAAACTGCATTTTTTATCTGTCGATAAAACTTTTGAGTAACCATAATAATTAATTTTTCATTGGGATGACTATATGTGCTGCCGAGCTGTTTGCCTTATGTCGGTGCTGGCTAACAAAATGCAGCTTTTTCATGGAGTACTACACCCTTCACACACCCAAGTCCTGGTTTTGGATTGGAACAAGAAGTTCCAAATGATTTTCTATTTCAGTAATGGTTAAGATCTCAGATTTCAAACTGTAAACACTAGACTGCTCCTGCGAGAGACTTTTACAATAGATTAACCCTTTTAGGACCAATGAAATTTTGATAAAGTTAAGTCAAGATGGTCCATTATATATATCGAGGAGTCATGGGTTATAATTTCCAAAAAATATATTTCTTTCTCTGAAGATTGATTTTGTCTTGGCAAACAGTGCAGACTGTGATGAAATGTCACATTATGTGACATTCATCCGGGTCTTTACTGTTTGCCGAGTACCCGTTCAGGGGTTTTTAGTCTTCAAAGGGTTAATAACTATATTCTTTAAAAGCCTAGTAATTTTGACTTCTTTTTAAGTTTATTGTTGTTTTTTGAATAAAAATATTATAGCTTCATTGACAAAGCATGATTTAGGCAAGCTAGGCTGTCCTGTGACAGCTCTTATTTTTGTGTGTTTTCTTTCCTGTATAACACTCCGTAATTACTGATATTTACTGAAAATATTTAAATCACAAAATCATACTAATGTGCAAGTGTGGGCTCTTAGTCTGTAATAAATGCTTCTTTGCCTAGATATTGAATCATATTTGATTTTATAAGGAGCATAGAGTGTAACTTGTCAACATTTGTCCTGTGCTTTAGTGACTGGTGTTCACAAACCATTACTCTTTTTCTATCACCATAAGTACATTAAATATTTGAACAGTAAACTTTTAAAATTTGAGCTAGTCCATTTTATAACCCAATTTGGTGTTTAAAAAGGTAGTAATGAAATAGCAAATATTGTAAACCCTAATCAGACTGCACCTTCAGCTTTAAGCCTATCTGTCTGAATATGTAGCATACTGTAATGTTGGAAATTTACGCAGGAGTTTTATTTTCGTGAAACTTAGCACATGCGAAGTTTTGTGAAAATAAAACCCATGCAAAATGTCAAAATCACTCTGTCATTTACTGATGTAGGTAACTCATGCCCTAGTCCCCAATTTTTAATGTGGCAAATATGTCTTTTAACGCTATTCACAAAAATAAAATTCTCGTGAAAATTTCTGAATTTACAGTAATTAAGGAAGCTATGATTATTATGCCCTTTTCAGATAGTCTAACATCCAGCTTCACTAAACAGAATGTTAGTGGCCCACAATTTTTGGATATTTTTGTGTGTTTTCAGGTGTCTAAATCTGATGAGATCTCCAGACAGTTACGCGGGGAACTTGCCAGTATTAAGGATGAACATTCACGCTCATCACATGATGTAAGTATAATAAGGGGGGGGGGGGGGGCAAGTTTATTGTGATTATCATCTTGGGATATCAGCATCTTTGTTTAATATAGGGACATTGCACACATCCTTTTAGCCTCATATAAGCCTTTAGAAAACAGTGTGACTCCAGATCAGCTGGCTTCACCCGTCTGAATCCATGGTTATAATGGAATCATTGAACTGTCAGAATTGACTTGAAGTGGTAGAGGCTTTTTTTTTTATTCAACATGACCAGGGTTGAGATGAGTACCCAGGCCCCCAGATAAGATTACGTAACAGAAAATTATTTTTCTTATTTCTCAACCAAAACCTGTTGTGGGTACACAAAAGAACCGTCTCAATGAGACTGTTCTTTTGAGTACCCAAAACACAATCATGTTTAAACTGATGGATAAGAAAAAATGGCAATTTACGCTAAAATATTTTGCTTAACTGGCCCTATGGTACCATATACAAGCTAATAAGAACACCCTTATCAGCTTGCACTCAGTACTTTATGAGTTGTTTACATGAGCCGCGACACAAGATTTCCAACAATGTGGCATTTTGATATGAATAGACTCAGAGGAGCATGTGCAGCCTCCTTTTAAGCCTAGAAACTCTAAATACTGTTCGGTCAGTAGCTTATTAATAACAGTCATAGAATATTCAAGCGACTAGCAAAGGCTCTTATCAGACTGCACATACGCGCAGGCTGGTCTGAGCCTTTGCTAGTCACTCTACCACATTGTTGGTAATCTCATGTCACGGCTCACATATAGAACTTTAGGTTTTCAGTCAATTCAGTGGGGTATTTTCATCATTAATATGGTTTTATTGTGTTGATGAAAAAATGCGGATGCTGATCAGCTTATCCTGATCATGTTTAAAAGAGAGTATAGAATTTTGAAAAAGTAATGCACAAAGTGGGCTTACGGAAGTCAAAAATGTGTTAAGTATTAAGTTATCTGGTTGACTTTCTTATTTAGAGACTATTGTTTGTCACTTATGTAATAAATATTGTAAAGACATTAATCCCGCCATAAATCAGGGTATAAAAATTCCAAATACACACTTAAATAAGGCTAAACATATACAGCATAAATTCTGTGATTTGCTGATAAAGTTTATGAACTCTCGAATAGTTATTGTATACAAGAAAATCTTGATTATCTCCTATAAAACCGAAGAATATAAATGTTTGCTCATGTTATCATGGGGCCGAGTTTCAATATTTACAGAGTTTTTGTGAATTATACTGCTGGGGCAGATATTTTTATTTGAGCCCACATTGCAAAAGGGCACTTATCACACCTAACTCAAAAAGAACCAATATATTGAGACAGTTCTTTTGAACACTTGCAACAGATGTTTAGAAGGGCTTATAACCAAATAATAATAATTTTACGCTCAAAATCTAGACCTATGACATCTGTATCAGGTTATAAAAGTATTAGTTTTTTTTCCTAGTAATTTCTCAGATTAAGAGACATCTGGCCCCAATATAAAAAAAAAGGTATGAATATGTATTCTGATGGAAAACAAAGTTCCAGATGAGGGCTTAGACTTGGACCTTTAACTCTGCTTCCATCAGAGTGTCAAACAATTTTGATCCTGGTCAGGCCTGACAAAACGTCAGGCCTGATCTGGGTCCAAACTGTTTGCAAAAGTTATCAGCAGACGACACTAGTAGGTAATGAGTTAATGCTGGTTTTATTCTGTATTGACGGCCCTTTTCCTGGTACTTTGATTGTTACCAATTCATGCAAAGCACATAGAGTCATCAAGGCACAAGTCAGGCTTAGCTATAAGTTTAGTGTTAATATTTAACTAGAACCAAATTCAACAAGGAGCAGTTATGAGCAATTTGTCTTATTGGAAGTGGGTGCTTGTGTATTATAATCTTTTTATACCACTCCTTACCAACTTAAGCATGAACTGTCTCATCATGTGCAAGGTCTACACTAATGCAGATGGTATAAAATAGTTATGTCACTGTTGTCCACCTGTATGGGAGATAATCTGCAAATACAGGTTGACACATTAGGGTTAAACCCATATAAGCCTATACACTGTGGTCATACTACTACGGTAATTTGGGGTTCGTCACCCACTCCGGTGTTATAGTAAAATTACCTTCAAATAAAGGCTGAAAAAAATGAGAACTATCGAAAATGTTTGCTTCGAAATTGAATCGACTAGTTAACAACCTCAGTGTTGTTTTGCCAAAACGGAGATAAAATTAGATTTTAAATGTGTTTTTTTACAGTTATATTAAAAATTGTCAATTACGGTTTAGTCATAATTATACGGTTTTGTCATTGATTAATTATTCACAATGACAAAACCATAATTAGTTATTTCATGCCTAGACATCAAACGTTTTAAAGCTTAAAGATACAATGTGAATTTGATGAACAAAAATCAATTGGAACCCAAGCATTTTGGGGCGTTTATCTGTGATTAAATGAAGAAATTGAACATGATGGGAAAGTTACTTTAACACAGGAATAAGTGACGAAACCCAAATTGCCGTAGTGGTATGACCACAGTGCTATAGGTAGAAGCCTATTTTTAGGACATAACTGTGCTAACAGTGATGACCCAGATTTGTGGCCAAATACCATGGTGTCTGATCAAGAGCTCACTGTTTCATGAAAGAATGTATTATTAAAATTTTAAATAAAAATTTCACACAAGGACTTATGCCAGTCCAGTGGTGTAAATCCATTATTAGTGGCCTAGTTCATGTGTTAACTAGACTATAGTCCAGTCCCTTTAGTCGGATCATAGAAGCATCAAAACTTTCTCTGGTTTTATGCACTGTGCATGTCTGGTTTCACTAGACAAACCCGACTAAATCTGTGGTTGGACCATAGTTGATTGGTTCCTATCCTCCAATGCAAACTTAGAATTGCTGGAAACCTGTATGTTTTGTATCCATGGCTGTGATTGGTGGACTGTTTTACTGGGGAAAAACAGCGACACTCCGAACAGCAACTATAGTGTCTATGGTTAACACATGAACTTCACCAGTATGTATTCATCTTGTAGATAAAAAAGAACAGCGTAGATCTGGATCTGCACTGTTTTCCAAAGAGATTATAGAAATATGAAAAAGGTGCACTTTATTAGGTGCATGTATTGAATAAATTAGATTAACTGAAGCTTTGTCCTTGAATGGTGATTTTATCAAAATTTGACACCATGTATTATTTAACTCAATTATCATTTTTAATGAATCGGATATGTTACATTATGTGCGTGTCTATTTCTAAATAATCTTACTATTATAAAAGCAAAATAATCAATTATGCGATAGAGGTAAACTGTTCAATATTTATAGATCCATAATAATTGGCGTTTTGTTCAAATTTGAAAAGTGCTATGGGAAAAACAACCTTCTGTTAGCAAACAGTGACAGCTGAGATCAGACTGTGCAAATGCACGATTTGATCTGAGATTTAACTGTTAACTTTAACCCTTTGTATACGGGAAACCCCTACACTGGTACTTTTACAAACAGTGGAGACCCAGATGAAATGCCGCATAATGCTGCATTTCATCAGGGTCTCCACTGTTTGTTAAGGTAAAAAAAGATCTTCAGACAAAAAAACACAATATTTTTTAAAAAAAACACCCCTATAAATATAAAATGGACTATTCCAAGTTTATCGTATCAAACCAGTAGGAAGAACCCGTTAGTATACAAAGGGTTAAGTAAAAACGCTGGCTGAGCTAAAGCAAGTAATTTGATGATCAATGGGACTGGTCTGTCTCATGGCAACATATTGAATTTTTCTATTCCTAATCTACAGCAGATTTTCTAGAATTTGGAACACTAATTTCCTGCCAAAAAGACCGAAACAAGCAGTGCAGACTCAGATTAGACTGCTTCTGATCAGGGTCATCTCTGTTTGCTATTCTGACAAGCATTTCGTGAATTCCAGATTTAATAACCAACATTTAATTTGAGAACAAAAAAAAGCGTTCAGAATTTTGTTTGCTGTTCTAGTACCAGTCATCTCCCCCCCCACCCCCAGTACCAATCCTCCCCCCCCCCCACCACCACACACACATTAAATTTTGCTGTCTTATCTGTTGTCCAGGTTTCATATTTAATTTAGGGTTGATAAATTGCTAATAAGACACATTATCTACTTTTATTACACATTTCTGTAACCTGTAATTGTGAAGAAGGTAATCATGAAAAAAGAATCGGGCATAATGGACTGTGCATGTCCATACCAGCCCATGCATGCCTACATTTTGCATCTTTCCATTGTACAATCACTTTTTGGAGGCATTGTACTGTGTCATTCTGCAGGACACTATCCTCTGCTAAGTACTGGCTCAACCACAGAAGCATTCCGACATGACTGAAAAATTGCTGACTGGGACGAAAAGCATCACTGCAAACAAAACCAAACCTGTAAGATTCTGGCTATTAGCATGCAATTACCAGCAACATGGACAACAGTGTTGATACTGATCAGCTGGCTTCTCAGAAGCCAGCTGATCTGAATCTACGCTGTTTTTAAAACAGGATAGATCTGGGTACAGCATGATAAGTGTTAATGAATGAGTTCACTGTCGATATAATGGGTACATCAAAGGAAAGCTTTTGTTAATTTTTTGTTCAATATTGGAAGGCAAGTCATAGTTTATTTACTTTAAATTGAACAGCAGATGTATGAATATGGATTTTTAAGTTTGCTTCGTCTAGTTGTATGGACAGTCTTTTATAGTGCTGAGAGTTTGGCATGGATAAAGATAAAAGGATAGTCATGCATCAGGATTAATTGGTTCTTAACTGGAGATACATTGTAAGAGTTTGGCATTTATAAAGATAAAAGGATAGTCCTGCATCGGGAAGAATTGATTTCAAATTGGAGAATGGAGATACATTGTAAGAGTTGGACATAAAAAGGATATTCCTGCATCAGGATTAATTGTTTTCTAATTGGAGATACATTGTAAGAGTTTGGCATTGATAAAGATAAAAGGATAGTCTAACATCAGGATTAATTGGTTACTAATTGGAGAATGGAGATACATTGTAAGAGTTGGGCATAAAAAGGATATTCCTGCATCAGGATTGATAGATACGTTGTAAATGTTGGTCATAAAGGTAATAGGATAGTCCTGCATCAGGATTAAACAGTTAATTATTGGGGATACATAGTAATAGTTTGGCATGGCTAAAGATAAAAGGAGTATTCCTACATCAGGATTAATTGGTTACTAATTATTGAAGATACTATTAATAACATACAGTAAGAGTTTGGCAGGGAAAACAGATAAAAGGATAGCCCTCCATCAGATTCAATTGGTTTCAAATTGGATATATATATATATATATATATATATATATATATATATATATATATATATATATATATATATATATATATATATATATATATATATATATATATATATATATATATATATTGTAAAAGTTGGACATATATAAGGATAGAAGGATAGTCCTGCAACAAGATTAATTGGTTTGGAATTGGAGATATATTGTAAAAGTTGGGCATGGATAAAGATATAAGGATACTGCATCAGGATTAATTGACTAAGAATTAAATTGGAGATAAATTGTAGGATTTAGGTGTGGATAAAGATAAAGGGATATTCCTGCATTAGGATTAATTGGTTCGTAACTGGAGATGTATTGTAAGAGTTAGGTGTGGATAAAGATAAAAGGATAGTCCTGCATCAGGATTTAATGATATTTAATTGGAGATACATTCTAAGAGTTTGGCATGGATAAAGATAAAAGGATATTTCTACATCAGGATCAGTCATTATTCTGGGTGAGAACTTTCAGAATTGTAACATTTGTGTAAATACATCTCCAATTCTGTTTGTGTGTATGTGTAGTAATTAATGCATCAGTTCAAGGGAGTTCATAGCCACGCAAAGCATGGTAAAGCTAGTTTATATCATAAAAACCTGTATGCATCCCAGGTTTCCAGATAGATCTTCTTAAACAGTGTTTATTTGGTTTTTAGTGGGGGGTGGGGTGTAATTTCCAGGGCAGTGTAATTACAGTGAAGTCCCTTTATAACTTACCTAATTATAACACTGATTTGGATATAACTCAGTCATATTGTGGCTCCGTGGTCATTTTCCTATAATTCCTTTGTAAAATTGTTCCGGTCCGTTCCTATGGACCTCAAATATAGCATTATAAAATAACTATACTGTACTTTCAATGTACATACACAATTGGATATTATTGACTCAGAAGTAGTACATAACATCAGGCCTGATTTGGAGCCTAACTATATGACGTTTTTATATTTTTAAAAAATCCAACGCATGCAAAATTTACCCTACATGCAAAGCGTTGACTTGGGACAAAAATGCCCCTATGTCATGATAATACTAAAAATGGTCTTATTTTCATGAAATGGCTTAAAACTAGGGGTGAAAATGACTGAAATGCCTGAGTGTGGTAGCCAAATAATAGGCAGGCAAAACCACGATCCAGTAAATGACAGGTCCACAGCCAGTCGTCACAATTGCTAAAGGTATTGGATAGATCCACTCGCTGAAATCCTTGGGTCTCAATGTTTTAGGATAGTACACCAGCGTATCTCAGTCATTTTCCCTGGCTTAAAAACTATCTTCCTATCTTCAGGTGTCCCACTATGAGAGAAGAATCAGAACACTAGAAGCTGATCTAAGAGAATCAAAGGAACAGAGAAAAAGGGCTTTAGATGAGGTAACCATATACTGCTGAATAATGTAAAAAACTTATATTTGGCCCGTATTTTTATTTGGCACTATTGGCGGTAACAACAAAAATCTCCAAAATATGAGGCCACGAAATACAGTTTCAAAGTCAGTTACACAAAAAGCAATAAATGGACACTCATGCTTAGTATGTTTGTATCTGTATCATCCAAACAACTTTCTAATGATAGTTTATGTTTCAACAAAGAGGACATCTAGTCTTAAAAAAGGGGGCTTCTATTAAAGAAAAGAATATGCTCCCCATAGGGAGCATATTCTTTCCTTTAAGAGTGGCCCCTAGGAGAATAGAACATAAATTTTAACGGGCATCAATTTGAGAAACAGCCAAAATTAAACTATGCCATGCCAATATGTCACTCTTTTAAAATTGCCAAATTTTGATGCGGCTAATATTAAGTGGTTTACAATTATTAACCATTTCTTGGCTAATGAAATCTTTCAGCTTGCTCTGGATAGAAAAACATCTAGGAACAGTTTCAAAAGTATTAAGAACCATGATGTTTTTTGTTATCCATTGTTAAATAAAAAAATCTATATAGAAATAGATATAAACCCTTAAAGAGCCACAGCAGAAGATTTTACAAATGTTAAAAAATCTGATATATACGCATTATTACTTTAGTAACTTGATCTGATGGGTCGGATCACGTAGAGTGCCTGCGCCAGGAACATCGGATCACACAAGACGAAGTTGAGTGTGATCCTGTCGTTCTTGGCGCAGCCACGAGACGTGATCCGACCCATCAGATCAAGTTACTAAAAGTAATAATGTTTTTATTATATACCTACTTAAAAACAACAAAAACACTTCCATTTCAGTGATAAAAGCAACAAAAATTTAAAATTGATACCGTGTGACGTGACATTGTAACACCGTAGCAAATGACGTTATGCCAAATTTTTGGCGACGTCACATTGTGTAAACATGTTCAGCAGAGCAGGAAAATGCATTTATCTTGTTTAATTCCTTTTCATTAATGCGGAAAAGTATTTAAGGCTAATCGCCAAAACGTCAGATAGAGTGGGTTGTGATTTTTGTGATTAGGGTATTGTAAACGTGTTATCGCTCAGATTGCGGTTCGCCGTCAGGTGCTGGGTTTTATGCTTGTGAGGTGGGTAAAACATGGATGATGGTGATACGGAAAAATATCACCCTAGTAGGGTGATACAGGATTTTGTATTTTTGAGTCGGAAAAGGGGTTGCATCAGGTGTATTTCTTTGCAGGTATATAATGAATTTCAATATTCAGTGCAAGTTGAAAATCGTCTAAATTCCACTCCTTAAGTAAAAATAAATATTAACCCTTATTGTGACTTAAAATTTGCAGACAATTTCAAATTTCTTTAAGAAACTTA
The DNA here is from genome assembly GCA_964019695.1 of Loripinus fragilis. Lineage (NCBI taxonomy): Eukaryota > Metazoa > Mollusca > Bivalvia > Lucinida > Lucinidae > Loripinus > Loripinus fragilis. The sequence continues at coordinate 22,772,380 of OZ026523.1, forward strand.
ATAGTTTGAATTGTCTGCAGACATTTCACATGAACTGTCAAGCCTAACTTTGTTGTCTTGGGATTAAGTCTGTCCTCTTTTGGCAGATTGGTAATTTACAAGAGCGTTTACGAGATGGACATGTATCAACTAAAGACCACCACTCAGTTCTGAAGTCTGAGCTAGCAAGACGCGATGAGACAATACAAAAACTGAGGAGAGATGTACTCAGTCTTCAGGAGAAACGGGATGCGGCAGTCTCAGAGGTGAGGGTGAAAATACTGTATAGAATATGGATGAAATACAACATTGCTGGCTAAATTTAGAAATAGCGTAAATTACTAATTAGTTGAGACACATACAGCACAGCTATTTCAGTGCAATCCCTCTGTAATATGTTTGGGTACCATAGGAATTAACCAAGTAATAAGTGAATTGTATTATATAGGAACCATTTTCAAAGGAATTATAGGAAAATGACCATTTCACGGTCATTTTCCTATAATTCCTTTGTAAAATACCATGGTGAAAAATTGGAGTCACAATATGACCATTTTATATCCATATCTGAGTTATAACGATGTGTTTTACAAAGGGACTGCACCACAGGGGCCAGTCCAGCTTAATAATATGTCATCTCCGATTATATACTGAAATAGACTATAAACTTGTTACTTTGTGGCATACTCTAAACACTGGACTGGCCCCTGTTTTTTACAACATTGTTTTTTAATTTTTTTTTTATATTTGTATATTGCCAGGAAACTTATTTTTGTCTATTACATATGCACTTTTTGCTAGTTAGACTGAAATATGTTGCGGATTCGGTTTGAACCGTTGTTTCATTCTCATCACTACCCATCTTCCTGTGATACTTTTAGCAGCTAGAAAATAAACTGGCAAGGTTTGATATTAAATTTTCTTAATTTGATTTTTTTTTGAAAATTAGGAATTAATAGCCTTTCAGGCTTGGGTTTCAACACCACCCTCAGGGTCCAGCACATGTTAGTGTATCAGAAAACCATGTTTGATCGTTATTATTGCATAAAGTCATTTTGTCTCTTGGAAAAAAGCGTCGAAAAGTTCATTTTTGTATTACTATAATTGAAGAAGGCAAAAGCAAGAAGGCTTTGTAGGTTTTGAAAAACGCCTGTTCTAGAGCAAAGGCTTACGTCATCCCAACGTCACTAAATTGCGTTCATTTCTTTGCACGTTACTGTTGATGACGTCAATTTTTGTGACGGCCTAGAATGCCTACATGTAAAGTACAAAAGCCATGCATCAACAGCATGTATATTGCCTGATTGATACATGGGTTTTAGCCGGTTAAAACATGGTTTTAATAGCGTGCAACACAGCTTTTTATGCAATAATGGCGGTTGAAACATGGCACATATTTTATGCAATAATGCACTTATAAAAGCATGTGCGCTTGTTAGAAGAAATGTTCTAAAATTTCAAATGCTACTATCCTGCCGAAAAGGCCTAGACAAACAGCACAGACCCAGATCAGACTGCTTCTGAAGAAGCAGTCTGATCAGGGTCTTTCCTGTTTGCTATTCTGACAAGCATTTGGAATTTCCAACCTCTATAATCATTTCTATTGATAAAAGAACGTGAAATTTTTAAAAGTTTTGAAATTTTAGAACATTTACCGTACGTCCAATACGATTCTGATTTGTTTCTAGCTGGATCAGCAAACTAAAAATTTGCATATTAATGAGGACAAGGTCAAACATCAACAAGAGGAGGTACATTATTGTGTTGTCACTTTCACCGTGTTACTATCTTTAGCACTGGTTATTTCTGGGTGTGTTACTATCTTTAGCACTTGGTTATTTCTGGTTGTGTTACTATCCGTCAAACACAAAACATCGAAACAATGTTATATGAATGCCGATACAATGTCATTACATTGCATCGACATTCATGTGACATTGTTTTAACGTTTTGTATCTATTGGGTATCCTGAGCACTGGTTATTTCTGGGTGTGTTACTATCTTTAGCACTGGTTATTTCTGGATGTGTTACTATATTTAGCACATTTAGCACTTGGTTATTTCTCTGTGTGTTACTATATTTAGCACTGGTTAATTCTGGGTGTGTTTCTATATTTAGCACATTTAGCACTTGATTTTTTCTTGGTGTGTTACTATATTTAGCACTGGTTGTTTCTGGGTGTAACCTACTGCTGCCTGTGTTTATGTCCTCTATTTTTAAGATGCAAAATGCAAAAAAATGGTTTCTCAGAAGGAAATTTCCTGTCTTTTTGACTTCAGGTGCTATGCTTGTCCTTCAGAAAGACGCTTTATACTTAAAACTAGGTACAGTTTCAACTCGTGGGTGGGGGGGGGGGGGCATCCTGACATAACAGATTATTTTTGACTGGAACTTAAAGTTTCAACTCCAACAAATCATACAGTTTGCTTCTATGTCAAAAGTAGTCTGGTATGCATTAGAATATATGCAGCAGACGTAATGAGCGGATAAAAATTTAATCAAAAAGATTTTAGGAGCACAGTGGCTCATTGGTAGAGTGCTTGACTCGAGACTGAGGGGCCGCGGGTTCAAGCCTCACCGGCGTCACTGTGTTGTGTCCTTGAGCAAGACACATTTATCCTTGCTTAGTACTGGTTCAACCCAGGAAGACCCGCCCCGACATAATTGAAAAATTGTTGATTGGGACGTAAAGAATCAAATCAAACGATCAAAAAAAAATCAAAAAGATATTGACATGATAAGGGTCAAGGTGTCTCCTGGGCAAAAACACTTCAGCAGTTCTCATATTCTTTATTCCATTCCTATTTCTTCCTTAACTCTTTTCCCCCTGGGAAATTTTTCATGCTTTTTTGTAGTCTGCTGATTTTTCTCAAAATCAACTTTTTCGAAAAATTCTTTCAAGAATACCATCTGAGTGTCAAAAAGATTGGATCCAGATCAGGCCGATGTTTTGTCGGGCCTGATCTGGGTCCAATCTGTTTGCAGAGATTATCAGCAAATGACACTAGTTGGTTATGAGTTAAAAGTTTGAAAACCTCCAGGTGATGGTGTGGTGGCTTTCAGTAGTTTCCTTTGAGTACTCTCCCTTTGAAAAAAAAAAACGTTTTGAGAAATTGAATGCAGGAAAAAATCATAATAAAGGTTTATGATACAACAAGGGGACTGGGTCATGCTTTTAATCCCAAACTTTATAGTTTTGCAATTAATTAACTCTTTTCTTGCTAGCGGTGACTTTTGTCGTCTGCTGATAACCTTTACAGTTTGGATCCGGTTCAGGACCGACAGAACACAGGTCCTGCGTTTGACACTGTTTAAAAATCTCTTAAATCACTAATCTCTAGAAAAAAATACAGTCCCATTTATCAAACCCGGTCAGCCCCATAGGTCCTGCACCATCAATATAATTTTTCTGAAATGCATTCTGTATATTGCTGTTAATTTCTTGACTAACTTTCCACATTCGGGAAAGACAGCAAACAGAGAAACAGCAATTTTGTTGCCAATTACAATCAGAAACACTTGGTTCATTACTCAGTGTTCTACTCTCGCGACACTTTTCCAATTCCACATATCCTGTGTTTTCCTTAATTGGTTTATGTTTTAAAATTTGGAATGCTTTTACTCTTTCTGTTCTCAGATTAAAACAATTGGTTATCAGAATAGCAATGTCAGAATAGCCAACAGGGAAGACCCTGATCAGACTGCTTCTTCAGAAGCAGTCTGATTTGGGTTTGCCCTGTTTGTCTAGGCACTTTTTGGCAAACAACTTATGTGCTCAAAATTTAAGAACATCTACCAAACTTATCCCTATATGATCTCATCCAATCTTAACTCTTTCGTTGCTAGCGGTGTCTTTGTCGTCTGCTGATAACCATTGCAATTAGTGTGGACCCAATCTGGATCCAAACCGTTCAACACCCTGATAGTATTCCTGAAGGAATATTTTGAAAAAAGTTAAGTTTGAAAAAAGTCAGCAGATGACAACAAAAGAATGAAAATTAGAGTAAAATTAGTAGAACAAGCCGGACTAATCCATCCTAATTAACAATGAATTATTTTGCTGAAGAAAGCAAAAATAGTTCCTGATCAGACTGATCTTTAGGAGCAGGCTGATCAGGGACTATTTTGTTTGCACATGTATGCTTTTCCTGTCTTGAGTAATTCTGTTCTAGCACCCAGAGAGTTTAACATTTTCTTTCAGTATTCTTAGATACCCCTTGTTCCTACTTTCCACTATTGTTTTCTTTCTACAACCTTGCACCATTTTGTTGGTAGAAAGTTGCACAGTGATTTCATTTTAAGTTAATGATATACCTTAAATATTTGGACAGACAGGACGTAGCTAACAGTGTAGACCCAGCTCCTGATCAGACTGCTACTGGATTTCAAGGTCTACACTGTTTGTCAATTTGTCACAACATTTAAGACACCCCATTAGATAGTAACTAAGTGGATTGGACTTACCATTATTGACATTTAAAGCAAAATGTGTGCATAGCATTTTCAAAATCAAATACCCTCATTTGAAAACAGTGTAGATCCAGATCAGCTGGTTTCATCAGAAGCCAGCTGATCAGGATCCACACTGTTTTTCATTCACACTATACATTGCATCAGTGGATCAACTTGAATTCAGAAATTTGTATAGTGTAAATAACCCATAAAGTACTAGGTGTATGCTTAACTCTTTACCTCCTAGTGTCGTCTGCTGATATCTTTTGCAAACAGTTTGGAAGCAGATCAGGCCTGACAAAAGGTTGGGCCTGATCTGGATCCAAACTGTTTGACACTCTGATGGTATTCCTGAAAGAAATTTTTGAAAAGGTTGATTTTGAAAAAAAAACAGCAGACGACAAAGAATAAACATGAAAAATTTTCCAGTGGGCACACAGGAGCCTATGAACTTATTAGGTTGAATATGGTGCACAAAATTTATCAGTGAAGTCTGAATATTTAGAGTAGATACGGTTACTCATGTTCTGTTGAATAATCTCAAATGCCTTAGTCTCATTTAAATATTTGTCAAATTATGTCAATCAATTTTAAACTAATTTTTGATCATGCTGTTTCTAGCATGTTGGTTTCCTTTAAACAGATAAACAGGAAGGCAAAATTTTAACATTAATTTTTACCCACAAAAAAGGTGGTAGCTCATCATTACAGACATTGTTTTACAATTTTGGAAACTAGGTAACTAACAAATAGTAGACCCACATCATGGCCTACTGGTATATTTTTTGCCATTCTTAACAAAACTTGGATCAGCACATGAGGTATTGGTACTTATTACATATGCATTAAATTAAGATTTAAGGGAGGAAACACATCTATGGTTTCCAGTGGGACTTGAGATCTAAATTTAGGTCGGAATGTGTATGCAAGCAGCAAAAGCTTGGGTGAGACACACAGAAGCGCAGACAAGCCTTCACTGCTTGCTATGCATTAGGAATGTGCCAATATATCATATGCTGGCTTCTTTATAGCTCAACAGAACATGAGTTTACAAAATATTGATGTTTGT